>BROE01000004.1:5868849-6026321 GCA_036571765.1 Plecoglossus altivelis | reverse complement strand
ATCTACGATGGAAAAGTGCTACCTTCTCAAAAATGATACTGTTAATTGTAAAAGAATTACAACATCTACGCGTTACTTTGGCAATCCATTGTTCGTCCAGTTTGTAGCCATTCAATTTGTGTAGTCTCTTCTTCCCAAAGCTCTTTAAATGAGGACTCATTTAATTAAAGGCAAGTGTGGTTGCTTTTTCGGTTGCAAAACCTGAACATTGTGAAGGACAATGTGTCTTGCAGACTGTGAAATTCATTTAAATACAATTCTTTAAGGGAAAACATTCCCTCTTAGATGAAATATGCAAATCCTCAAATTAGAGGCTTTTTTGTCATTAGCATTGAAAGCGTTCATTGGGTCTTTGGAAAGGCAGAATGCAATATTACTGGACTCGTTTTCTACAGGAATAATGTATCCAAAAAGAGATCTAAATGCCTCAAAAAACAAAACGAAGACTACAGCTGAACATGTTGGACCAGGGTGCAAACTGATCTAGTTGATGTCTTAGGTTCCCTACCAATATGTGTGTGTTTTTGAGTGTATCCTGGAGTGTGTGTCTCTGTGAGTGTGTTGGGGATACTTGCAACTTATATACAACAGAAGAACATTCAGAAAAACAGATGTGTATTACAAAAACACACCAATAATATTATCTCCTGAACCTGCAAGAAGTGGAGAAGAAGAATGTAGATGTTCCACACTCTCCAGACCTGAGGTGTGCTGCTGGGAGGGAGGCAGGCGGGCGGGCGGGCGGGCGGGCGGGCGGGCAGGCAGGCAGGCAGGCAGGCAGGCAGGCAGGCGGGAGGGGGGCAGGGAACAGCTGTGCGGAGGGATCCTCTCCCTTCTCTTCTCAGTAGAGCGGGAGTCACACGAGGAAATGGGCAAACAGCTCATCTCCTCCACAGATGGCAGACCAATCCCAGGCAAATGTCATCGGAGCCTTGTGTGGCAGCAGAGGCACCTGTGATGCAACCACAGTCGAGGGGCGCTGCCGCAGGACTGACATGGATGTGTGCGGTGGAGATGAGCCCATGGTAATGCAATGTTGATTACCGCCAGATCTCTGTCTCTCTCCGCCTCTCTCAACCTTTATTTCTTCACACCCTCTCTCTCTCTCTGTGTCACTCTGCCTTCCTCTCCGTTTCTCCCTCTCTTTCTCCTCGCTCTTTTCTCTTACTCTGCTGTCAGAGCGTTCTATACCTCAAACACAATTCCCAAGCTTCGCCAAGAAACTGCATCAAAACTGTGTTGCCTTTGTTGCATGTCAGATGAGAGGATGAGTGCATGGACAGAGAGAATGCCATCATCAAGATAAGGTTCTGGAATACGCCTTTCATCTCATCATCACAGACTCCTTGAGGCATAAATTAATTTAGGGCTTTCCTAGAAGTTGATTAAAAACAACTAAATCAACTTCTGTTGCATACTTTATGACGGTGATACCAACAGGGATAGAACAAAACAACGTTTCAGTCTACACCCAATTGAGTTGTCCGGTGAATGAATTATAGAAGACTTTTCAGACTGAAGGTTAGTGTAGCTGGATGTTGCTGCTTTGTGTTTTCTGCCTCAGCTTTTCGAACAGTTACCTTCAAATATAATTTTTAACATGACTGCATATTCACCTGGACTCTTGATCCAACGATGATCCATTTGCTTGACTGTGGACTGTTTTCTCACAGAGAGAGAGAGAGGGGTAAGAGAGGAGCAAGACATCAGAGTCATCATAGCTTGTCAACAGCATTTTATTGATCCAGTCAAGTCAAAGCTGGTTTAGACTATCAACCAAAACTAAGCCAACAAAAGGAGAGCTGAAAACGTTATCGTTAGATTAACTTCAACTGTGATTTGGATATGGAATGTCAAACACATTTCACAGTGAGTTTCCTCGGTTGGATTGGATGATTTGCATATCAAAGAAAATACACAAAGAAGTGAATCCACAAATCAGTCTGAGTTGATAGTATTTATATTGATAATAATGTTCATGTGTGGTTTTTAACTAAGGTTGATTGTTTTTGGAAACACAATTACCAGGTTGTTTTGTCAGATGGGCAGAGTTAAAATCCTTAAACAAGGTGATATCCCTTTGTAGAAAAAGCTCTCTCTGTCTGCATAGCTGCTTTTCATCCCGCTGTTATTGTTTACCCTGGTGTAACAACAACTGTGTGTGTGAAAGCTCTTATTTAACTACCCTTGTGGGGATGAAATCGTCTCACTGGTATGGTAAAGTATGAGAACCATGATCTTTTAAGGAGGTTTTGAGGGTTACAGTTAGAATTACAGTTAAGGTCAAGGGTTAGAGATAACCATGGGAATGGGAGTGCATGGTCAGGCCCCACTAGGATAGATAAACAAACATATTTGTCTGTGTGCTGCCTTAGACTCCAACAATACTTCTTCAAGCCAATATTCCATAGAGGTCAACAACACTACAGGCTGACTTCACTGGATTGGACAAACTTTGAAAACTTTATGGGGCGTGTGCATTCAATTCCATGGTTCTTATTACCAACAGCAGTTTAAAATAATGTAATTGGGAGAGGGGAAATATTAAAGACAGGCCAACACACTCATAACAACTTGGAAAACCTTTATTTAATTTATTGTTTGATTACTTAGCTTTAAATGTTTTCTTTTTTCATCATATAGGCCTAAAATATTCTGTATAGACTGTAGTTTCTGTGGCAGTTAAACTGTGTGGCTGTGATTGGACAAAGATTGGGTTGTCTGCATATTTTTCAGCCAGACACTAAATTGGCTCTACGGGCTCTATAGATGTATGTCCTAAACTATTAACATCTAGTTTCCCCAAAATTAATCTGCTTTGGAATTCACAGTGTCAACCATGCCAAAGACTAGAAACATAATTTAGCAATGTTCAGCTTTATCAACTAACATGAGGAGACAAAACAATGGCTTTGGCCAAAGTCGACAACTGATTTTAGTGTCATTCTTTTCTGGCAAGAGGTTTAAAATAACATTTCTATGATATGACACTAACAATAGTAATATTGTTCTTGGGGTCAAAAAGATGAACTATTAATTTATTTTCAGATACAGAAGGATACAGAGATGAGGACTTGTCAGAGCAGGAACTGGAAGACCTTGGAGATATATAGTGGTGGTTGGATAATGTAAACTCAACAGAGATGGAGAACTGACGGTCGGTAATTATCTTCGCAAGAAGAATAAGTATACCTCAGGTGTAATATACCTGAAACTGGACAAGTAAATATTGATCTGACATATGAAATCCCTACAATGATCTTAGAGAGTGGAATAGGATGGAGTATGCCAGGATTGTGTGGAGTAGAGAGTAGGATGGAGTGAAGTAGTATAGTAATAGACACTGTGCCATTACAACAGCAGAGGCGAATATGCAAACTCTCATAAAAGGTTGCATACATAACTTGTGTAATGAAGTAAGATACATTATGTAAGGGTTAATGTGAATAACATTTTATTTGACCACATTAATCCTGGTTCCACTATCCTGGCAATTCCTATTGTATTGTTCATGCAGTACATTCATGCATTGTACGAACCCGTAATACGAGAAAGCTTTTTCCTATGTGTAATTATTTCATTGTTCTGAGGAAATTATTGGTATTTACCCCATGTCGTGCCTCTACTTTGTCTGTGGATGTGGCTGAGATTAATCTGGTGCTGAGAGAGAGAAAGAGAGAGAGTGAGGGAGGGAAAGAGAGTCACAGAAAGAGATAGGAGAGTGAGAGAGAGTCAGAAAGAGAGTGAGAGAGATAGACAGAGAGTCAGAGAGAGTGAGAGAGTCAGAGAAAGGGAGACAGAAAGAGAGAGTGAGAGAGAGAGACTCTGGGCAGAAGAGGAGAAAAGGTTAGCTCACCTCTTTTCAACTCTATCTCTTCAGGTAACTGTAGATGGAATCCAATCTCTCCTCTGAAGTCTCGCACACCTGTCTGATCGAAAGAGATATTACCCACCGTGGATTACATAGTGCTAATGTTCCTCAGACTTGATGCCGCACTGCAAAAATGAGTTCTTCACCTGAGGGATTTTATACAAAACTGAATATCTGACACTACTTTCAACCTAAATCATCGCTTTAAGCCACCATCTATTAACGAAGGGGGAAACATATACATAATTAGATTTTTTTTCTGTCATTGAGCAGCTTTTAATGGTTGAGGCCTAGGGATGGCATGGGCTATTGCTCTGTAGCAATCATGAATACTTAAGCAGCTCGTGGTCTTGATTTAGCCCAAGTGGATAATTTTACACACAAAACATGTCCTATATAATTTTAGCTCACCTGAGGGGAGTCTCAGCCCTGAGAGCCCATCCCACATTTGCCTCTGACGTGGGAGATAGAGAGAGAGGTGGAGAGTGAGAGATGGAAAGAGAGAGCGACCACAACTGCTTTCAAAGGAAATAAAAAAAACAGGAAGCCAGGACTGTTAATAATTAATTCAGCTAAATCTAATCCTGAGAGGCAAAGAAAAATATATTGATGTTTGAAAAATGCTAATTAAAGAAAGAAGCTGCACGTATGTTTTGGAAGCTATCCGTCTGGCCATCCCGGCAGTTTGAAATCAGAGCACTGGGCTGAGCTAATGGCGCTAGTGATGCCTATGGGGAAAGACTGTATGAAACACCAACGCAGGCGCTAATGAGTCTCACATACCTCTCCAGCATGGACCAGGAGAGAGGGATGCAGGCACGGAGCAGCAGAAAGGAGGGGATGGAGAGATGGAGAAAGGAGAGATAGTGATATAAGAGGTGATGGAGAGATGAAGAGGAGGGAGAGAGGAGGGGATGGAGAAAGTAGAGAGGCGGGAGAGTGGGAGAGAGAGGAGAGAAGAGAGGATGGATGGAAGGATGGACAGAGAAGGGGAAAAGAGAGAGGGTGAGTAGGGGAGAGGAGATGGTGGAGAGGTCTCATTGTGTTTGTTTGTGGAGGACCTCTTGCACGCATTTGAGATTTCAACGCGATAAAAAGGGGGAAGAGCAGTCTTTCATCAGAGAAGCTGAGTTGTAATGCAAGCCAATGCTTTGCTCTCAGCCAGTAATGTCACACTCCCAATTGGATCTCCACACAATGCGCACGGCACGTTAGATTATACTGCTGCACACCCTAATAGAGAAGAAAATCTTATTGGGAAAAAGGGAGCACTATTAGAAAACGCAATCACATTAACTCGGTCCTGTGTGTAAGTGTCAGCTGTAGTATCACTGTCCCCTGTGGGTCTGGAGAGCTTGATCAAATCTGAGCCGAGATGATGTGGTGATTAATTTTTTTTTTCCTTTCCTTTTCTCTCTCATGGTAAATACCTACTATTGTTACCCCAGAGACACGAAGAAATGCTAATAAATGCAATGGACATTAAGTCTTAATTCAGATTGTTATTAATCTTTTTACTTGGAGCACAGCATAAATAGAAATTATTCTCTTTTAGGAATTTCACTGTGTTATGCGATGTTCTGTAGGCCTGTAATGTACGCAGATTTTGACATCTCCATTTTCAGAGTATTATGACGTGTTTTTCATGTGGAGGATGCTGTACAAATACTTCCACATATATGAGCCTGGTTGTTTGAAGTGTGAATGAAAGATGTGGTCTCTGAGGAGCAGGATAGAGCTTCTCTATTCTAATCTTGTATTCTAATCCTGGCCCATTATTAGTGATATGGATCTGAGGATAGAGGAGAGAATATCGCCTTGGTAGCAGATCATCTGATAGGAGATCTCTATCGGTCTCTGTTCTTTCTCTCTCTCTCTCTCTTTCTCTCTCTCTCTTTCTCTGTCTTTATCTTAGCATCAGTCTCTTCCTCTCCCAGTATCTCCCTCACTCATGGTATCGTCTTCTCTCTTTGTTTCTCTGAGCAGGGAATAGATAAAGATTGTGTGTATTTACAGCTCTGGGCGTTGGCAAGAGCCTCTTTAAAACTGGAATGCATTTAATCAGTAAAAGTTTAAAGCAAATATCCATCCAGATAAGTCATCAAGAATGAATAATCAGTGAAGATGAAAGAGATTGATTTAATGATTCCACCCAGTTGCACATCTGACTCAGTCATACACTCCTTCAAACAGCTGCATGATGTTATCTGAACGGCAATTTACAGTCATCCCTTCCCCATGTGAGTCCTTTGTAAGCTGCTATGTAAGCAGTAGTCCATTGAGTTACATGCAGTTATACAGGGGCAGTAAGTGCATGTCCAGTGATCATCTCCTCAGTTAGGAGAGGAGGAGAGATTCTAATGTCCCTGTCATTCTCTCTCCTCCATCCTACGTGCTGTCCTCTTTACAGGGTATGTTAGGAGGCAGGCTCGAGTCCACCGGTCCAGCTACGGTAGTTACCCTTACCTTCCGACCGGTGCTTTGTGTAGCGAAGGTGTCCCTCCTGTGATAAGAGCCTTCCTAAGAGGCTACAGTTGGTATTGACTGCTGGGAGTGGACACAGGAAGACAGGTTAGCCAGCCCAAATCCTCCTGTCCCCCCCTTGCCCCCCCCTTCAGCTTCAGGTTCATATTTCAGTAGGTAGATTTGGTCTGTAGTGGATGGGTTCATAAATCTCAACACATTTTTACAAACAGCACATAACAGTGAACATTACATCTGAAAAAATCTGGGAAGAATGTTTCAAGGTCCCATCATAAAGCATAGATAAAATACAATAAATACATTGAAAAAACAACAGGTAAAGACTGAAGTATCTCTCTGTCCGGGGTACAACATCGTCTGCAGCTTGTCCTCCTCAACCATGTCCACCACTGTAAAACTGTGTGAGTCAGGAACAGAACCCCAATAGGGTGCAGACACCGTAAAAACCAGTTTGAGCGTGTTCTCATCACAACGGAGGTTTATGGTGTACCCATATAGATCATTGATATCATAGTGAAACCTAGCAGGCCATCAGAGTTACATCTGTTTTCTATTTATAAGTCTACTCACACACAAAGCCCTCACAGACTCTCGTTATGGAGTAGTACTCAAGGGTGAGGGATTGAACTGAGCTCTCTCATCAATATGGAGAGCAATCTCTTTTCATTTGAAGACAACACAGGAATGTGAACGCCAGCCCATGCATGCATGATTCGAATTCAATTCAGTTCAGTGCAATTCAACCTAATTCAATTCAGCACCCAATTTTTGGGATATCGTTAAGTGAAATGTTATCGAATTGTCATAATGCTTGTCTTGGGCTTTAACATCTTCCCCTGGCCATAACACACACAGCCTTCTCCCTTTCCCTACCCCCCTGACCATACACCAGCCTCAGAAAGATGTGCAGAGAAGGCCTGTTCCTTCTCCCCAGCCTGACGTGGCCTTGAGCGGAAAAGTGAGCAGGGCTGTTCATTACAGACCGTGTTGAAGAAAGCTGCAGCTTCCTGTTGAAAAGCACGCTGAGGGAGTATGGGAAAGGGGGGGAGGGGAGTGTATGCACCATTGGAGCAAGGGTAATTACATGTGTGAGTGCTCTCTGATTCTCCAGCATGCATGCCCCACGTTCTAATGATCCAAGCATGTACAGTGTGAGCCGAACTCAGGTAAACTCTAGATCTCGCATTTGAGTCAACGCTCTTTCTACAAACCAGGGAAGAAAGACGTCCAGACATGTCTGGTGACCTGGTAGTAACTTCAAAGACACCTGAGGACAGTAAATGGTGGTGTTGGAAAACGTTCATGTGTCAGAGGATACGAGTAGCTGAAAGAATTATATGGACCAAAACCTTGGGGGTGTTCATTACATCTACAGCAACTCTGTCGCTGTCAGGGAAGGCTCTTGTCTCAATTACAGTTAAACAATTGCAGCCAGCACTGGCAATCCATAAAGAGATTTCTGGCGGTTTCACAATTGATACTCCATGATGAACTTTAAATAGTCTGAGACTCATTTGAAAAGCGAGACCAAATCAGCAGTTTTATTCAGATTACAGAAAAGGAGGAGAGGGTGTAGATGTGGGTGGGGGAGACGATGGAGGAGAAAGAAAAAAATGGGTGCTTTTTGAGAGCGGGGGAAAATCATATTGATCTTCATGCATTGTCTCGTTAATTTTGCTGGAGGTGTGGATTCCTCCTGATCGATACCAAGCGACTGCATCTTTATTCTTCTGTGTAACCTATTACTGTCGGAGAAATGCGAAGCTGCACCGCAATTAGAGCCCTAAAGCAGCAAGGCCAATCAATAGCATAGATGTATGATCTGCTCAACCAGGAAGCAATAAGTACTCAAAGTCACAGTCCATATTTTCCCAAGGCTGGAGGCTAATCTGGGTGAGCGGCCTCTACTTAGTCAACGTCTCCATCATGCGGGGGTTAATCATCCACCGTGCCCTTCTCATGTACCCCACAGAAAGACCACGAGGTCTGGAGTCAGAAGGCTGTCTGAGGTGGTGAGGAGATGCTTTATCAATGAATACACTCCAAAGATTGACAATCTTTGCAGTCAGACTTAAAAAGCTGAGCAAACAGAATCAGTTGCAAACAAGACAGCAGGCCTTGTACTACAACCAGAGCTCAGAGCAGATGTTGTCAATGTTGTCAGACTTCACCAGGACTATCACGTCAGAGATTACTAGGTAGTCAGTGCTTGTACATTTTTGTACTTTCAGAAACTTTGTTCAAAACATTTTTTCAACATTTCAAAACATTGTTCAAAACATGTTTTCAACCTTTCAAAACATTGTGTTGAAATATTTTTGAAAGCTATGAGAGATATACACTTGGTTTTTCGAAAATATTTTCGAAATAATAAACATGTGGCGAAAATAACATTTCGCCACATGTTCATTTGTCATGTACAAATCATGAAAAGAAAATTTTTAAAAAAATGTTTTTTTTTACTTTTTGTCAGACATTTTCAGTCAAGCAACAAGGAATCACACATTCTGATGGCTATTGAAATATGTAACCTCTTGTGACCCGGTTAAGACCACCTGTGCTGGTGACCACCTAGCTTTCATTGGTGTAAGTGGTATTTACATGTAACATGTTAGACATGACATGTCTGATCCCTGGTGTGGGTGACTGTTGCCAAGTAGCATTTGTGTTCATACATTTGCAAGATATCAAAATACATGACATGTTATGCCCATTTGTATCTATATTTCCTTATCTGTAGATCCATAGATCAGAGAAGTAAAGTCAGTGAACATGTCGAGATGGCTGCTCAGAGTGGCTCAGTTTTGTAACTAACTCCTAGGATGAAGATGATTACCAGCTGTCTGTGTTGCTCGGCTGCGTGAGGATGCAGTGCGGACGCGTGAGGACGGACAGAGCAGTTCAGTTCTGAGAACGATGACATGAGTAAATCTAAGAGGCATCATTTGATCATGATTATAATGAAGGTGGTAATGATTGGGTGACTGAACTACGTGGTGTCATTTGGTTGATTGAATGTAATTATCTCTACATTTCAATCTATTCCTGTAATTGACGATACATTTTATTGCTTCTTGCTGCTGCAGTTGCTGGTTGATATCTGCATCACTGGCCTGGGCATCTGTTGCCACCGTGTGATTTCTTATCATGTTTCATTGTAGGCTGACATGTTTTTTTGTCCTATGCTGTCGTGCCTGTCCCTGGTTTACAAGCAAATAGAATGACTATAAATCACTTGTAAGTCCTACAGCACAACTAAGATTATGTTTAGCATAACGCCACAGCTATAAATCATGACTGCTGCTGACTGGACAAGACAACAAAAGTTGTTTCTCCGCCCGTAATATAATTTCTGTCCATATTAGCTGACATTGACTGATTACATCAGTTTCTGGAAATGCAAACTGATGTATTTTTGACAGTTTTACAATTTCCCCACTTATTTTGCAGCACGCTCATCAAATTAATAGTTGGGAAAATGAAAATGTAATCTACTTGGTTGTCTAAATGTATTGACAAGGTATTTGACAAAGTTTGACAAGGGTGCTTGTTTGTTGAATGGTTTTGAAGAAAAGCTAAATTGACAACATTGACCAGCATCCTAATCGTTCTGGGTCTGGTTCCAAATCTCTCATTCAGCTCCTCGTTAGCGACTCAAATAGATATTAAAACAGAAAGGTAGCTGCAGTTGAATATCTGACCCACCTACTCAGAGGCGATGCAGCAGATGTTGTAGGTGTGTGTTTCCCAGCAGCCTTCTATCAGTGTAGGAAGTTCAGCTTAGTCATTGAAGAGTACTGGTGGCCTCTGGTCATTTGTCTATGGATTTCACTGTCACGTTTGAAAAGTTGTGCCTCTCAGGTATTCACTGCAGCATGAAAAGCAATAAACAGGAGAGCTATCTGACTGTTAAAGTCCACTTACCTCCTGAAGGCTGGGTGCTCTATATGTAAATGAGAGTGCTGGGTAACGAGCGTGCGTCGACTCAGCAGAGGTGGAGACGAAAACAAAATACTTCTACCAAACTCTTCCAACACCTGTCCTCTTCCCCCTCATTTCCTGCTTCACCCTCCTCTTCCTCCTCATCTTTCTGCTCCACCCTCCTGCCATCTTTGTCTTTCCACTCCCTGTACTCATATTATTTCTCCTTCTCTCTCTCCTCCCCCATCCCCCTGCTCTTATGTAGGTAAGTGAAGTATTTTTTGCCCTTCATGCAAGATCTATCTGACTGTTTAGCAGTAAGTGTGTGTCTTCAGGGGTAGACTGAGGGACAAGTTGTGAAGTTGATTAAAACCACAAGGTGGTCAGGAGAAGGCAGGTTGAGAGGAGAGGTTTTTACTGTTGGCGAATCACTATGGCTGGTCGAAACTGAAAGAGTCGCATGTTGCCTGATAGCTTTACGGCTCGGTTCCCGCCCCTCCTCTCTGATTCAGGTACTTGAATACGCAGACATGAACCGTGAGACAACATGCTGTGCAGGCCTCGTGGGCTCCTGTGACACACGGCGGACTGACGAAAACCATCTTGAACTGACGCTGAGAAAAACCCATTTGGAATACAGACTGGGTACTTAATTAACCATGACAACAGGATTTGAACTAACGAGCATTTCTTTCCCAGTTTAAGTCTGCCGTTTCCTCTCTGTGGCTTCTCCGAGCTGATCAGGGCAGCTAACCATCCTCCCCAGTCAACCACAAAATTGAAACGGAGGGGAGCTTCGTTCAGGACCTCTGTATGAGTACATGCTGAAGCCAGGCTGCCAGAATGCCTTCTGGAGCACAGCAAGGGTTTAATAAAGAATATTCCATGCAAACTGTTATTTTTAATAGAATCCATGGTTTCCTGAATGACTTAATACATCTGGCCTGCATGTGCCTACTCCTGTTTTAATTCCCTCTCTTCTCTCTCTTCTCTCTCTCTCTTATCTCTCTCTCTCTGTTGCTCTCCATCTCGCTCAGGACTTGCATGTCTGGCCAAGAGAAAGCCTGCCTTCCAGAGATGGCTTCATGTTGAAACTGAGAAGAGCTAAATTGAGGATAGTAATTTAAACGTAAAAACAACAACCTCTGAAAGCTCTTGAACTGAGATGGCCTGAGGGTTCCAGAACATTCTGAGTCAGTCCTTCTGCCTCTATCTCTGGAGTCTTTACCTCATTCAGCCTCTGTAATGAGACTTTCATGTATGAGGTGTTTACGGCGCTGGGAATGCGGAAGTGTTCCTGGTGGGTAGACATGCTGTGGGCCAGCAGGACTTTGAGGGAAGACGTTTTTGTAAAGCTTTATCTTGCAGTTATCTGTCATTCTTAACAATGTCACTACTGCACGTGTAGATTTTCTTTCGTATTGCACTGTGGTGTTGTTACACAGGCAAATGAGACAGGTGCTAGCTGTCCGGGGAAAGAGAGGGTTAAAGTTTCTAATGAGACACTCAATTCCATTAACTTGAAAGTGGAGGGGACCCTTGTGTTTACTGTTTTGAACTGTACCGTTCAGTGCCATTTCCTACTTTCATTGTCTCAATGCTGATCAAGTCTGAAAGCTGCTCCGTCTATGAAACTCTTGACTTGTGTATTCGGATGTTTTTCAGCTTGCTGTGTTTTGAGCTTCACTTTTAGTATTAAACAAAACACATCAGTGAAGTAGAAAGCAGGCAGGTGGCTGGACGTTGATGGATGGCAGTGGTTTGGAGCCACGACTTTTAGGTAAGTGACAATGATAAATATAAAAGGCCACCGTTCCCTGTTTTAACATGCGGTTAAAATCCTCATCGATGACAGTTGGCTCACATGCCAATATACTGAGGTATCATCATGAGATGGAGGGATGGAACTCTGAAATGTGTGCCACCAAACACACACAGTCACAAATGAACACACACTTGCACACTTACACATTCACGCACACACACATGAATGCATACACATACATTCTGAATGTGTGTATGAGAATTGTATTATGTACCCAGGTGTAAACATACCAGTGTACACAGACAACTGTGCTGTGTGTATTTTTTCACAGGAAAAAGTAAGAATATTGTACACATTCAAATCTAACATCATAATAACATTTCCTCCTCTTTCTCTCCAAGTCAACATCCAGCATCTAAGATCTGTATGAAAGCACAATTACTGTCATGAAATTACAGTCCTACTTCATGCATTTCCCCTCTGAACCATGCTTTCCAGCAGGATGCACCTGCAGACAGAAGTGCTTACGGCCACTTAAGTGCCCGAACATCACAGTAAGACTCTCTCATAGTGCAATTTGCTCATTGATGGCTGAATAGAACATCTAATCATCTCTGCGATAACCCTCAAGTTCTTGGAGATTTGGTACCATTACTACAGGTACGGCAGCTCGCAGGGACATGTCTTCTATCCTGCAGTTTATTACAGTTATTACCTACACGTTTCCATACATCTGTTTTGACTGCAGCATTGCTCCATGTCCTTTTTGCCCTGAGGCACCCTACCTTCACACTTCCTGTTTTACAGGAAGTACTTCAGTTTGGCAGAGAGGATCTGGATGAAGGAGTGAAGCATGGCAAAAGAGAGACACCTATTGAAAAAGAAAACAATGGATATTCTCTCCACTAGTATACTTGGACACAGAAGACAAAGATCCATGAAATTAATCCATATATGTTGATGATCTCGCCTGCGTTTCAAGCAGGAAAGGAGGAGGACGACGAATGAGACTATTGGTCAAGGAACAGTCTAAAGGGCTTTCCATTGATTGTGAGCTTGGTGATGTGTCCATAGTGTGAAGGCCTCATCGTAGCATTACTCATGTCTCAGCGCCCAAATGCCTCCATAGAGTTTTTGTCTTCAATCGAAGGTCTGTTTTATAATCAAGTGCAGTTGCGACCATGAAAGCGCAGCCATCACATTCCCAAGATTCCTGTGGTCAAACTGTTTAGAGGAAGAAATTAGGCAGTTAGGTTACGTTAGCTAGGTAAGGTTAAGGAACATACACCAACATTCTAGGGTTAGGGCTTGAGTTGCGGGAGGGCAAATAAAAATGGTAAACAATGTTTATTTTTCATATTGAATGTTAATGTTTCACGTGTACTTTTTACTGCTCTTTTTATTTTCTTACCCTAGAAGGCCATTTTGAGTGTATGAAAGGTTACATTTAGAGAAATGTTATGATTATCATGACAGTAATAATGTTATGGACCAGATCAAACAGTTCAGGCGATGCTGTGTCCCTGGCATTGACGTGATTGTTCTGCCTCTTCTTGTGAGTCTCTGGCCATGTTCCGTCCTTCTGATGACTCACCAGTGCACTCGCACCGGGATTCAGTACACGTGACCCACAATGACACAGAGTGTTTTGCAGTAAAGACAAGACATGCAATTATGTTATTGTTTCATGTCCTATATTTGTGATTTGATCTAAAAAGTCCACGTGTTCTATCCAATTCTTGATCACTAAGGGACGTCAGAGGACATCAGTTAGACATCTCTTTTTTCTGTTGATGTATTTCCTCTATCAGGGTGACTTTAAAGAGGGCGAAACGGTCTCTTGGCTCACAACATTTCTATCTCTCAGTTTGAGTTATTTCAACTCATCAACCCTTTTTTACAAGTTAGGAAATTACAGTTTGGTGAGTCTCACATCAATTGATGTAGAAACATGCATTTTAAGCAAGAGATAAATGTGGCAGAGGTGGTCCTTGATGTTCAGGGTATCAATCAGTATTGATCATCCATATGTTGATGTATGGCAGCTCCTTCCTAAGACCTTGTGCAACCTGAAAGATGATGACTGAAGTAGATCTCACTGCTCAGTGTCACCCCCAAACCAAAGATTTACTTCTCTTTCTCTCTTGCTCCTTTTCTCTTTTGCTCCCTCTTTCTCCTTCTCCCCTCTCAACTCCCCAATCCGCCTCCCTTTCTCCCTCTCCCCTCTTTACTCCCTAATCTCCCTCCCCTTCTCCTCCCCTCTCAAATCCCCTTTCTCCTTCTCCTGTCTCAACTCCGCTGCCTCCTTCTCTCCTCCTCGATCTCCCTCTCCCTTTTTTTCATCCCCACAACACTATTTCTATCTCTCACTCACTTACCCATACACAAAGGTCTTGGGGACATAATCCATACAGGTCTGTCAGTAGCACATCTGGCAGCTCGAATATCTGCTATCATACAAAGCTACGAGCCTACCGCAGGCTAGATGCAAGCCAAATGAATAGTGCGAGCAACCACAACCGAGGAAACGTCTCAAAAAGGAATAAACAGAATAATCAGTGAGAGTGGGCATGAATAAAGGCTACAGCACGACAGCCATGTTTTTGCTTTTCAGAACCAGGATTACCACTGTGACACTTAAACGCAGGTCTCTCTTCCCCTCTCTCCCTTTCTATCTTTCTCTCTTCCTGGATGTTTTTTAATCTATTTCAGGAGATAATTTTCAGCCTCTCTTTCTCTGTTGCTGTGTACAGTAGATCCATCTGGCTGAGGCTTGACTGTAGAGAAGAAGGATATTTTTATCTGCATCTCCACATTATCACTCCAGCTGGTTCAGACCTTCCTCTGTACAATGTTGAGTTGACACGATCAAATGATGCTCCAATTTCTATAAAACGCTTGAATGTTCTCAACAATGCATAGGTTGGTTCTTTCAACGTATCGACAACAATTGTATTTGAAATAAGGTCAAATTTGGTTCACAGAAACATCACCATTTCTTAGCTTGGTCAGTGAATAATGGACAGTGACCAGTGGAGTGTGAAAAAAGAACCATGTTGATTTACAGCATATTTTCTGGTGAATTCAGTCAGAAAATGCTATTTTCTAAGCCTTCTTCAACATAACAAAAAAAAACGGAGTCTGCAGAAAGTACAGCAGAAGCTCGAAGATTGGAACTGCTTCATCTGCAAGTTCTACAATAGTGACTCAGTGGTCGGGGTCAAAGCATTTTTGATCAACCCTGCGCGTTGAAGAATGAAGTCAAGACAACTGATGAGACAGTGGAACCTCCTGTTCTTCATGTTTAATAGCAGCTTCCATTACAGAAGAGGCAAAGATTGCACAGCACAGTAGTTACAGATGGCTGACTGAAGGAAACTGTCATCAAATTTACTAAATCGATGACATCCATATCTGGATGCTCACTCAGCCCCTGGCAACACCCAGACTCTCACTCGTTTCCCATCTGTGGAAACAATGATCTCCTTCTTCATAATGACA
The DNA here is from genome assembly GCA_036571765.1 of Plecoglossus altivelis. Taxonomy (NCBI): domain Eukaryota; kingdom Metazoa; phylum Chordata; class Actinopteri; order Osmeriformes; family Plecoglossidae; genus Plecoglossus; species Plecoglossus altivelis. The sequence goes on along the minus strand of BROE01000004.1, from coordinate 6,010,779 downwards.
CTCAGGCAAAACTCTCAATTCTCAATGGACATCTGGATTCGATTGAAATTGCCCTCCAAGCCATCTCCTGCTCTCTTCGATGTCTCGAACTTGACTTGAAGATGGTGGGAATTTGCTTTGCCACAGGTTGGTCAGTGTCCCTGAGGTTGTCTTCGGGACTCCTTTCCTCAGAGTAGCAGTTAGATTCAGCTAACAGTAGTTAGATTCAGCTAACAGTAGTTAGATTCAGTTAGCAGCAGTTAGATTCAGTTAGCAGCAGTTAGATTCAGTTAGCAGCAGTTACATTCTGCGCTGTGAAGCATGACCTGAACTCTGTCAGTGGCGTCTGACTGCCAGAGAACGAAACAACCGTGGTCAGTCCTTAACAAACAGAGTCCAACGCAAATCAAACCATTCCCATCCCACCGAACCTCATTAAACATCTCTGACTATTTTACAAAGACCTCTTGGCTCTTCGCAGGCTTTCATGGTTTCTGCGGTAACCAGTGAGGACAGCGGCCCTGACGTCCAAACCCAGCTGTCTGGGCGCAGTCTAATCCGAGCCAAGTGCCACCTCTGTATCCCCTGCGGACTGGGAATTGTTGAGCACAGGAGAAGTGAAAAGGAAGTATTGATCAGCTGCTGAGAAGGAAGTCAGACTAAAAGCAGCCTGTGTAGGGGTGGAAGGGGGGCAGGGAGGGCAGAATTGGCACTAGTGAGTATGCGTGTGAGGGACTGTGGAGAGAGGTTCTTTACTCTTCTTTCTGACAGGGTCCTCCGGGGCTCCTGGTGGCTTGCCGTCATGTGTCTCAGAAAAAGATTCTTTAAGAACCTTCTGTCTTCACCGGCTCACAAACTCGTGGAGAGCCATCCGGTTTGTGACACCATCTTCTTCATAGTGACAAAAATGGTTGGGTTTTAAAATACAAGTGAATGAGGGATAATAAGGGTTTTAAAACACAAGCCTGCCGTGTTTGAGTGTGTACTTATATGTGCAATGTTCTAACAACCATTACCAGGAACATCCTTTGTCCTCTGAGCATTTTCAAAGTAGGCCAGTCTTTGTGCCGGCGTCAGTAATTATGACCCTCTGAGAGATCCTGGTGGTTTGATCGACCTCCAGCCTGGCTCCGACTTGTTTGTCTCTCTCACAAGCCCACCTTGTAGCAAGCCCTCACCCAGCCTTCCCTGGCAGCAACTCTCACCATCTGTCAGGATCACAACACACACACACACATGCGCATGTACACACACACACACAAGCAAACACAGGCACAAGCATGCTAGACTTTTGAAAGGCTCCAGAGCTCAGACTGTTCTCTGCAGTTCAGAGGAGGAACCTCACGTTCCTGAACCAGGCCCATCAACGTCAGCCGCTTGTCTCCCGCTGCACTCTGAGCTGTCAGTTTTACGGCTCATTCTTATCGCTGAGGAGTGGATGTTTGGCAGTTATTTGCTTCGCTTGAAAGGTCCAGGTTGTTATTTTGCGGAGATGCTGAAATTGGTGTTGTTGCTGGTAAAATAGAAGCAAAGAATAATGTCCTTTTTGCATGTGTACATCAATCCTTTTAAGTAAAGTGTGTAGCTGTGAAGCGCACAGCACTTCACGTGTGGATGGCCCACTGTGTCACCAGGATAGATTTCCTCGCTTAGCATTGATGTCCGTAAATAAGAGTCTAGGCTGATAAGGTCTAAAGAGGGACCATGAGGATGGAAGATTGTCTGAACCAATCACCCACCCTGAAAGGTCAAATGTCGTGATCCTCTCCCAGGTTTCCACAGTCGAGCGCAAGCATGCTTGAATGGTTCCAGACAGTCTGGCCTCAGTGAATGAGGACACACTCATGCTGCTTCTAAACCCCTCTGCCACACTACACCAGGGCCACCTTAGAATGACACCTCAGCTGCCTGTCAGAGCTGTCGCTCAAACGCCTGGCCAGTGGTGCAGATAGCCACCGTCACGAAAAAACAAGAACACCGGGACAGAGGAGAGTGGAGAAAAGAGAGCGCAAAGAAAAAAGAGAGCAAAGAGCACCTGTAATGTCTTCTTCTCTCTCTCTGAGGGGCAGCCAGGGCGTCCCGATTGAGACACACACGCAAAAATGCAGGGCTGTCTACCTCCTGTCACTCTGATCCAGTCTGGCTCACCCACACTCGGCCAACTCACCTAACCAAAAACACATTTCCTCCCTGTGTGAGAGTTGCAAGAGCATTCTCGGTTGCCCACTTGTCTTTAAAGTGAACACCTCTAATATTAAAACGTTCACAAAATGCTCCTCTCTCTCTCTCTCTCTCTCTCTCTCTCTCTCTCTCTCTCTCTCTCTCTCTCTCTCTCGCTCTCTCTCGCTCTCTATCTCACTCCCACCCCCACTCTCTCTCTCCTGGTCCCCTCTTTAGTCTAAGTGCTTATCTTCTGACCCTCTAAGGCCAGTGTTGTGAAGAGGAGCAGAGTAACATGGCTGCTAGCTCCCGTAGCCCTGCTGTAGCCTCTTCCAGTCACTCATTCTATAGGTGGAGCACACACCCGAAGAACCAACGGTGGTCCTGTGTGACCCGAATGGGCGGATGACTGCCACTGTAAAGAACATCTTGCAATCAGGCCTCACCCTGTTGAGCTAGCATCATCACAAGAGCATTTGAGTACCACCGCAAAAACTCTGTCATGACGACTCCCTCCTTGTTTCAGCGTCACGTAGGATGTTTTTGAGACACTCCGAGGAAAACACTTCTTTGTGTCTTTGCGGAGGATTGTGGCATGTGTCGATATCGGGGCTAGGCTTCCTTTCGTTACCAGCTGCCATGTTTTATGTGCTTTGAGTACTTTAGGTTGTGATCCTGCCACCTTCACCCACTACTGTTTTCATCTGTCTCTGCATGGATGATCCATTGAGTTGTTATTGTTTTCGACTTCTGAAGGATATTGACTTCCCTGTTTGTTTAAGTGGGCAGAAGACAAGACAGCTCACAGCTTTTTACTTTTTCCGTTTCCATTAGTGTGTGTTTTTGTGTGTGCGTGTGTCTGTGTTCAGTGTACAAATGAGCAGTGTGTGTGAGTGCCTATGTGCAGTATACACGTGTGTTTGTGTGTGCGCAGTGTATATTACAGTATTTGCTCTCTTTTACCACCAGACATGAAAACGTTTAGTTGGCGCCCTCTCTCCTGCTTTCATCAGCATTTCGCTTTGAGCTGCCATTATGCAAATGAACCTTTGGCTCTATAAACCTCGTGTAAATGAAAGTAGGAGAAACACAAGCAAAATGACAGCCATAAATCTGGTCAACAGCCTCCGCATAAGGTAAGTAAAGCTGTTTACTATTGATCCTGATGTTGTGGATTTCCTTGTATTCTTCAACGGGGAGTGGCAAGCGCAGAAGTATCGGTTTGCCAGAGCCTGCGTCTGATTGCCAAGGAAAATTGCAAGCTCTTCCCTTAATGCCTGTGCATTCACAACTTTTTACTGTCATACAGCCCAACTTTAAACCCTCCCTTGTTTATGAATGCACAACATCACCAACATAACTGCCAGTGTTGTTATTGATGTTGTACTGCAGTATATCAGTAATTTTGAAATCTCCATGTTTCATTTACATGATGTCTCATTAATTTGGTAGACACCTTTATCCAAAGTAAAAAAAGAGCATGCAGAAAAGTGCAGCACAAAATCTAAGATGGGATGTGTCGAGTTCTAACAGCATTTTGGAAGATGTTTTGTACAAATAACATCTGTGTGAAAAGACCTGTGGTGTTGTCTCCTACCTCTGTGTGTGAATGCACGTGTCCACGCCAGCACCTACTCCATCCTGCCCAACACATCAAGCACCCCAGCCTCTGTCCTCTCCAACAGACCCTGACCTTCTCGCCCTGTCACAGCTTAACAAAAGCCTGGCACCGGCTCCTTCGCCCCTTCTGTTGCTCCCTCTCCCTCCATCACCCTCCCTCCCTCCATCACCCTCCTTCCCTCTCTTCCGCCTTACCTCCCTCCCACCTTCCAACATCCTTCCACTTCACCTTCCTCTTTCTTCCTCTTCCCATCTTCCCCTCCCTCCATACCTCCTCTGACTGGGCCCCATCAAACACACCCCAGAAGCTGACACATTGGAGCGGATTCTCAGACACACAGCTCCCCGGGGGCCGTCCCAGGCCTCCTGGTCATTCCCACATCAGACGCAGAGCTGAGATGAAACGATAATTACTCACGTACAGAGGTTATGTGTCACAGATCAAATAATATGGATTTGGCCGACAGGGCAAGATCAGATATTGGCATCACAGCAGGGTTGGCTCCTGTCCTGTCTGCCGGAGGCTTAGAGGAAAGCCAGGAGAGGAACAGACCCAGAAACTAACTTGATCTTGTATCACTACGAGTGTTTGGATTTTAATTGGCCACCAATGCAGTCCAGTTCCTTCAAAAATGAAGTACAATGATGTTTCCCCTTTCAGTAAAAAGAGAAAACATCAAGTGTTTCTGCTTTTTTGGACACTGGAACCTAAGCATAGAAGCCAATCGGATTCAGATAGAAACATAACTCAAGTGAAACTCATTCTGGGGCACAAAGAAACCCAAACGTATTCACTGGCTGTTGCTGGTGATCTCTTCCCATCTTCGAATTTCACTCCTGCATAGACTTCAAAACGACCAAGAATGTGTTCCAACACTTGATTGTCCCTAGAAGGGTTGGATGACTAAAAACAAATAGTCAGAATATTGATCCATCCATTATTGGTTGGTGATTTAGTGAATTTATAACACGAAAGCAGATGGTGTTTTATGTCATTATGGAACTCTTTATTTTTGTGTTCCTTGACTTTGATCACCGACATTCTGGTAGATTACGCACTTTCGGTCATCTGCTGTACTTTCTACAACTAAATGTGCAAACAGCCAGTGTTGATACAGTCTCTGGCCTATTTTGATGTATAAATATCATCACCCCCACGGCATCACAATATGACGTGCCACTTTCGACTCAATCAGACCATGCACTGATTGAGACTTTCACAAAAACACAGCAGCACGGCAATTTTTATCTCCGTGAAACTAAAGCGCCAAATGACGAAAGTGATGTTGTTTTGGCGGTGGTGAACTGTGATTTTGACATAAAGCCTCCAAGACATGATGTGATTAGCCTAGCTTCTTACTGTTCCTTACCAAAAAGCCAAAACAAACTTGTGGGCGGAACAATAAATATGTTTTTTTTCTCATAACAGTTTACAAGTGGCAACGGCAGACAACCACAAATGACAGTGTTGCCTAGTTGTTGTATTTCTCACAATCTCAAACAAGTGGGGTTTTTGAAGAGAAGGCGGAGTAGACTGTGATCGATGACTTCAGACTCCGTGGAATGTGAATAAAATGAGGCGGAATTCTAGAACGAAGTTGTCCCTGGAGCGAACACACAACTTAACTCAACATTTACATTATCAGCATTCAATCTCAGTTTTCTCCTTCTCTTTAACAACCTTCTACTCTTTGCACGAACGACTTGCACTAACAACCTCTGCAGGTTCATATTTATCGTTTGCTCAGCATTTTTAGAACAGTATTAGAAACCATTACAGTTTTGGTCGCAAAAAAGTCAAAAGCTCCCCTACAGTTTCCGAAAATAAATTGATTGATTGATCCCCACCGCAGTCGAAAAAGCCCCGCTTGTTGTATCGGAGTGCTTTACCATGCTTGCGTTGCAAATTGCAGTTTTTAGTTAACAAAGCGCTTAATTAAAGGCGCATGCTTGAATGGTCACACGGTCTTTGGAATCACAAAGGAGCCAATCACAGCGGGACTTGCAGAGAGTTCTGCCAGGCAGCCACATAGAGCCCCGTGGCCCAGACGCAAAGCCCCCTGCATCTCCTGGCCCTTGGCACCAGATGGTGGTGCCAGGTACATGGATAGCACAAGAGAAGAGAGGGATGAGAGAGAGGGAAAGGGAGAGAAATAGAGAGAGAATGAGTTAGATAGATTAAGAGAAAGTGAGAGAAGAGAGAGAGAATGAACGAGAGAGGTAAAAAGAGAGAAAAAGATCAATTCAATAGGAGGCAGGGAAGGGCAGCAAAGAAAGAGGTCGACGAGGAGGAAGAAAAACAAGAAAAGAATAATAAACTAAAGGAAAAGGGAGAAAGCCTTTCAGTTCAGTCAGATCATTAGATTTCTATACTCAGCAGCAGAGGCAGTAGAGCAGGGTGGATTTGCATAGCCTGGGGTTGGCAGTGGCCCACTTTCCCCCCTCTCTGAAAAGCAGGCAGTGCCAATTCCATTATTTGTGTCGAGGCGGGCTCTGCGATGAAGAAAATAACAGCACTGGCTCACAGTCAAAGACCTCAGCTCCACCCCCCTCTGGAGCGCACAGGTCAGGGTCTGAAACCAACCCAAATATCTGCTGAGAGGGGACAGGCAACTCTGTCCACGTCTGTGTGGACGGGGATAAGGACAGGGGCAGTGACAATGGAAAGGGGAGTGTGAGAATTAGGGAGGGAAGGAGGGAGGTGGAAAGAAAAAGACTGGGAAGTAGAGTACAGTAGAGAGTATTTAAGATATGTGTGTTATCCTACAGCAGATATCAGTAGCTACATAAGATGTAATTGTTTTAAAGTAAGATATGTTTTTACACTGGTTTGGTGCTAACTGGATTCCATCTGTACTTCATTGAGCTGTGCATGATGAGAATCAAGTTTAATCGAATTGACTCCGGATAACATTACATACTCTGAATCCATCATTCTGTGAGTGTAATTGTATAGGTGCTAGTCTTTCGATGGCCTATCTATTTCTTACCTAGTTGTACTTTATTGTCTCAGCATGTGATCAGAGATTTAAATTGGAAACTCTGACATAGATGCACATACTCCGTTGCTAACCATTCATTATAAAAAGGTTACACAAACATATAGTTATCGCATATGCTTAAGAACATGCGTTTTAGCAAGCTCTTTACACAAACACCAATACATTTCACAAATACAATCACAAACATGTATTGTTGCATGTCAAGAGTAATTTCATTTCCATCAAATCTCTTTTTGCAAGATTAATCAAGAAATGTTTTCAAGTTTGACAAAGATTTCCTAATAGGGATGATGATAATAGGGGTGATGAAACCAATAAATTAAAAGGTTCAACAATCAATCCGAAATGACCAGATTCTGTGTCAGAGGTCAGCACCCTCTCTTCATTTAAATAGCTCATATTGCGTAACGTTTCAACATATTGCTTGGAGCATTCAAACCACCTTACTAGATGAGACATTGGTTAGGTTGAACCAAAGATACTGTCTCAGTCAATCAATCCAATAGTACTCAAGTCAAATTTTATGTAAAATATCCGATAACGAGTTCTGATTGGGGAGAAGTGTGTAGAAAATAAACTGTTCTGATACTACCTGAGTAACTAGTAAGAAACTTTGATAGAACATCAGGGGTTGAAAAGAAGTGCTGGATATGAGCTATTCTCTCCCGTTTACAAGCTGTTCAGAAGCACGGTGAGGTTTTGGAAACCAATCCCAAGTCCCTCCAGGAGACCTACAACCACTGATAGCGGCGTAAATAATGATTGATGAGCCTTCTTCCCAAAGAGCAAGACCTCCACGGCCACTTTGGAAGCAATCTGTTTGCCCTGACGCTTGAAGTCAGGTTTTTCGGTAATGTCAGGGCCCTTTAATTGTTTCTCTGTGGGGATGCGGGAACCATTAACTGTTGGAGTGACAAGACAGAGCTTCTAAGGGTAAAGTCACGCGTTGTGGAGGGCAAAATGGTCTCTGGATCACCTGAAGCCTTCTATAGATGTTTTCTCCACATGCCTCTGGACTTTCTGCTAAACACTTTGTGTGGGTGCGTGTACTTTGTGAATGTGTACGCAAGTGTGTGTGTATGGGCACCCTAACCTCCTGAAATTCATTTATATTGATTGAGACAGATGCAACGGCAGCCGTGAAGGACATGCCCACAAATAGAAACTGAAATCAAGACTGTAGATAGATTGCGTAGGCGAGACGATCACACAGTGAACTGATTGTCAGGTTGGCATCTATATTCCTACCTGTCGTGACAAACTGTCCGCTGGGGATGTGTATTGATATCATTCTGCTGTGGGGATGGAGATTAGAGAAGATGGATGAGAGAGAGAGAGAGAGAGAGAGAGAGAGAGAGAGAGAGAGAGAGAGAGAGGCAAAAGATAATAGATTTGGTATCCACACTCACAGGAGACGCTGTGTTGACTGTTGCAATGTGAACACTTGAGCCATTCACTCAACCTTTTTTCTTTTTACTAATGCAACAAACACACAAAACCCTGTTTATGAGACAGGGGCCAGCCCTGTGACCTGAGATTTCCTTTGGAGAGAGCAAATGGGAAATTTATTCCTTTGTCTCTATCATCCAAGGACTTCAACCTCCCCTGATTACTGATGTGCCTTTGTTTTCAGGGTAGTGTGCATGCATCCATACCCTGTGAGGTAATCCTTTGGATGTACAAATGTAATGCTGGTCTCTGGTTTGACCTCCCTCTGGTCTGAATCAAAATGCATAGGGACAAGACCTAGACAAGACAAGACGAAGATGAGTTGCATTCAGTTCGGTATTCAATTCATGTCCATTAAATTCCTTGGATCAACAAAGTATATTGAATTGAATTGAATGGATATTAATTGGATTGAATGGAGGTGACAAGAATGGAACTGAATGGAATAGAAGTTAATGGCATGGAATGGAATGGAAGTGAAAGGAAAGGAATGGAATTGAACAAACCCATTGCTTTCTTTACTCTTGAGATCTTACATCTTCTGTCTGAATAAACACATTATTACATGTAAATGTACAAACAGGTCCTTAGTCTATCCAAATCCTAAATTCACATCAGCATGAATGTTCCCAGCATGTGCAGTATCTAACCCTCCCTTCAAACGTGCTGCGGAAAGCTGCCAGTCTCTATCCTCCTGGTACAGGGATCTTATCTCCTACACCCTGTTACCGTCTCTATTCCATCTAGCATCTCACGCGCCACTTCCCTCCCCTTCCAACACCTCTGCGTCCCCCGGCATCCTGCTCTCCTCTCCAACTGAATCTGAGAGGGGCGGGTCAGCCTGTCAAGCTGTTAGCGGAGGGCCTTACCTGCAGACACCTGCTCTGAGGATTGAATGGTGATGTTTTGTGGGCGCCGTGTAGCTCACAGGTTAAGTGTGTGCAGGCTCAGGCCCTGCCACAAGGGACTGGGTTCAAGCCCCACCCCCTCCATTATCTCCATGTTCTATACCCTCTCTCTTTCGCTTAGATTTCTTGTCGTTCTACACACCATCTCAATCCCAATGAAGCAGGAGTGCTACCAAATATCTTTCTCTTTTTCAAATGTTTTGCTTTCCCTGGCTTTCCTCTCTAAGCATCTCAAGCACAACCCGTTCAAACGATCTGATTGGAGGTTAGGACACTGTGCAGCGGTTCCTGAGTGACCCTGTAACTGCAGGCAATGGATGGAGAAGAACTGTCGTCTAACTGCTCAACTTAAGCATCTTTGATTCAGATGTCCTTGTTGGTCAAATAAAAACATGTCTTTGTGTGGTAGACTTATCGTTGGCTGACAATAGAAGTTGTGGGGCTGCAGACAAGAATCAAAAGCAGTTTGCACACCATTATCTTTATATTGTGGAGATTTTCTTTAGTTGCTACCGCATCCACCTTTCCATTTACTAGGCAGATAAGATCTGCTTCAAAGTTAGGATCAATAAGGATGTCATATTGAGAGAGACATTGAATGGCCACAGCTCAAGCTCATCTTTTTTCAGCCTTCAACTTTAAGAAATGTATCTCCTAAAGGCCAAAGGACAGCTATGTAATCCCATTAGATCTTGAAGTCTCTACAATTCTATTGAACTCAGGTCACAGGTCAAGGTGGAGTGTGTCTGACCTTTTAATGACTGTGAAAGAGACGAGAAGTACGCAGGGGGAAAGCGTTCTGACATTTCTCCTTTTTTTCATTGTGCAAGACTCCTTTACAGTAAAAACAAACCAAACCTATTTTATATCGCTGCATTATTCATCCCTTAGCTCCTGTCACATACTTTTGATGAAAATCTCCCACAGACTCACAATAGACACACGTTTGTTCTGTTCCGTCAGCAGGGAAAGGTCAGAGCGCTCGTTCACAAGCCAGACTGCAGGCTTCTGTTTCCAAGCCCTCGCATCCAGAGGAGAAGCTGCTGAAGAACATCGTGTTCCTGCCCTGAGTTCACCTTTACAGGGGTTTTCTGAACCAATCAAATTAAATTCAGGAAACAAGAGCAACAAATTCCAGGATTTGAATTTGAATTCTCTCTTGTTTGATGTCATCACTCAATAGACAAAATAAAACTATTTAGGAACAAGAAACAAATCATAGACAACCTAAACCTGAATGAGGAATTTAATTCTACACAATGCACTCATTGGGATGAATACTTTTCTCTATTTCATCATTTGCCAATTTATAACCATAGCCATAATCCTGCATACCGCATCATTGCATTAAACCCCATTAATCTTTACTCAAAGGTCTTTCACATTTAGCAACCAAGAGCTGCCATAGACATCCTCCTCTTTCCAACTCACTCTGATATATATTTCCTGTGTTCCTGAATAGAGTGCAGACGGTGCCAAGCAATATTCGTGTTTAAATTGCTGACACATGCAGACTCATTGATGACAACTGTCTGACTGACGGGCACCTTCTCCACTTTTGACCTCGAATGACTGTTCTAACTGCACACAAACACGCAGACACGCCCACACAGGCACGCACCCATGTACACACAGACACACACACACCCAGGTATGCACACACACACACATACCAACACACTCACTACAATTCTTGTTCATATACCTCAGCCAAATGGCTCCTTAATGGACTTTTAGGGTAATGTGTGCTGGCTGGCCGTGATAGGATCAGTCCCATTATGACACCCCTGAGCCAGCATAGCAGGGAGGAGGGCTGATCATCCGACTGGACGGAGGCTATCTCCTGCCTCATCTCTGCTGAGAATGAGATACTGCTCATGACCTTGCCCAGATAACCATCTTCCTGCTGTTTCTGGGCTGACAGGACAGTCTTGGGCCTGCTGCTCTAGGGAGCAGGCATGTTGTTGCAAAACACCCAGAACCGACACAATATGGAGGCTCTCTCTGCCTTTCTCCCTCCCTCACTCACTCTCACTCTTTCCATTGCTCGCTCACTCACTCACTCACTTACTCACTCGCCTGCCCACTCACGCTCACTCTTTCCATTGCTCGCTCACTCACTCACTCACTCACTCACTCACTCACTCACTCACTTACTTACTTACTCACTCACTGACCTGACTCACCTCTCCTACTCTCAACCTTTCTCTCCCTCTGTGTCTTTCTCACTCACTTACTCATTCACTCACATTCTCTCTCCATGTCTCTTTCTGTAACACCCCCCGATCTCTCTCTCTCTCACACATTCTCTCTCTCTACTTCTCTAGTCATTACAACAGAATACCAGACCTCAAAATGGAAGACATCAATGTAACATGCAAAAATTTAAACCGATTAAATACATTTGGCTTCTTGAAATAATGACCTTTCCTTAAAGTGAACAGTCCCTCAGCATAAGAGTAATACTAGAAAGATAATTGAATTGGTAACTTAGTATGAGCTTGTAGATTTTTAAAAGCCCAAAACAAATTAGTGCCAATTCAATAAAAGCATCTGTTTTAAATTATTTTAACTTGCAATGCTGTTGGGTCTCCAACTGCGTCTTTAGAATATATAAAGATATAAATGACGTTTCAGTAATGCAGGCAAATGCTGCTAGATTGTGTCCTGTCACACAAACAAACAAAATAATGAGTATAAGGTGAGTTCCAATGTGTGGATTTTGGAAAGTGTTACGTTCTCACGTTGTGCTAGGATAGGGTGTGAGTGGTTGCGTGTGAGAGAAAGAGAGAGAAGAAGAGAGAAAGGGACACAGGTGGCTTTGTGTTACTCACTTGATTTTAATGAAGTTTGGGAGTGCTTGAAATGATAGCCCTATGGATTGGAGACAGACAGACCAGCTGTGAATGAAACAAATTGAAAAGTGAGAATCTATAGCTCCACGGTTTAATTACAAAGAACAGAACGGAAAATCCAATTAGCTTTTTTGTTGTTGTTGAGCAGCTACAGCCGTTCTCATTTTGATGCACCTGCAATGGCTGATTAATTTGAGGCTTGAAATTCAAACAAGCCTCAACAACTATAAAATTCAACAGACTCTTGCTGAGTGGATCAAATTTATGAGCCTGACATAAAAATTAATTGTGTTTTGTTATATTGTTACATTTTCCTTTTTATGAACACTCAATGAATTGTGGTTCCAGTTTGTCTGAGCTAGGCTTCATATTTTCCTCTGCTTATGAGCTGGCAACCTCCACCTCTTCATAGATTTGCAAAGGCAGGATAAACACGACCAAAATTGCCTAGATTGATTTGTGGCCGGATTTTGGGGGGAAACAGGAGGGTAATGTTTCTTAGTGTTGCCTAGCAACTCCTCCTGTAAATTGCAATTGATTCTCAATTTTAAAAAACAACAATTACATTCTTTTTCTTTCTTTCTTTCTTTCCCTCTCCTTATGTCTTTCTCTTTTCTTTCACTTTCTCTCTTGTTTGGGCAGAACGTTGCTTCCCAGGCACTGACAGCACAATAGCAAATATATTCTCTACTTTGCCACCATAGCCTCCTTCACAGATTTGAACTAAGCAGCGGAAACAACATTTCCACTGTCATTTGGCATTTGCAATTGCATTTCCATAACGGTAAAAAGGTGAATCACTTTGCCTTGGCTGTAGGGTACAGAACACCTACGACTGAGGCATGAAACCAACCCAATGATACGAACCCAATGGATACAGTCCTGTGCGGGAAGGTCTTAACTAGCTTCCCATGAAGTTGTTTTCACCACACTGCCTCCCTGAACAGGCAGAGTGAAAGAAGTACAGATGGGAACGCTGACAAGAAACAAACCCAGTGTGTGAGAGAGCGAAAAGGCGGGATGGAGATACCCAGGTATCGTTCAGTGGCTCTCATGTCTCAGCCAAGCACTCTCCATGGGCTGACTGTCTGTTGGCATTCTCTGAAGAACTCTTCTTTTAATACGTTGAACGTATTTCTTTGCAGAGATTTTTCTTTTTAGTTGTCAAGATTTTCTTTCATGAAGGGGAGTCTCTGGCGAGACCTGGGGTGCTTTGAAGAAGCATCACTTTGAGAAGTGATATGTCATTACTAAGTCCCTCCATTGGGCCGCTGACTGAAAGGCTTTGGAAAGTACAATCCACATTGTAATTACAGGTTTCAGACGTCAAGCTGGAAGGCACTGGCCTGTCGGTCAGGAGTAAAATTGAAAATGCAATCATCTCTGTTTACATTTCCACTGAGAACGGCATCTTTAGACTGAAGATTTAACAATTAAGTGTGAGCCTTGGGATTGCTGTCCAAAAAACCTCCCCGTCCATCTCCACTCCCAGGCACATAAACAACGTTTGATGGAATACTAATCGTAGTTTACCTTCATCTCTAAATCCCTTGATATCCACGGAATTAACAGACAAAATTACATTTGCTTCTGAATACAAATGTCAGCTATCTCTAAAGATGCACGCGCAGGCTCACAGTAACATAAGCTTCGCCGTTAGGTAGACCAATAGGTAGAATAATAATCCATCCTCCATTAACTTGAACAGAATACTCAACATGTAGAAATGGAGTGTGACGATGGGAAGGGCAGGTAGATGGAGAAGGGCGAGGATTGACGTCACCTCTGTAAATTGTGTTCGTTTCTTCTTCAGAGGGCCAGGAAGACAGCTTCTACCCACAGAGAGGGAGTCGCTCTTGTCTCTCTCAAGCAAGCCAGGCTAAACCTTGCACGTGTCATCCAGCTGTTTCCTTTTTCCCTTCCTCTTCTCCTTTTCTCCTCTCCCCTCGCTTCCTCCCCATTATTCATCCGTCTTCTTCTTGTCTAACATTTTGGGACCTAAAATGATATTTCATGAGTCAGGTAGAACTGATGTTATCCACTAAGTCATGTAAAGCTGACATATACCATTGCTCACATTGTGTACTCAGTACAGACACAGGAAAGGCACACAAGGCAATAGAAAACTTCACAAAATATAAGATGCACAAATAAAGAATTCTAATTGTTGCAGTGCTATGAATTGGTTTATTGCTCCCCCTCTCTCTATCCCTGTTTCTAACACACACATACTGACTACTGTAACATCTGATTGTCATCGGTGAATGGATCCAGACAATCCATATTTCATTTCCTGTCGGGTCTTGGAAGGCACGTCCCGTGTGATTTCGGACTTGTCAAGCTGTCATATATCTCTCACAGGCCTCACACATGGACTGAAATCGCTGATATTTAAAAAATAAAACAAAACTCCCAGATATATCTGTTCTATTTCTCACGCATTGTGTCTATCAGATGTCTTGTTCACGCAAACTTTTTTCTCTCTCTTTGACTCTATACTTATATGATTAATAGAAAGTAATTGCTAAATACCAAGTATAAGACAGTTCTGCTTTTTAATCTAATAGATACCTAATTTGTAGGGAGCCTGTTTATGAATGATGAGAGCTAGAAGTGAAATAGCAGCCTCTGTACCTCCGGGCAAACTGTTAGGTGCACTCACAGTGAAATGTAAATTGCATTCATAATGCTACGAGCTTGCAATGATGGTATATTTTATTCATAAGGTTATGATTGCACCGTTTATATTACTCAATGCTTCAACTATGACGTGAAAGTGTTGCCTCTATTTAATGTGATTATTTTAAACAAAAATGCTGTCTTTGAACACTACATAAATAATAGGCATGGTGTTTACGAATACATGGCTGTTCAAAATCTGCCCTGAAAAACGTAGTTCAAAATCATCTAGGCTGTAGATAAAGTGATAATGTATTGAACCCCCAGAACCGTCAAAACATTTCTAAAAACAGTTTTTTTTAAGTAACTAGATGTATTGATTTAATTAGGCCTGATGTAAACCTCAAAATATTTGGGATAATTTTGTGTTAAACAAGTCCAGATGATTAATTGGGGACTTGAGAGGAAGCCAAACAGATGTGCATTTGGATGATAGATTACAGTGGCGGCCAATGGCTGCTCTGTGGGGACACAGAGTAATTAAGTTGTACGGGAGAGTGGAGTGAGGGCTGTCTGGGAACCCTCCAGTGATTACAGGTACTGTTTATGATGTAACATCATCTGTTACATCACCTGCCATGAGGCAGACAACTTCCCCTCTGCCTTTCACCCAGGCAAAATTCACTGTCACCAAACAAAAGGCTTAATTGAGACCTTGGAAACACACAAACATAAATGTGCTTGTGTGTAAATACAGGCAATAATACAGTATAGGGGAAGGGAGGGGCGGGCACACGCACACACACCCGGACATAGACTTAAGCGAACACACTAACGAACACACCCCCTTACACACAAACAAAACATTTTTCTTAATTTCCTTCTGCAGAATCACCCCTGCAGCCCAGAAACTCTGGATTGATGTTGAACATGAAACCAATTAAAGGAGAGCTGAAAGGATCACCACACCGACTAGCATGGATTCTCATGGCTCACAGTCAAAACAGCATCTCTAATTGACCCCTTCCACACTCCACAGGCAAAATATTGGAATAATGTTGATGGTGGCATGCCGGGAATGCCCCAGATCCCACAGGTGTGTCTGTATGTTTAGATGGCTGCAGCCATACCACACAGCACATCAACATCATATAAAAGACCATTAATGCTGCATAATTGGGGCGTAATTGTGAGGACAGGACATTCATTAATTTCAAGTGTAGTCTGAAAGGACAGAAGATGATTTGTGCCATGGCTAAATTAATGGGCACCGCATATCACACTGAGTAGAAAGTAATTACTGTCATCTTGTGAAATGTTAGACTTTAACGATGAATTAAACGCTGTAGTAAGGATGGGCTGGGGGTGAGATGGATGATTTTGCATGCAGCTGCAAACTATCAGTCCATTTGTTAAGTTACAAGCCTGTGCTCTCATCCTTTCACCAACGAGAACGTCACTGAGGTTTCCAGTGACACTTCGGCTCCTGGTATTTGTAATAAGAATTGTGTGATGGGTATTAAGGCCCTCAAAAGATGTTTATTTAGATCAATATACATTGTTAATAATGTTTGAGGGAAGGAAGTGCTAATAATATTAGAAAGGGGGCAGGGCTAAGGCTAGCATTAGTGTTATCGTAAGATGCATTCATTAGTAGTTATTAATGCCCTTACTGAAAGCTTATTACCTATAACTAACACTGACTACGAGCACCTGGAACTAAAGTGAAACAGACTTTCTCGTGAATATGGTCCAGAGCATATTAAAGAATGTGATCCCTGCTCTCAATTCTACTGACAACATTCTTTATCCAGACAGTCTGTTACAAAGGTTAAGTTATTCACAATGACGTTAGATGTAGCACATGAATGCGTTATTAATCTTGGGTTATTTCACCACACAAGGTCACCTACCCCAGCAGCTGACTCCTACCGACCTCTGCGTGAGGGGGAGAGTTTGGCCCGAACTCTCAGGCTGTGACCGAAAGCTTCGCACCATGCCCCAGATCAACATATCCCCAGGATAAAGTGGAGCAGTGTATTTCGGTTGACATTAGATATGGAGAAGCCTTTCTGAGACAATAAAAATGTAGACATGCTGGGATTAAATAACAGAAGAAGAGAAATCCAGTGGAAGATTGGAGATGACATTTTTTATCAGAGAGGCGGCAGCACATTCATTATGAGAGCCGTCAGCCGTGACACACAATACTGCTGTCACCACAGCCCCTGGAACAGGAAGGAGAAACTTAATCCGATTGGAAAGATTACACAAACATATTTTTATCCCCATCATTCTTGTCGAAACACCAGCAGGCTTGTCAGGAGAACATGGCTCCTGTCGACTCGCCAACATCTGATTTATGTCTGAGCTGGCCTTTGTGGAAGGTCTGAAGACTGTTTGAAGAGACTGAGGAGACATAAGGTCACCTCAGATGTGAGGGACTTGGAGCATGCATGGGGAACATCCAGTAGGAGGTGAGACCGTCGGTGGGTTGGGACTGATAGTCTCAGAGTAGCACGATAGCCCAGCAGGATTACTAGGGATATGTCATGTCGCGCTGCCAGAGAAAGAGAGGAAGGTGTTTGCTAGTGTGGCCTGTGTGTGTGTTTGCCTTTGTGTGCCTATATGATGCATTTCTATAAATGTACTGTCTATATCTACTCTGTATGTTTATATACATGTGTGAACCCAGTGTGCATTTCTGTGTGCGTGTGTGTGATCATAAGTCACCTGCCATTCTTCTTGTCCTGGTAGTGTTTCAACATGACTGTGATATTTTGTCAGCGTGTTTCTACAGAAAAGGTCAGAAATATGACACCAAGAACTGATATCCTTGGAATGGCTCACTGCTTTAACCTTTAGCTGTAGTAAATACAATCATCCAAAAGGCCAAAGAAGATGTCCTTGTCACAGATGATTTCTGGGGAAAACCATCAGATTTCTTGGATTTGCCTTGTAGACCCTTACTCGGCAAATTGTCTTTAAAGCCATTTTTGGTTTGTCCGTTCTCATGTTGGTTCTACAAGGTGTACATACCGCAGATGGGTTTTCAATGGGAGGCTAATTGTGTTAGCCATTCCAATGTGCACTAAAAGCGGATTGACTTTACAGTGTTACAGTGAGTTAGGTATTGGAGTGGAATGGAGGAATTGCTTAACGAGATGTTTTTATCGATTTCGAGTGGCCGTGGCCTATCTCTGGGTTCCACGTGAAAGCGTGGCTGAACCGATTTATGGGTGTCCTCACCGGATTCTCTCAGTGCCAATGCCTCTTTGTTCACCACCCTGCTGTTGTTCCTGTCATGCTGGGATATATGGTGTCATATCAGAAGCTGAGAACAGGCTGGTGGATGTGTCACACGGCTCAGATCTATAGAGCAATATGTGCGAGAAGAGAAAGCAGTAAAATCATAAATTATCTTCATGCTGATGGATTGTTTTCAGGAGTTCGTTGTGTTTTCTCCCGAGAGAAATCTGAAATTCGGCCCCAGTGAAAACAGAAATGGAGGGTTAGCTACAGTGCAGCGGGCTCGGTTAGCACATTCCAGGAGATCCAAATGTGTGCCTTCAGCACTTGGTGGGATTTTGCCTTGGACGTTGCTCTTGAATTGGTTCTCGTTCACTTTTTGAGTGATTGCTTGTGAAGGTTCGCGGGATATGGAATGATACGTGGATGCATATCGCTGGCCAGCTCTCACTGACAACATGCAGATCTGATCAGCTGCAGTTTCAAGTGGCTACAGCTGTTTGAGATATAGACGTTTACGTACAAGGTTTGGAGCCTGTCCTTTTCTGATGGCTGTATGTGCAGCTGTGATTACTGTGATCATCGAACGAATAACGCTATTCAGATCTTCTCAGTCTTTCTCACAGCTGTCCTCTTCTGCACTGTTCCAGACCAAGCTGGGCATTGACATTTTTGGAGTAATTCTCTTTCAATTGACCAATCTCATTTTCCAAATTCTATGTCATCAGTGATGGCTGTGAACTACAATTTCATGCTATAATTTGCGTTGATAAATTAGTCACTGCTGTTGAAAGCTCCAAAAAACCTTCATTTACAGCTCATGTAATTGATCACCATTTTACAATCAGCTTTTTAAATGAGATTGAGATTCCGTAACCGACTGCAAGAAGAAGAGAAAAATGATGCCATAAAGAAAGCTCACTGGTGCATTTTTCATTTAAACATTCAAATATTGTTTTCAGTTGCAGTGAATATTGGCTTGTAATGGGCTCCGACTGACCAGCGCAATGTGTGTGTCCAAGCTACAGAGCGTGAGCCAGACAATGGCTGCCCACTTGAAAGGGTGTCAGGCCTTGGTACAGCCAAAGACAAAGTCACCCACATCTTTCTTTTTCCTCTCTCCTATCCTGTCCTCCTCCTCCCCCTCTCCTCCTTTCCCTTCTCCTTATCTCCTTTCTCCCCATTTCCTCTCTGCCTTCCCCTCTCCTCTTCCCTCCCTCTTCTTCTCTCTTGTTCTCCCCTGCCCATCGCTTCCCTTGCCTCTTCCACATAATCAGACTTCATTAGACTCTCCTTAGCCTTCCTGCCAGCTACTGTTCAGCATTCCCTTAGTACTGTGTATCCTACTGTCTTACAGTATTTTAGCAGCCAGTTGTCTGCTATAATACAGTCTCGTAGCTTATTGTACACAGTCTCACAGTAACTAGCCTACTGTACTACAGCTGTACTACAGTCCGATAGTAACCTGCAACAATGCCATAAAGGACTGTTTGTCTCTTGTCATTTTGTAGACACTGACACTACCAGTTCTGTCTATACATCTGGTCATCAGACATCAGACTTGCTATACAGAAGTAGCAAAGGTTTGGACCCTCTGCTGTCTGACACATATAACGGTGGAAAATGATGATGGCCTCTTGGACATCATCCAAACCCTTCTTTTCTGGCAGACAAATGGAACCATGTAGTGCTAGAAGGGTTTCGCATCCATTTTGTCAGCGTCTGAATGGACAAAAGCATCCTTCTTCATACTCACAGCCTTTTATTTAAGGTCACATTTGTTTATTATCTCAGAGGGATTGAGAAAATTCATAGTGGGGTGTAGTAATGTACACCATGTTGGAAAGTAATGTACTCTGTGTTCAAAAGCCCTTGAAACTGAAGTGTTGTTTCAATTGTCAGGAGATACAAGGGTGATGCCTCATTCATGAGCATTATCATCAATCTCGCTTTTATTCCTCTCCAAGAACAGAATTCTCCTATTTTCAGTTGCTGTTAGTGTCAACAATTGATTGTGTTTTCTAAGAGTACAACGGTTAGCTAGTGCTATTGTTTGACTGTAAAGTAACTGAAATGTGCTCCAGTTTATTGCTCACCAGTTTATTCCTTGGTCAAATAGGTGTGAATTGTGGTGGAACACCTCAGATTTGTATAGAATGTACTATTGAAGACATTCTCCATTTGAAAGCTATCTAAAGAGACGTTTAGAGACTAAAATTGAATCCGATCGATATATTTATTTAGTGTTTGAACTTCCTTTCACCAGCCTCATCTTGTCCTTTTCACCAAGGCCATTTTTATTTAGCCATGGCTGAGAATACATTAAAAGAGTGTATTGTTATATAAATATTGCAGCATCATAGAGTCTTGTTGTATTGACCAAACTATCTGGAATAATCCAGTTCCAGTCAGCATCCATATCGGCTCCATAGTTATTCACTGCGGGGGAGGTATCAGTGGCTCGATATGCAGTTGTCTCCATCCTTCCCTCCCCTTCTCCTCCCTGTCCTCCCTCTCCCCCTACCCATCACGAGTGGTGCCTTGCAGAGACAAAACACATTCAATACTAATCTAATGAATCAGCCCATGTGCAAGTCAACCCTCTCGTTTATCAGCTGGGCCTGTCTATACGGCTGCCGTTGTGCTGCGCCGTGCACATGCGGAGGCAGGAGGCATATCGACGTGGGGCCTGTGACCCGTCTCACGCCTGCCCAACGACAGCGCTAAGTATTTCCATGCGTGGGCTGGGCATGTGCCACGTTCATCCTCCAACACTATTCACATTTTATTCGGGTCAGGTTCAATCTATATCAACAATACCTCATCATGGCCATACCGTGTTGATGGTTTTCCTCAAAAGTTTGATCCTGATACATGTTTTTATTCATATCTCTGAATTCTACCAGTGTTTCATGAACAATGTTTCATTCACTTTGTGAGGGTCACTTTTCCACAATATCCTAACCTCATCTACAGATACACCTGTCTCCAGCCTCATCATGTACATCTAATCAAATAAAACATTCTCTCCATAGCTCATTGTACAAGCAACAGCACAGAGGGTTTTTACAGACAGGTCTCTTAGAACTGCACCTAAAACCCTCAAAGAAGACAAGGAAATTCCCCCAGGTGCAGTGTAAGATGCCCATCCTGCCCTTCACCTTACCCATTAAAAACCTGCAGCCTGCAGTTTCAAACTGCTTCATCTACAGATCCGCCCGTCTCCCAGATGTTCCCAGGCTCCTCATGTTCATGTCGCCCTTCCTCATCCCAGACGCCATTGGCACCGCGCCCACAGACCCGGAGCTGCATTTCAATGCCCATTAATTGAGTATCTGCCCGTCACGGCGGGCTTGTGATTGATAGCATAATTAATGACGATGCTGTTTGATGGAGATGCCTGCCTAGAAGCTAATTCCTGTCTGGCGGCCTTTGTGTGGATGAGAGTCTGGCCTCCCCTGAGTCTTGGTCTATCGCTAACCTCTCGTCAGAACTGGGAGGTGTGTGGCTCGGTCCTGTTCTCAGTCCCGCTCCCTTTAACAATGAGCACAGCAACCCCAGAGCCCAGGGATGAAACTGATTAAATTAAACTGCCTCACAGGCAATCATGCCAAGGTCAAATGGATGCAGAGTAAACTGCTTTTGGCATCAACTTTTCGTCGACGTTCAGAGAGGCGTCCGGTCGGTTATCTGCAGATGTGCACGCTTTGGGTAGAGCGGGGGAGGGGAGGGGCATGTGCCGTTGTAGACTGGGGAAAATTGAGTTGTCACTATTGATTTTAGTGTTTGCATATTGAGGAGAAAATGAACTTTTAACAATGCAGCGATATGAGTTCCAGCAAGGACTGCTTGTTCAACAGAGAGTGCATATAGAGTTTGGATGTCAGTTCAATTCTTTCCTAGTCGACAAAATAACTAGGTGTTAGCAAACTAAGTTCAGGTTTTCCTGAACACACAGAGACACTGAACAACACTTGAGCTCAGATGCTTTTTATTTAAATTTCTTCCATTTCAATTCCATCATTCTGAGCAACACTGACATACAGAATATGTATGTCAAGGCAAAAAGCATATAGATTAGAATCACACATGAAGTGTTTGTGTGTATGCGTGCAGATCCATTGCGAGAGTGGGAGAGGGAGACAAACATTTTTTTTGAGTGGCATCTAATCAGTGGCCCTTATTTTTAAGTGGTTTCTGGGGATGTCTGTGGGTTTAATGGCTCACTCTTGGAGCACCTTCACATCCTGTAGAGCAAGTCAGAAGTAAGGTCCAAGCAGAAGCCTATCAGATGCTTGTATGGGAGCAACAACGGCGTCTGCTGCATATGCTTAATTGGCAGTTGAATTCTCCACTTTGCTGTCTCCGTTCCAACTCATTAGCATGTAATCTGCACCTCAGACCAGAGACATGCGGTAGAGAGCATGCTCACCATTACAGTCGAGCCGCCACGAGACACACTTTCACCAGCTGTGAGACTACAGATCTCCGTTTGGTCTGCTGGGCAACCTCTTCCACGTTCGCCGATAGCGACGCCACCTCTACCCGACACCCAGCCCCGGTCTCGTAGCTTCCCCATGGGATGGTATTGCAGCTCGGAGGACTTTTGTCTGGCTACTTGTTGAAGAGAAAAGAGAGTAGGGATATTTTGTGTTTGATTCAAGACTTGTCTCCTCAATTCTCTTTCTATGTGAACTTTCATTTCCATCAAAAGCAGGATTCATTAGCCGCTTAAAAAGTTGACAAATGATTAGAAGACAACTTAACAATAGTAAATTAGTTATACATGGTGTCGACAGTAAATATATTCAGTAATATCTTAATAAACACAAATGGCTTATCATTTGTTTGCATATTTCTATCTATAAATTACGAATAGCTTTTAGAATTGAAAGCCATACGCATCGAGTTCCCTGAAATAGACTGTGAGAGGTCAACTCGCACATCGTATTTCCATGACTATTTTCAATCTAACAAAGCTGGACTTTTCATACTTATATGCATACACTTGACTGATCTTTATTATCAATGTGACAGACTCTCTCAGAGATTAAAGTCCAAGAAACATCTGAGCGTTCACTCCTCAAAGCTGTGAATGTTTCACCCTCTCTGTTAGTCAACGTCTCTATTCATTACTCGTCTTTTTCTTCGGACTTCACCCTGTCAAGGTCACAGATGCTTTGTCCCACCGGAAATAGTGCCCCCACTAACCCGGCATATACAGAGTTCCTACCTCACTGTGCTGCATCCAGAAGAGAGACTTAAAGTTTAATCAGTAAAACAACTGGGGAATTTGCTCTAAGTTTTCTAGACAGGTGGTGTTTTAATGATTTAAATGGTTGGTTCACATTTAGTTTAGCAGTGCATGACTTTTCATTGGGAGAGACGAACTGAATCCTGAAATGTAAATCAGTTTGAAAGGCAAATTTTACACTTTTGTGTAAAACACTTCTGCATTTTAGCCATTTTTTCCATTGAGACGTGTGAGCCATGCATAAATAACAAGATATGATCATTAAACATCTGCTGTTTGTATTTTGTCCCTTCTTTAACTCCAAGATGCTATTTAAAGGGATGTTTACTGCACACCAAGTAGCACTATAGGACTTTGTAGCCAATTTATTCCAATTATTTCCTAATGCTTCTGTTCCCATGATAAAACCAGTCTTTAGTGTTTGAAACACAGCAGGGACTTCTGAACAGTCAACCCTGCACTCACAAATCTGCTGATGAATATTGTTAATAACAGTCATTATGCACTGAGTTTTAAGCAGGCCATGTGACAATGTGGTGTAGAACCTTCCCTAGCATTCGATCTCATAGCAATGGAAAGACATGAACCAATCTACAAAACTGAACTTTTAAGTTGAAGTTGGAAGTTTTGGTTGTGTAAAAGTGCGGGTTAGGGGGTCTGGAGAGAAGGGCTGTGTGGTGCCCAGACGTCAGGTGTTGATGTTACTGTGAAGGCAGAGAACCCTGAGCTGCTGTCAGTCTCAGACGCATCAGTCCCCTAGGCATGGGGACTGTTCCTGCCAGGATGGCTTTTAGGCGACAATTTTGCACTGAAACACATTTTTGTCACAAATTAGGCTTAGGAGTACCCGAGGACAGATCTCTCTATGTGTGGAGTTTTGAAAGGTAAAATGCAAAATGTGTTTTCTGAAATGGTGTGTTTGGGAATGCAGGGGGAGGTGGTTTCAGGAGTGAGAGAGGTTCGGCTGAGTGACTAGACGCCTGGAGGGTTTGTTTTGTTGCTGTAAATTATTCCGATAATGTTCCATCATTTATAGGAGATATCAGTGAGGTAATACTGTATGTTTTACTCCTGAGGAGTAACGCTTGTGTGTGCGTATTCTTTGGTTCCTGAGAATGATTTTGAGATTGTTTTGAGGTAAAAGGAAACCTATTCCTCTACACATACTGAACATAGACATTTTGAAGTTCCAAAATGTATTGCTGTTCTACCCGACCTGAGGAGAGTGGTGTCTCTAGGACCTCTTCGATGTTTTGGTCCAAGCCTCTGCTCCACTGCACATCTTATTTTAAGAGGATCAAAGCAGCAAACTCATTTACAAGGATTGCGATGCCTGGAATGGAAAGGGAAATATGGACATCAATCCAATGCCGTTCCTTCTCCTGTTTCCTTACTCTCCTTCCCCTATCAAAAATGTAAACCCTTTTCCCTAGCAAAATCCCCATCCTGCTCTCAAGGAAAGCAGGCAGTGCAACCAAGGCTCCACCTATTTAACATTTCCTTACATTTTTAGAGAGCAGGGACAAGGTGATGATCCTCAATTGATCTGCTCTCTCTGTACTTAATTATAATAATCCTGTTCTGCGGCTGTGAATGAGCAGCAAACCAAGGACCCAGCCTAACTGCCGTTATCCCTGCGTGTAGTAGGCCCTCACCATGCACTCTCATTAAAGCAGACTGAGGGCAGCACAAGGTTGGACCATAACCAGAGCTTTTGGCAGGTTGACAAATCCAAAGCCAATTCCTGGTTGAATATTCCGATGATCCTTGATCTTGTGCTGTATGCATTCTAGATAAGCACGTTGCTTTGCATAGAAGGGGTTGGCTGAATGAACTATGCATGAATTTTGTACATTTTATGCACATGTGTTGTCATCAGACTCTGTCCAGTTGCTCCGGAGAAGACGCTGACTGACCCAGCAGGCAGCTTTTATATCGCTCTCATGGTACTTTAGGAAAGCTCCAGGCTGGCTGTTAATGCTGAGGTTTTTAGAGCGCTCGCTAATTTCTGCTAAATACATTGTGGGAGGAAGTACACAACTGAGCATAATAAAGGAATCAGACATAAATCCCAAGCGTTTGATCCAAAACACAGAGAAGACTAAACAATCCTAATATCCTTACAAACAGAATAAGACACGGAAATCCTTTTGCAGATGCTTTCGTCCACAGTGACAGCCAGTGAGGGTCAACGTCAATTTGAACCTACAATCTCTTCATTCGCAGTCAAATGTTCTAACCGCTGAACTAATACCTATTGCCATGCTATACCATATCATACCATGATGCACTATCCAAAAGAACCAAGGGTTTGGGTTTGGCAACATCCCATCCACCTTTTACTTAGCAGAACGAAGGAGTTCACTAAAATATTGGCTGGTACAATTTTGTTATCTTAAAATATTGGTGGGGACTAGTACCTCACGTCCTTTCCTAAACCTACTTCCATGAAAACAACACATCAAACTCACTTTGTTACTATAACTAACTGAAGGTGAGTATGTGAAGTTTCAAAGGAAATTGAGCAACTATTTGATCATTAGAATAGTGCTGCAGACGCGCATGGGTTTGGGATCTGAAGGGAAAAAAAGAGTTTTCTTTTGAGACAATAATGATAATTAATGATCAAATCCCATGGATTTTTTATTTGCAAAAAGCTTTACTTTTATATACATTTTTTTGTGCAAAAACATTTAAAGGTTTTCAAGGACTTTACATTGTAAGTTAACCTGAAGGCACATACATGGGACAACAACAATATTTCAACATGAGAACAGAAATGTAACTTTGGTTCCTAAGTAGCATATTGGTTTATGTCATTAACTGTATGCAATGTCTAAACGAAAAGCCATAATATCAGGTATTCCCTAAATAGCCAAATTACATGCATTGTTGATTTTCTGCACACTTATTCTTTCAAATATTACAGTATATGAACAGTCTGTGTTATAGTTTTTTGCTGAAATGCATCTTTCAACCCAGTTGCTGTATGATAAGTGTTATATTACCCAGATATTATGTAATTCAATCAATTAACCTGCATATGAAACAGAGTGAGAGCACAAATAAATATTTGCAATTAGGAATTTTCCCTCAAATGAAAAATGTGGTTGCGGAGGAAAAGACAACTGAAACGTATGACTTTTTATCCACATGGGTGCTTTGTTTGAATTGACCTCTCTGTAATTCGGCATAATTATTTCGATGTGAATCAATGAGCTTTAAGAAAATCACTCCAAAGCCTGAAATAGTAATGAACTGGCATTCCATCTCAGTCTCTAACTCGGTCCATATCATTCAATTGGTCACGCCAAAACGTCACTGTTCTTTTAACACAGCAAGAATTAAGAGTAATGCTTGCAGCTCGAACACAGGGGAGGTCTCCTAGTCACTAGTCTGGCATCCAGCCCCTGTCCTCCTTCTGTGTCCACTCCTCCTGTACAGATGAAACCTCTTTCTCTCTCTCTCTCCTTAGTTCAAAGTCTATTTTCACCGCAGTAATTATGAAAAAAGTGTGCTTTCCACTCAATGACCATTTAATTTGCTTGCTGTCATCTTTGTCACTTCTCTCGATTCTAAGCGATCTCTAATGAACTGTCTGGGGTTAGTTATACAGTGCTGTATAAAGGTAAGGCAATAACTGGACCTCTTTTTTCATCTTACAACATTCTTACACCTAGGATATGTGATGTGAGAGAATGACTAACGTGCTAATGTTTGAATCCAGGTCTCGGCAAGGCTAATACAGACAACAGAAATGAAAGATTCAAGGCCTGTTATGGGATTATTGATCAGATTATGTGTGTCACAAGCAAGTGTATGAAGTGGTTGTAAATGGACCAAGAACAAACCTAGGTGAACCTCGGTAAACCCGAGTGACCTCAGGTGGACCTAGGTAAACCCACGTAAACTCAGGTGGACCCAGGTAAACTCAGATGGACCCAGGTAAACTCAGGTGTGGGATAGAGAGAACAGTAACAGTGTGTGTAGTTTTGTGTATGCTGAAACATGTGTGTTGGTAGAAAAATGGAGATACTTTGATAACCACAGAAGACCCACTGCCATGTTTTTCACTAGCTCTATATATCTGTAATATAAAGGGAATGAAATCATTCAGAGAAACTGTCTTTTGGGAGGGAGAACCTGGGGTAGCCTGTGATTAGCATAACTTGTAATGATCTTCAATAGGACACAATCTAAAACCAGTATGCATTTTTTTCTCCACAACACCTACTACCTCATGGTAAATCCTCACAGAAGATTCCTGGGAGTGAATACTCAAGCACAAACACTGAGCACGGTCAGTACAATCACTTTCAAAGCCTGCACCTTCAAACCATACATTCTCAGTGGGTTGCTAAAATTGGTGTCATTGCTGTGCCACTGACTCTTAGCACCCTACAAAGAGTGCAGTCTGTCATTTGGCTTTCATCCCCCCTCTCTGTGTGTGATTCACACAGCCAAGTGAAAATAACATCTGCATATTTTCTCCCATTTTTGGATGAGGATTATGAGTTGGGGAATGGGTGGGCAGAGGGGAAGGGGGACAAGGGGGTGGGGGGGAAGGAAGGGGGAGTGGGAGGAGGGGTGGAGGGAGAAGGGGTCAAGGGAGGAGGGAGGAGGGGTGGAGGAAGGAGGGGTTGAGGGAGGAGGACAGGGGTAAAGGAATTCTTTGAACTCGTCTCCACAAAATAAAATCTTGTCACAGCAAATAAAGTCTGAGTAAGAAATGTATAGTAAAGACTTTTCACTGGCAGCCCACATTCCTTCTGCTCAGAGCTGCAGCAGCCACACCAGACTGGGTTTTAATTGAGCTCCCACAGGGATCTGAGAGCCGGGACAGCGAAGGGGAGCAGGTGGGGCTAAGTCCATCAGTAGAGGTCAATAGTCTTTGTTTGGATTTGTTTTCTCCCCCTGAATCAATCTAACACCATTTTGAGCTCCCGCTTTGTTTTGGACCATCAATCAGTAAACAAAACAGCCGGTCCCACAGACTGATGGGACAATGGAGACAAAGATTCTCAGGTGAGGGACAGCTCCTTCAATACAGCACTGTGAGGCCTATGAGAACATAAGAGTAGGGTTGCTGTGAGTGAATCATTTGTCTCCCCATCAACGGAAAAACGATAAAAGAATAGATGAGTGTATATAGAGATTGATGTCAATGAATCTCCAACAAACTCATCACTTCCTCACAAAGTCTGCATACGAGACGCCATCCTCTGGGGCAAATATGTCTCCATGATACAACCCCAGAGTAGGAGAAAATCTGTATTACTGGTCTACTGAACAGAGAGCCCACTGTTAGTTTGAAATTATTCTGCACCTTTAAGTGGTCCGGTGAGCTTAACATCACCTCAAACAATCCTCATGCAGTTGAGGTAATGCATTCAGGGGAGGTAAGATCCCCCTGAACAATCTCTCTCTCTCTCTCTCTCTCTCTCTCTCTCTCTCTCACACACACACACACACACACACACACACACACACACACACACACCTTTCAGGCAACCTCTTAGCTGGATGAGAATAACTGCCCCCTAGTGGTCATAGCTATCATAACATTGCAAAGCTATTCGACTCAACACCAACGCTATATTCCTTCCCACTCCGACATCTACCACATTCAAAATTGTCTACTTAATCCTACGCGGGCCAAGGGGTGTTAAAAAGTCTGTTTTTTCTGATTTGTTTTCCTCTGCAAAAAAATGTCAATTTCCTGAATGGCTGCTTATGCTCTGATGCATTGACAAAAGTGCACTTCAATTCTTTTCAGAAAATACCACCAGTGCTATTTTTCCACTGCCGTCTAATCAGCAGTGTTTGTATTGCTCGACCGCTGTGTTATCTTAACTGCCGTTCTGGCTGCAAGGGGTTGCTTCGTTTCTGTACAAAGGCCTTATTTTCGCTTCTGTGGTTAGCAAAGAATCCCAGCCCTCATGCGTCCAATCGTCTAGACCTGACAGTGTTCGTCAGAACTACACCAGCGTGCAGTGATTGTACAAATTCTCATGTTCACTATTTGAGCGTAAAACAACTTTCAAACCCCAGCTGATTATAAAACCATTTCTATCTCTTTTACTAAGAATAAAAAAGATATCAGAATTCCACATTATCGTCCATATATAAATTACAGGTAAGACAGAACTAGGAAATATATATATGGTACAGTATATTTTAACTAAGATTGTTTTGTGTGTGTTTTCGGTTTAAACAAAGGGTGGTGAATGAGGACGCAGTGCGTCTGTCCTGAACAGTGCAATATCACGTGAGGCAGAACTCGGTGCTGGGAACATTGCTGCTCTTGCAGTAGGCTAAGCTATTGTTACTAAGGTGACAGTCTCTGAAGCCTATTCCCCCATTGGGTGTGTATATGGGCTGGATCCTGAAATCCCCTTTGAGCAGTTGCTCATTGTTCAGGGAGACTATCTGGAAGCTAGTCTCAGTCATCTCCAGGATGGAGTTATCCTTTTTGGTGCCTGCCTCGCAGTAATCATCTTTTCTGCGTCCCCGGTTGTATTTCCACTGAGTCGACGACGAACGACTCTTCTTGTGCATGTACCAACAGAAAAGGCCAAGCAGTGTAACCAGGACGACGAGCACGGCCCCTCCGATCACCCCAGCCAATAGGAGTGTGGAATTGATGTCCTGAGGGGCAGCCTGCTCTGACCCGGCGGCCTTGTTGTTGGAGTTAGTCGAGGCAGACTTGGTCCTGGCCTCGGAGCAGATGGTATCCTCCCCGGGGCGATAGGAGTTGAGTGTGTCCAGGACGTACACGCAGACGCGGTAGACAGAGCGAGGCTCCAGATTGGTCAGACTCAGCCGACGCCGGTCTCCTCCGACCGTTCGCTCTCGTGTGACGTCGCTCATCAGGCTCTGGCCCATCTTCACCCAGGTGACCTTGTAGGCCGTGACGGTGTAGTAGGAATCCCAGCTTACCTCAATGCAGCTGGAGTTGACCACGTGGAAGGAGATGCGAAGAGGGTCCTCGTAAGGCGGCAAGGGGCCGGAGGGGTGAGGCGGTAGGGCCGGGAGAGGGGAGGGCGATGCGAGGAAGGAGGGGGTGGACGTGGAGATAGGAGTGGAGATGAGCTTTGTGGTCATGGTGGTAATGGCGGTGGTGGTGGTCGGAGGGAGAGTGGAGCGCAAGGTGGGCCAGGGCAGGAGGTCTGAGCCAGACGGGCACTCAATTACATCCAGGGTCAGCTCTCTGATTGCCATACCACGCACCTTTTCTGGGGTCTGGCACATGAAGCCCCGGACATTGAGTGAAGCCGACAACGACTTGAGCCACACCACCACCCATTTGACGGCACAGTCGCAGCGCCACGGGTTGTTACGAACGGTGAGCTGTCTTAGGCCGACAAGTCCATCAAAGACTCCCTGCGTGAGGATCTGCAGCTGGTTGTTGGAGATATCCAGCTTCTCCAGCCCCTGGAGCTGGGAGAAGGTGTCCACAGGAATCTGGTCAATCTGATTATCCTGCAGGCTTAGCCGGACCAGGGCCTGACTGGGGAGGAGGGGCGGGGGGAACGTGAGTGAGTTTCGGGCTAGTGCCAAATCCCGGAGGTTGGTGAGATCCTGGAAGGTTCCAGGGGCAATGCCCTCGTCCGTCAGCAGGTTCCCATCCAGCAGGAGGCGCTGCAGACGCGTCACGTTCTGGAAGGCCTCTTCGGCAATGATGGCAATACGGTTCTCATCCAATCGCAGCTCGATCAGGTCCTCCGGAAGACCGATGGGCACGCTGCTCAGGTGATTCTTAGTGAGGAACAGCATTTTGAGGCTGAGGGCCTCCCTAAAGGCTCCTTCCTCCACCCCCACTGTCGATATGGAGTTGTCATCCAGGTGAAGCTCCTCCAGCTTGGGCAGCTGGGCCAGGGCAGCCCTGGAGATGGTCTGGATGTTGTTCTCCTGGAGGTGGAGAACCCGGATGTTTTTGGGCAGGTTGAGTGGGAACTCATCCAGCTGGTTGCCATAGAGATACACAGTCTCAACCGAGCCAACATTGTGAAGTTCAAGCGGGAAGCCGGCGTTGTTGATCTGGTTGTTGTGGAGGAAGAGGATCTTGTGGCCCTCCTGAACACCCAGGGGAACTGAAGTCAGGCTCCGCTCGTTGCAGTAAACGTAGGTTTTGTCGCAGCGGCACTCCACAGGGCAGGAAGCACCAGGGCTGGACTGCAGGTTGAGACTCAGGAGGACCGTCAGACAGAATCTCACGAACGAGGCCCAGTCTTTATTCCAGAGTCTGGCCTGTAAAAACTCCATAGTGAAACCAAAAAAAAACAAACAAAGTTGAACAAAGGGAGAAAAAAAATCTGAACACCTCCCTGAACGAGTAGGGTTGAAGAAGGCAATGGAGTATATCCACTATAAAGACAGAGTCCTTTAAGAGAGTTTGATAAAGCGTCAGTTCACAGGGTGGAGAAGGGAGGAAGGCGCAAGGGTAATCCCCCTGTAATTGCCAGTGCTCAGCTGAAGAGCAATGGTCTCATTAGCTGCTGCTGTAGCCTCTCCACTGACTGGCTCCATCCATGCTGAGATATCAGACCGTAGCAGGGGTCCTGTCTCACTGCAGCAGGCCCAGTCTGGACCAGTAAGTAGCCTGGCAGTGGTGTGCCTTCGTAGGCTACACTCACCCCCCCGTCACACTCTCCTGCTCCCTTCCTGAGGTAGCGTCCAAGGGGGGTGACATTTGGATCCAGAGACCTGTTCCAACAAAAGAATGGCTGGATTAGTGGTTTCAGGGGTGGTCTGTTCTTAGTCAAAAGAGCTTCGCTCTCTTGCCCAGGCACAGAACCCTCTCCTGCCCCCTATCCCGCCCCCCACCACACACACTTTGACTCAAGATTAATACACACACCATTTACACACTGCCTCACACACATCTATACCCCGTGCCCTCTCAGACACAGGCACACACAGATTCCCACAGCTCCGAAATTATGCACAGGCTATTTCTTTCAAAAATGGCAAACCATCTGATAAAAATGCAGGACAGCTCTGGCACATCCGGTTTAAGAGATATAATGGAGTCTTTCATAGCTCCTTTACTCCATCCAAGGAGAGAACAGCACTGCTAGCACACCATGTTCACTCTGTACTTCCAACCACACCGTAATGCCTCGAAACAACAAGAACACAAAGGAAGAAGTCAAGTTTGTTTGAAACATAAACTGTGGAATGAGCCAAAGAACACTACACCATATGGCAAACGCTTTCATGAAAGTGAAAAGCAATTTTCTGCCTTTTTACTTGAAGAGTTTAATGTGGGAGTTGCTAGACATTGTGCTTACTGTAAATTGAAGGCTGTTTTTCTTAGCTGTACAAGATGTTTGTGCCCCTCTAGCTCATAATATTACACGCACCACAGTATGTGTGTGTGTGTGTGTGTGTGTGTGTGTGTGAGAGAGAGAGAGAGAGAGAGAGAGAGAGAGACAGAGAGAGACTGTGTGTTTTGTAGGGTGGAGTAGGCCAGTTGAGCTTCTCCATCAAGCTAGAATGACATACGCAGCTTGTCAAATGAAATGGGATTGGAAAATAATTTAGTCCTTCTACCTGCAATAAATGATCGATATGGGCTATTTTTCAATGAGATGTCGGGAGTCGTCACCACAAGGCCATGCGAATGCGTTGGATCCCCTCGTGCAGTAGTCAGGTTTTATAGCCCCTCACGCATTTTCTTCCCTGATGATTGAAAGATACTGCTTGTCATCCTGTGCTTTCAACTTAACAGGAGCGCCACCCCTAGTCAATGCTCAATAGGCCCATATACTTTTAATAAATAACGGCGTGAATGTCTAGAATTTTAAACAGGCAGGTTATCCATGGGTTAGAGGGCCTCGGCTCTCACGTGAATTGGTCTGTTGTGCTGAATGATTCTATGGAACACGAAGCAAAAAGAAATATACATTACATCTACTTTTCTGAATTGAAAATGCAACGTTTAATCAAATAAGATACCTGGAAAATAAGCAAACACATGCAGCACAAAAATGTGCCACGGCAGCAGCATCTAAAATGATTATAGCAGTACGTATTTAAATGCCAGGGACCACTAAATGTAATGTCAGTTGTAAAAACGGAACTGAATGGCAGAACATGCCCTTAAACGCTTAAAAAGAAAATTGAAGGTGTTGTATTTTATTGAGCGATTCGATTGACAAACTGGGGAGCAAGTAGTGAAGCAAGATGTTTGTGTGAGCAAACGGAATGACGTTTTAAAGCTGAGCGCAGTTCACAGATGAACAAAGTGATATCGCACCAGGACAAAATCCGATTAGCCAAGTACTGGATTTAACGACAGAAATGCAATTAAAAGTTTTAAATTGATAGGGTATTTAAAAGGCGATAAGAAGCATATCAGGTACACATCAAAGCCTACTCAGCGAGGGGTGTTCATTTGAATGAATTATTACAAAGAGGGATTGAGATCCGTGCAGTGCATTGGAACCTCAAGCGTAAATCGAGTTTTTTATTTATTTATTTTGCTGGCAATGGAGGAAAGAATTAAAGCGGTGCGCTTTGCAGTGCATTGATCTCAGACACGATTAAATTAGTTAACTCACGAATACATAAATAAATAAAATATACATTTAAAGGTGCTCTGATCTTTCTGATACGTGAACATGGTCACCTTTCCTGCCCTGATGACAAACTGCAGATCTACGATTTAACCTAGATTTTTTTTTAAACTAATTCATATGAAAAGTATTTCATGGCCTATGTAAAGCATAACATGATGGCTACCGCGAGCGCAGAGCAATGACTATCCCAGAATCCGCACTTTTGCGAAATTCCACTTGAGCAAAAACTATTTAAATCGCAAATGCAGTCATTCGCTGAAGTATTATGTTTATGTACCCAACATAGTGTAGCCTATCTGCGTGTACCCATACCGTAGCATTGCTTTATGTAAATAACGAATCAGTTTTAAGATGCCTTCAAGTTCACCATACCTTACACGGCGCTATATCCACATCCATTGTGAGCCCCATAATAATGTTAAACTTTTTCTCAATCGCTTTGTCCTTCATGCAATCCTGGAATGTGACAGTGCGCAACGATCCAGCGCCATTTGGTACTGTTTGTGCGAGTCGGTTCCGAGCGCTCTGCCACCCATGAGTCTACCGGTCTGCATTCTGCCCGAGCCCAGGAAAGAGTCCGCAACACTGTCCGCACTTTTATGTTCAGCCGCAGCTCAACCTACGGCCACGATTCCTTCAAAATCTTCGGAAATACATTACAACTACAGTGGGAGCAGAGCAACAGAGAAGAGTTTCCCAGTTAGAATCCTCTGGAACAGCGAAAGCGCACTTGCCGAGGTATCCGCTTGATGCCCCAGTCATGACGGCTAGCGTTTTTTGGGATGATAAAAATTGCCTTCAATGCTATGAATCCCGGAGAGTTGTAACGTTCGATGAGTTCAGTTGATAGTGATGTCGGTGCACCGACCACCTCTTTCTCTCCTCCCTCGCTCGCTCACTCGCTTGCTCTTTCTTTCTGAGTCTCGCTCTCTTCGGCTCTCTCCGTCCCTCCTTCCCTTCCCTTCCCTGCTAAAGAATGCATCTCCCGGAGCTGCTCAGGGGTGGCTTTAAGCCACAGATCCGCCCCGCTGCTGCTGCCCGCACACCGGAGTTAGAAGAGAATAGCAAGTTTTCAGGTATTTGTCCACGTCTGGGGCATATTTATATTATAAATTGTATTGATAGGTATCGGGATATACCTGGTCGTTTTTCCATACGATCAATTTAAATGCGTCGATTAAGTGAAAGTGGGTCCGTGGTAGTCTTTTGTTTCATGTTATTTTTGTGGTTATCAACTTTTCATATGAGGGCACTTAAGGGTTTATATTCCCGTCAGCGTCATTTTCACCCAATGTAAAGCTTTCAGATGCACTGTCAACCGAAGCAACGTCTTTTGACTATTCAGCCATCCGACAAAGTTCGGATTCAGCATACTTTAGCTCTACAGTCTCTCTCTCTCTCTCTCTCTCTCTCTCTCTCTCTCTCTCTCTCTCTCTCGGTCTCTCTCTCTCTGACATTAACACACACACATTCTCTATCTCACACACAAAGACAAAACCAACTACTAGAAGAGGTATGTTTTAAATAGCATGTGTTTATCACAGTTTTCCACGTTAGGTATGGGTTCACCCATAATTCACATCTCTGTTTTGGACAACAAAGCAAACACAAGCCATCCACTCATTGATATCAGTGTAGCAGACTGATTAAATGTAAACGAATGGACAACTTTTACACATGTGTTATAGGTCCCCTGACAAATAAAACTGTGTCACGGCCACATCTCAAAATCCTCTCCTTCCCTCCCAAGGAAAGGAATCCACCCAATGACACACCAGTCTGCCACTATATCAACAGCTCCCCTCAGCTTGGTTGGTTTCATTCAGCCTTTCATGTTTAATTTTGGCTGCCGTGCCACAAAGATGGACTGCCTTGCCGTACCCGGTCTAAAATATTTAATTTCTTCATAAATCAGGTCGCTGTACACAGCCAGAATTATACAGTATACTGGACATTTGAAGAATGCAGAGGAAACTGTTTTGTTTTGCTTTGCAGTGGATGGACATGTTCTATTGCACATTTCAGCATTACAGGAGTAGTTATCTGAAGTCCAGTGTTGTCTAAAGGCATTGTTTCCTGGTCTGACATTACACTTTGACACTACATACCGCCAAGGATTCAAACTGTATTGTTTCTACAGCAAGCAGGTCTTTTTGAGGAAAGGTACTTTCCTGTGCTGTGCTTAAGGGATTGGATCATTTTAGTCATGTAATATGAATCTAAAATAAAATAATCTACAAGAAATGCAAACACCGACCCCTGTTACTCCAGTTGAATATTTAGGTTTTTCCATTTTGTCACTAGAGTGAACTTAAAGATCAAGATTAGATAAATTCCTGATCTAATCTTGAATCACTGAATTACAAGTCATGCTTTATGTATATATTTCAAAGGAATACACATTTTACACATCTTTTATAAATCAAAATATTATTTTTGCATCAGACCTGGGACCAATCTTCAATTTCACTCTTCCCTTTCAGTCTCTTACTTTCTCTCATTCTCTCCCTCCTCTCTCCTTTCTTTCCTTTTCTCTGCTCTTTGTCTCTCTCTCTCAATAATCCTCCTCATTCCTTTTCTCTACCTCTCCTTCTGTTTCCTTCTCTTTCCTCTCTCTCTCTCTCTCTCTCTCTCTCTCTCTCTCTCTCTCTCTCTCTCTCTCTCAGCGTTGTGGGTGATGTTCACAGCAGCATCGTTCTATGTTCTGCTGAAACTGGAGAACCGGTGTTGCCCACTCCTGAGGGCAGATCAAAGTCTAACACGGTGGCTGTTTCTGATGGGCCGGCCGGCCGTAACCCTTTTTGAGAGCTTGCAGTGGGGCCACAGATACGTCACCCACATTCACACAGCAGGCCCAGGAGACATCATTAGCTTAGCGTGTTCCTGCTATGTTTACATCTGGACACTTCAAAGCAACTCCACATCCCTGTTTAACACGTGGAAAGCGATTAGAAAGATAACAGTATGATGACTGTGGAATGTTGGTTTGTTGTTGTTTGTGTGATTATGGGAGGAAGAGAAGAACTGAGACCAACCACAGCACCATTCAGAGTGAGCAAGGAAGCTGATTACGTTTCTAGCCCTCAGACGATCAATATGTTCATTAATCTTCGTGTGGTAATCATGTTTAAGTGTGTCAGTTCAATCCTAATCAACCCTCCATACCTGAATTTGTAATGGAAAGTTTCATGAGAGGCAAGTTCCCAAGTGCCCAAGAGGAATTTTTATAATTCGTTCCCGCTTCCCTTTTCTCTGTGACATGTTCAGGTAAGAAGGTTGTTCTGTTCATTGTTCTGTCCAAGTAAAGAGAGTATAAGTTACTGGAGTCTGTTTTAAAGATGAAAGCTGCTTTCGTACTGCCAGGAGGCAGAGACTGCTCAGTCCATGTTTGGTGAGTTTTTCTCATATATAAATTGTGAGGCTTCATGAATGCTATGGCTTCAGCTCTTCCACTGCGGCCCCATGCTAATGTCAGGCTTTACAACCACTGAATGGCCCTGCCCAGTTGCTTCATCAGGCAAGGAGAGAGGATCACTAAGAAAAAGATTTAAGGTGTTAAGGCAGTGAGAGACAGGAAGTAGACAAGAGGAGGACGGAGAGAGAGAGAGGAAGAGAGAGTTAGGGAAGAAGAGAGAGAGGAAGAGAGAGAGGGAAGGAGAGAGAGAGAGAGAGAGAGAGAGAGAGAGAGAGAGAGAGAGAGGGAAGGAAGGAAGGAGAGAGAGAGAGAAGACAAACAGTGAGTAAAAGTAGGACCAGAACAACCAAAGTTGTTAGACCAGAAGAGACAAGCACTAAAATAAAGAACAAGAGAGATGGACAGAGAGGGTGTGAAAATGAAAGAAAAAGAAGAAAGGATAGAAAAACGAGAAGGATAGAAAAAGAGATCCACGCCAGGAACAGGTCTGAGGGTCACGCGAAGGATGGGCCTTATCCCTTCTCCAATCCCTGCAGCTTTTCCCTGTGTTTGAAGTCACATCTGGGCTGAATTTCCCCCTTCTGAACTGAAGGGAGAGGAAGTCTTAGCCTGGCTATACTGGTGAGGATGTGGGCTCCAGCTTCGGCCCTCAAGGCTAGACACTTCATACTGACACTGTGTGAGGGTTTCTCTGTCCTGAAGGGCAACTGTCCAGATTGTCCTCACCAACCCTCACCCACTCATCGAACAATCCGTGATTCGCAGAGTCTAAGATTTGAAGAGACAGCATGAAAAACAAAGCTCATCAAATATTATTCAGCACTGTTAGAGCAATACCCCTCCACTCTTCCCCTTTACCTACAGTATGTGCTATTTGTCTGTTGCTTTGGATGGAAGCACATGCTAAAAGGTAAAAATGAAGATGTCAAATGTGAAACTTAAAGCAGGCCATCTCTCCCGGGGACCAAAATAACTGCAAGTTGTAGTTGTAGACCATTCTCCAACTCGTACAGCATGATTGACTTTTTCATTTATCAAGGCAATGCAGTCATGGTTTTGAATGAGTCATCTTTGTTTTTGTGCATTTTCATAGTATGCACAGCTTGTATTTTGATGTCTCCTGCTGGGCTACTCTGGGGAACATGATGGGGCCAGACAAGGTGAAAAGAGCAGTAGAGAGGTGCTGTTTGGCCTCTCTACTGCCTCGTCTGCAGTGTGGGCTGTCCGCTGTCAGAAAAACTGAAAATAAACCAAGGCACGGTATATACTCTGACCGATGCAGATTAGGAAGTAAACACAAGCCTGTTGGGTCAGTTGAATCAGATGTAGATCTAATAGTGTTAACTTTTGGGAGCGGAGAGCAGGCAAGTATCTTTTTAAGTTTAGTTAGATTTTTGTCTTTTGTTTGTTAGAACAACTTTATTAAAAGTGTCTCATCAATTTTCACATAATGAGTTATGTTTATTTATGGACATTTTATAGCAGCATCACACTCACATCAAGTATGTCCTTCTCTGTTTACCACTCACAGGAACATTCATTATTGGACTGTCTACTAATTAAAAAAGGGTGAAGAATGCCGCCACCCAATTGACAGCTGAATGACCCCAGACAGTTATTAATTATTGTATTATAATTAATGTGAATTTGCAATCTCGTCTGGGATTTGCTTATTTATTAGACATCCACGGTGCTTAAATGAAGGATGATGCTCACTTTAAGAAGATAGGGAAAGCCGCATACTTAGCAAATGCAGACAAAAAAAAAGAAAGTCGGGACATCAATTAGACAAGCGATTTAATTTGCATGGACAAATTCACTGTTT
The DNA here is from genome assembly GCA_036571765.1 of Plecoglossus altivelis. Classification (NCBI taxonomy): domain Eukaryota; kingdom Metazoa; phylum Chordata; class Actinopteri; order Osmeriformes; family Plecoglossidae; genus Plecoglossus; species Plecoglossus altivelis. The sequence continues at coordinate 5,971,861 of BROE01000004.1, read as the reverse complement.
ATCTCCTCACTCTCTACCCCTGGAGAACATCTGTAGCAAAGAGATTCTCCTCATTACCACTGACGCTTTCTGCTGGTCTGGCTCTCATTCAGAATGAGTGAGACAGTGAGTGTGGATTAGCACGCTTGTTGTTTATCTGCTAATTCCTTGTGGAAGGTTATAACTAAAACTGTCAAAAGTCTGATTGGGGATATGCTGAGTAACTATTTCACGTGGTATGGGCACTGGATATGTTGTCTTGTCCTCAGACTAAATATTAGTCTGATATCCACCACAAGAGGATTGTGGATAATTCCAGATCACAGGTGAATTTGTGCATGAGACTGTGACAGGCATTTCTTAATCCTATGTTTACAGAAGTTTGATGATGTTGTTGTTGTGATCTGGAAGAGTTAATCCACTTCCTTTGACCGGTAGTTTGATTATCTCGTTCTTGGGTCCCTACTAGTGATATTTCAAATCCGGTCTTCCTGAACACGGGTTCATTTCAGTCATGTACTGTATATCTGCTCTGTTTGTTGATTCTAAAATTGCAACTATATAAAAAAGTAATAAAAGTCGTACTGTAATCTTGTACCGAGAAAATTACCTCTGTGTCTAGCAATGTCATGTTGAATGTGCTGATCCTTCATTTAAAAGACCATGTTCTACTCCTTCTGTTGTCAAAGACACAACAGATATTTGCACATATAATTTTCTCCCCATATGGCCCCACAAAGGCAATAACCATGTACATACCAATCTGTACCTCCATCTGTTCTCCGTGGCTAAACCCTCACCATCCGCTCTTTCTTCAGCGTCTGCTTATGGCCACGGCTGGTCTCCCCAGTCAGATATAGTTGAGGAGACATCCCTGGGCTGTCTCCCCCAGATCTGCCCATCTAGTCCCCACTCCCAATCACTCAACATTTCACTCTGGTGTGTAGATGAATCACAGAGCCTTGGTCCGGATTTCCATTCAACTAGCCCACTCCTTTCTCTCCTCTGGAGAGGAGAGAGAGAGAATATGGAGAGAAAGGAGGGAAGAGAAGCGATGAAGGAGACGGTCAGGGGGGAAAGATGGAGGATAGGAGAGATGGGGTGGGTCACGGCGCTGAGTGATGACCTCAGATCTATTTGATGAAAGGGATCTCTCTGATCCCTTCATCCCTCACGGAGCGGTGACGACACACTGGCGCATCGCTCTTTGGTTCAGGTGGCACTGGGCCCAGCCCTGGCGTCTGCCACCCTGCGCAGATTAATTGAAGCATGGCATCATAAATGAATCACATATGGCTAATATCTCTTCACTCAGTTTCTCAGAGAGAGAGCAAAATCGCCTCCCTCCTCCGTCTCAGGGACAAAGTGCACAGGGCTTTGTGTCAGGTGCACTCTAATAAAAAAATTGCCTACCGCGAGAGAAAGTGAAGAAGAATGACAAAGAAAGAAGAAAGGAAATCTAATATAAAATTGGAAAAGTAGCTAAGGTCAAAACCTGTGCAGCTAGTATCACTTTATAATTCATGACTTTCCCTTTTCATTTTTCTTTCTCCACTGCGCCTCTGAGCCTTTAACATGGCACAAAGTAGATTAATTACATTAGTCTGGGAGAGGCAGCGTAGCCAGCACACCTGTCCCACTGCCACCTCACGTTAAGATATAGAGATCTTTGTTTTAGCCACCATTAGTTATTTATAAAGGCCCCTGTGTGTGAATTACACAGTATTGGAGATTTAGAGAAAGGCTTGTAATAGTCAAGGGTGAATGCTGCTAATTCTCAAGGGGTAGGGGGGGTAAAACTGCAGTAAAAGTTGATTGGGAATGTCGCAAGATCAGAAAATGCATGTTTGCAGTACCTGGCAACCCCTAAGGCTATGTTGTCAAATTGATATAGTTGTGTTTTCATGTAAACACAGACACTGGGCCGCTAAAACTGTAAAGGACTCATCCTTTACTTTCCCTCAGAGATGCTGTACTGTAATTGGTGCCTGTGAGATAGATGGACTGTAATCTCATGGGATAGACACTTGCATTCCTGGGATTGATCAGGGGCTGAAGGATGAGATATTTCTGGGTTTTCCAAGTTTTTCTAAACAGAATCACAAGAATGTCTGAAAATGACTAATAAGGGACCTGCAGACTCATGAACATCCAATAACTCCATAGTACAGGATCGGGCTTCACTGCTGCAGCCCTCTGCTATCATCAGACTGATCAGCTACGTTCACTGCCTTGGCAAGGTCCCTGATTGCACGGTTAGAAATATATGTGGTACATCTATTAGAGTTGATGTGAGTGTTATTTAGTTTGCCCATGGGTACAGTTCCAGACATTGGAGTTTTTCCCTCTTCTCCGAGGCAAGGCTAGACTTTTTTGGCTTTTGTTGCATCAAAAGTACTTTAAGGGAAGTAAAAACATACATTTAGATATTACCACATCTAGAAGTATGCCTGGGATAGGATATACAGTTTGCAATTGGTTTCAAAGATGGCGTAGAAGCTCAACGTCAAATAAGCCATGCTGATTTATGCTTGTCTGAGTATTTATATATTTTTTAAATCCTTTTGGTAGAATTTCACTCAAGTTCCTCTGTTGACAGCCATCATGCAAATATTCGATGCTCTTTTACATCAAAGGAATTGCAGGCTATGTAAAGTTATATTTAGAGATGGAAAACTAAACTCTTAGCCATCATCGTGGTTTGGGTGCTACATTCTTTGCACATGCGGTTTAAGCCCTTACAATTTGCACAATCTATCTGTAGAAACACATGAGAGAATCAGCCCTTTGAGATTTTGTAATGTTCAGCCGATGTATGTGTTTTTTCAATCTGCTATATCCTCCAGTTTTGAATACATACACGCCAGGGTTGGTTAAAGGTAATGTTGATGTGCTTAAAGAAAATACTTTTTTCCCTCTGTGTACACTGGCCACAGTCATTTGTCATTCCGATCCACTTGTTGTGGCTATTGTTGTGATTAATTGTGGTTCTTGTGCGGTTTGGGGGGGGGGGATTTATCCCAACAGTCAAAGCTTGTGTGTATTTGTGTATACATGTGTGTGTCGGAAAGACGATGTCGATTTCACCAGCCGTTGGTCTCACATTCACAGCCTTGTGATTGTTAAACAAACAGAAAAAGAGTGAAAACAAGCTCATTTGCTGGTGGACAGGCAGGTTTGGGGGCTGGCTGGCCGGCTTCTCCACAGTACCCTGCTTTGTTCTGTCCCTGACCTTCATCCTGTCACTTTTATTTGACAACGAGGTGTGCTCAACAACTGTCGGCTGCAGCTGATGTCCAGTCAGTAGTCACAGCAGTAATAAAACAAACTGAGCTCCTTCAACCTCCGAGAAAATGAAAATAACAGCGAAACACGTGTGAGGAATGGCAAAAGTTCCCCTCCGCGTTACTGAAACCTGTTATGGCAACCGAGGCCAGCAGGTATTTCTCATGAGTATCTGTTTTCCCCAGAGCACTGGATCAGGTATCTTTGTGAAGTGGAATGCATCAGAAAGACACTACAGAAATGCCACGAACGCCACATGCAAGTGTTCTTCAGTGTGAAACAGAGGGCCAAACCCTGAGAGGTGCAGGCCTGCGGGAAGGTCAGACAGCCCTCCAGACCCTCCTCTCTCGCTGGATCTCCTGGCATGTGAGTGCTTCCATGTGTGCTCCTCCTACCGTGTGCATGTCTGGGCTGGGGCTCGCCTGTGTCACACCGGGGTAGAATAGAATTCTGCCTTGAGACTCAAGAGCTGGCATTGGCCCAACTTCACTGATAGGTTAACAAGAAGAACTTGTTCTTATCAATGGGGCTCTTTATGTTGTCTGTACACACAGACACGCACACACAGACGCAGCACACACACGCGTAGCTTGAGGGAGTCATAGGAGTGGTGACACCCGGAAGGCCCTTCAAGCTCCTCTGGGTTCATCCAGCACCTCAGACACACTGCCTGGAAGTCATTGTTGTTAGTCATTCCAAGCACAACACAAGAGGTAGACAGGCAGACCTGTACAGAGTGAGTGCGAGAGAGAGAGACACGGAGAGAGAGAGAGAGAGAGAGAGAGAGAGAGAGAGAGATAGGAAAGGAGGGAGAGATAGAGAGAGACAGAGAGGGCGCAGTAGATGGGGATAGGGGGTGAAGAGTGAGAGGGTCTTTGAGTTGGACAGAGAGAAGGAAAGAGAGAGATGTGAGTAGTGATAGAGGGGAGGAGAGTGCAGTAAGCGGGGTGGTGGAGGTTGTTTTTGGCTCGTGAGCCGGTAATGCTAAGGCAGAGCAAACACAGGGACCCAGCACACCTCAGCTCACTAATCTCTCAACGCGGCCGAAGATTTCTGACAGTATTTAATTACAAACAGGCGACTGTCAGGTAACTCTAACTCACTCTCACACTACCTCTTCCCCACAATTACAGCATTTCACTCGTGTCATCGCTGTGCCATTTTTCCAGCACTGTGTCAGCCTGAGCACCACACTTACTCACACATACTCACATACACACAAAGGCAAACTGCTCCATTGCTCAAAGGTTATGAGTGTCTTAACAACAAGAGAAAAGACCAAAAGTGCCAGAATATGGAGGGGAAACCGTGTTTCCCCAGAATGGTACAGTATGGTGCACCTATCATCTACAGCAGTGTGCCCCAATACCCCTTCTAAAAGTTACCACACTATTCCAATACTCAGGCTGCCATATTATTATATTAAAAAGAACACCAGGATGCTACACACAGATGCATTTTGTAAACTTGAGAAAGCCTCCTTCTCTGGCTAGTTTGACTGTTACTGTTAGGAAGACGCATCAACCATGGGTTTTCACTTCATTCAAATAATATTTCAGTTAGGTTTACGTGTTATCTGAATTTATTTGGGGCACCTCCATTAAAGTTTAATTTGACATTTTAAGAGCATTTACCATTTATTAATGGTGCACTCTGGATAGCAGTTATGAAGCAAGCTGACTAAGGCTGATGTGGCAATTGAAGTCTTTCAGACCACATTTATGGAGGGAGTGATCCTATTTCCAATGTGTGTCAAAGGCTGTGGATCACCACAACTGTTGTTCCACTTAAAGCTAGGGTGTTGACTAGGCCTATGATGATGGCAAATGCAATTGCGGTAAAATTTGTTTCCTGGCCAATTAAATATTTTACAACAGCAACTAGTCACCTTTCCTAAAGCTCACAGTTCCTGTTCCTCCTAAATGAAGTTCGATGTGCCAGCAGTCAATAAACACACACAGATATGCTAACTTCACTTCAAGCTCTAACTACCCGATTCAATTTCCCCTACGGAGATTTGGGCTAATTTAGGCGGAGGCCATTTGGCCATTTACACAGCGTATTGAAAATGAGGCCTTTCTAATGACTCGGCACTCTGACAGTCTTTCACCAACGGCTCAAGGCCTTTCGCCAGACAAGGTCTTTCCAGTTCCGTGCTCCCGACTCATCAGCGTTCACATAACTCTCCACAGGATGGCGAGTTGGGAAACCAGGCAAGCCGCTACTGAGCCTCGAATGTTAGCAGATGGAAACCTTAAATGCCTGTCTCTCTTTCACAACCACCAAAATGTGTGTCTTGCGTTGTCCAATGAACCGAAATCTCATCGCGGTTAATTATAGTGATGTTCACAGTCGACAGCAGTAGCCCTAGTCTATTTGACTTTGTCTGAAAGCCTATTGTGTTCTTGTGAAGAACATCTGCAGTGAAGAGGGTGAAGGTATTGGAGAGGAACCACTCTAATCCAGTCTAATTCAGAGTGCTTAATAATCTGCTCCTAAATATGGGTTGTCAAACACAGTAACTGTTTCTCTGTAATTGATTGAGTAATTAGTCTCATTTCTGCTCTGGAGTTAAATAAACTGACACGGTCATTAAATATTTCAGAGAAATCACTTAAAGAAAAAAAGTGTCCTATTGCTCGTGCGTATGTATGTATACATACAAAATATTTATTGAGAGAGTGAGACCACAGGTAGAAAGTAAAAAAGTGTGGTATAGCAACTACAAATGTATTTTGGAACTGTCATTAATTTCTGTCCAAAAGTCACACTTATATTTGAATGTTAGCCTGGTTCATTTGTGCAGAAGCGCTTTTCTCTTTATTTTTTCCACTGTTTGAAAGAACAAGAATTCAGACTCCACATTTTCTCTCAACTACACCAGCCAATTTTTTACATATATATAGTACTCACTGCCATACTTCCCCCATGAATTAATAACAATCTCCATATTTCATTTTAGGTCAGCGGTACTCCATCAAGTCTCATGGTCATATTTTCAGGGGTTTGGAGCAGGTTCCTGTGCCTAACTGGCAGAAGGAGACTGGAAAGATTCTTTTCGTAAGGTCGCTGGCCTCATTTCTCCGTCAGAGAATTAGTCTGGAGGGAGAGGTGAACACCTGACCACCTATTGTCTCCGTGTTCAAGTGCATTTAGCTGAGAGGGTGAACACCCATCACACCCCCGCGCTCACGCACACCCTTTTTACATCCTGTGCTGTACAGTCACAGTGACTCCAGTCTAGCTCACCCCCCCCACACACACACACACTCCCTCTCTGTGCCGTATTATGTTTTTATTTTTTCTTTCATCTGAAGACAAGAAAAAGGAAGCTGCAGCTCTTTTGATCAACCCGTAAAACCAGGATGTGAGGGCCTTCTAATCACATTCCTCCCCTGACATTTTGTGTTGTGTGACATTTAACTGAAGCAAAACACTTTCCATTCCCCGGCACTCTTAAATTGTGCCGTGCAAAATAGTTGCGTTAACGGATGTGCACAGTTCTGTGGATGTGAAAATACCTTTCTGATAACGTATCTGGATATAAAAATCCACCTTTTCAGATAGCTTTAGACAGATGCACTATTTTGGTATTCATAGACTTTAGGTTCCATGGAGAGCAACAATTTTAGCAACAGATTATAAGCAGTCATTTTTTTCAACAATCATTCAGTGCCTCGCTTTGTGGCAGTATTTTTGTCAATTTTACAGAAGTGTGTAAAACACAATCGGGTTTTTTTTCAACTTGGATGGCTTTGTCTTGTTTTCATTCCCTCTGGGATTGTTTTAGCTTATTCCAACTGTGCCTGTCAATATACATTTTTTCTTTCTCTCTGCCTCTCTCATGTCTCTCTCCTCTCCCCACTCGATTTCTCTATATCTCTTTCCACCCTCTCTCTCTCTCTCTCTCTCTCTCTCTCTCTCTCTCTCTCTCTCTGCCTCTCTCTCCATTTTCTCTCTTTCCACTCTTTCCTCTCTCTGTCTGTGTCTCTCTGTCGGGATGCGTGTCTCAACATGTGGGAGGCAGAGACACAGCTATCTTGTGGATAATTGATTAAAGCCAGCTGATCTAAGGGGATTTACATAATAACAGCAGTTGGTGCTGCATCCCATGGTGTTGTAGGTCCCAGTGGGCCCTCTCATGCCCCAGCATAGGGGCACTTGGTGCTGGTCGGTGGGTAGAGGGAAGCTGGCGAAAGTGTATATGCCCTCTGGTGAAGCCTGATGAGGGTCAAACCAAATGGCGCTCTGCCATCTCCTGCTCCAGGATATTGTTTTGGAAAAGTGATAAAGGCTATGGCTTATGTGTGTGTGTTGGTGTGTGCCTGTGCGTAGGGGTGTGTGCATTTGTACTTTTATGTGCATGTTTTTGTGTGTATAATCTTGCAGCAGTCGTAAAACATGGGGAATGTGAATGACCGAAGCCTTTGTCAGTGCCAACGCAAACGAGCTCACAGCTTGGAATCTTTCATTTTGCCATAATAAATGACAGTAGGGGATGATTGCAGGGGCTGGTGTGCTGAGGGGGTGGAAACGGGATCCGTCTGGAGTGGGGGGGGGGGCACCTCAAGGAGAGGGACTCGAGGGATTTGGGGGATACCTCGGCCACCTGATCCTGCTTCGGACCAGCTGAACAAATGGAGCCGATACTGCCTCGGAACCACAGGAGCCAGACGGCTTGTACACACCAACCCACACAAAAACAGAAAATGACACACTCAGGAACACATACACAAGCACACATACAGTAGAAAATAACCTGTCCGCCTAATCACACACTCAAAACTATGAAAAAGATGGCTTGGGGATTATAATGGCGTTACTCGCATCGTTGGTCCCCCCGTTGCGTGGAGGCACAAGCTTGTTTGTTTCAGATTCAGGTGGTACAGAGAACATGCATTGCACTCTCTTGGCCCCAGAGCCCCCCAACCCACCCCCCATCCCCCAGGCAGGATAACCAGAGAGAATGTGAAGCTGATGGGTACCGGCCAAACTCGACTGTAGGAAGGCTGTCAGACGGCTCGTCTGAGCGGCGAGTGGATACGCAGACAGAATCTAATAAGAGGCCGACCCTCAGGAACAGTAGACAGAATCAAAACAAGAGCTCTGAGTATGGGGTTCTCACAGGTAATTTGGTCTCTGCTGGGTCTCGCTGTGAAAAATGCTAACACACCGCGTTATTCTGTTACATGACATTGCGTTCTCTTGTTCCACTTATACTCGCTCACCCTGACTTGGGATGGAAGCGGTCCATCACACTTTACAGAAACATTTGCTGTTTCAATCACATTCAGACCTTAGCCTTGGTACACACGAAGCTTTGAAAACAGAGATAGGAGGAGAAAGGGAATGTCTTTACAAGGTTAGAAGCCAAACATGATGAGGCAAGCTCTTCATTTATAAATTACAAGTAACACTGTAAAGAAAAGGATCCTAAAATGGCCTGCTTGTCTGCACGCAGGAGGGGGGGGAGCCAGGCTGGGTCAGCAAGTGGTATCAAATGGCCGAGTGCGTGTTTTATTGGGTGACGGACAAATAAAAAAGTACCAGATACCAGAACAATGTGTGGGACGACAAGCTCTAAAAGCTCCATTCATCCTGAGTCATGTTTCACTGGGGCTGCAGTGTCAGACTATAGGAGAATGAAACACAGAGAGGAGGGGAACAACAGACAAAGCCTAATATCCTCCATATGACCTGGCCAAGCTAGGAAACAACATCCTGGCTTCTGCTCTCTCCTCTCCTCCTTGCTTCCTCCTCTCTTTCGCTGATCAAAACAATCCCTCCTTCCTCTGCTCTGCTTTCATCGCCTATCCAGCCCGCTTATTGGTGTTGGATAGGAATAACCAGGAAAATATATGCATAACCCTCCTCTGACACGGCGTCTTGTTTGATGTGGATTATTCAAACAGATGCCCTCTCACCGTTATTGATGAGATTCACATGCTGTGTGGATCTCGGTCTCCTCGCTCTCCTTAGTAATAACCAGTCTTGCAGCCTGAAAGGCAATTCTGTTTCTTGCTTTGAGAGAAAGACGATAGAAAACAAGACAACTAAAAAAAAACTAGAAAGTCAAGTCTCCTCGTCAAGCCTGGCAGCTCTCATGGTGACAGAATATAGATTAGGGTGAAGAAATCAGGAAAGTTTCTTTTCTTTTCAGGCCACAGGAAAGTTGGGGAAGCCAGGAAGTAAGTAGCTCTTTGGCTGGAGGGCTTGCAGGGAATCATCTCCGACTGCCAAACCGAGGTGTGTGTCAGGTTCTCGTGTAGCGTCGCTCCAGGCCGGGTCTGGGGGTCATGTGAAAGTGTTGCTGGTTGGGTTTTGTAAGGCAGAAAGGCCAGCACTCTCTGACTCTGGAGGAGAAGAGAGTCAGAAAAAGAGAGCATGTTCATCCCTCTTGTGAGTTCCATTTGCACACACACCAACGCACACACTAATATATTCACATATACATGGGCACACTCACACACTAGCACAGACACACACCTCGCAGGGCAGCGGTCAGGGGACCAACAGATTCCCCCTCAAGTGAGTTCTGTCATGGCCAAGCCTTCATCTTAAGTCTACTTTTGCAAACTAAGTCAGTCAGGGGGAAACCAGAGAACAACAGGTAGCTAAGCTTGGACAGTCGTACAGAAACACTGTCATCATTAGTAGCCTCAGGGTACTGCATCGCCCAGCACAGGGCTGCAAAAAGTCGACAAAGTTTATTTTGGATACGTGCTAAGCTATTAAGTGATATTGAATAAACTATCTCCGACCTCCTTCCCTGAATCATAATTCTGGGGAGTCTGTGTTGTCACGCTAAAGTGAGCGATGTCTGGCCCCTTTGGCAGAGCGGCTGGGAGAGGCTCCAAGCACAAGCGAGAGAGTCACAGGTCAGCAGCATGGAGCAGGCTTCACCAGGGCAGGGGAGTAGAGCACCACTGGAGCGCTGGAGCTTTTCTGCCAGGCCCGGCCAGGCTGGCTGGCAGGCGTCTGGCCTCTTCATGGTTCTCTCCTGAACCCCTTCTGAAGGCTCCAAAACAAACAACATTGGTCTCTCCAGAGCTGGTCTGCTCACAGCCCATAAAACGATTCTCTGAAGTCTTTAGTCAGTCGTGTGTACCCAGCCCCTTACACAGTGACCACCTGACAGCCCGCGACTCACACATGTGCGAGTCAGGCGTTTTATTTATTGTTCAATTTCACATACAGCATACTTTAAAAAATCGGTTTAAACCTTATTTATATTACTCTGCTTCTTTGAATCTGTGACAGTGTGCTGATCTGTGGAAAGTGGATTCCGAGATTATTTGAGAAGTTAAATGGAATATAAGTGGCTGTGCTCAAACTATGTGTCATATAATGTACTGTTAACAGGTAATTCCATATCATTGAAACATGTTTTTACATTTCTGCATTGCATTATAGTTTTGTTATTATTACATTACTTTGAATGTTTATTTGGAATTTAAAAAATGAGAGCCCAGTCCGAGACAACTAGTGACATGAGATCTTGGTAAGCTTGCAAATACGATATATTTTTATTTACATTTTAGTTCAATGAACCCTTGCCCGCCACTTAAACTGTAATTGTATTATGTGCTGGTATTTAGTTCTATTTATGTTTCCTCCAGAGCAGGCCATCTCCGTTTCTCTCCCCCAGCCCAGCGGAGAGCAGGGGAAACAGGGAAGAACAGTCATCTCCTTGTGCTGGTTCTTTTAGTTTACAGTACATCAGTCCCTCTCTCTCTCTCTCCCTCTCTCTCTCTCCCTCTCTCTCTCTCTCTCTGCCTCTCTCTCTTTCTATGGCTTTCTTCCTGTCTCTCTCTCCTTTTTCTTCCCCCATACTCTGTCTCTTTTAGCATATCTAAGTTGTGTCTTCGGGCCAAATGGAGCTTTGGTCAAAGTGACAGGCAGAGCTCTCACTTCCTGCTGGTGGTCTGATAGTAATATGGACTGTCCCATACCCAGACGTCTGAGAGCAGAGAGCCAGATCAGTCGGAGATGAAGATTGCTCTACACCAGGCACCTGAGCTGAGCTAGAGTTTCACATGACGTGCAAGTTTAAAACTACAAAAAAATAAATGTCCTTAGATTGATTAGATTGATTTGGCTTGCTGTGTGAGTTCTGACGCCGTTTCAACAATTTCATTGCCCTTGGCAAGCCCGGCCAGGTCTGTAAATGTGAGTAATGCTTCTGACATTCATGAGACAAAATAAGATGAAAACATCTTAATTCTTTTTCTGTGCGAGTGTGAAGCGAAGCAGTTCGATGGTACTCAGACCAGGTGAATACAACATCAAGTGTATGACTCCATCTCCTAAAATGAGCCATGCTTTTAAAGGACGTGTTCATCATTCAAACTGTGTGTGTCAGCAACCACACACTGAGTCTTGGCATGTTTGTTTGGAATTAATCTGACAAAGGGATAAAAAGAGCCATTTATAAAAACCGAAGCACAAAGGTCTATAAGAAGACAGGCTCATAGGAACTTTTCACTCTCATCCATGCATAAACAAATCCTTGGATTTTTGAGTAGTTACACTGAGGGTAACTAAACTGGGACTGAAGTATCTAAATAATTGATCATTATCTTGTAACACGTCATTCATTCAAAAATATACATAATCTAGCAATAAGAATCACTTCAAACCAATTAGTGTCTTGCTTCGAATAGGTAATTAGATATTTAATTGTGTAGAAAAATAGATAATTGGTACTGCCTCATTACGTTCTTCGAAATCACACAAATGTTTGAATCTGATGTAGTGTAATTTAAGTAATAACTAAAATGATCAAACGTTTTTAAGTGTCATTACGTCTTGTTCATTTTAGCCACTTGAGTTTTTGGTTTATTTCATGTTATCCTACCTCTTGAGTTTCTAAACTTAGCAGACGCTATTGTACATTGTATGTTGAAGAGAATAACAACGAACCACAATCAAGTAAACTGGAAAAGACATGACATAGTCCTGAATAATATATACGTTGATGAACTCCACCTAATAGTCCTGTTCAACTTTTAAAAGATGGATCCTTCAGTCTGTGCACAATCTGCGGAGACGCAAAAGTCAGAATCGACCCCAGAAGGAGACACACTGATTGGTTTAATTATGATTGCAGTGATTATGATGCATCTTGCTGGATCTCATGCTTCTCATCTGTTGAATCTCAAGGATCTGGGGAAAATTCCCATCTCTCTCTTTCTCGCTCTCTCCATCTCTCTCTCACTTAGTCACTCTCACACACTCAGTCACTCACTTACACTCCCCCTAATGTTGTCAGTTGCTTAATTTTATCATCTCTTTCTTTCTATCTTTCCCTCCTCCCCCCTCCCCTCTCTCTCTTGTCAGACAGTTATTAAGTGAGAGGCACTTACCCACTGAAGGCAGCTGCTGGTCAGTGCAGGGTCAGTGAGGCTGCAGGGTCATGACCTCCTGAAAGCACACACACATCCCAGGACAGCTCCCGGATGGGCAGAACAACAAGGAGTCTCGTTAACTTTCAGGAGCGGGTGGCGGGCGCAGGAGACGGCCGCGTTACCGCAGGAAACGGCAGGCAGCAGTCAGACCAGCCAGGCAGAGAGAGACTCTGCTCGCCTGTCTTCTCCTCGATGTGGAGTGAAACCGTAACAGTACCTCTGCTGGCGCTACCACGCACACACGCACTCACACTCTCTCTCACACACACACACACACACACGCAGAACCAGCTCAAGCCTGTCCAACACCAATGGTCGCCTCCTTTCTTCCTTCTCTTCCTGTCCTTCCTTCCTTCCTCTCTTCTTTCTTTCTTTCTTTCTTTTTTCTTTTTTCTCGCGTATCGTTTCACTTCTGCCTCCACGCCTGTCGATGAGCTCACCAGCGGGTCATGTTTCAGGGCCCGGGTGCCTTACAGGAATGCGAGGTCGAACTCGCAGAGAAGCAGATGGCGCTTGGGACTGGGGGTCAAAAGGAGCGATGGCGCAGGGGGGAAAAGGGGGGGAGGGGGGAGAGGGTCGAGCGGCGGTGGGGTCATTGGTTGGGGGGGGAGAGGGGGCAGGAGGGATCAGGGAAATCGCTGAGAACAAAGGAGGAGTTATGGGGGTCAGGGGTCAGGCACGCTGGGGGCGCTGCAAGGACCGGGACAGATTAGGATCTGGGCGGCAGCGGCAGCACGTGAAGACCAGGAGAGCGTTTGTTACATTTTACACCCCTCCGCTGGACAAAGATGGATCTCTCATGCTACTGCGTCTCAGTGAACATCGTTTGCCGGGTAGATTTTTTGCAGTCCATACTGACAGATTGTTCTAGAAACTACAGTCTTACTAAATGACACCAACAATGACTGAGTTTCCTGTAACAGGATAATTGAGTAGGGAGATTTAAAATATTAGTTTTTCCTAATGGCTAATTTACCATAACAAGCACATTTAGCATTTGCGCATGTGTTTGTTTACTGGCTGGGTGTTGCCTCTTCAGTGTTTACCTTCACCAGTCATGGCTTGGCCAGCGTTCTGTCCTGCTGCCAGCCACACTATCCTGGGGCCTCAGGGAATATGTGTTCTCCATTATGGAGAGGAAGTGTGCAAACTAGCACTGCAGGGCTGACTTCTCAGGAACCCTGATCCCTCTGTCTCTAGTGGCCCCTCTCACAAGTGGGAAGGGGGTAATCGCTGGTGTTGATAGCCCGTGTTTGGGAGGCCCTGTTCTGAGGAGGGGGGGGTGAAAAAGTTTTTGTACTGCAGCTAAGACTGGCATTGTATTATCGCCGTGTGTGTGTGTGTGTGTGTGTTAAGGTAGGCTGCTGCAGCTGCTGATGTTTGTGCAGATGAGAGCTGATGCTGACACACCCTTGCAGTTGTTCCCATGGGAACCGATATAGCGAACAGCTTGTTTCAGTGTTCTCTGGCGATATTTCTGCTGGAACACTGACAGGCACTGACGACGTCCTGAATGCAGTAAAAACACAGCCAGGTAGCCCATTAAACCCCATTCCTTAGTCACCTTGACTTTTCCAAGTGCTTGGTAATCAAGTAACTTCATGGAGTTAAACGTATGCTACTTAGTAAAGCATTCACTCCTCAGTGGTCTTCCTGGTCCCAATCAAGCAGAGATCTATGTTAATTTCAGACCACATCTTGACATTTTAAACTTGTAGTTGAGGTTCACAATCCTCCTGTGAATTGTTTGGTCTAATTTCAGCGAATGACTTGAGGTTAGTGTTACTCGTCTTAACACGCTTAGCTTACCAACACCAAGCTTGGTCATGACCTCACTCAGTCTTCAGGGAATTTCCACACTACATAAACATTTCCCATTTCCCCTCAAAATAACAGCATCTCAGTTTCTGTTCACACAACTCATCAGCATTTGTAATTGGAGCTCTCTGCCCTTTCATAAATCTCTATTTGAGGGGTGTGTGAGAGAATATATTTATTAGAAATGACAGGTTGCTATGGCAAGACATGGTAACCGAACCCTATGCCTTCGTTGCCCCCTCCCCCCCAATTTTTTTTTTTTTACAAAAAACATTCATTAATCAATGCTTTGATGAGACTTTCCTAACCAATAGCAAACGATAACGCAACTAAATAGAACACATTTATTGCAACCATGAATCGTTGAACAAGATTCTCTTGCTATCGATGTCCCCAAACTACTGTAAGAACGACCCTACTTTACACGTCATAGAAACATTACCATCTCTAAATGATCCAACTCCAACATGTTACGCACACAGTCAAACCACAGCAGAAGGAAAGAGGCAAGAGGAGGGGGGGGGGGCTGAAAATGAAATGAAATTGAACGTTTATTGTGTAAAACTACTACCTCTCTTATGGTGTTTGGATTTCTAAATGAAAACATACTTCAGGAAACCCCCAACAGGCCTCTTACTGTAAGCCCACAGTCTCAGAGAGAGGGAGGGAGAGAGGGGGGAGAGGAAGGGAGAGAGGAAGGGAGAGAGAGAGAGGAGCAAAGATAAAAAGGTACAAAGTGAGAGAGTCGTGTACGTACACAGAAAGGAGAAAGAGAAAAAAGAGAGGAAGGAGAAGTTGGATGGGAAGATGGAGGGAGGGAGAATAAGAGAGAGACCAAAAGAAAGAAAGAAAGAAAGAAAGAAAGAAAGAAAGAAAGAAAGACAGAAAGAAAGAAAGAAAGAAAGAAAGCTAGCACCAGTTCGTTATGGCAGGGTCCAACTTGCTTGTATCCCTTCACCTCTCTGGAGTAGTACTGGGTAATTGCATCATTTAGAGACGGCATGAAAGCACTTTACGGGAGAAAGTTACTGAAATGCTTTATTGCTCACGGAATAGCTAATTAAAAAACAACACCTGGAACACACAGCAGTAGGTTAGAGAACCCTCCTCCTTCTACCCTCCTCCCCTCCTACTCCCCTCCTTCTCCTCTCCTCCTCCCCTTCTCCTCCCCTCCTCCTCCTCTTCCTCCTCTCCTCCTCTTCTCCTCTTCATCCGCTCCTCTTCTCCTCTTCCTCCCCCTTCCTTCCATCCTGAGGCTAGTTAGGCTCTCGCTCCACAGGGGAAGACTGTTTTTCTTTCACTTTTTTCTCCTTTTTATTTGTTAAAAGTCATCGAAAATGCACCTTCACATTAACTCTCATGGGGTAATAAGTCACTCTCACTGGCATACTCCTAATAGTATTAATAAAACCGGTTTCCTGGCCAGAGAAGATGGCATTGCTACAATATAAACTTGTTCAGGGCACGGTACTGAAAAAGAAAGCAATCCTAGTACTCCCTTTACAACCCCGCCACACTTACACACATGCATGCACACACTCTCAGACACAAACAGGTCCATTGTTGACGTTACTTACACAGTACACCACCGTCACTGAATTGCAGATGATTATCAGATCAAGAACCGAATTAAAAGCAATTTTGAAAACGATCCATTTGATCCAAACCTTAAATTCTGCCATGTCAAAAAAAAAAGTTAAGCTGTGTTGACAGTGTGCTTGCAGTGTATTTTATGTGACATTCTGGAAGGCCTGTTTGAAGTCTAAACTGCCAGATGGTTTTGTCTGGAGCTCTGCAGATGCCCGTTAGACAACTAGTTGCCTGGCACCCCACCACACCCTACAGAAAGTAGGTGAGCCCCAATCTGCAAGGCTACAGATTGTCGTCAGTACAAAGGGGAAAGCTTCAAAACCATGGTGCCATGGCGACACTGTGCTCGGTCACTGACAGGCAGGGTACCATGGCGACAACGGCCGCAGGCACACGCACTGCGGTGTCGCCGGCGGGGACGTGTTTACTTAAGAGGGCAGATTTACAAGAAATGGAAAAGGGGGTTATTAGTACCCAGGCTGACAACCCTCTCTCTGGAAAACCTAGGGAAGGACCACAGCACTCAAACAGCACAGAGATCAACGAAAGACGCTTGGTTTTTTATCCCAGAGAAAAGAGATGAAATGTTATGAACGATGAGAGATAACACAGATCGTTGATGTGAAGAGGCGGCCCAGATATTGTGAATGGCGCTCCTGGCTCTTTTGCTGCTCAACTGAAAGTGGCTTTCTCCGATTTCAAGCCAGCAGCCTGTGATAATGTACTGCCACTCATTCAAATAATGGGTGCTTCATATGACTCCAGAATCTTGGATTTTGGCTCCGATGCATCCAAGCCCCAATGTTCACGTTGTTAATCCTACCTAGCACAGCAACGGTTTGTATAAAACACCGGCTCGTGTTTCGTCTTTCTAAACTTGAACGTGAATAAAACACTATGAGAAGTTGAAAACCTCTCAAGCACATTCGAGTGTGACTAAATGCGGTCCTTTTGTTCACTACTGTTACAGAGGAGGCTTGGTGAACCAGGTAAGAAAGACTTTGATTTGGTAAACATGATCAGACTTGAGTGTCGTAGATGGTTAAATTTCCCCTGTGAGTCACCTGTGCTCAGATTTATTTATACAGGCTGGGTATTTCTTCTTCCATTACTTTAGTTGTTGATCTGTAGGCTCTGTTAAACATCCCCCCCTCTGTCTGCTGCTACAAGCGCCATTCATCACACTGGATTAAAGCATCTAAAAGTTGCCAAATTAATCAAATGTAATAACACTGCAAGTGGCATCTTCAAAACGGATGCATTCTGGATCTAATGGTAAGAAACTCAGGTTATGGTGGATGAGCAACATGTTGAATACCAACCAGGTCTGTATGAAGTCAGTGTCTCATCGGTAACCTTCAAGTCTCCCTCACAAAAGAGATCCACTCAACCCTCAGAAAAATTCATCTGCACAGGTCACAGATGAAGTGTGCGTTGAATAAACATCGTAAAAAAAGATCATGTGTATTCATTATTGAATTTAAATGAAGAGGACATTTGTTTCCATTATGATGAAAGGAGGCTAAAAATGAGAAACTGAAAAAGCTGAAGAGGTACAAATGGTCTCGCGCTGTCCATCATCTGATCTGACTGATTAAAAGTGCTCCGTGATTTCTCAAGTGAGAAGTCGCTTTCCCCAAAACTCCTGCAATCTATCTCCTTTCCTTAAACAGCGTGAGTCCTTATATGGTGGCTACGATGTGAGAGAATAGCAGCCTACCGGGTAATACACTCAAGTGATTAAGTCTGGCTCCTGGAGGGTCCTGGAGATCCAAGACTGCTCCCAACTCTGATATGGTCTGGAGGCTGGGGATTGTCCACCCTGGGTCTTGATTAAAGCTATTGTTGAGCTTATCTGTGGCCTGGTCTGGTCTGGTCGGGGAGGTGGAGGCTGGTCGGGGGTTGAGAACTGCGCACGCATAGACGCGTCATTTCCTTGGCAATCATGCAGCAGCCGTGCCCATTGTCAGCCCAAGAATGGTCTGCATTTGAATCATGTCCCCATGAAGCCACACCTATGATACTCTCTCATCCAGACCTATATATATATAACCCTGGCCAGACACAGGGTCCACAAATGACCTTAAACATTTACAGATGAACACTGGAGCGACGGTAATGAGATGTGAAGTTTGCTTTAAAGGCTGGAGGATCTCGTTTGGCTCAACAATACCTGCTTGAAGAAAAACGTTCCACAACCTGCCAGTGCCCATAAACACCTGAGTGGACAGATTCTTTCCACCATCTGAAACCCGTTTGGCTGTTTCTGTGTAAACACCCCAGAACAGGACACGGAGAAGGGTTCGCATCAACTGTTTTCACACCCCATTTTAAAAGACCAGTTTGTGGATCTAAAAAGTCACAAGCGATGCATTGTCTCAGTATGTCCACACCTGGTTGGGAGCGACACTGCCCTGTGAACGATGGCCAAGTCTGGTTTCAGGCTTCCAAAATAGGCAGCACACAGCCAATTACTCCAAGGTTTCTCAGAGGCCTTTGTCAAGGTGAATGTGGAAGGTGGTCAAGCACAAGGAGAAAGGGAGAAAGGCAAGGCAGTATCAAAACTAAAAGGTATTTAATGATAAAACTTGGGAACACGAAAGGACTTCACACAAGTGTGATGACAAAACAAGGAACTGTCAAAGACCAACCAAGTCAGGAACCACATACACACAAGGACTAAACAATCACAAAGGGGAAACAGGCAAATGAGCAAACTAAAAAAACAGATGCAGCCCCAAGACAGGACACAGGTGCAGGCAAACACTGGGGCAGGTAACAGGAACTGAAGCTGGGACCCTGCCGTAGGCAATACAGGTCTCTGCAAAGCTGGTGGAATGACGAGACATGTACTGTGCTCATGTACTGTTACATGTATTATAATAATGTACCAGAATGCTCTGTTTTCAGAAACTGTCTTCACGTCCTGTACTCATGTCCTGTCGTCATGTATGTACAGTACAGTACAGAGATCAGGGAGAGCAGGAGAGTTTCCTCCCCAGACATTGTTTTCCCATTTGGCTGTCTGCCTATTGTCCGACATGCTCTGTGTCCTGTCTTTCCTCTGTCGGTCCCCCCCCTCCCTCTCCTCTCCTCTTCCCCGTGGGCCTGGCTGTAGCACCAGCTGTTGAATGCATCAGTCCCAAAATGGTTGCTGCACTGCTGCTGGCGGTGAGAGAGGGAGAGAGAGAGAGAGAGAGAGAGAGAGAGAGAGAGACTAAAAGAGACAAGAAAAGAAGAGATAGAGACAAAAGAAAGAGAAATAGAAAGCGAGGTAGAGAGACAGACAAAGAGAGATAGAGACAGAGAAATATCGAGAGACAAACAGAGACAGAAATAGACAGACAAGCATAGAGAGAGAGAGACAGTGAGAGAGGCTGGCCCGAGCAGACAGCTGGTGCCCATGTCTGATAGTGCACCATTGCCCTGTGGCAACAAAGGAGCTGTTCCTGGCCCATCATATGACCCTCCTATATTAGAGAGGGCTTGATACTTTCTAACAACCCAACCGATAATAGCGGGTGCCAGGGTTATGTTGTGGTGGAAGTTGATGTGTGATGTTACATGTTGGTTGTTCTTGAGGTGTGCTGGTTTGAATATTCTGCTTTTGAGTGTGGATTCTTGTCATCTGTTAGAGAAGAATATTAGCACTTCCTTTTTAGAGATCTTTAAATTCAAACTTTGCAGGTACAGTATACAGTTTAGGATTCCTTTTGATTGACATCACAATTCCCAGTTGTCCTTGCACTGAGACTGTGTTTTCACAAGTGTGAGTTTAGTTTACGTGTGTGTTTTAGTTTATAAGGCCATGGGTTAAATTCAACCTTTACAGTCTTTTGTATCATGTTTCACACCAGAGGCTGGTGAGCGCCGGGGTATTTCGCCACCAGTGAATGTTCAGGAAGGGATGACAAAGTGTAGTTTGATAGGGAGGGTTACAGCTGTCAAACACAGCCTGAGGTAAACTGGAAGGCAGCAACGCTGTCTGATTGCGTAAACTCCAGAGGTGCAACAAAGGCTGCTTTGTGCAGAAGAGTAATCAACGTTTGTCGTGGTTCGTTTGAATTGACAGGTTCGGTTTGCGTGCACAGGAGACTTGAGATCCGTTTCGTACAAACACTTACGGCAGCAGCAGTCTTTATTAATGATGTCCTTTGGATTCAGATTAATAACTTAAAACATTCATTTGAAATGTTAAACATTAAATAAGGAAGCACAAATTGATATTTATTTGAGCTGGAGGGCATCCAATTGATGAATTGGGTTGGATCCCATCCAGCTAAATTAGGTCTTGAGGGATTAGAGATTTTTGTACAGTAAAAACTCTTTTCAGAAAAGGGATTTTTTCAGAAATAGGGTTATGAATGCTTTTAGAAGTTCACAAGTAGCTATTTTGATAAGGTGATATTTAATGCCACAGTGCTGTAGATCTTGGCAATCACCAACTTGAACCAGGCTGTTATCATGTGAACACATCGTTCAACTGCGAACGTGAACCCTCTCCAGGCGAAAGAAAGCGCTATCAGTTCCAGGCCAAGTACCTATTCTTGCTTCCTGGTCTGTCACTGCAACTCACTCTTGGATCATGGAACTACCCTGAAGGCATTACTGTTGGCTCTCACATACACATGTTGGTGACACATTTAAGTGAGTGGGTGTTTGTGTGTGTGCACATGCATATGTGTGTCTCCGTGCATGAGTGTGTGTGTGTGTATGTATGCGTGTGTGTGAGTGTGTGTGTGTGTGTATGCGTGTGTGTGTGTGTGTGAGGAGGCGTAGCATGTCACTGAGTAATTACAGTAGTTGTTTTATTTTCAACCAAATGATTAAAATGTATTGACATCATCCCCTTAACTGTTCGGATCTCAACTATAAAAATAAACAGGAAATGAGTTTGGGGATTCCAGCTATGTAAAACGAGCAAAGTGCAATTTTGCCTGTTGATGGGCAACATTATTCTTCTCAAGATGCTTATTTTAGTTTTCTTTGAGAGGTGCTTTGAGTACTCAGAGCTTTTTATTGTTGAGCCAAGTTCTTGCAGGCTGTATTGTGAGTCACACTTCATTGGCTTATCATGTTCCCGCTCAAATTATATCAAGCATTTGTGCTTTTGCACTTGGATAAACAATTTAGTAACCTTGATAAGCCCCAGAGAGCAGATCTCATGCTGAAGATGTGGATGCAGTTTAATAGCACATTACTCTGCTCTGTTGTAAACCCATTTTCTTGAAACATATTGATTTGAGATCTGGCTTGAAACATTGTTTTAACTGTTAAGCCATTGGTGACACATGAGGTGTTTCTGGAAAAGTGTTAGCCTTGCAATTTTAGTAAAGAATTGTGAAAAAGGGGTAAAAAGTTGTTCCGTTTGTGTTTTTCACTGGGTGCACAAAAATCTCAACAGCAAAGAAACTATAAGAATCCTCTGCACGTTTATGGAAATCAGTTTCAGTTGGAAAGGACCAGACCTAGTTTGACAGCTGTCACTCCATCCGTTAGACAGCACTGCTCTGTGCTGTTGTTCTGTCTCTCTGCAGAGATGCATAATAGAACAGAACCGCAAGAAACCCCTATAGCCGCACAGAACATAAGGGTTCAAAGAGAGGGTTTTCAGAATGAAGCACGGAGTCTTCTTTTGTCCAAGATGAGGAGAGGTACAGTCGAAGGTGTACCAGCTCTGATGAAAAGGTGACTGTCACAATACACTCTGACCTTTTTTGGAGTGTGCAAAAGATTGTATCGGTGTGTTCGATGAGCCGCTGTTCTGACACTGTGTTGTTGTAGATGTGTGGCGGCCCAGCCACGTCTCTCAGGGCTCACTGAGGTGATTTCATTCACCTCGCTGTGATTGGCTAGGCCTGGGACTTGCAGAGAACCTCTTCGTAAACTGGATTTGACTTTGGAGGGATCTGCTCTCTCTCTCCCGGCTCTCTGCTCACCCTCCTTCTTCTCCCCTGGCTCTCTTTTCCGCTCCTCTCTACCTCCTCTCTCTTTCCTCCCTCCTCCCTTCCTCCCTCCCTCCTCACTCCCTCCCTCCCCCCTCCTCTCTCTTTTCTCCTCCCTCATCCCTCCCTCCTCTCTCTTTCCTCCTCCCTCATCCCTCCCTCCTCTCTCTTTCCTCCTCCCTTATCCCTCCCTCCTCCCTCCCTCCCTCCTCTCTCCTCCCCTCTTCTCTCCCTCTTCCCCCTGTGCTCACTTTCCTCCCTCTTCTCTCCCTCCTCCCCCTGTGCTCACTCTCCTCCCACCTCTCTCCCTCCTTCCTCCATGCTCACTTTCCCCCCTCCTCTCTCTACTCTGCCTTTCTCGGCCCAGCCAACGGGATCCTGGAAGGTGATGTCGACCACCTCCTGCTGTTAGCAGTGAGAATGGCTGAGTCTGGGGGGTTCAGAGAGTGGACTGCATTGCTTCAGGGTGAGCATCATTAAAACCCCCACCCAGAGGGCGTCTCAGGGGCTGGCTGGGGGGTGCTTGGTGACCATTACACGGATCTGAGAGGGGTGTCAGTCAGAGGGCTGGAAACACCCACACATGAGGAGGGTTTGTTTTGTGCTAGAGGGGAAATGGAACAACACTGAGGTAACGGGGGGGGGAAACAACAGCAAAAAGACCAAACTTGCCTTTGCATCAATGTTGACCTGTTATCTGTCACTGGGTGTTGACGATTGCTGCAGTTCCTTTGTCTCTGTGGCTGCCGGGCATGGGTTTTCAGCACGCTTGCAACTATTGCGAGCTGGTGTTTCAGAGAAAATCCTGCACAGATCTGAAGCCTAGGGGAAGGGTCAGATGGGATTTTTGACTCTGAACTCCTTCTGGTGAAAGAAGGGGAACCGGGATGAATGAAAAAACCCTCTGACAATCTCCTGACAGTCTGACTTCTCTGAGAAGTCCATGTTGCATGTTAATAGATGCGACTCGTATATGGATGTATATCATGTTAATAAATGTAGTATGTATATGCCTGTAGCATGTGTGTGGATGTAATTTGTCCATAGATATAGCATGTCTATATATGCAATATGTCTATAAATATATGCCGTTGCTGCAGGTTCATAGATGCGTAATGTCTGTAGACAGCAAACCCGTCCACAGATCATAAACAGTGTGAGTTATCATTTGGTCCTTGCCGGCTCACTATTCTTGTTTTGCACAGACAGACGTTCTGTTTGAAATCATCATTCATAATCATTCTTTTATTGTTCAGGACCACTTCTGTCTTTAACATGAAGTCATGTTCAACTTTCTCACCAGCGAGGTTTTCTATTTGGATTAATGAGAGAAGAGTGAAAAGCAGAGAGCTGTCTGATCCTAAGGCAGATCATGAACCAGAATTTCTCTGAAGCTCTGATGCCCCGCTGTCAAGCAGACTGAAGAGTAGCAGACAGGAGAAACAGACTGACAGGCTTAAGGGTGCCTAGCAGGGAAGCTGGACAGACAGACAGGCAGGCAGGCAGGCAGGCAGGCAGGCAGGCAGCTTCTGCCTCAGCCACCATGAAAGATCAGAGCCCTGACACAAGTGCAACACAAACACACTTACACACACTTCAAATTATTTTCATTATTACTCATACGGAGGTACATATATACAATCACACAAATGCAGACCCTCACACACAAGCACACACTCAAAAAGTGATGCCAAAGATGAAACGAAATGATGGTAGTATTGTACAAGGTGAACCCCCAAGCAAGGGAAGAGCACAGGGTTTGTTTTGGTCCCTGCGACACCCGTCTCTTTTATCTGGAGATGTGAGCCTGTGTCTGAGGTCGGCCCCTATGATTCTCTCTTCACCTGCCCTTTGAAGTGCCGTTTCCCCTTCTCCGTCCCAGCCATGGCTGTGCCAACCATCACACTCATAAAACATCCAGTGACATCACTCCATCATGAGCTGCCTGCGACACAGAGCTTACAGTGAGCCCCACCGAGGAAGCATCACTCAGCGTGTCGGCGTGGAAGACTTCGTTCTACAATTCAGTTCGGCTCACTGCTGTTCATCAGCTGCTGCATCAACAGCTTCAAAGACAAAGTCAAAAGGACACATTTTTCATGTCATGACAAGTGCAGGCTTGTGCTGTCACGCTTCTGGAGACAGAGTAGGGTGAGATGAGTGGCAATGTGTTTGGCAACCTCTTCTCCATGCGTCCAATAAACCTGATTGCTACGTAGTGAAGCATGAACAGAGAAACACAGCAATCATACGCGTTTTGACAGGTAATATGGAATCAAATAAAAATTAGGTTGTAGGTTACAGGCGTGTCGCGGGGTGTAAAAGTAGTTGACAGTGAACAGTAGTGTCATGGATCCAGAGATGAGATGCTCTCAAGCAAGACCGTGCTCAGCCTGACCTCGTGAGTCTGTGTGTCCAACCAAGACACTACGCTCAGATCACACAGAGCCAACACCTGGGACTCGTACAGCACACCTGCACCCACTGGAGGGGCCCACCGTCACAGACGCTGGGCTGAAGATTAACAAATATACAGTTTGGATACGCTGTTACAAGGTTCATAATGTGTTCTCCAAAGTGACAAATAGATCATATGTTTCAAAAGCACAGCAGGATATCAGGTACAAAGGCGTGTATAGTTCCAACTGTATTTAGGTGATCAGAGTCAAGGAATGGTCGTTCTATCTGTCTTTTCCCAACAGAGATTAAAGTTAACCCATATGAAATACCAGATATGGTGAAGGACATGAATGATATCAAAGTTACAAAGCGACACTTACCATCTCAAGCACAGCACAGTGCAGCGGAATGTTATGTCTGATGTGTGACATGTTATGTTGTGGGTGCCGTCTCTGTCGGCAGAGCGGAACAGCCGGGTCTCAGATGCAACACACAGAGATAAGAATGGAGTTTGAGTAATGCTGCGTGTTGCTTTCGGCTCCCATGGGCCGAGCGAAGAGTAAATGGCGAAGAGAAGCCTCTTGAGAGCTCGTCAGAGGAGCGGCAGGGAGGGAGAGATGCTCAGGTCAATGGGGAAATGATTCCCCCACAAACTCCACTTTACAAGGTGCAACTGACATCCAGCATCTTGTACCTTTGATGCAGTCATACATGGCACTACAGCCAGCATATTCACGATTACAGGATAAAGGATATTGTGAAAAACGAGTTTTCATTTTTTGGAAGCGCAAAAGCAAATCAGGAACCATTTAGGAGCATAATTTCGTCATGTATTTGTTGAACACTCAGCTCTCTTTTGGCCTGGACAAAATTAAATGAGTTCTCGGAAATAGGATCAAACAAATGATGAAAATGATTCCAAACAGAGCTCTCAAAAGGTCACCTCCCACTGTGCTCCCGTTTCCTTCTCATCATCTTCTGCTGCTGAGGCGCATTTTCTATGCAGTGATATCTTGGTCGAGCTGATGGCTACAGTATCCTGTCTCCACGACAACACCTGTAATTAAGGAGAGGGATTGGCTGTTTAATAAGAGCCTAGTCCCCCAAGGCTTTCCTGTCTGTCAGACCAAACAGATGAGCTTTCAGCCAGGGAAGCTCATCAATCAGAACCTCCTCTTCCAGAACATTCTCTTTCTTTACACCTCGTTCGATTGGTCGGTCAGCAGGTAGGTATTGTAGATCAGTAGGCACTTTATTAATCCAAAGGGGAAATAATGGCTTTAATAAATGTTTAAACAAAATGCCAATGTAATAAGTAGGGACTGAAAACCATCCTTCCAATCATGACTTATTTTACATTAGGCCAAAACAGAAACCTCAAGTTCAGATTTTGCATTGATTTAACTGTAGCATCTTTGTCCCGCTCGTCTCTGATTTCCAAACGGTATAGAACTTGAAACCACTTCCTCATTTGGCTTGTGGTCTGCTCACAAACTTTCCAGCATGTCTTCTCCATCATTCTAGCCCTTCAACAGCTCAACATTCTCTCTTGGACACATGGTGAGCCTGGGTATAGCGTTTCAAAGAATGTTAGCTATTCAAAGTAAGACCTGATAAAGCCCATATTAATCACCACTGGGACTAATACTCCATTAGCAAGCACAAGTTGACAGACGTCGGCAATTGCGCAAAAAGGGCAACTTCAGTTGGGTCTGATTACCACATGGATAGTGTTTCATCTGTTTTGTTAGAGAGGTGGTTATGTCAGGGGGATGTGGGGCAGAAGGCTTGGGGGGGCAGGGAGGGCATGGTGGGAATGGGGGGGGGGGGACCCCCTTCCCAGGCGGAGCCTGTGATGTGGATCACATTCTTCCATGTTTACATTTCCCTCTGTCACAGCCTGAGCACCCCCTACACCCCTACCCCCCTCCCGTCAGCCCCCTCCCACCACTCCCCTCACACCTGTCCTGTCATGTCCACAGGAGGAAACTGTGATACATTTCTGTAAAGAACAGAGAGCACATTGTGTGTGCGTAGAGGGGGGGCACACTCACACACAGGCATGAACACACCTGCCACTGGCTACATACACACAGACCACACACGCACATACACATACCTCACAAGACACAATGGCATGAACACAATCAAGCAACACACACACACACATAATTCCTACACACATAGGCATGCACATACACCAATGCCACACTCACACAGACACTCAAACAGACTCACATGCCACACACACTGGGGTTGTCAGGGGGTGAGTTATGGAGCAGGTGGATGTGTCTGAACATGGAGAGGATCGTTCCACCCCTTCAAAGTGATGAACAAGGTCGAGGTGAGGACAGGCAGCTCTGAGAGCCTCCCCTCTTAGCCTCCTGACCCCAGCTCTGACCCCAGCTATGACGTGCAGCTCTGAGATGCTGGAATCGTCACCTCAGGCTCGGCGACCTCTGTCTCTTTCTCATGCGTGCTTATATGAACACATGAACACACTTATATGAACAGATGAACACACGCATGTATATAGGCACAAACATGTACACACCCACACATGGACGTAGCATACACACATTGTACTATATACATGCACGTACATACATGCATAAGTACGCATTTACACACGCACGTGCACACGTGCGCACGCTCCAGATGGGACATTCCTCTTTGTCAGCACTCCACACTGAGGAGGTGATGGCCCAGCGGCACGACCGTCTATCTTCCAGCAGGAAGAGCACTAGGTGCTAAAATACATGATGTGTAAACATCCTCAGGGGAAGAGAGAGAGACAGAGAGAGAGCATGAGAAAAAGAGAAAGAGAATCATCCGCCAAGGCAGTTTGATGGAAGGATAGTTCCTCTGGATAGCTGCTGAATTGTACAGACCTGTGGCCAGCGACCCAGACTCCAGGATCCTCTCCCAGTCTTCCCTCCTCACCTCTGTCCCGCCAGCATTCCCTCGAGCTGTCTGTCGGCCAGGATGGGGGGGGTTGAAAAGCGACTGGAAGAGAGGCGGAAAACGTCTGGCTGACATAGTCTCCCAAGAAAATGCTTGTTGTACTTGTATTCTTGAAACCCTTAATCCCTGTGGTGTAGAATGATTTGAGCATGCATTCTTCCCACTCTATAATTATACGCTCCAATGCTGAAATATCACCTCTGTCTTGAGAACGGTTTCCCACCTGTGGCTACATCACCAAGCCTAGGCTTTCAGACAGTCTGATGGATTCTTGTCTGAAGAGGATGGGGATGGGTCTGTGTTAATGCATTTGCCGTCAAATCAGAAGGACGCAGGTTAACATCTCCCTTTGTAAGTCACTTCAGGGGGAAAACAGCAGTTTTTACAGTTATCTATTTTAATGGAGAATTTGACAATGTATGTCGCAATAGGGGGTACCTTGGAGTGTAGTGCATCTTAGATCACGCAAGACCAATATTCTTGGGAAATTCCCTCTATCTCCAACTGAGTCAGAAAAGGCCGTGTGCCTTCCAGCCACACTGCCAGACTGCCGAGCAGTTTGCATGAATCACTAAATAGAGGGTACAACTTCTGTGGAAATCCAGTGCATTCTAAATAATGCATGACAAAGTGTTATAGGAAACATCAATTGGGGAAATGTACTCAATCTCCAACAGAGTCAGAAAGTGCCTTGTACCTTCCAGAAATATTGTCTAGCTGGCGAGCAGTTTCCACGAATCACTAACTGGAGAGCTGGGTGCAGCGTATTAAATAACATCACCGCCAAACCTATTGTTTAGGTTGGAATCTACTAACATCAAATGGCCAAATATTTGGAAAATGGTTCAGCAGCTAGAATGTAGGTCTAGCTAGTTAGCTATCACTTAGAAACTAGCTAGCTGACCAAACATTGGCGTGATCTGCATTTTTTGCAAGGTGTATATAGTTATGCAGGTAAAACATGCGTTAAGACTTAGGTTAGCTTTCTCTGCTTTGGTCTCTTCTCTACCTTTAAACCAATCTTCTGTTGTACAGGCCTTGTTGCAGAAAGTAAAAGGAATACAGGAACAAGGGGCTTCTATTGACACCTTTCATGTCTACATAATGCAAAAAGGAAGTGTCACTGTGTTAGTATCTGTGACATGACGATAGTGAGTCTTTCTGAGAGCAAGCACTAGGGCTACAGCAAGTAACATCTGTAGACAATCTATTAGTTCCCCAACTTAATCTTGTGATGATTAATTAGGAGGAAATGTTTATTTTAATATACCTTAAATCCCTCAAAAATAGTAAACAAAGTCTTAATGGGCAGATTATTCATCAGCAATTGGTTTGATTGCTGTGGGAGGATTTTGCATCTATTTCCAAAAGCCACACTTCTCGACTAATTAATTGTGTTTTCTTTTTTTTGCGGTCAATTTATTTTCAGGGAGGTTTGCTTCGTCTAAGACCTCAACTGACTAATCAGCTAATGTTACATCCCCTTAATTAGCTTAGCTTTCTCTCATTTGATTTCTATCACTTCCTCCCTAGTTTATGCACGCATCTATTTATCGTCCCCCTGTAGTAATGAACATATCTGCTCTGATCATTAGGAAGAAAGGACCACTGCGGGACCAATTCATTAACTGTTTCAAATTAAAACACGTTTCCTAAACTTAAAAGCAGGATCAAGATGACTCCAACATCTTGATCATCTCTGTAAAGGATTCACCAGAGACTCTGTGCTTTTACTTTTATAATAAGAGTTTTTTTTTCTGTAATGCTTTGTTAATTCCAGTTGATCCTGGAAATGTTGTAGAAAAAGAGTAGTGTTGGGTCAAAACGTCAGTTCTGCCCCGGGAGCCTAGTTCCGTCTTTCTTTTAAAGTGCTTGTATCAATAAAAGTAAAGGATTCTACCTCGTGATTAATGGGGTCTCATTAATATTATCAGTCCAGTAGATGGATATTCAGTTCTGTTCAGCCACACACACAAAGAGTACCCCACCCCCACCCAACCACACACACGTGACTTCTATCCCTTCCTACCATTTTTGTCTGTCTCTCCCTGTGCTCATATTCTCCACCAATACACATACACAATTGTATATCAACAGAACTCCCTTATCAAAACAGATAAAACAGCCACTCAGACATTTTAAAGACACACACACACACACAGACATACACGCATCTACTCATCAACATGCACAGGCGTACTCACAGTAGATCAGCAATAAATACACACTCACACACTCACACACCTTATCTATGAAAATACACAGACTACCTGATCAATAAACATACACTCACCAATACAAAGATTGTTCTGTCAGTACAAGCACGTTTCACAGTAGACAGACAGGATATTCTCCCTGGGTGCGTGGCCCAGTGTGGCCGTCTGGTACGGCTAGCACCAGATGCTACGCACTTCCCAGCACCGGTCCTTCATAATTATGGATATAAACAGATTGCGCACATAGTTGAACCTGCCTTCTTGATTAATGGAAGTCGAAGGTGAAGTCTCCTGCATCAGCTAGGAGAGGACTGTGCCTTTACTACCAGGTCACACACATACACGGACAAACACACTCTCACACACGTAGTCAAATACATACACTCATACTGTACAGTTCAGTATGATATAGCACACAAGTCACTCACAGACAAACACACGAGTGTAGCATGATAGCGTACAGTCTGTTCAATACATTAGAACCATAGTTTGACACACAGTCTCAGAGAGAGAAATACTTATTCACATATTTTAGATTAGATGTATTATGTCGTTCATGAACATTTGTTTGGGTTTGTTGCATGTATAGCATTCCAGGGTCTTTTTCAACAGTAAATGTACGTTCTTACAATTCATGCATTCCAATCTTTTGTGAGCGTTGAACTCAGCTAATACATGGCTAAATATACAAAGTAAAGAAAACCTAAATGTCCTATTTAAGTCAAGCAATTTCTTACATTTCCTTATAAATAAATTAAAACCTTTTTCAGAAAAGCATCTAGTAACAGACTTTTGTGAATGTCAAAGTGGACAACTCAAGGCTAAACAAATATTTACGAACATTTCAACCTCAACACATCAAGACGCAGAATGGTGAAATATCTCTTAGTATCTGTAACCCCCTCCCACCCTGCACAGAAAACTAAGGGAAAACAGCAAAACATGCCTGTTGGAATAAATTATCAGACAGAAATCCCCAAACTGCACTCCTTGTATCGAACGAGAACACAACACCAAAAAAGCACAGCAGTTCTTTTAGTCCCAAATCTGGGAGACAAATGGTTAATTTTTCATCCAACAGTTCACCCTTGACAGTCCTTCACCAGCACTGGAAGGCCATGTGTGCCGTGGACAAATAAACCCTGGTCTCATATTAAACCCAAGGTCTGCCTGCTCACTGGCTCACCTCTGGAGGAGGGTTCTGATTCCGGTATGTTCTGGGATAGTCGTATCTTGCTCAGTGAGCACGAGATGCATGGCTGACATTCAATTTTACCACATGCAGATAGAAAACAAGAAAAAACATTGTTGGATGTCAGTTTGATTTAATATACTGTGATACCTTCTGGAATTAAATGTGGTTTTCACGTTCCTTTCTCCAGGAAAAATAAAGAAAAAGACAATTAAAAAACATATTGAATAAATGAAGTAGTGAGAATCAAGTACTTGTCTGGCTTTTCCTCCTGAGCAGAATGTTGTTGGGCAGATCTTATGCAACGCTACTGGTAAATCTGTGGAACCAGTAACCCAGGTCAACACATGGGTCTGACTCAGTTCCTTCACGCTCTGGTTCCCAAGATTGATTTCTCTGCTGTATATTTCCCATCCATCAGCACCTTCCCTCAGAGTAACCTGTAGAACAGAGACAGGAGCAAAGACAGCACAGCATGTCACTGCATGTGACCAGCTTCAACCGTAATAGGACCTACTTGTTTGTGTATATATCTGTGTGTGTGTGTGTGTGTGTGTGTGTGCCTGGGTGTGTGTGCGTGTGTGTGTGGGCAGGGGGGTTACACATGTATAACCCTGGAGAGAAATATGCAAGGTGCAGCCGATAAAAATGTGCACATGTTTCTGTCAGAGTAGTGATGGATGGTGCGGAACATCGTTTATTGACACAACACCTTTATGTTTCAAAAGGCCATCTCTCACAGAGCACGCCCATCTGCTGCAAGCTGCAACACGAAGCTTCATCCGGCACGACCTTCAACTTCCTCCTGGACTGACCCTATGCGCGCTTGGTGAGGTCTGCTGTCTGTGGAGGATGAGAGAAGCCTTGACCTTGTTGTGCAGGTGTGAATGCATCTCGGACTGATAACTTCCATTTCCTCCTGAATGTCCTTCTGTTTCTCAATGAGCAAAGTCTGAAAATAATCTTATACTGTATATTAGATACTTGGATTTTGGATATCGTCAAAAAAATGTAAATGTTAGCTAAATAAAGCTTTTCTTTGCCAAAGCGCTGATATCAGAGAACAGGGAATATCCTCCCATGTACATTCTGCCGGCTGGACTGATCGGAGCGCTCTTGAGACAACCCTTTACTCTGCCCACCCTGAAACCACATAGGCAATCCATCTTCTGGTCCCTGCAATCTGGAATTAAAATGATCAGGTGTCAGTTCTTTGTTCTTTTCAGCAAACGATGAATAGACAAACACATTCCTGGATTGTCAACACTAGTGTCACTGGGCCGGAGAGATGCACCCCCAACCTTCCACACAGAGCCGGTGTTGCTTGGCTCATTTCAGCTCACCCCCCACACCCTCGTCCTCCTTCTCAACAGCTTGTCCAGATGATCTTAAAGATCACGCTATCTGCACAGATGCTAACACGATGATGGATGGCCTGCTTCCTCCCTGGAGCACGTAGGGTGGAAGGGAAGGAGTGAGGGAAGAAGGAAGCAAAGGAAGGGATGGTGCAAATAAAGGAGCGGAGGAAGGGAGAAAACCAGGACAGTAGAGAGCGAGGGATGGAGGGACGGAATGGAGGGAGTTAGAAAGCGAGGGAGGGAGGTATGGAGGGAGGTATGGAGTGAGGAAACAAAGGATTTAAGATGAGAAAGAAAAAAAAGGTTGTACGTCCCTCAGTGGCTGCCCACGCAAGCCCATTGTCCTCCAGAAGGACTCTCATTATCTGAGATTTGGCCCTGCTGCTGAAAGAGATGGAGACGAGTGGGGCTGTGACCAGGGCCCCTGTGGAGGACTGCTGGAGGCCGGGGGCCATAGAGACTGAGGCCCTCAAGGAGCATGTGGGATTTCTCACCACTTATGTATAGCAACGTAGGTTATCAACTGCACAAAAACAGACTGACCGACCGACAGCTAGGCAGGCTTGTAGGCAGGCAGGCTGAAAAGGCAGGCAGGCAGGCACGTTGCTTGCCCTTGGGAGAGACACTGAGGGAGGTAAACAGCAGGAAATTTCCTCCCAGGCACACGTATCGTCCATCTGAGAGCTTCCTCCCCTTCTCCCGCTGTTTTACTGTCTGTCCCCCTCCTCCGTTTCCCATCTCCCAACCTATCTCTCCCACCATTAACCAACCAGCCAACCCCCACCCCTACCCCGCTAGCCTCCCCAGGCACTATGGATCTGCTGTGGTTCAGTGCTGATTTCATCCTTTAACAGGTCCAGATGATGCAGAGGAGATGAGACCCCTCGCGGTTGCGGACGGACCTGCCAGGGCAGAGTCATGCTGTTCCCACCAGATAAACGCCAGCGGCCTGCCAGGCTGCTAGCCTGCCATTAATATTTAACACCTCAACTCTCATCTCTACCAGGGGGTGGGGGGGCAGGGGGATTTGGGGGAGGGAAGCGCAGGTGTGAACTTCTACACATTCATGTGTGGAATTCTGTCTTTTAAAGAAAATAGGACAATAAGAATTGAGACAAAACCAGAGGGATATAGATGAAGTGAGATAAATAGAGAGAGAGAGAGAGAGAGGGAGAGAGGGAGAGAGGGAGAGAGAGGGAGAGAGAGAGGGGGGAGCAAAAGGGGAGGAGAGGAAGAGAGGAGTACAGAGAGACTGAAATAGAGAGGTGAATGCCAAGTTTATGGCAAGCTGCTCCAGGTGATCTCCTACTGGAGGGATGAATGATGACTCAGGCCTTACTCTGATTACTGGGACAGCACACCTGCACGTCCTGCTATCCAACAGGACTGCCGTGGTTTCTAGGAGACAACGTTTCATTTTACGAGGGGGAGGGAGTGGAGGGCTTGATCGTTCATTGAGCCAAAGCAAATCCATTAAGACCTTTACAGAATGAACTCTTCTGTACAAAACCCAGGGCCATGTTTTTGCAATTCCACAGCTATTTTAAGGTACATTTTATGAGTTATTACTGTTTATCCTGCGTGAGATCGTTTAACAACTTATCATCAGCTGCATCTCTCCCTCAGATTGTAAAGTTGAATCAACCTGTAATCATGCCTTTGTTTTAGACTGAACAAGCAGCTGGTTAAAATGTACAGTCATGGAACCAAGCCTGTTGAGAGATGAAACATGACAGATTCAACCCGTTCAGGTCAGTCTGTCAGTTTAAATCTGGGTGCAGGATGGAACTAATGACCACTAGACTGGCTTCCTTTTTGACCTCTTCATCAGGGTGAAAGGTTTAACAGTTTTGCCTTTGAAGATTCCTTGAGAAACAGCTGCTGCCAGAAGCACCTGTGACCCCTGCTAATTTCACCAAAGTGGCACCAAAGTAGCCTAAACGTAATTCCTACCTACAACCTCTAAAGCATTTCCACATCTTCCCCCATCTCCTACAAAATGAAAAATGTTAATACCTGATATGGTTTTATGGTTGTCCATAGCGGTCATCTCGATGAACTCGTTGAATCCTGATGCAATCTGTAACCTGCTAGGACCAGTCAGCCTGCTGGAAGCTACTTCCTGTGTGTGCAGGTTAATACAGATGCATGAGCTAGCTGTGGGTGTTAGATTAGCCTTCACTATTCCCCCACAGGGACCAACATGAACATCCAGAGCCAGGTCAGACCAACCTTTTACCCTCCATTTCCCCTCACAGCGGGTGCTACACGCACGCATTCACACTAACCCTCACGCACAAATGTCCAAAAACACTCACACCGTCATACGTACATACACACAAGCGGATGCACACACACATTCACATACACACACATAACCTCGCACACACACACCTTCACTCACACACACAAATGCTTTAGCATACTCACACGCGCACATGCACACATTACCTCTCACATATTCAAAACCTTTTTGACTCCGCAGTTGCAGGGTTTCTCTTCGCACAATTTCCTCCCCTGTGCACCAGAGAAGCTGGAGAGAGAAGTGAAGTGGCGATCGTCTGATGGGTCGCCGTGGCAGCGTGCTTTCCGCCAGCTTCAGGCTGTCATCACAACAGATTTGCATCGTTAGACCCTTCGCTGGTGAGCCTGTGAGAACGTTCTGAATGAGGAATGAAGCAGTGGCGTGCCGCAGGCTGCCCGGGACTCCTCCCCCTCCCAGGCCTCCCGGCTGGGTGTCAGGGTGATGTGTTTCTGTTACAGTCAGGCCAGAGATCTTCACTCCCCCGGGGCTGCCTCACAGCTACTGACTCTGGGCGCCTGTCGGTGGTCTTTTCATGCAAAAGCAATTTCGGCTCCTCCCGGGGTAATGGTGGCGACAGTTGCTGGGCTGGCTGAGATTAAGATCACCTTGAATTATTAAAATTCATCTGTGGGAAGGGAAAGGAGAGAGGATGAGAGGAGGGGCACGGCGACACCCAGCAGGGGAGAGGGTGATTTCGCTGTAACCAGGACAGTATCAACCCTGGGAGTAAAGGGACAAACCCACACACACTCACACACACTCACCCACAAACACGCACACACCATAAGTCAACCTCGGATATGAAGACACACAGGTCCCCTAAGGTGGGGTGTGTGTGTGTGTGTGTGTGTGTGTGTGTGTGTGTGTGTGTGTGTGTGTGTGTGTGTGTGTGTGTGGTTGTCTGTGAACTCTATTTCCTTGGAGCAAAAGCAAGGCTACAGTCAGGAAAGGCAAGAAGCCACCAAGACAGAGCAGCTCGGAGTTGTGTGTCTCTGTAGTGTTCCTCCGTTCCCTCTGTAATGCACTGCGAGCACACAACCTCACAGAGCCCCGCATTCATCAGCATGCCCTGGGATAATCATCGGAAGGATTTGATTTAGAGTTAGCTTTTCTCCTTTTTCTTAACAGCTCGTGGAAATGACTGCAATTTATTAGGTTTATTCAATATTTTCTCAAGTTTTAGAGTCTGAATGTAGAACGGACGTTTACATTACCACAGGAAGCAAATGTGTTTTTTTCTCTCTGTACTGCTTATTTACTGCTTTAGTAACCTTGGATTTCATCACCTCAGAGCACTTTCAAATATTACTGTTTTTCCTTCCCGACAGAATATACAGCCCAGGCCAGGTACATAACTAACCCTAACTGCTGGTGGGGCCTTCAAATCCCACAGCATGAATATATTGTTTAGGTAGCAGGTGTGTGTGCCCAAGTGCAGATGCTAAATAGAAATACTTGAGATATCTGAGAAGTTTTATTTGAACTGAGTAATGTAAGCCATGTAGGAAGACAGGATGTAAGGCAGAACATCTGGGATGAAGGCACAGCCAGTCAGAGTTGAGAGAGTTTAAGTTTCTAGGCCCAGTTTTCCATACGTGAATTAGTCCTAGCCCCAAAACTTTTAAAATGGAGATCCTTCTTTCATGTTTTTCTTACAGTTCAGAATAGGCTTAGTCCATGTCTGGGGAAATAGACCTTTGAGTTTACGTCAGAGTACCCTTTTCTTGTGGGTTTGTATGATAGCAATTAAAGGTAGGTCTGATGTCACAACATGAACAGGAAACTGGTTTATTCTACTGAGGGAAATTACATCATCATGAAACTGTTGGTTTTTACCACTTGGGACAATGAATGTGCATACCAGTGGTCTATGGTGACTTCCTATCATTTACTTTCTGCCCTCAAATCCTCCCACTCACCTGTGGTGACCTAGCAACACCGAAGTCAACAGACAACACAATAACAAAAGGATGGAAGCCCTTACCACACAACCTTAATGTAAAGTGTAAACCTTCAACTGTACTGTCAACAAGGAGACTACTGAGAAACCCATAGTCAGCATGACCCAAACACAACCCCAACCAGCGACTTGACACGGCCTTGACCCCATATCTCCACAACATGTTAGGTCTCCTCGCATGAATCCAGCCATCTCCTCCTAGTCCCACACAGCCTCCGTCTCCTCTGTCATAGCTGGAAGCCTACAGAACAGGCATGTTATCAGTCGTGTTGTCAGTCCTGTCGGGGTGCAAGCGTGGCTGGCTGTCAGTATGTCTGGGACAGGGCACACATGGGCTGGGACTTCCTCTCAAACGTCAGTGTCGGAAAGTCTCCAGTGTTTTGCTTTCCTGCCTGCCATCGATGACACTGGTGAGACAGCCTTAATGTGTCTGCCTGTCAGGGAGAGAGATGCTATACACTCTACAAACGCTCAATCACTGGCATTCCGGATGGTATCTCCCGGGCAACCATGATAGGTGGATGGTTCTGGAAGCGTCATGCGTTTCTCAGTTGACAGGAGATGGCAGGTGAGGACATTAACACTTGTCTATGGTTTATTTATACACAGCCATGAGCTCCTTCCTTTATATTCAGTCTTGGAATAAGGGATGCTATTTACAAAATTTATATTTAAAGATGTTTTGGGTATTTGATGTTGTATTTGATGGGACAGGAGGACGGAGAGAGTGCAAGAGATGAAGCAAAGGGCTGGGCCTGGTTCAAACCCGAACCACTGCGGTAAGGACTTGGCCTCTTTGTGGTGCACATTCTACTCTGTGAACTACAGCACAGCAGATAGTTAAGACAAGTCTGCCGGGAAGGTCTTGTTCTGTTGCGTAAATTGCTTGAAACGAGGGGATTTTCCGTGGTTGAAGATGTTGTTACAGTAAGTGTGCAGTGAGCAAAATACTTGAGTATTTTGACAGATATGACCCTCCATGTTTTCTAACATGGGAGATAAAGACAAACTCCTTCTCTCTTAAGCTGTCTGGCAGCGGCTCTCCCCAGTCCCCCTAAAAGGACGTTTACTGAACAGATGCCCAATCTCATGGCTGAGATGATAATGAATTAAAACAGGATGTTCCTTCCAGCAGGTTAACTGTGCAGATTCTAGTGGGGAGGTCTGTTTTAGCGGCAGCTACAGACGTTGCTGTGTACATTTTATGGCACCAGTATTTCCACAACATTAATTCTGTGGATTCTTAATAAAAGAGAAAGTGGAGAGTGTGTGACTATAAGCGAAATGCTTTTGATCATGATTGATCATCAATATCTCACGTGTCGGGGGAACTACGCTGCTTTGCCTACAGTGCGTTTACGTACGATTTGATTTTTTCGTGTTTGTTAATTTTTCATCACGAAATCCTCAAATCACATGCCTTTGCTAAATTTTGTTAAAAAAAATTATTATTCAACTTATTTCAACCTTTTCCAGTTGTACTGTTGCATGGTTGTTGTAATTAATCCCAATGCATTACCACATAGTACAAACATTTCACATCCATAAATGCATGATTTACCGCACCAACAACCAGAGTATGAACAGGGAAACGTTTACTGTGTGACTAAACCACTCATTGTCAAAATATACACGTAAAGGACCCAGCCAGCAAAGTACTACTCTCGTTGTCCCCAATCCCATCATGTTGACACTCGTCTGCTGTGATAGCTGAGAAAACAGAATCATATCCTGTGCTGGTAAGTCGCAAGTTTTTCTGAATATCTCTATTTGTATCTGCATTACCTTTTATTCATCAAGCAGATGCTTTCATCCAAAGCAATGTACAAACTGCACGTCGAAAGTACAGCAGAGATCAAGGATCAGAGGAGCACGGCTGTAGCAGTGTTCTGTTGGCGAGAGTCGAGAACAGGACTGTATTTACTGGCCACGTCGCAGCGACCACATTTCAGCTGGGGGAAAAAGAAAACATCGACGCAACAAAAACAAGTAAACTGCTAAAACTACAGAATGAGGCTGCCAGATAAACCAGTTACAATCTGGGCCGGAATTCACTCACACCCCTAATCCAAGACCAGTGATCGATCAAACAAAGAATGACCCGAATGTCAACACTATCTATTTAGGCTATTTCTGCAGCCGACTTCCAACCACAGGGTTATTTGCTCACAGCCCTCTTTGTTGAATGGGGGCCAAGCACATATTTGAGAGCTCC
The DNA here is from genome assembly GCA_036571765.1 of Plecoglossus altivelis. Taxonomy (NCBI): domain Eukaryota; kingdom Metazoa; phylum Chordata; class Actinopteri; order Osmeriformes; family Plecoglossidae; genus Plecoglossus; species Plecoglossus altivelis. The sequence goes on along the minus strand of BROE01000004.1, from coordinate 5,933,227 downwards.
CTCAGTACACCCGGCCCATTAAATATTCATGGTTGAGATGATTTCCTTTAGCACCCGTGCCGAAAGCACTTAAACACTTTCAATAGCATTAGACAGTTCTCAGCATATCAAACACTGGCAGGGCCACACCTGAACAGGGTCATGTTGTCACTGGCTTCAAGGAGACTTTGATAATGACAGTCCTATACTGAGACAATCCCTGGAGAGATAATTAAACCTGCAAACACAAGCTGTAGGTGATGCACAGCTGGCTTGTGTGTAGATTGTCACGATCTTTCTGTTTTGGACAGAAATGTTTCTGTGTTTTTCAAAGTTCTGCACGCTATCTGTACTCAAACATGGACTGTATACATTGTCTTTGACTTCACAATGCCTTTCCCTTCCTCTTGTCTCTTACTTGTCATTCTACCATTTCACTCAGTCTCCCCGGAATTCTTTACATTCCCTCCCAAAGAACATTGTGTAAACGCTTTAAGTCCAACATACACATTCACCATTAGCCCTCAGATAATGTAAACATTCATAATCCCTTTATTCCACAAGGAACAGAGATGGGCTGCTGTCCGTCGCTCTCGGACCCCCCAACCGCTTCCCTCCCCCAAAGTAGGCGTCCACATCTGCACCTGGTTACAGATATGACAGTTACAGTTGGGATTCAGTGAAAACATCTTTTTGCTATGAATCCTTTAGGTCCAAAGCTGGACTGCAGCAGGCCATATTTGTTGCCATGTTTCTTCCTATGCTGACAGAGACAAATGGAGATGGCCGCACACTGGCTGGGGATATCATGTTTATTCTATTATACCTCAAGGTCACATCTTAACAAGCGCAGCCCTGTAAAAATACATCATATCCCGGGATGGGATACGCTACGATAAGGTCAGGTGGTGTATTTGATACAGGATGTGGAGCATGGATGATGTGAAGGAACAGTGCATATATCACTCTGGTTTGTCATCAGGGTGTTTTGAGGAGAAGGCATGACTGATAACCGTTCCTCGGCGAACGTGTTTGAGAACCGTTGGAAAAAGGTCAGTCGTGCTTCACGTTCTGCCTGTCTTTCAGCACACATAGCGCTCCAGCAGCATAACTGAGATACGAAACACCTACATGCATACACACATACAGCCGCACACACATATCCACACGCACGCATCCGCAGTCCTGTGTGACATGCCACATGAAGTGGTGTAACAACCTAATGGTGGCCTGATATCTGTTTCCAGACAGACTGTGTTGGTGTCTAAGTGTCTAAGTGCATGTGTGTGCCATGGTTGCCCCCGCCAACTATGGCTTGTCTGTGGGATATATTTGCTGCTCCCTCAGTGATCCTCGTTCTTCCGCGTTGTCGCACGCCCTTGAAGCCCTAAGAGGTGAGCGGAGAGCCACACCATAAGTGGCATTTTAGCATGATACACGATCAGCCAAATATCATTATGAGCTCTCCATCTCATCTATAATTCACCTGCAAGAGGACTGCTAAGAATAGAGGTTTCACGTCCACCATTAACTCTGGCTGGAGTAGAGAAGAGGTCCATGAAAGATCTTCGGGGTGCCAGCGTGGCTCTTGTTTTCTGTTCTTTTGATTCATCGTGCTGAGTTATCTGAGCGTTGTGTTTCCGCCCTTTAAATGGATGCATCTGAAATCTTCAGGTCCTCTCGTCCCATTGTTACTTTTTGGCTCAGCCCGTCTCTCAGGAAATAAACAGTTAGACAGATATAGAAGGGGTGCTGTCATGGCACGCCCTGCGACATTGTTTTTGTCCTTTGCGATTGTCCCTCCGTCCAGCCAAATTCATATCTGCTGCGAGCACGTTTCGACAGGATGTGACTTTTGTGAACTCCATCGTGCGCAGAGGAAAACGCTCTAAGCTAACGTGATCAATTAGAGCACTTTGTCTGGACTGAGATACGAACACACACATACACACACACATTCACCTACCCACATCGAGGGTTGCACTGAAGGGCTGAGAAGACAGAGATGCCCTTCAGACCGTTTGGTCTCCTCCTCCCAGAGAATCCACCAGAGCACAACAGACAGGAATCACCATTAATCTATTTGGACCAGACGTCACTCTAAGTCTAACTTTTTGCTTTTTTCTGGCATGAAAGTGCAGAAATGGGCTTTTAGACAGGCAGATAGGAGTGCAGAGGGAGGCCAGACGACATCTTTAGCCTTTTTCATTCCAGTGGGAGAGTGAGGAGACCTTGCACAGAGCCTTTGACTGAGCCAAAATCGCCGACATCTGACCCCGGTGAAAATCTGTGTCTCGTCTTAGAGTTGCTGGTTGGGGAGTCTAAAGAATGGCCAGATCCATCATCATCCAGCTATTTCTGAGTCTAGTACTAAAGTGTGGCCAGTTAGTCATTCAACCTCCGATCGGAGTCCATTATAAACACAATTGTGAGGTTTCAACTGCTTGGTGGGTGAATTCAGAAGATTGCTCCCCAATGCAAATTAGATCATGGGAGGTGGTGAAAGAGAATGAGAGTAACAGAGACAGAGAGAGAGCGGGAGAGACCGAGAGAGAGAGAGAGTGAGAGAGAGAGACAGAGAGAGAGATAGAGACAGAGCGAGAGCAAGGAGTCTACCCATCCCTCCTCTATGAAAATAAATAATATATGGAGGGAGTGAAAGTCTGCAGTGAGTTCTTAATTCATGCATACCAGGGACATAATGTGACAGTAATGTAATTTGTTCTGGGCTAAAAGCCCAGCCACACTTATCTAACAGTTCAGTCTCCTCTCTTCTTTCCTTTTTTTATACGTTTCCGTCTTCTGTGCATCAAGGGTTTTAATGGCCATCGTCAGGTTTGAGGACAAAGCCCTTATTAGACGTGACTGCATGGTAATGAAACAGCCTAATGCAATGTCAGAACGCTAGACTCCACATGAGGGCCAAGGCCGCTATGTTTCCTAATCAGCTGAGGATGTCACATAGCTCAGCTGGCGTCGGCACACAGACCAGTAGCGTGTGTTTCCACAGTAGTTCTTTTCATCCCTCTCTCTGTCTCTTTCACGCCTCTCTCTCCTCCCTCTCTCTCTCTCTCTCTCCTCCCTCTGCCAGTCAACCTCTGTCTCTGTCTACCTCTGTCTTTCGTTCTTTCTCTCTCTCTGCCTCTCTCTCTCCCTGGTTCTCTCACTTGTCTCTCCATCTTTCCTTCGTCTCTCTCTCCTTTATCTTTACTTAAAGAACTGTAGATCCTGGGCGAACCAATCTTCAATTTTGCTGTAGGAGCTTCTTTGTTTCAAATGTTTAACTGTTTCTAAGGATCCTACAGGAACCCCCGTGACCTAAAAGTGCTTTGTAATAATTCAATAATCTTCTCTCCTGCAAACATGTGTCTGTGTTACTCTAAAGTTATGCCTTGGGGATCCAATCACTCGAAACAAATCACTTTTTCTTGTGCTGCAGTTCTCGCTGTCTGATTGATGCTGCTCAGCGGCCAAGCCCACTGGCCTGCAGGAAGCACCATAAATCCGGACCCAATTTAATGTTGTGCTTAGTAGCTTTGGGAATAAAAATTAGTTACATCTCCGTCTTTGTGCATAAAATTGTAAATTACACTTTTACAGCAGGTGATAAATGGAGGAAAATAAAAGATGGTCTTGTGTTGGCTGATTATTTACAAGAGATTTTGGTGTTCGCTGGCCATGTTTACCATCTTTGTTGTAATACGATAATAAAAGTGTTATTGCTTACATGTTATTCAGGCAATTTGCTTTTGTCGTCAACACATAAAGGCTGACGTAAGCATCAGCTTTACTGGGCTACTCAGGCCAGCAGGCTGTCACTGCCTTGCGAGGAGTCTGGAGCCTGTAACGTCTGTAGACCAAGTTAGAAGGGTTGGGAGGAATAGCTGAGGTCGCAACCAAATATAGCTCTGTTCTCTCGACATAGGAATCGTTTTTTATGACATGTATTACTTTTGACTGCTTCTTTATTAGAAACTCTTGAATGGAATCCCTCCGCTGGCAAATCTTCTTGCGTGTTCGTTTGTTTTCTCCGTTCCCTCAGTCTGAACACGTACTTGGGAAAAAGGACCAAGACTGAAGAAATGACGTGTTCCACATCTCCCCATTAGGTATGTTTTCATAAAGACTTGTGTGTCAGCTTAGCTCTGTCTGGATGGTCGTTATCTCCCTCCTCCCCCTCCTTCCCTACCTCACTCCCTTCTGCTTCCTCCAACCCTCCCTGCCCTCCCTTCTCCCTGAAACCTCCAAACTCCCTCACTCCTTAACCCATCCTCTTTCCCTCTCTCCATCCCGCCTTCCCGCTGTCCCTCCTCAGACAGACTCCTTTCACTCTCTGCCATGTGGCTCTGATTAGAACGAATTCCGACTTCTGCCATTGGCCGCACAGGCAGTCACATGGTCTTCCCTTCAGCGGTGGACGTGGGTGCAACCATAGTACTCTCTCTGACACTGCTTTCTCCTCCCATTATCCTTCCCTCCTCTCTATCTCGCTTCTTCCCTTCTCTCTCCTCCACTTCTCTCTCTCTCTTCCTTCTCTCTCCTCCTTTCCTCCTGCTCTCCTCTCCTGCCCGTTCGTCAGAAGCCCTCCGTTGTTAACAGATGGTAATGTAATCACCTGACCTTCTGACCTTATGGTTGCTGCTCCCTAACCTCGTCTCTGCTGGATGATATGTGAAGTGTGCCCTGGACAACTTGTCAACAAACACATGAGGAGGCCAATAAACGTCCTGCGCTGTGGTTATTTAACCCTGTGGGTCACAGGACATTTATCATCCAGTAGTCAGAGATGATGAGGTGTTTGGTGGTTGACTACCAGTGAATGATCATTATGGGGTGTGCATAGGTGCTCTTGGCGTTTTCCTTTCTCCCTGGATACACCCGGTTGTTGAGCTCAGTGGCTATAGAAACCGCAATGCATTGCGGGCTGTAGTTGCTCTTGGAAACGGAAGTGACATGAAGGAGGTTGTAATGAAGATTTACGATGATGACAGGATTCATAGTGAGATCGGTTGTTCTTGTTCTTTAGCGAGTTATTTGAGCATTGTCAAGACTTCATCTTGAATTTCCTCAGGGATTCCACTAATAAAGTGAATAAAATTGAAGCATGTTGATGAAGCCATATCATCACAGAAATAGGAGGCAAGTAATAAACGTTGTCCAGAATCATAGAATTTCAGAATCAAGCTGAACAAAGTCACCATCAGATTTAACAAAGTAATTACAGTACTGTAACTCCATATCTGGGATTATTTATGAAGGTGGTGTTTGATCTGATCGGAATCATTTTCAACAGTATCCCAGCAACAGCGGCTACTAAGGGAACGCATGGGTGAATGATGGATTGCAGGACACTGTACCATGACAAACATCAGAGATAAACAAAGCCAGCTAATCATCCACCTAGGGTGCTTCTCAGGGTCGTACATCGGCTGCTGTAGGAGTTCTTCCTGCATTTGGCCTGCTAGGCAAGATGCCACAAACACACACAACTCTCAAACTGCCAGATAGAGACTGTCAGTGAGCCGACCTTGTGGTCTACACTACTAAAACAAGTCTGTGTGTTAAAGGTATTTATGTATTGAATGCAATGCATTGGTACAGGGAAGGAGATCTGTTCCTGTTCCTGACATCATGTGTGCAGCTGTCAAACCAATGAACTTTTGCACCTTTATATATATTTTCGTCACATGTCCTAAGCATGTAGGGATAATAAACCATCATTCTGAACCCCACAATTTTTTTTATTACAAATCACATACTGTGAACCATCCATTCCCCCCCCACACGCACACACTCCCCCCAAACATAGGATTCTTAGAGATCTGACGATGTCTGTATCTCCCCTCTGTCTGTACAGCTTGATCGCATTTTATCTACGTCTGGCTGTGTTTACTTCCGGCCTTCCAGAAACAGAAGCAACATTACGTTCTCTATAGTGGATAGTCCTGGCTTCAGCTCTGAACTCCTGATAAGGAGGTCTCATCTCATTCAGACGGTCTGATCGAATTTCGCCCCAGACAATAGACAGACAGACAGACAGAGAGCGTATTACTTCAACCATCCAGCATCGCATCTCAACTTCACTTGAACCCAAATCCAGGTCAACATTCACAGGCTGACATAGTTAGACATCACCGTCTGTTCACCAATTAATGGGTCTATAAGTTACGATGACCCAGAATCTTCTCTCCACGGCTCATGTAAGTCTTTCGTGTTCCAGTTTGATGTTGATTGCAAGGGCATGACATTGAGTGGTCACCATCCTTTGTCATTGTGGAAATGACCACATGAGATCTAAAATGCGTCTACGTCCCTCCAGTTCTCAATCACAGGAAGAGGAAGTCAAGCGCTTAATGTGTCATTATGAAAGAATTGTCTTGCACGGCAGGTATTCAGTCAACCCATTAGGAACACTGCGTGTTAGCTCTGCCGCCGCAGAGTAACGGCAATGCTACAGGGAGAACAGGGATGGGCCGCCAGTTCTGATGGCTTTACAGTAACGAGCGTGGGAGAGAGTGTGTGGCTGGTGAGCTTCACCTCGAAGACAAATCCTGTGTTTTTAAATCTTTTTTTTGTTCACAGAGACCGCACACGTGTATTTCCTCTCCCCCTCTGGAGCGATGAGAAGAAAAGGGATTAATTACAGTCATGAGACCTCCTTGTGTGTGTGTCTTTGAATTGCAGGTGTTAGAGTCTGTGCGTGCAATCAAGGGGTATATATGAGCATAGAAATGCATTGTGTGTGTGTGTTTGTTTGAGCATATGTTTTTATCCATGTTAGCGGTGTTCAGTCTAGTGTATTGAGTATATCACAAAGGGGTGTGAGTCTCTATATATCTGTGTGTGTGTGTGTGTGTGTGTGTGTGTGTCTGTAAGCATATGAGTTAGTATCTGTGTGCACACTCAAATGGTCTTTGCGTGTGTGCGTGTGATGGTCTGTGCGTCGCTTCTGTCTGAAGAGCGTCTAAGCCAGGTGTTATTTCATCCTCTCCACAGTCATGGGTCTGTGAGAACGCTTTAGACACAGGAGCAATCACCCACTGGGACAGAAGGCTCTTCCCCAGCCCAGAACAGCGCATGATCCTGGGGGAGGGCACAACAACGAGGCCTCTGGGTATCCCAAAGGTCAGTGGCCCACTGAAGAAAACGGTTAAAGGTAGACAATAATAGCTGGGTCAAGATTCAATTAACTGCCTGGGGATTAACCTTCTGGGGAATTCAGGAAGGTCAATGGTCATTGAAGGAGAAGAGGTTTCCGAGTCAGACAGAAATCCGAAAAAGAAGATGGCAACGAAGTGAATTTTATTCCCCTTTCTGGTCATAAAAAATGCCTGGAAACTTCCTGTTTGGGTCCCTGTGTGATTAGAGACTCTATGTTTGATGTTTCTTCTGCTTGGTTACGTCCTGTACCAGATCATGTTCCTTGTCCATGCCGTCTGGCATCCATAAGAGCCATAGCTTGACTGGGCATGGGAACATGCTGTACGCTTCAAAAATAACACTCACGTACTGTATTTGCATTGCCCGAATACAATATTACAACAAAATGCCTTCGCATGGAAGCTAATGGAAACCATTTCAAAGGGGAAGAACATACAGTATATGTGACACCAGTGAGACCACATTCTGCCAGACAAGAGTCAGACACCAGCCTAGGAAAACATGAAGGATAGAGGGATGTCTGCCGCTGGTCTATATAAGGAAAGAAACGAGGGGAGATGGAGCGAGGGAGAAGGAGACAGAGTCAGAGAGAGGATATGGAACAGAAAAACAAAGGGAGATGGTCAAAGAAAGAGAGAGAAGCAGAGAGAAAGAATGAAAGAAGTTGATTAAGAAATGTTTTGAACTGGATATAAGTATGGGAAATAGAAATGCATTTATTCATGTGTTGACAAATGTTATCTCATTCTGATTCTTTTGTTGTTCATTTGTTTTCCTCTTGTTTACTGCAGCACAAAGCTGTACACTTTTCTGCCGGCAGCCTTTTGCGTTGACTTCTGACCGTCTTGATCACCTAGAAAGAAATTGCATGCATTGTTCCACTGTTTCACCTTGTTTGGCTTAATTGTGGGATGGAAACGGAGTCAAACGGCACGGTGTCTGACTTAATTTTATTGAACATGTCTCGTACTTGTGTCGTAAATTGCCACCCTAAAGGGTTGACACGACGGTCATCACGTTCTGTGATTGGAGCCATTCAGGAGTCAATCAGGAGTCAATCAGGAGTCATTCAGTGATTGTGGGTAATTGCTTCCTCCAATTTCACTTATGTGCAGGTGAGACACAACCTCCTACCGTACCTGAGAACAAAGTACTTTGCACGTTAAGCTCGTCATTTGCTCCTTAGGTGTCCTACCCATCGTGGACGTGGGAGTGGACCCTTACTGTTGAACACAAAGCTCATACACGTATCATTATGCCTCAGATTCAGCCAATTAGTCCTAAAGAGTTTAATAGGAAAAGTGTTATCCAATTGAATGCTCTTTTCCCCGCAAGCAGAGAGCTCCGGCAGGGAATATGGCCTATTTGCGTCTGCTGGAAGAGGTCATGTCGACGGCTCTATGAGACATCGTTTTTAGCTGAGAAGTCATTATGGGCTGCCCCCCGCTATTCCTATTATGGATGACAAAGCTGAACAACAGCAGGTCTGTTACATCTGGGAGGCTGTGATTACAATGACGTGTGTGTGTGTTTGTGTGTGTGTCAGGGAAAATTGCAGGGAGGGAGGAAAGTCCCTTTATGAGGGACTGAAGGACAACACATTCCTGAGACAGAGAGAGAGAGAGAGAGAGAGTCAAGACTGCCCAATATCCCAGGAATAAAGAGCCGAAGTTACATTCGATACCGTGTGAGAGGAAGAGAACATCTCCCTCTCTAGCTCTCACAAGCGCAGAGCTGTGGAACGAGACGTTTCCCTCCAAGCTCTCTCCTTCTCTCCTTCACTAGCACCTGTCATGCTTGTTTTAGAACCAAACTACGCTGACTTTTCCCCTCCTCTCCCCGTCACAGAAAACATCAGATTAGAGACAGGGTGTGTCAAACAAAGCCTGGGTCTGGGATGTACTGAGTGTAATAAGGGTATGAGAAGCTGGGGAAAAGCTGGTAATCCTACTGTGTTTTAGAAGCGGGTCGGATGAGGGTGGGTTGTTTCAGTCTTATTAATTACCCTGGACTGTACCGTGAGCCGTGCTGTGCTCTTCTGCAGTTTCAAAAGGGGCTTGGCAACATCCATCAGCACTGCTTAGTCTTGAGCACCTGGCAACACCGAGCCCTTCTCACATATAACTTCACTGACTGGATGGGACATGATTAATCACATAGAGTCTCATGGCTGAAGTGTTTAGTTTGTAAGTGCAGGCTTTTATTTTTTTGAAAGTCTGAAACGACTGCCAAATGTAGAAACAGAGTCTTGTCGTTAACCTTCAGAGCCGTAATTTGCTTGCAGACCTGGAGTGGATTGATGAAATATGAAAGGCAACATTGTGAAGTTACTGGCACCTGTGTAGTTGGCAGTTGGAGAGGTTCAGAGGTGAAACAGGAGCTGGTGATGTAGAAACTTGAAATGAAGTGGACAGTTAGATGGAAACAGTAGATTGATAAATTGTAGTAATGCAGTCGTACGTAGAACATGAAGCGTCAATCAAAAAACAATGCCAGATGTCCATAGTATGGAAATGAAATCCATGAGCTGTACCACTTGACAATAAGGCTACTGTTTCAGATTTATATGGGTGCAAATATCTCCATATGGATTTTGCCTTGTAGGCCAGCTGATCTTCCACTGGAAGGGCTGGATTCATCGTGCAGGACATGGTTGATCTCGTGCCTGAAACGTTCTCCACTAAGGCCTGCTTATGAAAGGCGCTTCGTGCGGCATGACACACAAATGATTGTTTGAAGCCGGCTTGGTCCGACCGGCGATTGATTTTCGAGGGGTGATCCCACCATCACACTGTGGTCTGATACCCTATCTGTCTCCGCAGCGTCTGCAGACGCCCGGTGGAGATGAAACTCGAGACGCGCTCGCATGTAATGGGTCTTAGAACTTCAGGACACGGGCGCTTTTCAATCACACACACGCAGGCAGAATGCCTAGTCTCCTTTTAAGAGGGCTTCTGGCGTTATTTTTCCTCAAAAGGAGAGTTCCATACCTTTTATACTGGAAAAATGGACAGAAAGGTTTTCGTATTAATCTTCAATATCTATCACGTCATGATATGTCTCCAGATATGTCTCTCGACAAACCCCTCCATAGGTGTCTTAAGAACCGCTTTTGAAATAACAAGTCTGGCCCATAGCTAGTTATGCTGGAACGGTTCCAAACAGTTAAAGGGTGAAATTCTCTGCATTTTTTACTTTTTTACCGACTTTGTAGCCTACAGTAGGGTAGATACGCTTTACTGAGAAAAAGAAATTGAGCAATATAATTACCATGTTGAGCAACACAATTACAATGATGTGTGGGTCGATTACATATACTGCTCATTCTGTTGGCTGTCTGTGAGGAAATTAATGTATTAGATGCATTCAATGTATTTATTATTCACATGCAATTGATAAGTACAATGTATAATAGTTATAGAGAAATTTGTATCATTCGTCTTCAGCGAATCTTCACTTACAGAAAATAGGCCTGTGTTTCCACTGACACACTCAAAATAGGAAACAGTCAATTGCAGCAATGCTACTAAATCACAGGGAGAGGAAAAATCTACAGACATGAAACTCCATGCAACATTTCTCAACCATTTCGCCTCTCTAGTGGCCTAGATTTCTGTGTATCGGGAGGCTAACGGTTCAGCTTTGTTCTGCTGGCTCCACGCCCTGCCATATCTTTGAAGTTGGGTCAGAGATGCAGGCCATGTATTTGGCCGCCTAGCTGCGATAGCATCCCTCCCAGTGTCTTAGCTAAGTGCTTTCAGACAAGTTTGGGAGATAGATAGAGGGGGGGTGGAATAAGGAGATAGAAAAGGTGGACTTAGCCACAAATGATACCACGGCCATGTGCAGGAAACCTTTGAAATGGAAATTTGCCTGGAGCGGTTGTCTCCAGGAAGCTTTTCCGGGGAATCTTCTGGGTCGCGGAGATGTAATGACTGGCTGGGCTGAGCCCGGCTTGTCTCTGGATTACCTTATGTCTTCAGAGTAACTGTCACTCGTCTATTGTCGCTGTCAGAGAAGGGCGGTTAAGACCCTACGGCAGCGACTTTGGCACGTACATCTAAATACCGAATGTCTACTCCTCGACTGAGGTGGATGAATAGATGTTTTAACGTGAATTACATTATACTGGACTGTGTGTTAAGGTTGACTTTTTCATATATTCTCAATTTTAGCTTTTGAACTGGATGTAGCTGAAACAAAGCTACTGACGAAGCCTACATAACGTGTTCCTCTTTATTTCCTAATTCCAGTAATATCTTGGATCTGGAACACATCACTGCCTCCACAAAATCCACAGCAGATACGAAGTTAGCACACATTAAATATCTGGGATCTTTGATTGCCTTCCAAATAATTCAGTCTGTTTAAACAAGCGGAGAGTGCCTGCGCTGTCTCCCTCCCTCTCCACCTTTCACAAGTCAACTACTCACGCTATGGATGACAATTTATTATAAGCACCTTTCCCAAGTGACCGATAAGAATGGTGATGAATGAAGAATTCAACAGTACCAAAATAGCCTTATCTCTGCTTAGGCCTCTATCTCTGCAGCACTGATGAGCCTCTCTCGACGGCTCTGAGAAGAAGGGAAAAAACATAAGGCTTGGAAAAATGACATCAGTGGCCAAACCCAAACCTATTTCTGCAGGAACAAATATGTCCAATTATTTCCCCCCCCTCAAGTTCCCCAAGTGTTCTTCTTTTTTGAAGCGCTCTGTGAGTCTATCCATTATATCTTATTGTTCTTGTGAGAGTTTTATGTGTCACTTAGAAGCTGTTCCTGGTGTATTGCCCTGTGACACAATGCACAATGTTATTTACTGCTTTTGTACGGGGGGCCTATAAGGAAATAATTCAGACTGCCCTTACGGAAACTCATATGAAACATCCACATCTGTGAAAACTCACATCCACGGGTGAAATGCTCACATCGACGCATTTGAAATTAATTTACATGTGAAACGTTAGCAAACATTCACATTCACTGAACATTTACTCTCACAAAAAAACTGAAGTCTTATAAGGATGAGTTTCTTTGAAAACGTATGTGTGTGAGAGCATTTTCACTGCATGCGGGCAGTATTTCCTTATGTTTGAAAGTCAGTTCAGTTTATTCGGAAGGCATTTCAGAATAACTGGAAGTCATTTCAGTAGTTTAGCACTCTTTCAGAATCGGAAGCAAAATATCTTCAAACTAGAATTAGATGTTTAAAATACAGTATGAGAAAACAAACATATCTAGAAAAAAAGTCAAGAAATCAGGGAATTTGATTGATTTCATTTCTTGCTGTTGCTTCATTTCTACAGCAATGCCCTGAAATGCACCCCCATGTACTTTTTGTTCTTTTTATCCCTGCAACAAATTGAATGTGAAAGAAGAGGCGAATAAAAAAGAGGAGAGGGGAGACGAGAACAAGAAGCCTGTAGCAGAATACAAAAGAGTACAGTAGAGGGTAGTAGACCTCATCATGTACTCATCAATGATACAAACCTTGTAAGGAAAATATTTTGAAAACCTTTTGAAACTTTTCCCCCATCGTACACAGGGAAAGGCAAGGAGAGCAAGGGGACCTTGCAATCAAGCAGAGCAGAGTACAGTAGAGTCCTTATCAAGTTCTCATCACTGATCAAACATTTTTGCAAAACGTTCTTCCAAAATATTGTTTCAACCTTTCAAAACATTTAAACTTGGTTGAGTTTGTCTGAGTTTCTGAGGATGGTAGCTTTTTCGAGCCTCCTTTCTAGAATATTTGTGTAGGCAACAGCCTGCCTGCATGCATCTGCACCATCACATGCGTAAGCATCCTTAGAGTGACAGAGGAGGATACAGCACATCCTTCACCCTGTCACCTGTACTCAGCACTCTTTACGATTGGGATATTAAATTGTGCTCATTGCTATTCCAACGCTGTCAAACTCAATTTCAAACTTTTGCATCTGCCAAATCCCCGCGTATTTTACGGATCGGGTTCTGATCTTGCTTTGGCGGGGAGATGGAGCCAGAGAAGAGCCCGAGTGATAGGCAAATCTCCAAAAGGTCTGTCCTGCGTTTAGAACTCTTCCATCATATATGCGAGTCAGTCAAGTGACCGATTGGAATTTCTTCTTGCCAAGTCAGAAACATAAATAAATTCCTTAATGGCGAAATTTGTTTCAGATAACACGCATTATACGTCGGCCGCGTGTCTCTATTAGATTAATGTTATGGTTTTCAAGTAGTTTTCGTACTGTGTGTTTTAATGTCTTATCATACCCATTAGTTTGGAAAGGCGTCTGTCTGAATTGCTAAGCCTTCTGGAAGGCAGGGTGGAGGGTAGGTAAATACAGGGCTCAGGCTTACCATTAACCACTGGAATATACGAACGTATTAGCCAAGGCTGCTAATGAGAGCAAGCTGAATGAAGAATGTAAGTGTGTAATTTATGACATGTTAAAGTTGGCTGCTTTCTCCCTGCAATGGAATGAATTCAGCTTAAGCGGAACAACACAGGCCGGGAAGTTTCAACCCTGGGAAAGTTGTTTTCATAGAGATAAGCGCCCCGCGAGTGCGTGTATGTATATTTTTCTTTTTTCACCTTGTGTTTATTTGCTTGAGGTTGGATTCATCTAAATTCCAGTTTTCCGTGTGCCCAGATCTCCTTACTTGGAGTAGCGGTGGAGCGATGTTCCAGACTACATTGATTGGGTTTACAGAGAGGAAACAGACAATCTCCTCAACCTGCGGTGCTGTAGAGAGAGAGAGAGAGAGAGAGAGAAAGAGAGAGAGAGAGAGACAGAGAGACAGAGGGAGGGATGGAGAATGCCAGAGAGAGGGAGACATACGGGAGAGCGACAGGGAGACACAGGAAAGAGAGGGAGAGCAACAGAGAAAGACTACCATTGTTTACAGCCCTAGCAGTTCATTTCATCTGTGTATGTTCACATCATACTACACTGCAGATCAGGACTGACAACTGTCTTCCACCCTAACAACAAGTGGGCATTCAACAGTATTAGTGAAAAATGTGCATACTATATGGAATGAGTTTCCATTGCGTTCACATTGTGTTCTGTGCACATATTCATAGGTATCTTTGTGTGTGTGCATGTGTGGATATGGGTGAGTTTGTGGAGGTGTGCATGTGTGTTGGTGTGTGTGCGTGTGTGGGTGAGTGTGTGTGTGTGTGGAGGTGTAAATGTGTGTGGATGTGTGTTGGTGTGTGTGTGTGTGTGTGTGCGCGAGTCAAGAGTCAAGAGTCAGATAAACAGGACATCCTCTGGGGAGTGGGATGGTGGCCAGCTGACACAGCTGAACTGGCAGATGTGTGGAGGAGCAGGCAGGGCAGGAGCCAGAGGAGGAGGGAGGTAGAGGGACGTGGAAGAAGAGGGAAGAGAATAAAGAGGGAGGTGTAGGTTAGCTGAGACGGTTGGAGGTGAAGGAGGAGGATGGAGGTGGACGAGGGAGGCAGGGGGTGGAGGGCGGTGGAGAGAGCTGGTGATTCCTAAGAGCAGCAGTTCCCCCAAAGCAGACTGAGAGTTTGTCGAGGCTGACAGGAGGTCAGACCTGGCCTCCACACCCCGACGGATGGACGTCCAGCACACACACCAGGGGCATCCTCAGGTAATGTAGGTCACCCACACAGTTTGAGTCATCTCCCAAACAGTTCACACTGAGACGTGCTGTTCTGGGGGCGTGTGAAGCCTTCTGTGACTTTGCATGTCAAAAGGCCTATACAGCTAGATTTGATTTGACTGGATCTGTGTATTTTTCTGTTGCATTTCAGTTGGACGCTGTGTTGTGTCTGCACGGTGGAAAACTCACAGTAGAACATTAATATTGGAACCTGGGCCACTTCCTTTTCTAAACGGGGCTGTCCGTGATGGTTCTGACCCATTCCAGGCCAGAGAGAGAGAGAGCTGTGGGGTGCATTAGAGAATGACTGTGACTGAGGGGTGTGGATGGAGAGGAGGAGGAGGAGGAGGAGGAGGAGAGGGGACTAGCAGGAGTAGAGGCGAAGCTATTTAAATCGATTCCTCGCGGTGCAGGTCTGGGTCCGTCACACCATCTCAGCTCTGTTCCCAAGCCATCAGCAGTCAGCCAAGGAGCCTCTTCTCTCCAGGTCGCTTTGCATTTCTCCTTCATTTCACACTTCTGCACCTCCATATCCATCCACGCCATTTTCTCCATGGTCATCTCTATCAATTTGCTTTTTCTCTCCTTCTATCTTTCTCCACATCTCTCTCTTTCTGTTTTCGGTGTCTGAAAATCTCTCTCTCCGGCTATTTTATCCCTGTGTTGCTGTCGTTTTCAAGTGCCGACCCAATGACGTGCCTTGTTCTATTTACATTGAATTTCTCGGCCAGCTCTTTGTAACTCGTCCAAGAGCTGTCTGGTAATGAACACATCAGCACAATGACTTTTACAGAGCTAAAGGGGAGATGGAGGAGGGCCGTGTAACAGGTGCTGCTGTGTGACACCGAAGGGTTCTTTAAACAACTCCAAGATTCACCAAGCAGGGGACTCAATTATCTCAGAGACAACAATTAAGGGATTCTTTTCAAAGGTAAAGCCATTTCAAATTGTCAATGTTGTGAATGGTGTTGATATATCACATGGTGGATTTGGCAGGTGGATCATACTGTTGTGGACAGCGATGTGAGACTCTAGCCAAGAAAACAAAAAATCTGTGTAATGACTCTACAGAGGCTGAGAAAACTGAGCTGGTATTGGTTTGCAAATTGAAAAATGAATGGAAACTGACAAGCCCCCCGGCAAAATCAATTCACCAAAATAAGCTGCCGATATTAAAATGCGCTATGAGATGATCACCTGTAAAGCGCAGATGCAGATTTTTTCTTGTGAGAGCCTCAGGAATATAAATTACCCTGCCTGTCTTGGAAGCACAGACCTTGTGTTTGCCAGAGTTCCATCCAGAAGACCCTTACAAACACTGTCTGGAAATGGTCTCTATCATGAAGACATCCATGATGAACTCCCCTTGATCTGGCTCTGGATTCCTGCTGCGTCCCACAGTGGTTGATGTGGAAGGACAGGTGGTTACAGCCTGAGTGTGACAGCAGCATGAAAGCACGCCAGCAGCCCGTACAGGCCCAGTCCCCAGGTCTCTCAAACCTGCTTGTCCAGAGAGCTCCCATGGGCGTTTGCTGAGTTCATCAAAACATGGCCGGTCCTCTATTGAAGCCATTTGTTTCTGTCGTTTTGGGAGAACTGCGGCAGGCTCTCCTGCTCTCCATCCATCAGCCGGTCTCCAGAGGAGAGGACCGCCTGCTCGTCAGCCCACCTGCCTGCACAGCCTGATCCTGCTGGCCTGGACGCTGGCCACTCTGTCTGACTGTCTAGGGATGCATGTTGTAATTGCCCCTTGTGCGCAGGATGGATCACCAGTGACGTGCGTGTAGGCTGGTGGTCTTCAGCAAGCCGCTGGAGGGAGAGTCGAAGCCAATGATTCGCCCGTCATACATCTGGAGAGAGCCAAGGCCTGTGGCTTCACTTCCTTGTTCAGCATCATAAAACGGGTCTCGCTCTAGGTAAAAAAACTGATGTTTTGGGTGACAGGGGAGCTCTTTTATCTGATGATGTCATTCATCAAACAGCTTGTTGTTTGTTTCACGCTGACTAAACAAGGCAATGCTAGCATACACAGGCCTACTGAAGCCACAAGACTGAGACAGCTCCCAAAAGACCAATGACTTGAAAATCCCTCAGTTCACATGAAGATTTTTTGTTATTGTCTCAAGTCCAGCTCCTTGCTTTTTTGTTGCAGGGTAGGTCATAGCGGGAGTCCAAGGAGACACGGCAGCTGGTGTGGTGGATAAAGATGGATGTGGCCTGGGGTCAGTGTCTCAAGTCAAACTGACCCCAGCTTTTTGTCTCAGTGTAATGGTTGTACTCCAGAGCAGAGTTACTAGAACACCCCCACACTGCTACACGGCTACACTCCTGAGGCTCATAGAGCCACTCATTAGAGCTTCTTGTGCAAATCTGGTAAAGCGCAAGGGGGTGTGTGTGTCGTGTGTGAGGGAGGGGGGTCGGTGTTGGGGGAATTGCATGTGCGACAGAGAGAAATGGATATGGAGGAAAGGGGCTGTTAGCTGTTAGTTTGCAGGACATAAATGTCTTCAGAAATGAACTGATTGTGAGTAACCAAGGCGACATTCATGACCTACGGGTGTGAAAGCTTGTGATTGTTGTCAGTCGTTATCAACATCAAAAATGTCCGCGTGATTTTCCAACTAACACATTATGAGAGTGCGTTTCGGGCCACTTCTCAGATCAGGGCTTAATCTGCATCATAAATACAGTTGAAATTATTATTGCCGGAGCGTGTCAATTTTATTTTAGTGTCGATTTCCACAAGTGTTGCTCTAACAAGGCGCTCATCAGCATCAGAAGAACGTGCACGAGAAGACCACTCGCTCAAGAGGCAGCTGATGATGAAGGACTGTCCTTACCCCGAATTAGTGCCGACAGGGAGATTCTCCTGTAAGGCCAATAGGAATCATTGGCTACAACCGCATTGGAAATATTACCTGCATGATTAGGAAAAAGGGAGTACATCCATACTCTGTCTGACCTAGGAATGGAGGGATGAAATTAAGTAAAATAAGGAAATCAGTTGAATATGATTAACATGGACTTAATAGTGTAGATGCTAGATTATGTTTTAGAGCGACATTTTCTAATGTTCTTTTAACCTTTGTAATGTCTTAGAGGCCAAAAATGTTCGACACAGACACACACACAATACAACATGTAGATGCACTACTGATTGAACTCAGACAAAACTAAATCTTTTTGTTTCGAGTGCAGCATCGCCCCTCCACGATGCCATACATGATTGGAGTTCAAAACATAATGAAACAATTTCAGACCAATTAAACCAAATTTCAGACAAAACAAATGTCTTCAAATTATTGTTTATCAATGGGGAATACAGTCAGAGGCTCTGAAGGTCCTGCAGGTGACAGTACCCCCTGTATTCTTTGCTTTAGCCATGACTGCACATTTCAGTGGCCAACTGGGTTAGGATCTCAGCTCTTAGATCTACAGGCCATAGATCTGATATTTTCATTTGTCCAGAAGGACCAAGAGAACAAGATTTATAGAAGGTGGTATCGGAAGAAGAATATAGGGAATAATCGAATCCAGAGCAAAGAAATAGAAGACAATAGACATGAATAATTGTCTGCTGATGCAGTGTCTCTGCATTCTAAAGAAGGTGAAAGGTTGTTTCTCACACAAAATAGATTAGGGGTTTAAAATTCAATTACCATGCTTCATTTCAGGATTCAAGATGGGTTATTTTCGACCCTTAGGACTAGGGTAAAATATAGAATGTTAAGACCGCTCAAGGGTTAAGCATAGGTTTTCATAGACCTGAGTATTTTCAGTCATTCGATTCCAAATTTAGTTCAAGAAATTCACGGCTAAGTATTAATTTATTTCAATATATATGATATGATTGGATTTCAGATGGCAATCCATTTCCAACTATACAAGAAACAAGAAACAAATAACTTCAACTTTCATATCTGGATTTATTTTTAATATCGTGATCATCACCTTCCTTATTTACATAGGAACGTAGAGTCATAATCTCGTTACAGTAACCAGATTTAATCTATTCCCTAAGGAAGTCAGTGTCGCTGTCTGTTTGATTTCATTAGTCGTTAATGCATCATTCTCCCTCACTGCCACTTAAGTGACTGAACTCATTTTCATATGTTACCAAGGTCAGACCTCGTATTAGATATTCAGAGGTAAAATCAATAACCGACCCAGACCTTGACATCACACTGCCATAGAATGGGTAAACAGATCAATGAACACTGCATATCTGTCTCTGTCTAAACGGGGGGAAACATTCCACCTGCAATGGTCATCATTGGTTATACAGGAGCAGGTTGCCTCAATGTGAGAGAAACTAAAAGGTAGTCACTGAAAGGCAATTAATTTCAGCTCTTAATGACAAGCAGGATTTTTAGCTATATTTACGACGTGCTGTTTTCCTAGGATTAAATGTCTAATTTGCAGGTCAATTTTTAAAGAAAATGAATTCATTTGAATAACTAAGGCAATTTGAAATCAATTAATGTAGACTTCTTTTACCCTATAAGAACCGCTTTGTCAGACCGGAGGAAGGGGGTGCAGATCCAGCAGTGCAGGTGTTGGATTCCCATGAGGCTCTTCATACTTCCTCTAGTTATAATTTACGTTGTTCTGCAGAAACAGCCTGCCCTCTCATTGCAGGCTCTAATTGGGTTCCGCACCCTTACCTTTTACATGAAAAGCATTTTATGGAGTCATTTGAAACACCTAGGCTGCATGATTAAAAAGAAACGACAGAATGAGTGGAATCCAGGCCATGGCTATGTACGATGAAATCTTTTTTTTTAATATACTGCTGCTAATGACTGACAAACTTTAATTGATGGAAAAATACAGAATGTGTATGCTTGATAAAATAGGACATGTCAGACTAGGTTATGCACTGTTAATATTCACCTTTAGTCATGAGTCCTAAGGCTAGCCTCAGAGATTAGTGTGATAAGTTGATCTAAACAGAGTCATCTACTAAGTGAGTTAGGAAGGAAGCACATTAAGGTCAATCATGAGCATGCAGGGGGAGTGCATGCTGCTAGGGCAAATTGTAATGTATGAAGTCCAAATGACTTATTTGGCAGTTGGTGTCTTGACCAGGGTGCACTGTGTGAATGTACGAACATGGAGAGAAGACCAGATGTTTGGCAGAAGTACACTCACATACACATCCACACAGACAAACAAACACATGCACACGCACACACAAAACACCCACGTACACAAGTTTAGACATAAATATACACAGACTCAAACATGCACACACTGAAACACACACATCCAACCACACGCACTGAAACACACACACAGTCACATACACACACTCTCTGAAACACACATCCAAGTCTCTTCTGGCAGTCATTGGGGAGCTAAAACTGAATCATATTTTCTTCTCTTGCAAGTTTATACTTCTCTTTGTGTTTAAACCCGGCTGCCTGCACAGTAGCTGAGCAGCTGATCTGTTGATGTAGCTGATCTACTCGAACTCAAGGCAGAGTAAAAGGCTGATCATCGGTAACGTTAAACTTCAGAGCAATTCTCTATAAATTACCACTATGTTGAACATCTTTTAAAAAAGGAAAAGTAATGTCATATTTGTGTTTGACAGCCTGCCTCCCTGACTCGGAGTGTTGAAGAGATTGTTACTTTTAGTAGTTTGAGATCATGGTGTTCAACCCATACCCTTTTCCATCACTTCATTACTGATCAGAATCAGGCACTTCATCAAACCTATGCGGTTATCAGTAAATCCTTTGTGAAGAGTTCATAAAAGGTGACATGACTAGCAAATTGCAGTGTGTTAAGCTTCCTGGATTTGCTGTCAGCATTGTGGTCACGTCTGGATTATCTCTGGCTGAAAGTGCTTTTGTCATGACGGATCTCTGGAAAAACGTACCGCCAGTTGAAGATCCAAAACAAAACAAACAGCAAAAAGGCGAGCAACTTGAAAGCAACTTCTGATTTATCTCGACCATTTGATAAATGTTGCAGAGCGACCAATGCATTCACAAGTTCAGACTTTTCAATGTACACTTCCTTTCAAGTAACACCATTTTTAGGTAACTCTGTAATAGAAGTACTTCAGACACTTGGTCAATAGAACAGAATTGCATGGGAGTCTGGGGCTCAGTCTGAATAGAGGTGTCAAAAGTGAGAGAAAGAACATACATATTCTGCTGCAAAGCAATACCAGGTCAGATTTCCCTCAGGTCTCTGAGGGCAGAGAAATTAATTGTAGTGTTCTCGAGATGAATAAAAGCGTTTGTGCTGTGATTAAAGAAGCCTGCGTCTGCCTTCCCAGCAGGCCTACTAAAACATAGAGACAGAAAGCACTCTTCATCACCAGGCCTGGAATGGAGACATGAAACAGCACACACACAAATTCACACACCTCGGGCATGAATGCACAAACTCATACTGAATTTCCACCCGAAAAAAAGCATGTTTTTTTTGTTATTCTGCAAAATGGAACAATGGTGACTCTAAACCGACTTACGGATGTTGCCAGGGAAGCTCTTTCAGTTCTGCCAAGGTCTTCTGTGACACAAAATGATAAGAGTGTTTATTATCTCTCTGACTGGAGTGCAGTATGCCAGAATAGAATGGAGTAAAAGTATTCTATTGATTTTGGTTTATTAGAAAAGTTCTGCTGAATCTGATTATACAACAGTTAGTTCAGAGTTATTTGATTAGACAGGGAGGCATTCCATAGTTCTTTGGCTATGACAAAACTGGAACTATATGTAAAATTTAAATTACACTATGAATACATTAATAGATCTAATTATGCTGATTCAATGAGGATTACAATTATTATTATTATTATTATTTGAAACTATTATAAAAAAAATACTGAAAGAGAAAACATCAGAAATGTGCATTTATTATATTACTTGAGTGATGTAATACTAAAAATAATAAGGCTTATTGAGATGTTCTTTCAAGGCTAGAATCTGCCAGGCAGATTCTACATAATTCTATTGTTTTATAAGTTGGTTTTTGTTTAGGATTTGAATGTATTTCTAAATGGAACTCCTTTTATACATCGTAACCGAGAAAGGCTTGTGAGATGATAGGTTTGCTTTTGTTTGGCATGCTTGCACACTTCTCGTTCACTGTTCTTCCCCTGGCTGCAAAATGGTCCCTGCTCATTCATAGTTGTAGAATGATTTAACGCTCTTTTAAACAAATTATTTAAGCGAACTCAACATCAGAGGCTTCCAGTTAAGACTGGTATCATCTCCGGTGAGATTATCACACACTTCCAAATTCCAAGACAATGTTGTGAAAATATCTGCCTCGGGAAACATGTTTACATCGCCATAGTGTCCTAAACTGCTATCAAGATTGATCGACTTTTTTTCTCTCTCTTTTTTTGAGATTCAGTTAATTCATTCGATTTTTGATTGAGTTGAGAGAGTCATCCCTCTGGACTGTTGAAGACAGGAGGTATGTCATATCAAAGTTTGATGGAATGAACTTCTGTCTCCTTACTGAACTTGGGCAAAGCAGGCTGAAAGCATAGCCTTGGGCCAGTTTCCCAGTTATGCTCAAAAGACTGACATCTGCTGACATGTAGGATGTTCTTCACCGCTGTGACGAGATCCTTCATTTTCCGTCTCTTTAAGAAAATTCTTCCATATTAAACTTTCTTGCCTCTTGATTCCTCCAATTAACCCTAACCCTTAAACCTCTCCTGAGATCACGTTCACATTTGAAAGGAAGAAAAAGAGACTGTTAAGAAGAGGAAACTGCATTTACTGTATTTTTTTATTTTAAACATTTAAAATAAAAGTTTTTCCTCCACTGTGTCTCAGAACATTTCGCTTGTTCTGTTTGTACCTTTTGGTGCTCAATGGCACCTCAAAAGCAGGAACTTCTGAACGTAGTTCTACACCATAGGAAGTTGATCAGAAGGCCATCTGTGTCTTTGTGTGTTGGTGTGTGTGTGTGGATGGAATTTCTATCTGCTTTCCTGGATAGGATTACCGATTACATTTCTACAAGCCTGATTACATTATGATTGGAACCATGGAGTCTTTATGAGGTGCAGTATCTGGGAATGATAAAGAAGCTGTGATAGTGAGCTTCGGCCACTTCATTCATCACCTGTTGAGTCAACTCCACCTGAAGTGATTAATGGTGGCCATTTTGTGTCAAAATCCTCACCACAAATCAGTTTCTTATGAAAAAAAAAGACAAATCCTCAGTCAGTCAGCAATCAGCAATGGAACTCTCAAAAAATGAACATTGGAGTGGAAATGAGCTCACGTTTCGAAGCTTAAACCATCTGGAAGAAGTGCTAATCGATGGCCCTACATTGTGGCATAAGAATGTTGAATGTTTTTTTATTTTCTTCAGTCACCAGCTGGTGTTTTTCTCCTTGACATCTCTATTATTCAGATGTAGAAGACATCAGGCTGTGATGCGCATGATATTTATATCCTTGGTCTTTCAACCACCGTACAGTAATTGTGTCAAACACCAAGCCCTCAGCAACCTCTAGCAATTATTCACGAGGATTTTACCAAAGAGAAATAAAAGATGATTCGTTTGGTGTGGCACAGTTTCACCTCTGCATAAGCCTGACTTATTTCAATCTGGATTCTTCAATCGGAAGTTTCATGACGCGCACACACAAACCAACACACACACTCTCTCTTCCACAAACCAACACGCACGCTCTCTCTTCCACACACCAACACGCACGCTCTCTCTTCCACACACCAACACACACACTCTTTCTTCCACACACTAATGCAGCATTATTCCATGTGCTGTATGTCACAGAGGTTTCCCTTCTCTCTTTGGAATGTGTTGTTACAGGGATAATGGAGCACGGCCCATCTATAAAAAGCTCCAGAAGTCAGATGAACGGTTGCTGCCAAATGACACTGAAAGCAATTACAGCGTGTTTCAACACCCTTTTCATGGCGCAGACCAAGCCGAGAGAGCTGGTCTCCGCTCGTACAAGACTCATTTGGTTTCCATTACCATATGCTGTTGAATCATATTAAAGCACCTGACCGTCAATCATACGCCTCTGCTCCATCTCCACACATCACCTTTGTGTCAAAGCATCAGAAGAAGATGGAGAGAGAAAAAAAAACGATCCTTTATGAACTTGGTTCTTTGTTTTAATATCCCTCCATCACATGTGTTGAAATAACAATCACTCAAACAATTTTCACCAGAACTTGGAATGACCCTGGCCCCCCTTGACTTTGAAATGAGAAGATAATATAAGAGGGATTCTTCATGCTATCTTTTTTAATGCTCTGGGACTGTAAATTCCACAGGAAAAACTGAGGGTTTTTTTCTTCTCCCCCTCTCTCTCTCTCTCTTTCTCTCTCTCTCTCTCTCTCTCTCTCTCTCACTCTCTTTCTCTCTGTCTACCTCTTCTTCTCCCTTTCTCTCACACTTTCTTTCTCTGTGAGAAAATGCTCATTGTTGAATGTCACAAAGCCCAGAAATACTCAATAAAAAAGAAGAAAAGAAACTGATTATTTCTGCCCCTGCTGTTTCATCTCCCTCGGTCCCTCCTCATTCAATCCCTCCTTCTGGCAGTTGAACTTTGAGTGGGTTGGCTGTTAATTGGATTCAGATTGCAGTAATATTATGGCACTGAGGATAACTCTGTTTGGGCCTGCTTTGAAAGGTACAGCTTTTAAACTGAAGGTAGAATAGTTTGTCACAGTCAGGAGTTTACCGTGTGAAAAAACAGCAAATTTGCTGTTCGTGTGTTGGGGCGGCAACTGCCAGAAGCACTAACGTTACCGGATAATTATCCCCCGGGATGATGTCATACTTCATCCCAAGCATGTGGTCCCATCCAAATAATCATCATAGACTTCACCCTGCTGAGTCAGCTGTGTGTGTGCATACAGAGCTATAGACATCCACAGAAAACTTAATGGATGTGTGTGTGTGTGCGTGTGTATGTTGGTGTATGTATATGTGCTTGTGTGTTAATGTGTGTGTGTGCAGAGAGATAGACATGGACACAATGATTTCTGCTTAGTGGGGCATATGTTACTGACAGCCTTGTGTAGCTGAGTGTGTGTGCTTTCTGTTAAGCGTCTGTGTTTCATGCCTGCAGTATATATGTTCTGGTCAGGCTGGAGAGTGTGCTGTCCCACTTTTAGGGGTTGGGGAGGAGTGGTGGGAGATGAAATGTGATTTTCCATCTTCAAGCACAGCCAGGAAAGACTGAGAGGTGAGAGAGAGAGGGGGGGGCAGAGTGGAGCGGGAGAGAGGAAGGATAGAGAGAGAGATAGAGAAAGAGAAATGGGGATAGAGTGTAGGGGGGAGAGGAAGAGAGCGAGAGAGAGACGCATGTGAGGTGCTCGTTCAAAGGCTGCACATTTGTTTCCAATTCTCCCAAGGAGCCCTGAAACCAAATCACTGCCTTTCTATTGGAGCAAAAAAATTGGCACACAATGACCCCCCCACACGCACACCCACCCACCCACCCCTACCCCTCTCCCGCCTCTCTCCTTCTCTCTAGAATAATATTTTCTTTCACAGGCATAGAACATGTTTGATCGTCTGCCCTATTAAAAGCGAACTCTGCCTCTGAAGTGCCTCACCACTGTCCCACTCTCTTGTCTCTCCTGCTCCAAGCACCCACCTCTCTGCGGCGTAGAGGCCTGCTTTAGGAGCTCAGATGTGGGATGCTGTGCCAGACCAGTCCCCCTGTTTCAATCTGGAGGGTCATATTATGTGCAAGGATTGGCTTTCCCTCTGTGAAAAGTTCCCTCCTTTAGCCTTGATCAATAGGATGTGTCACAGTTTGCATTACAGTCCTCCCACAAAAAAAAAACCCGCAAAGGAATGTGCAACTCAAGGAAAAATCTTACAAGATGTAATTTTATTTCACGTCTGGGTCCATGAACCTTAATGGAGGAAGATAGAAACTTTCTTGAGGGGGTTCTAGGGTGTTACAGTTTTATGTATTCTCCTTTTTTGGCTTGTTTTATAAGTGCAGTGCCTGGCTTTGGTGGGGCAAACTTTACTGCGTCCACTTTCCTGAGTGTGGCGGTTAAATTGTGAAGATAATTGCTGACGGACGGTTCTCTTCTTTGTTCTGTGGCATGTTGTCAGCTCTCTAATGATTTATACAGGTTCAGGTCGGGTCCATTGTTACACTGCTGGCTGACTTTTCACTGCGATATCGCCTGTTTCCCCTGATGTAAGGATCTAAATTGCTCATCTTGACCATGAAGATTAGAAAGTGCCTCTGCCAACTTGCTCAGGGGAACCCCTAGCCCCCAGAGACAACCACATGATTCAGCATCCTGTCTGTCCCATTGTTTGAGAAGAATTTCCTGTTTAGTAATGGCAAGACAAAATGAACAGTTTCTGGCAACACCTATAGCAATGGTCAAGTACAAGGAACTGAGAAGGTAAATAATCAAATACCAAACCATGAAAGACCAGAGCGGACTTTTACCCCCCCCTCTCTCTCTCTCTCTCTCTCTGTCTCTCTCGCTCTCGCTCTCTCTTACACACACACGCACACTCTCTCTGTCTCTCCCTTCTTTTCTCTCTCTCTCTCTGACTTTTTTGGTGCTGTTGATTGAACATCAACAATATGTCAAATATGACGTTCCATGATTCTATTCATTGAAAAAAAAAAACAACAAACTCCAAAAAACTACCCTGTACACATTGATAAATCTGTCTGCCTTCCGAGTAAGCAACTGTTTATTACCGAGCACTCCCTCTCTGCATTGATGGATTAGCTTGGTGGAATTTACAGGCGAGGGTATTATAAATCAACACTCCTCTGACCTTTCCTTATAAAATGGGAATCAAAAGCCAAGGCTGATTTCCAGCACAGCCGGAGTGTAAAAAAGTCGGCTGTGGTTGGAATGATGTGTCAAGGCATTTGTTGGACAGGAATATTAAAACCCTGATATAAAGCAGAGGACAGTAAAAAAGACTTGAGTAATGGCATCCGACAGACCATATCCTGTACACTTCAACTGTACATGCAGTAGTTGTTATCACGTGTTTGTGTGTTTGTCTATGTGGTTGCATGTGTGTGTGTGTGTGTGGTTGCATGTGTGTGTGTGTGTGTGTGTGTGTGTGGTTGAATGTGTGTGTGTGTGTGTGCATCCGTGTGCGCAGGTAGTGTGTGCATGTGTTGGTGTGTGTGTTTTAGAGCCCAGTCTAATCAGAATACGTCATCGTTCAGAGGAACATTGAAAGAGTGAGCTCACCTCCTGTCTCGTCATGATGAGCTCAGTCACATTCTGACTCTCTACGCTCCTTCATTGTACCATATCAATTCTCATCCCGACTTCCACAACCTCTCCGCTCAATCGAATTATTCATTGGGAGATACGAGCCAGCGAAACCATTTGATAAAACTGATCCAGGAGAGATACATTCAAACCAGACGAGCTGATGGAAAACGGTTTGCCAGTGCCCCTAATGCCTGACTCCCGTCCCTGCCAATGAGTGATTAGCTTAAGGGTTTTGTATGATGGAGAAAGTTGTGAGACTTTTTGTGAGAGGCTCATAAAAGTTCTGTGTTTCACTGTTCTCATTAGGTCCCAGTCAGCTTTGATTTCCTGTGTGCGAGCAGAGTGGCAGGCCTTTCGGTGACTGTGTTCTAAATGTAAATCACGGCTGAATGGAATTACGCTGCCGGTCAGACATCTGTATTTTAACTGGCCCATGGCCACACACACCCCCCCCCACCACCACCACCCCCTAGCCCTTAGCAACAGGCTCCCACAAAAACATTAATTTATAGGCCAGTGCAAAGAATACACCCCACTACGCATTCAGGCCGGCGGGGAACAGCTTTACACAGCAAAAACAATATTTAACAGATGAGGTCAGTCCTCCAGTGCCCGTTGGAGCATCTGCATGCGAAGTCGGCAGAAAATATTAGGCTTGGCCAGTGTGGATGGGTTTTCTGAGCCTATCCATGTGATTGTTTAGACTCTGGGCTGCTTACTTTTGCTGTAGGCCTCAGTATCTAGCCTTCAGCTGCTAATTGAGAGTAGATCTGAACGTGGTATTTAGAAATAAAGGCTTGTTTCTGGCCATGCCTCTGGGCAGCAAGAGTATGCTTTAGCGTGCTAAACGATTAGCTAAGAGAAAAAGACCATGTATTTTTTCATAAAGATAAGGAATTTGGAGTTAATTGTCAGGTTCAAGATTCTCTTTTGAAAAACGATGGTTGCTAAACAGTTTGAGGCAGACAGAGGCTGTTGTGACATCACCATGGTTGAGCAGTATTCCTGACCCTTGTGGGTGCGGGCCTTCGGACCAGACAGTCTGAACCAGCCGCACTGACCACTTCTGGATTTAGTGTGTTTGACTAACAGTGGTATGGATTTACTTTGCTTTTAAATTTATTTCCCAGAGTATTCCATGTTCGGTTTTTTTCTAATCTGCCATTTGCAACAGATTTACAGCCCAGTGTAGAGTGCACCCAGAAAACCACTCAGTGGAATAAGTCCATTACTCACTCAATTACAGGAACAGCTCGGCATTCTGGGTACGGCCAGAGAAACAGGAAGGAAGTTGCCTTGTGGCTACTGGAGGGGTTTAGTATGTCAATGTTCATAGCTGAAACCAGCTTTGTGCCTGTCCTCAGCTCAGCATGGGATGAAAGGAGGAGGTTTAAAACCCGTAATGTAAGTATGGTGTTTAGAGCAGTTCTGCTATGGACGCATTGATGCACTTTGACATTAACATGTCATATATTGTTTCCTGTACTGTAAGATGTTCAGCGATGCAGTACGAGCCAGCTTCATGCACAGCGCCTTCGCTGAACAAGTCTCTCCAAAAGAACATAACAGAAGACTATTTTTCATTACACACAATTGCTGTAAATTTACATCTTTATGGTCCTTTTCCCTTCAGAACCATTTCAGAGTGAACAGATTGTCCTTGTTACAGCCAGTGTGATACCAAGCAGTTACATATTTGGTCTTGGCCTTCTGCAATCTGATATCAAACAATAATTGGCTGGCTCCTTGGATTCCAGTTTCCTCAGAGACAACCTACTCTTTTCTATCTATATTGTTTATTTTCCCAGAACAGCGTGAGGCTTATCAAACACTATCTCAGTTTACATGTTCTGATTAGAAAGCAAGCACTTCCTCCTGTTGGGTTTGTTCTGACATCTGGTATTGTAGACTTCGGGCCAGGGAGCTTGGCCCAGAAGGAATCTGAGGAGAAACAAGAGGAGGAGAGGAGGAGAGAAGGAGACGGAATCGGAGCTTGTGAGGAGAGAAAAAGGGGGGTGGTTGGAGGATGACAGAGAGCGAGGGGAGAGACAGGGAGAACAAGAGAGAGAGAGAGGAACACAGTTTAAATCTTCACAGATCCAAAGATAATAGAAAGTGACATTCCCTGCAGTCTGCTAAATCAAGGCCCTGCTTCCTCGGTTCGTTTTGTGATTGTGTCGGGTGCTGAGCGGGTTGTTTGGCTGCAGGAACCTTAACAAAAACAGCCTCTATGGAAGAAGCTGAACCACTGACAGTCCGCTCAGAGGGAACTTCTAGTTGCGGTGAAAGGGTGTGTCTTTGTGTTAGTGTATGTGGTGCGGTGTGTCTGTGTGTGGGACTGAGTGTGTGTGTATGTGGGGAGGCACGTGTCTATGTGTTTATGGCTGTGTGTGTGTGTATCTGTGTGTTTGTGTGTGGGTGGGGAAGTTTGTGTGAGCGTGTGTGTGGGTGGAGGGAGACTGCTTTGTGGACGTTTTAGATGAGGTTTGCATGGAGGCTGTGGAATTCTGAGCAATCTGCAGTAGTGTCTTGGAAAGGTCTCTCAGTGCCATCGATCAGAGCAGGACCAGGAAGTGAGATGTGGAGCTTCCTGTTGCTGTGCTGCCCTCTCCTCGACATAAACCCCGCTATTATGTTCACATTAGCTCAAGTGTTTGAGTATTTGCAGCGGTTAGTTGTGGATACCCTTAAATCAGGCCACACTTAAGTTTGGGGACATGGATTACATCATTTTGAGGACTAAGAAACAACATGTTGTGCTCTCTCAATCCATCTCATCCTTTATACCAGGATGTTATTTATCCCAGATAAGCTCTTGGTGAATAACAATCTTGTAGTGGGATAGTATGGGATTGCTGCACTGGAATCAAAGCTATGGACAAAGAGAGCTAGGGCCTGGAGAGAGGTTCGCTCACGCGCCTTCAAGGCCTGGATGTAAAGACAATTACTGGGCTGTGGGCACGGGAGACAAACCGTGCTAAGTCCATGTGGGATGTCTTCCACTAATCCCCCCCAAACTAGGCCAAGAAGATTCCTTTTCCAGGAATCTGGAGAAACATCAAGAACTTGTGAATTCTGTTTGCTTGACTGGGAAAGAGTTCTTTCTCATCTCTTTTTTCTTTCCTCCCTTTCTCTCTCACTCTCTCTCTCTCTCTCTCTCTCTCTCTCCCTATCTGTCTCTGTCTCTCTCCATCTATCTCTTTCACTCTCGCTTTTCTGTCTCTCTGTCTCTCCCTTTTTCACTCTCTCCTCTGTTCTCTTGCTTTCTTTCCTCTCTCTCTCCTGCAATGCAGCCCACGTATACAGCCACAGGCTCCTGCTACAGTGAGGGTGGCATATAGGTTTCATATAGGAAACATGGTTTGCTTGTTTGGAAAATGAAATGCATGGGATATTGTGAACGATCGCATAGTACAAGCAAACATTAAATCACAAGGCACATTGTGATAGGGTTTAATAGGGTACAAGGGAAGAAATCAAGCAACGTTGTCTTTTTACTACGAGTGCATAAACCTGACTATTCAGCATGACTCTCTTGGCTTATAAACTCAACAAAAAAAAGTTTAATCTGAAAAGAATCGTTAGTTTAGGCAAACAGCATCGCCGGATTTCTACAAATTCCAACTCGTGAATTTTCAAAACAACCACACAAGTCTCTCTGTTCACCTACTAACTGGTACATTGATTAGTGAGAACTTTGTCCAATCATATTTTGCTCGAGGGATGTAATCTCAGGCTTCAGATCTAACAGTTATCAAGTATATGAAAGTGACCTGACCCCTCGTTTGGAGCAGGAAAGTGGATTACCAGTGGGGATTATGTTATATTCTAATTAGAGGCGAGACTTAATAATAAAACCAACTCTCTTCCATTACTCAGTGTCTAGTAATCACATCACTGTGATTGTAAACTCAGAGATAACTGAGCTGAGAGCCTTGTAAGGTTCATCTGAAAGCTCACGTCTTACTACTTTTATCTGTAAAAATGACATAAAAGACTGTGATATAGTCAAATCATCTTGACAGAAAATGTCCCCTGATCTCACAGGTAAGTATGGTGTCATCGCAGATATAGTAACAGTAGACTGAGATTCTTTAGACATTCAATACAGAATTGGACCCATCTGGAAACACTGGGTCTATGTGGTCTGTTTTAATGTCATTCCACTGCCTGGGGGGTCGGTGATGGAGGGTGAGGGGGTGAAGAGCCAATCGGATTTCTGGAAATGTTTGTTCCATCTCCTCAACACGCCACAGAGGGATGCCGTTTCGACGCTCTCGGCCTAATTGAGTTAGCTCATAGATATAAGAGTTTATTTAGAATAGGTAGAATCCCATTAGGTTCTCGTCCCAACATTTATTTTAGACTCCAGGATCCTTTTCCAAGCACTAACAGCCTCAGGCTACCAGAGACATAGAAACACACTGCAGACCAAAAAAAACACATATGTTTAAAGGTATGGCTTCTTATCTCCTCTGTATGTCTGTCTGTGTCTCTCTGTCTCTATCTTGTCCTTTCTCTCTCTCTCTCTCAATCTGTGTTTCCATATTTCTTTCTATCTCTCTTTTCTCTGTCTTCCTAAAGCTCTCTCTGCTAGATTCATCTTTGTAATATCAGTGAGCTGGGTTTCACAGAAGGTAAATTTACTTGACGTGTGCTCCAGCGTGTGATATCGGAAAGTAGGTTATCCCTCTAAATCCAGCCAGCCCCTGATGTTTTCACAAAAACACCCCCTGCTACCCTCCCCTTTCCACCCTGGTTTCATGTTAAAAAAGGAAAATAGTCTGACAAATTATGGCAGAGAATTGTGCGGTACTCCGAAAAGAACTGCAGTTATACACAGTATGTAGGTTGACTCAAAGTCCTGCAGTGATAATATCTGGTCAGCGTTCCCTGCTCTATAATTAGCGATACAGCAACATTATTTATGTCGCGAGTCTTCAGATGAAAGCGATTTCAGTTCATGGACCGTGCAGAATTGTGGGCTTTAGGGGAGATCTCCTGTGTTGAACCGTGTTAGGTTTTAGGCAGTGTGTAAACAGTGTTGGACTCCTGGCCTGGATAATGAATGCTTAACCCCAGGGCAAGCTGCACTTTCCCTGGTATTGATGTGGTCTCCGCCCAGAAACACTGCCCTGGCAGAGAGAGCCAGCTGCCCTGTGACATGGCCATGTAAATAATAGCAGGCTGGATTTATAGTGCTCTGTTGGCTACCTCTGAAAACACCCTGAAGAAAGCTGTGGAATTCATCCTAACTGTCTACCAACCCCCCCCCCCCCCTTTCTCTCCTTCTCTCGCTCCCTCGCTCTCTCTTGTTATCTCTCACTCTCTTGCTCTTGATCTCTCTCCAACTCCAACTCTTTAAGTCTTCCCCAACTGTCTGTCTATCTGTCTAACTGTCTGTCTGTCGCTCTCTCTCTCTCTGACTGGCACGGCGTGTCAACAATGTGTTCTCTGCATTAAGTTTGAGAGAACCTCAAACATCAAACATGTCATTGGAAGTCAGAAAGTTGGAAATGTATAGAGTAGAAAAGTAAAGTCCATCATACCTCTTTTACGTTACAGACTGAGAACACATTCTGGTAACGGTCTCTTTCACGTTTCTTACATTACGTGAAAGAGCCCTGGAGGGCTTCTCAGAGCTATATTACCGGCTCACCAGCTCACCTGATGAAACCGTGTCAGAGCGTCATAGCAGACACATCGTCTGCGCTCTCAGTCACCCTCATGCCATCCTTCTCACAGTCACAACAACATTTCCCAGACAAGATGAGATCACAGGTCGCAGAGCAGTCTTTCTGCCTGACTGAGAGAACCACAGTTGGAGTTTGGTGGGAATGTGTGCACATAGAGAGGGTGGTGAGGAGTGTGTGGGAGACGGCCCAGGGATTGTACAGCTGTGCTGGGTGTGTTGAGAGGGACAGGGCTGTTTGTCAGACAGTCTCTTCTCCCTTTGTTTTAGTCCCTGGGAGCTGAAGAGAGTAGGAGAGGGTTGAATCACAGTGAGGTAACAGGATGTAGCCCACTGCAGGACTTGATGCGTGTTCATGTGTCATCGTGTTGAGTAACACACTCAGACAACTTCAGGGAAGTGGGGAGTATGTGCGCGCATGCGTGTATGTGTGTGTGTCTGCGTGTGTACATGTGGGTGTGTGCCTGTGTGTGTGCTTGTCTGCCCTAGCAACCTTTAAAGGAAGTGAGTGTGCTTTGGGTGGGATGTGACAGTTTTGACTGTCGTATCAAGTTGCTATTCCCTCCACCAAAACTAGCTCCTCACAGCATGTCTGCGGTTGGCACCTGCGTCGGGTGAATATAAAAATATTGAAGAGGTGCTTTGATGTGGTAAATACCTGAAGCCCCACTGTGCCAGTAGCTGTCCCCTTCACCATCTGCTAGCCTTTCAACATACACAGTCTGTCTCTCAAACTGAAACGGATTCCCAAGTATCCCTCTTGACATCACATCCACGACCGCAAATAATAAGAATAACACCCCGACGAGAATAAATGAAACTGCTCTAATCCATATGGCACAACAGACACTGAGCTATCGATCGGCTCTTGAAAAGTCCGTAAGTGTCAATAGATGCCGATACTAATGATGTGTAAAGGGACAGAGGCTGGCAGGCAGATTTATTAATTTCATTCAGTTCGAGCAGCTGTCCAACTTGAGCTACCTGTTTTCCTCTTTAGCATCTCAGCCTGTAATAACCCTGACAGCCGTCGCCACGAGAAGCGCCTAGCGCCCGCAAGACGCAACCGAACACACACGCACTCGCTAACACAGTCACTCCAGGAGTCCTGACTGGAGAAGTTCAAACTCTTCAAGCACTCGTCTGGCTGAACCGCGTTCGGATTGGACTGTCGTGGCTAATGAAGCCACCGCTACCCTGACTGACGATAAAGTATCCTAATGAACACGTGTCTTTTTCAGTTAGCTTGGGTCTCAGTTGAAGCTGTCTTTTGTCAGTGTGAACGGGGGAATCGGTGGAGTTGAAGATGAAGAGAGAAATGCAGAGTGTTTTCAGGAGTCCTTGTTTGATTGATGCACAGTACATGACAGTGTTCTTTTGGGGCTTGTGTGATCCATGCACTCTGCTCCAGCCAGACGCTGAGGTTAAGTCAGTTCAGATGTTAACCTTTCAAAACCTTTGTCAGCAAGATAGCCTGTCTCACACAGGGAAACACACACAAGCACTCACTCAGACACACACACACACGTGCGCACACGCAGAAACACACACACACACGCATCACCCCAACCGATCTCCTCAGTCAAGGATTCTGGAAAGCTTGCAGTTATCCCTGACCCAAAACACAACATGTCACATTCTGTTGGCTGAGCTGCACTTCCTGTGAAGAACATACAAAAACCCCTCAGTTTCATTCATTCACCTTTGACTGGCAGGAAGCAGAATATCTCGATCTCTTTGCCTGAAGCAAGCCCAACCAAAAGAAACACTGGAAGCACAGATCCCAAATCAGTTGCATTGTGGGATGTGTTGTGTATGTGAGACGGGAGAAAGAACTTCTAAAAGTACATATACGGTGTCATACCTTTCCCTTCCACTGCGGAAGGGATTTCTCACAACCCCATTACAGTAAACCTCTTTGTGAAGAACTGTTTCTGTGGCGGGGCCGAAGGGGGGTTCAGAAGGGGTACAGGGCGGGTCACGCCACATGGTGCCCGTCACACCCTGGAGATCTGTTAGCGTTGTTCCAGCCTTGTCGAGGAGTCGGAATATTCTCTGCACAACGGTAGCTTCACCCCACGATGGAAGGAACCTGTGCAGTTCCGGCTTCCAGCGCAGCGAATCTGTCGGGTTTAAAGAAGCTGTCAGCAGTATTTCCGACTGAATGAAAAAACTGGCGACAAGAAAAGACAGGCACATCAATATTTTACAAATGTATATATACGGAATATGACACTAATGAGACGTTTAGATATATGTGAATTCCATTTGAAGTTAAAATAGAAGAAATCATATCCATTGTTTTTGTTTGTGCTGTGTGACCTAGAATATGTAAACTCTCTCTGACTGTGTTTCTGATTCTTAACCTTCACATGATGAGGGAAATTCCTCTGACATTGCAGGTCTTGGGAGGTGCACCATCTAAAAAATATCGTTTAAGATGAAGAATTTACATTTCTCTTTTTGCAATGCCATCTCTTGTCTCTCGCTCTCTTTTATTTCACCGACCTCCCTCTCCACATTCTCTATATTCCTGTCTTTCTCATCACCATCCTGCCATCCTGTTGTGGCTCTCCCTCTCTCTATCCCTCTCGCTTTTCCTCTTCATTTTTTCTCTCTTTCTTCCTCACCCTTTCTCTCTCTCTCTCTCTCTCTCTCTCTATCTATCTATGTCTCTCTCTTTCTCACACACACACCATCCCTCCCCCTTCTCTCCCTCCCTCCTTCTCTCTCCTCCTTCGTCCCTCCATCTCTCCCTCCCTCCCTCTCCCTCCCTCCCTCCCTCCGTCTTTCCCTCCCTCCTTCCCTCACGCCCTCTCCCTCCCTCTCCCTCCCTCCCTCTTTCTCTCGCCTCCTCCCTCCTTCTCTCACGTCCTCCCTACTTCTCTCCCTCCCTCCCTCTGTGTGAATGACAGCTCTGTGCGAGGCGGTGATGGGTTTGCCCTTGACATTGAGCATTCTGTCAGCTGTTCCGTGTCTGTTCCTTATTGCATGGATCTTGTGAGTTTCTCACCAGGGTTCTCTTGTTCCGACCGCATGTCACACTGCGAAACCACAGGCGTGGCATGGGGCATGTTTTATACATGCTACACAGGAACAGTGAAGCTGCATACATGACACATGTACGGCATGATCCTGTCCGATCTGGTCACACAGATGTATGAGCCAGACTTGAATGTGAGATGCATGCAGATGTATTGAGAGTCTTTACATTAGATAACATGAAGTGGTCAACTAAAGACTAATCAGTTTGGTTTACTTTGAACATAAATAATGATGTGTTACACCGTGTTTACGCGATGTTGAAGATGTTCTTTGGGGCAAAGCTGTTTACTGGTTCTGAATATCAACAAAAAATATTTCTATCACCTCCCCTAATCCTCTCTAAGAATTTACATATACACTTTAGTTTCTCTCTCAATCTTTCTCACTGTTTTCTCGTTCGTCATTTTCTCAAGTTTCTCTCTATCTTTCTCATGTCCTCTCTCATTCAATCTACCTCTTGTCTCCTCCTTGTCGTTCCCCGTTCTTTGGTGCAGCGGTGGGATAGAGGAGTTCAGGAGGAGTGCGTTGGTTAATTAGCCTCGAGGTAGCCTTGAATCAACACTTCCAGTGACTGCGGCAGCTCAGGACTCCAGCGGTAGCAGACCTAAGCCTGGCTTTCTTAATGGTCTCCCTCTAATCTCTACTCAGACGAGACCAGATGACCCAACACTGTTTGCTTCCCAGCCAGCGGCTCACTGGTCAGGACAAACACCATCCGTCTAGTGACTTTCACCTTCGGCTCACAAGAAACTCATCACAGACGGTAAACATTCGATGGCGGACACGTTAGCTTTTTCCTTTTTGATTTTGCAGATGTCAGTAAACAGAGGTGTGTTTCAGGAAGGTGCCCTGTCCTCACTGCAGCATGAGACGAGAGAGGAGAGAAGGGGCTGTGACGCACACCATTCAGGAGACTCGGTGCTAGTGCTACGTGTGTGCACAGTGGGAGAGTGTGTGTGTGTGCGTGAACAGTAGGAGAGTATGCGTGTGCACAGTAGGAGAGTGTGTGTGTGTGTGTGTGTGTGTGTGTGAACAGTAGGAAAGTGTGTGTGTGTGCACAGTAGGAGATTATGTGCGTGTGCACAGTAGGAGAGTGTGTGCGTGTTCGCAGTAGGAAAGTGTGTGTGTGCACAGTAGGAGATTGTGTGTGTGAACTGTAAAAAAGTGTATGTGTGCACAGTAGGAGAGCGTGTGTGTGAACAGTAGAAAAGTGTGTGTGTGCACAGTAGGAGAGTGTGTGTGCCTGTGTGCACAGTAGGAGAGCCTGTGTGTGTGTGTGCACAGTAGGAGAGCCTGTGTGTCTGTGTGTGAGGCCTGCTTGTCTGCAGGATTTCCACAGAAACCCCCTGACTCGGTACCAGGCTCTCCCTGATGCAGCTGTTGCACGCTGCCTCCCCCTCCTCCCTCTCTCCTCCCCCCTCTTCCCTCCATCCTTGCCTCTCCCTCCTTTTTCCTTTCCCCATTTCTGTCCTACAGTCTCCCAACCCGCCACGGGGTGTTAATCCCATCGCCATAGAGATGTGGCGCCGTGAGGAGCGACGCACAGAGACGCAGAACGACGCTGAGCGACGCCCGAGGCTTCCATCAGCAGACCTGTCAGCTCATGAGGACT
Organism: Plecoglossus altivelis; assembly: GCA_036571765.1. NCBI lineage: Eukaryota > Metazoa > Chordata > Actinopteri > Osmeriformes > Plecoglossidae > Plecoglossus > Plecoglossus altivelis. Next base: position 5,895,886 of record BROE01000004.1, on the reverse strand, counting down.
CTCAGGAGGGAACACACACACATCCACATACACACATGACACACACACACACACACGACACACACACACTCCACACACGACACACACTCCACACACACACTCCACACACACTTCACACACACACACACGACACACACTTCACACATACACACTCCACACACACACTCCACACACACACTCCACACACACACACACCCGACACTCACACACTCCACACACACACCTGGCACGCACACACTCCACAAACACACACACGATACAGACACACACCCGACACACACACTCCACACACACTCCACACATACACACACCCGGCACGCATACAATTACCAGACTTACACAGATGCTTCAAACTGTTGCATGAGCACAAAGGGAAGCTAGTGAAGGTAAATTCACATGCAATGTTGTGCACATTGTGAAATTGCTTGTAAAAAGGCTGCGTAAATATTAAGACATATTAATTCAAAGAGCATTTAGTTGGCCATGAATACACACGCATACTTTTAAACATGAGAATGTCCTTATCGTATTAAACTGTCATTTTCTAGTTTTTAAAAAACTTTACTGCCCTCCCCTGGATAACTGTCCTAGTAACAGCAAATTCAGCCCTTCCCTGCTTCTAAGAGATTGATTGTAAATGTTTTCCAGTTGATGCAGTCCTTTCCTGTAACGCACCAATGCAAAGAACACAGCAGACATACAGTATTGTATTTGTAGGAGAAACCTTTCAAATAGAGATCACCAGCCACTGCAGGCGTTGTGAGAGACCAGCCAACCATGACATCCCTCTTCAAGTAGAAAAATCCAATATGTCTCCCCTCTCTCTGTCTCCCTCTCTCTCTTACCCTTACCTCCTCTCCCTTTTTACAACCCCTCCATTTGACTACCTCTCTCTCCTCATCCCTTCATCCACCACCTCTCCTGTCCTTGAGGTTCCCTCTCTCCTCTCCTCTCCTCCATCACAGTACAGCACTTCTTTATGTCACCTCTCTGGCGACATCAATACCACGTTTACCCGGCGACACAGCCTAGTCCCTCCTCATGTTCCACACAAAGAAACACAAGGAACCGACGTCCCCGAGCGGGAAGTAACTCCTGCTCCAATACTGCTTTACTCCCACGGGGCTGCTTTAAAGAACAAGGTGGCGTTTTAAAGGGTTAAATCTTTCTTTTTTCCTCCAGACCTTCCAACTTTCTTTTCCCACTTTCTCTCTCCCTCACACCTCTCACTTTCCTCTCTCTATACCTCTTTTTCTCTCTTTTCGTCTCTTTTCCTCTCTCTCTCTCTCTCTGCCTCTCTTTGTCTCTTTCCCTCTCCTTCTCTCTCCTTCTCTCTCCCTTTCCTTCTCTCTCCCTCTCCTCTCTCATTCTCTCTCCTCCTCTCTCCTTCTCCTTCTCTCTCTGCCTCTCACTCCCTCTCCTTCTCTCTCCCTCTCCATTTCTCTCTCTCTCTCCTTCTCTCTCCCTCTCTGCTTCCAATCCGGTGCAGATGGCAGTCGCTGGGCCTGAAGAGTGTTTCGCACACATCGAATCAGAAGCTCCATCTGCATGAGCTTCTAACCAGTCCCAGTTGTGTCCTCACCTCTGCTGTCAGCTGACAACCTGCGTAGGTGTATCTTTGAGTAACACAGAAACTGCACATAAAGGCTTGTTTAGCCCGAATGAATGCGCTGTTTTTCAGGGACGATGTGAAAGAGCACCAGAACCACCAGTTCAATTAGTAAATGATGTAGCTTTTTTGTGTACTTTTGTGATGAAAGAATTATTTTCACCCATGTGAAAGAGGTGAAATACGCATAATTCTCAGCAGGGGAATACTGTGATTGCTTTTTAAAGAACTGTTTGATTTGAGTTTAAACAGAATATGACATGGGTTCTTTTGAATATTTATCATCGGATCATCGTGACTGCATTTGTTTTGTTTGTAAACATTTGTCGATCGTGGTCCCATGTGGTTCAGCAGAGGAGAGAGAAAGGAGAGAGGGAGAGAGCGAGAGTGGAAGGGGGAGGCGGGGAACAGGATAGGAAACAGTTGAGATGAGTGATGGCGAGTGAGGAAGAGGTAGAAAGGGAAGGAGGGCATGGGAGAGATTTGGAGAGGAAGCGGAAGAGAGTGTGTGTGGTGGGGTAACAACTATGTCAGCTTGGCATTTGTTTTGCCAGACAGATTAACATGTTAAATTATGTACATAGTGAAAACATACGTGATGCACACACTAACTCTATGCAAGAGAGGCCTTCAGCTTTCTCTTGGGTGAGAGGATCAGTAATATGCTTCAGTAATGACATGTGCATACCAGTCTTTGCTTGTGGCCATTATCTCTGCCACACTATGCACAGACATGACGGAAGCTTCATTTGAATATGAAGTGGACTTTGATCAAAATATTTCCATTTAGAGCACAGTTGCAAGTGTTATTCCCTTTCAGTAAGAGTAGATTTTTGAAGAAGCTCAATTGAACCCAAGAGCAAGCTGTGGACTGAACAAGTAGTTGAGTCTCATCAGCGTGGTCAGAAATGGACCCAGGTTTTTGTTGATGTAAAAGCAAATGCATGTGGAATATATGGTCATGCACCGGTGTACTGTAAGGATGGAATTCATGTAAATCAGACCAACTCTTACTATTTTTGTGTTACTGCACAATTTGAAATTCATCATTTTGCACATAGTAAAAATTTTTTTGACACAGTCTATGTTTTATTTGATTGCTTAACTAGAGCATTTAAGATGAACTATGACCCTAATGAGTTGTTTGTGAACCTCCGATTAGAAAGTCTTCGCCAGCACAAAACGGCGTCATTTGGGAATTACTTTAACTTGGGCCGTTGTGGTAAATGCATAAGCGTACAAATAATCTGGAAGCTTTCAACTGGTATTGACATAATGTGTTTTTGTCTCTGTTTGTGCAATGGTTTAGCAACAGAGCGAGGGACAGAGATAAGATGTGAGAAGTAGGGAAGAGAGAGGGAGCAAGAGGGAAAGCCAGAGGAGAGAGAGACAGAGAAAAACAAACACCAAGTGAAAGAGACGAGAGAGACAGAGACAGAGACCAACAAAGTGAGAGAGAGGAGAGAGAGACAGAAACAGGGAGGGGGGGCACAGAGACCAACAGAGAGTGAGAGAAAGAGGAGAGACAGAGAGAAACAAACAGGGAGGGGGGGCACAGAGACCAACAGAGAGTGAGAGAAAGAGGAGAGACAGAGAGAAACAAACAGAGAGCGGCAAACAGAAAGAGAGACAGAGGGAAAGGTTAAACAGAGCTGCTAGATGTATTCTGGAACTCTGAGATGTTCCTGACCCTCTTGTGACACACAAGCTCCTGGAGCCTCACCCACTAACAGCCTCCGAGGCCTTCCCTCTGGTATCACACACACACACAAACACACACACACACAGCCAAACCTGTTCAGCTGCCAAAAACACTGGCCTCTGTTGGCCTCTGTTGGCCTCTGTTGACCCCTGACCCCTCACCTTCGACCCATGTCACTGTGCCATTGTCAGTAAAGCAGGTCTGCAGACTGCAGTCAATCAGCACCCTCACAACACCCCATCGGGGCTGGTGGAGAACTCTTCCTCCTTCCTTCTTTGCATATCCCTCTCCTCTTGGTCCAAGTGTAATCATTCACTGTTACAGGTCAAACTCTGAATGAGGCAGAAACATCCCTGGAAGCAACATCCCTGGAAGAAACACCCCTGGACGAAACATCCCTGGAAGAAACATCCCTGGAAGCAACATCCCTGGAAGAAACACCCCTGGAAGAAACATCCCTGGTAGAAACATCCCTGGAAGAAACATCCCTGAAAGAAAAATCCTTGTATACCTATAAACATCCCACGTATGCACACACATACAGTCACATTGTGGTGTTGCCTGGTATTCAGGAGGTAATCTGACATGTTCTATGGGCCAGGTCTGGCCTGGTGAACGCAATGTCTTGAAGACACAACCTCTTGATCTGTAGTCAAATGCTCTAATCACAAAGACCCTTGCCAGCCCACTGTTTATACATCTAATAAATGATATGGCTGACTTTTGTCTGATGTAGGGACAAGGGTTACCAAAATGCTGCGGTGAATGTGAAGATAAGAAGGGAGGGTTTACTGTGTGTTCAGGCCGAGGCTGAGCATTAAATAGAGCAGAACTCAGCAGGACGTAACTCTCCTCGCCGTGACAACTTCCTAATCACACCGGACGCGGTCAAAGTTCTCCTCATGCTGTAGGAGCGGTTGGAAAGCTTTAAAGGTCTTAAGGCTCTCTGGAAGGAGAGACAAGGGGATCTCTCTCTCCTTCCATCCAGCTGACAAACCATCTTCCATGCATTTCCTCAATTAGCTATTAGCATATGCACTCGATTAGCATGAGCATGACTAATTCCTGGTGTCAACACACAGATGTCTTAGCAGATTAGCTGGCTAGCGGTAACAAGATTGTTTCCTTATAGAAAACAGCCTGTGGAAAAATCGCTCAATATATCTAGGCATGTTTCTGTAAGGATTGAAGTCAACACCTCAAGGGGTTTTGGAAAGTAATTTTCACAGTTATTTTCAAAAATACATGTACATATGTATATAAACGAAATGAGGAACGGACGTTTGCGGGAATGTTGTTTAGAGTTTGGCACAGTATAGGTATTTCCCTGTTAGTGGAAAGAGCTGTTGATACAAATCCATCTTCTCTGAGGTAAATATCACCTGTTAAATATTTACATCTATGTGTTTTTCTGACCAGCTCCTGAATGTTACATATGTTTACAATTTAAATATCTGACTTTGTGAGCAGTTGTGGTAGCTTTTCTCTTGAAGCATGTTTTTCAATTTACGCGTTGGGAAAAAACATGGAATTTGCTCTTTCCATTTCATTTGACCTCGGAGACTGTCCTCTTTCATGTTTTCCTCCTTCACATGCTCTCCCCTCGCAAAGTCAACCGAGGAGTGAAAGGCTAGCTATCACTCAAAGCTCTTTTCATTTACTGTACATCTTTCATGTCGTGGTTCTAGTCGTATTTCCTCTCCCCCAAAACACAGACCAGATCAGGACAATGATAACAGCATCAGTCTTGATAAAGTGTACGTGTGGGGAGGATATGTGCCACTCGTGCCTTTTTAAAGCCTCTTTTTGGGGTCACTGATGGTGTTGAGTTTGGTGTTAGCTGAAGAGTAAAAGAAAGTGTCTCCGGTTCTTCTTTTGCGTTCGGAAAAAGTATAGCACACACACACACGCCCAGATGCGCACACGTACCCACACTCACACAAACATTTTCCTCTCCTTTGTCACAGCAATTTGACATCCCATAAATATTTGTGGTTATTAAAGTTGGAGGACTGCTAATGCGTGTGATTGATGAGGTTTGCAGCAGGAACAACATCTCTGAGGCCAGAGCCTGGCCTGTTCTCAGGATGGGAATACTCTGAGCAGGATACATTCAGACAGGGAGGGGAACACTCAACTTCGTCAGCCCAGCATCGTGGAAAGCCTTCTTCCAGACTCCACCATCCAACGCAGGGTTGTTCTGAAGAAGACTAAGGGGCAGTATTGATGTGGTCAGAGTGTTAGGATGGCATCCAGTAGCTGCTTGTTTACAGGAGGCCTCTCCAGACGTCTGAGAAGAGACGAGGATGTTCAGAGGTAAGAGATGCAGCTGAGGGTTTGGAAAGAGAATGGCTGAGAGCTCACTGTGCACAAGCTGCAGAGAGTCTAGAAGAAAGGCAGGGCGATTACGAAAAGCCGGAAAGAGGAGGAGAGATGACGGGAGAGAGGAGGGGAGGGGAGAGAGGAGGAGAGAAGGAGGAGAGAGAAGGAGGGGAGATGAAGCCAGGGTGGAGAGCGGAGGGGAGAAGAAGGAGAGAGGAGGGGAGAGAAATGAGGAGAGAAGAAGAGAGAGGAGGAGAAAACAAACATTTCCCTGCTATTTATTATTTTTAGTCTTACTTTGATGTCAGTATCAAACCTAGCAGTCGCTTCTCAGAGAGTATCGTGACAGAACGTGGATTCAGATGGAACTTTGTTGTGAATCTTTCTTCAATCATGCTTTCTCTCTGTCCCTCCCTTTCTCTCTCTCTCTCTCGTGCCATGCACAGACACACTCTCTACCTCTTTCCTTCCTTTCCTACCTTTCACGCTTATTTGCATCAGACAGTAATATCTGCCAATTAGTGAGAGTCTCCAAGTCTGGCCAATAGCATGTGATCTCCCAGCAGTTCTTGATCTGCTCCACTTCCTTTGATTCCTGAGATAAGAGGGAGAACCTGCCACTTCTATCTCCACACATTACCGCCAACATCATTGTGCTCTGTTACTCAAATAATATTTGATTTGGCACTACACCTAGGCTCCAAATTCAAAATAATCAAGGCATACATTCTTCCAGGATCCTTAGAAGGTTTGTTATTCTAGTTTCTTTCTTGTACTGCGGGTCCTGCTTGTCTGAGTTTAATAAGGCATCATCAAGCAGAATCGGATCCTTTCCATGCACTCTGGGGAACATGCTTTCACAGAAAGGCCCTGAATCACAGAGGAAACCCATCAAGATCAGCAGTTCATTGGAGTGCTCTAACTGCTGAGAAACGGTTAAATGCAGTAATCTATGGCTTGTTCTGCTATCCCAGACAGCCCACTCTGCAGCCCAGCAGGGCTCAGAGCTTGTTAGTGACCAGTGGAGGAGAACCAGCAGAGTCATCTCCCTGGTTTGGGAGTCCCCTCGCTCAGCAAGGGTCTTCCACCACAGCGCTGCACACAGTCTAATACACATACACAGATGTAGACATGCACATCCATTCTGTAGACGCATACACACTCACACAGTCTCATACACACATATGCAGCACACACACACACAGTACACACACACGCCACACCACAGCACACTTCCAGTTCCCCATCAGCCGAACACTGCAGTCATTATTTTATATTAGGACCTCTGATGATGCCACACTTTCCATGGGCCCATGCATGTGACCTTACTCCTGGCCAAGTGTCAGTGTGTGTGTGTGTGTGTGTGTGTATGTGTGTGTGTGTGTCGTCTGGGTGGCAGAGGCCCAGGAAGTTTTGCTCTCATGAGAGTACAGTATCGCCAGCTCAGCAAGACTGTGGCCAGGACTAAACTGTGTGTGAATCCACGCCAGCCTCTTCAACCCCCTTAAGACACCACTCCTTCACAACAACCTCACTTATCTTTGAGTGAAATGTCAGATCCATCTGTTGAAACAGTACACCAGTCCGGTACCATGCCAGGAGAGCAGTGGCCAGGCCTTGGGTGAAGAGAAAGGGTCTGAAACAGAGAGACACAGTGAATGGTTCAAAAAAGGGGGTTGTGAGCACATGTTCACCCCCAGATCAGGAGCCTCCATTCAGCCCCCTGTCACCAGAACCCAGGCAAGCCCATCTGTTGGACCTATGAATAATAGAACGTTCTGGGGATGAAGATGTGAACGTTGTTTACTGTAATCAGCTAGGTGAGGGAGGGAGGGAACATTTTCATGTAGATGTGCAAGTCTCTGTGTGTCTCACATACACACACACATTCACACACACACATTCACACACACACATTCACACACCCGGCTGCCTCACGTCATTGCCCGGCCCCCTACCACGCCTGACAGGAGAGAAAACAGAATTAGTCAAATCAGGCGCAGCACTGATGAGGAAAAACACAGATCCATGGCTCACACATCTGCCACCCAATCAGATCGGCTTGCCCTGAGAACAAAGCACAGACAGGAACACACACACGCACATGCACAAGCGCTCAAACACACACACACACGCACGTGCACAAACGCTCAAACACACACACATATGCTCGTGCACAAACGCTCAAACACACACACACATGCACGTGCACAAACGCTCAAACACACACACACATGCCCGTGCACAAACACTCAAACACACACACACACACGTGCACAAACGCTCACACACACAAACCCACATACGCAACCCTCACACATGCACAATGCAGAGCAGGGCAGCCGCCCAGGCCTGTATTGGGTTGCGTCTGGCAGGAGTGTGGCCGCTCTCCTTTTCCTCGCTTTCCACTCCCCGTGTGTCGGGTCAGGTTCCCCTCCAGACACAATGACAAACAAGAGCTTATTAGTTCCTTCCTCCAGCATAAACCCTGAGCCCTGAGACAACAGGAGGTGTGTGTGGAGAGGACCTCTTTCTGAGGTGTCTGAGTCTGAGGTCTAACTGGGACACACACACTGGCACCCATCATGGCCAGAGAGGGAGGCGCAAGGATGTGACTCACTCTGCGTTGTTTAGAAGGCTAATGTTTATGTGCTTGAAGCAGTAATGTGTGTGTGTGTTTGTGTTTGTGTCCATGTGAGCATACTGTGTGTATGTGTCTTGATGTCTACTTTATCTTCATTTGCAAAGTTGTTGACAAGAGGGTGCATCTGCTGAACTGACAGGACGGAAACTGATCGCTGCTTTCTCTGGACGATCATTCAGCTGTCTCTGGATATTCCAGCCGAAAAACATCTGAAATGTACTTGGCGTGTGTTTGAAAGGACTTAGTCACCTCATACTTTTAAACAGTTATGCTTCACCACCATTTTGTGTCAGCGCTTTACCTCATAGAGAAAAAATACATGATTTTTAAGAACTTGATTCTTTGAAAACCTTGGACAAGAAAAACCCTCCCGGTGGTGATCGAACTCGGATCTCAAAGAGACAAGAACTCATAGTATAAGTGGTTTAGAGGAAGTCAATAATCTGACATTTAAGCCGTGGTAGCAAACAGACTCTGTGTGGCCTTACAGCCTGAGTGAAAACAGTCCAGCAGCCGTCAGCATGCTGTGTGTGTGTTTGTGTGTGTACTAGTTAACTCTGTTCCCTGACCATGACTTCCAATATGTTTGTGTGTGTGTTTGTGCATGTGTGTGTGTGTTTGTGTGTCTGTGTGTTTTTGCATGTGTGTGTGTGTGTTTTGATGTGCATGTGCATAAGCGGTAGTGCTTGTGCGTGTGTCGGGGAGGGAATTGCATGTGTGTGTGTGTGTTTTGATGGGCATGTCCAAAAGCGGCGTTGCTTGTGCGTGTGGTGTGGGGGGCAATTGTGTGTGTGTGTCTTTGTTTAAGCAAGTGTGTCCAACTTCACAAAGGAAGCCCAGGTTTGCTGCTGTGTCGTGTACAATCACATGTGCGCACGCACGCACGCGCACACACACACCTTTCTCCTTTTATTGAGTGCGTGTGTGTGCCTGTGTGACTGTATGTCTGTGTGTGTGTTTATGTGAATGTGTTTCTGTACAAGAGGAATCTACTTGATCAGGACCAGATTGTTCAATGTTGTCACATGACCCTGATTGAGCAGTTCTTGTTCTGCTGTTTTTGGTCCCTCCAACTTCCCTTCATACACACCTCTCAAGTCCAGCCGCTACATGATGATGATGATGATGTCATGCTTCAAACCAGGGCCGTCTTCCTCTCTTGTTAGGTTTAATTAAAAAGAAACGATGATCACATTACAGAACTATATAGTTACACAGGAAGCGAAATGTAGTCCAGCACAAAAGAACGTGGCTCAAATTAGGCTTTCGCTTCAGCCAAATTATACCTCTTGTCATATAATACATTTGAAATTATAGAAATATTCAGAAACCAGATCACATTGTCTTACAAGGTTAGCAGGGGGAGAAAGCCTTCCACATAGTTCATGTGTACTAGAAGTGGAAAGAAGTGCCAGGGGGTTAGCTTCTGTTATGTGTGGGTTCACTTTGTACTGTGAAACCACATGAAGAATGTACTTGCACTGTCTAAAATATAGCAATAGCAAATGGAAGTAGTTTTGAAAAAGCAACATTTGTCCCTGATGGATGTTCACACGATGTTGTTTGGTAAACGAATGTTAGAGTCAAAGGTCAGAAAAGTTCAACAGGGGAACATCAGATCGGATCAAAGAGTGTTTTCGTGTGGGGAGGGTGTTTGTGTGTGTGTGGAGTGTGTGTGTGTGGAGTGTGGAGTGTGGAGTGTGTGTGTGTGTGTGTGTGTGTGTGTGTGTGTGTGTGTGTGGAGGAAGTGTAAGTGTGTGTTCCATGTGTAAATTCCTGTTCCTTTGCTTGCCTGCCTCCCTCCAGGACCAAGGGTCATTTTCCATCCTGTCCTCCACTTCTCATCCCTCCCTCCATTCCCTTCTTTCCATCTCTATCTTTTCTCCATGTTGCTTTTGGGGCTGAACGTTTTTGGCAGGCCCCTATGCAGTCCCCTGGGGCTGTTTGTGTGTGTGTGTGTGTGTGTGTGTGTGTGTGTGAGAGAGAGAGAGAGAGAGAGAGAGAGGGTGAGAGAAAGAGAGTGCATAATTGCATGAGCATGCATGTGTGTCACGGTAAAGGAGTTTTGAACAGTAAAACTGTCATCTTTAAATCACGCCGAGTGCTTGGTGACTGGTCCTGGCACAGCCATGATTTACACAGCCCTGAGGCTCCTCCCTCCCTCTCTTCACCTCCCTCTTCCCTCCCTGTCCTCTCCTCTCTCTCCTCTCTCCACCTGCATCTCTCCACTCCCTCCCTCTCCTCCAACCCTCTCCTCCTCCCACCCTCTCCTCTTCCCTCCTGGTACTATCCAGAGAGGGATGGAATCTCATGTTTAGTCAGGTGTGATTATGTTCATGTGTGAACCTCTCCTTCGGCAGGGGAGGAGCCTCTCTGTGGCGTGTGAGCGTCCTGGGACACGCTGGTCTTCATTGCTCTTTGGTTGCATGGAGAGGGGAGAGAGCCTGGGGCGGAAACGCGGCTTTTCTTGGTCTTGAGAGGGTGGAAGTCGTTATGAGCAACTGGGAGGAACCCAGCCAGCTGTCAATCAGAACGATGGTAGAGGGGGGATTCTCATGAGAGAGCGCCACCTCGTGGCTGAATGACTCCCAGCACAGGAGAGGTACAGCCCTCCTAGTCAGGTAGGTGAACTACCATAACAGGGAATATGTCTAGCTTGGTTTTAGAACTTGGGAAAAATTTAAAACTAATTTCATCACCGCTCCAGACATGTTTGCTTGGTACAAACCACGTACTATTTCAATTTCAGTGATAAATGCCCTGTTTAAATTTGAAAAGATATTGTCTGATTGGACCTCTTATTCAAACTTGAACGGCCAAGCGGCATCATTAATTGTACGTGAGAAGATCGTAGAGGACAGGAGGGAAGAGAAGGGAAGGAAAGGGAAGGGAAGGGAAGGAAAGAAGGGATGTCAAGTACGTGTCTAGGTGCACGAGTGCGCATATGTCTCGGTGGGTACGTGAGAACGTGTGTGTTCATGTGAAACATTGAGTCATCCTTTCTGTGTTTCCATCTGACAAAGCAGCTTTTTTCCATTAGTGCTCCGAGAAGCCATCTTCACACAGATGTGTGGTCCTGGCCCAGTCCTGTCTAATGGCTCACTGGCTGATGCCTCCACTGGGCTAATTACACTTCCATCAGCCTCAATGGTTCATTGTAATATTCCACTGTTGGACTGGTGACATTAGCGTCAACTGAGAAATGATGTACTCCCATTAACCAGCCAAACTTTGTTTTGGCTATTCTGAATGGGGACCTTATGAAGGGGTCTCACATTCAGATCAATAAAAAAAAAATGCTCTAAAACTGAATAGAGATGTCATATTAAAGCCATTGAAACTGTGTTCCTCACCCAAAAGTTCCATCTTTAAAATGACAACGCCACAAGGTGAGAACAAATCAGTCTTCCAGTATTGATCAGTTCTAATCTCGTTGGCTCACCCGCGCATCACCACAGCCAGCATCTCGTTCCAAAAAAATCCTCTCAAAACTGTCTCCAGAGGCCTCGATGCTACAAGCATCCCAGATTCAGTCAGGCTCCTCGTTTCATTGGGCGAGGATAGTCAGGGGTGCCTTCTCTGTGTAGCTGTATTCAGCTCAACTTTCAAGGCCAAATTGGAAGGAGATGAAAGGACAGGGAAGAGAAGAGTGATGTGCCACGCAGGGAATGATTATGAGATGTGCGCCAGAACCAGGACGAAGCAAATATCCTCTGGTGATTGTATCTCCGATTAATGGATCCCAAATGCACTGGGTATCAACGCGCTGGTGAAGTGGCATCAAGCCTTTGGCCATGGTGTCGTTTCCTTGTTTATTTACAGCTGGATTGTCATTCGGTTGATTTGAGTTAACACATTCTGTACTGTACTGATACGTTACTATTTATTTCTTTTTGGGGCAGTTTGAACCAGGGTGAACAGTGATCTTGTTTTGCTAAGACAACCATAAACTCCCCAGATCTATAACACTTGACACTGTTTATTTCCATAGCAGTTCCTATGTGCCTATGTGTATTTACATGGTAGATAATGTAACCCGCCTGTAAGTGTAAGTGTTTCCCAAGAGTGGGCTGATAGCAGCCCGTGTGTGTTAGGTGACGTGTATAAAACTGTTGACATTACTGCTTTTGCCTGTACATCCCATACAGACAGCAGCTCAAGCTACTATATGGTAAGCAAAGGGCTTTGTACCAAAGGCATTAACCATTAAACAGCTGAGAAGCACTATGCCTTCAAATCGTTTTCTAGAAGTGGTTGCCAGCCTAAATGCAGTAATACTCTCCCTGTCTGGGTGACTTATTTCCTCTGAGAAAGAGAACAGCAAGGAAGGCTGCTTGAATACGCAAAGTCTGGCCTTCTTTAAATCCCTCCTCTGTGACCATCACTGAATCCAGCTCTCTACTTGCCGCCTGCCTATTGAATGACAAAATAAAAAGCCAACTCTGTGCTTCTAAAGGCAAGGTGCTGGGGAGCGTGTGTTTCTGCTTGTCTCCCAAAGTGATTCATCCTGTTTTCCTTTACCTCTTTTGTGAGTAATGTCTCCTGGCTTTGAGCCCTTCCAGAGCTGCGTCGCAGCTAGGCTGTGATCCCCGTCAACGAGGACACACATCTGTCTTCTTGCTTCCCCTGGGGGGCCGGGAAGGAGTAAGACACTAGGGGTAGGGTAGAGAAAGAGAAACAAGTGAGAGGGTTAGTGACCATGAGTGGAGGAGAGATAGAGAGAGAGACGGAGAGGGGGTTAGAGGATAAGAGAGTGTGATGTTAGAGAGATAGAGAGAGAGGGTTCGAGAGACTGACAAGGTGGGAGAAAGAGAGAGAGGTGAGAAAGAGCTACACATTGCTGACTCAGATTAACATACATCAGTTTAGCAAGGCCGTCTCACTTAACACACACCTGACGTCAAACGTTTTCAGATTAACATACCTGCCCTTTTGCTTTACTCTTCCACTTTCCATCTCACTCCTTATTCCATCTCTCTCTTTCTACCCTCCTAAATCCCTTCTTTCATTCTTCTCTTCATTTTTTCTCTCTCTCTCTCTCTTTCTATCCCTTCATCTCTCTTTCATTCTCTGAAAGGAAGTATGGAAATAGATTCTGTGCTATGTATTCACCTATACAGCGTACACAAAGGACTATAAAGGTGCAGCTACACATTACATGCATGTCAACAGCAAGGTAGAGGAACTGGGTAGGCTATAGCTGGGTAGGCAGACTACAGCGTGCAGACAAGGATTGACTGCAGAGAGACTGTAAAGACATTGTAGAGAGACTGTAGAGAGACTGTAGAGAGACAGTAGCGAGACTGTAGAGAGACTATAGAGATATTGCAGAAAGACTGTAGAGATATGGTACAGACATTTTAGAGAGACTGTAGAGAGACTAGAGAGACTGGAGAGAGATTGTAAAGAGACTGCACAGAGACCGTAAGGGCAGGGTGTCCACTGGTACTGATAAAGTCATCGCCCAGGAATCCAAGAAAACATGAATCTAGTTACTGTTTAGAGATTGTCATGCACAGGATGCTAAAGCTGCGTTCAAATTAGGACAAGAGAGGATGATGTGAGTGTGACTGTATGTGTGTGTGTGTGTGTGTGTTTGTGTGTGTGTGTGTGTTAACTTGCTTTGCTCTCATTTGAGGTTCCATTGATGGAGTTGATTAGGGACAAGAATAAATCATTTCTGTAAAGGAAAACTATGTCAGTCATCTCAATCTCATTAGCACATCAACCATCCAGACCATCAACTAATAGTCAGACTATACTGCAGGTTATACACGCACACACACACACACACACACACTGTAGCACCACAACTGAACAGACACACGTTTCACAGGAGCACAGCAGAATATTAAGAACAAGGTTATAAAGATGAACGGCGGGTGGATACGATTTATACTCTATCGTGGATTTTAAAGATCTTTTCAAAGGTCTTGACTTCCTGAGCCAGTGTGATTCCGTTTGGAAGAATGAGGGCTTATTGGCAAGGAGAAAGGGTGCAGAGAAAAAGGAAATTGGGGTATTTGAGGACAGGACGTTTTGATATGGTTTATATAACTGACATTTTACAGTCCGGTTTCAGCACAGAGCGATGTTTGAGAACAGCTCATAGTTGGTCTGAACGAGATACAATCAGCTTGTGCCATGTTATTAAAATGTAAGGCTGCATGTTTGTTTGCATGAAGCCTCAGGGAGCCCCTGTCATCGCTGGGCTGGTGGAAAAGACCCTCTTTAATGTCTCCGTCCAGGGAATAGCCAATGTCTACATCAAACATCTGAAAGTGTCTATGTACAGTATGAACACCTTCAGTCTCTCCTCTCCTGGGGGATAATTAGTGGGCCAGTCTTCAAGATGTGTGTTGACATTGGGTGAAAACACCGTACAGTTAGTACTGGACTGTGTGTGGTCAATGGCTGCTTACACAAGTCAAAAAATGCAGGATGCATCGAACTGCTTGATGAGGTTTGATCATTAAATATGCAATCTACCTCATTTCAACCAATATGAAGCAAAATCAAAGCATCAGACTTGCATAATAGCCATAGACACACACAAACACAGACACACACAGACACACACAGTTGCTGACACACACACAAACACAAACACACACAGGCACACACACTTGCTGACACACACACGAACACAGACACACACAGGCACACACACTTTCTGAGACACACACACAAACACACAAAATGTAACACACAGGCGTTCAAAACTCTTTGTATAGCTCTCTCAATTTCTAGCTTGTTGCAGTTATTTTCTATTCAAAATGCATTTTAACTACTACTATTAAACTATTATATAACTACATAAACTGTATGACTACTTCTATTAAAACACTTCGAACAAGACTGATATCAATTTATTATAACACTAACAAATCACAAAACAAGCACACTTTGTCACTTGTTAAAATACTACCATATAACATTTTAACAACTGATAGCATCATACCATGTTATCTTTAGTAAAATGTCTATATCAATCAATATCAGTCTATATCAATCTATATCAGTCTGTTTAAAATCCAATGCATCTAAGATGAATGATTCAAAAGCAATGGTGGACCTGGAAGGAGATTCCTAGTGGACCAGATAGGGGGTTCCTGGTGGACCAGATAGGAGGTTCCTGGTGGGCCAGATAGGAGGTTCATTGTGGACCAGATAGGGGGTTCGTGGTGGACCAGGCCTCTGCAGAACCCAGAGCACTGGAACACAAATTAGACAGAGTATACACACTTTCACACCATTTTAATTCACAGTTCATATAACAACTCAAACTCCAGTAATAGAAACAGTATCAGTGGAGAAGTCAAAAGTAAAACTGCTATTTACCAAATTAAGCGTGTGAAAAGAGGACAAGGCATGGGGGGAGAGGGGAGTGGTTAAACATGCATATCTTCTATCACACACTGTTTAAGTAAATCCTTAAACAAATGACAGTGTTAATTGTGTTTTTGCCTTGAAATGTTCTGCATCGAGGAAAACTAATTAATGTGATTATTTTCAACAAACAAGTTCCATGAAGTGTTTTTACTTTTAAAGGGCATACCCTGTGACATCCCTTTTTTACCATTTGTTTCTATATTGTAACTCTCACTTGGAATTCATCAGTAGATCACTTTATAGAAACCAATCAAACCAATGTAGAAGGGTTTGACTGCTGAATCCCCACGTTTCAGAACTATGATCTTTATTCCCCCTTTAAAAGAGGCTTTAAAATAACACATAGTCTTTTCCCCAAGGCCTTACATCCAATCTTCATCAAACTTCATGCAGCAGTCTCAACACAAGTTTCTCATCCGAGTAATTTGTGGCCAGCTTTCTAGAGATCTCGTTTACAGGATTTGTGGAGCTCCCGCTGTATGTAGGGTATCGATCTAATCAACAGACGGTGTTTCTTTTCCTTTGGTGCCCAAGATGTTTCGTTATCTTCCTTGTTTGTTAAGACCAGCTGGCTGCACTTGGAAATGTTGTTGATGTTGTTGTTATTATCCCTCGATGGAATACTAGACTGTGAATTCTGGATAGACACAGCAGCACAGCTCTACTGAGTGGTCTTCCAACACAGATGAAGAAATCGGGAGTGGGGTGGAGAGAGAAGGAGAGAGAGGCAGAGAGACATGAAAAGTGAAGGAAAAAGAGAGAGAAATTGAAAGTTAGTTTGAATCATGAAAGCAACTTTTTGAAAATGTGAAATCTGTCCCTCCAACTCACATTTTAAATAAGGATATCATATTTAACTACAGCGTTCTCAGTCATAAAAAGCTACCCCACCCACCCATTTGAAAGAACGCTACAATAAATGATGTCCTTTTTGCCAACATTGGACCTCCTCAAAAGCAAATCCTGTATGCAGCAGCACTGTAAAGCACACGCGGCAGATGATTAATCAGGCTACGTGAACATGAATAATCATCATCTGTGAGGATGAGCACGTAGGCAAAGTCAAAGGGGAAAGGTTCTTCAAATAGCAAGGTTAAGCAAGGTCGATCTTCATCATTGAATCCGTTTTGGTCAGGGTATCTCCTCTCACCTCTACCTCTGTACCCTCTTTCTGGCTCTCTCTCTCCCATTCCCTCTTAACTTGCTCATCAGGTATGCACGGTGGGTAACTCGTCTAAGATGGCTGCCAGGAGGAAGTCAGAGCAGCCTTCAGATGGGTGGCACACCTCCATGTATCTGACACAGTGCGATACGGGAACGCAGGCTGTCTGGCTGCGACTCACACAGGGCTGAGGGGCTTCGAGCCGAGATACAAGAGAGGGATCTAGAAAGACTGAGAGTGTGTGTGTGTGTGTGCGTGTGTGTGTGTGTGTGTGTGTGTGTGTGTGTGTGTGTGTGTGTGAGAGAGAGAGAGAGAGAGAGAGAGAGGACATTTTTGAGGGATTGAAGGAGGAAGACAGAGAGGGAGAGGGGGAGAAATTGGGAGCAAAAGAGACTGAGAAAGAGAAAGAAAGACAGAACAACTGCGATAGAAGGAGCAAGGAGAGGTGAGAATGGAGAGAAAGAGAGAAAGAGAGAAAGTCATTACGAAAGTCAGAAAGTCTGAGAGAAAGAGAGAGAACCAAACCAGGTGGAGGGGCGAGCAAGTGAGGAGAGACTGGCAGGCACTGGGTGATGGAGACATCATGGCTGACAAGTTCTGGCCAGTCTCCAGGTAGGGAAGGCTGGCTTTACGGAGGATTAACCCAACATCCAGGGGCATGGCTCCACAACCCTGTCTGGACAACTGACAACACTGAGCAAGCCAGAAGAGACTGCAGAAAAAGTCAATCCAAATCGCCTGACAGCATTCTATACAATATGTCTATTAAAATAAACATGTCTACCAACTTGACGAGGAAGCATTGTATCTTAATGAACATCCTGAAATGGGATTGCTTTGAGATAAGGATTTTTTTTTGAACTGTCACATTTTAGATGATACAATGGTGTCACAATTCAGAAGGAGTATGCAAACTGTATGTACGTTACAGGAGAGAGGAGAGAGGACAATAGAAGGGAGAAGACAAGAAACGGAAAGAATGAGGGCTGAATGCAGAACTTTAAGCAATTATTTGTCTCTTGTAAACATCAGGTTTTCTCTGACAGCTTACTAATAGATACTTTGGTGTTTGAGAAAAAATGCATCCATGTAATTACATTCATGAATATCGTGAAACCACGAGAGGATTCTTATTTGCCTAATCAGTGTGCGAAACCAGTAGAAATCTCAAACATTCTGACCTTCAAACCTGAGTTTGTGTTGGTGCTGCTTTAATAAACTGCCTCATCGCATGATGTTTGCGAGGACTTTGTGGTAGTGGAAAAACAACCACACACCAACCTCAAATCCTTCATTCATTATTCATCCTGTGATGGAGTGAGATCGGCCATGGGCTACTAACAAGCTTGTCAAGATTCTGACATCAGCGATGTTTCAGTCTGTGTAAACACACAATTTCACATTCCCTTTGATGAAACACCTAAGGAACATTTGCTGATGCCAAATGAATGCAATCGATTCAGAGAAGACATGGACCAAGCTCTGTTTAGAACTGGGGAGACTGGTCCAGAGTATTCTGATGTCTGGTGTATGAACCACGTGATGCCTACTGCTGCTGGTGAAACACCTGTGGCTGCCGTTAATTCTAATTGGGTATTTATTCATTTCAAAGGATCGTGATTATCTAATCATCTCCACAACAGTCTTTCTGTGCCCCACCAAGGGAAGAGAACAGATGGACGTCTCTGGATGAAGAGACGGAGTTGTTAACAACAGGCGTATGGTGTGTGGGTGAGGCCTCTCTGCCTGGGCATCAGGTGATGCTATGATGATTTGAGAGGTATCAGATTAAATTGGATCGTCACTTTGTTGCAAGGGCACGGGGTGTTACATTGTTACACTTGCCATGTCACTCTCATCCATGCACCTAAGGAGCAGACACGGGGTTTGGCAGGAAACCAAAAGTCTCCCTAACCTTTATGGCGCCCTAAAAGCTCAATCTAGTATTAGTAACCCTTTCTTTCACCTGCAGTCAGTGAGGTGATGTATGGAGACCTGGGAAAGAGGACAGAATGACTTTAGACTGATAGTGCTGCATGACTGGACGGAGAACTGGACCAGTGATCTATATCTCTTTCAGTCCTCCTTTCCTACAAGTCATCTATTTCTTTCTCCGATACGCTGTCTTGTAAAGGACACTGTAATTAGGTATTGATTAGAGAACAAATAAAAAAACTGGTGTTTTCCACATCGGTCCATGGTCCAGAAATATCTTGCAGTTAAATGTCCAAACAGGTATTTTATTCCTGGCATTTACAACTCTCTCTCTCTCCCTCTGTTTAACCAAAGGTCTTATCATTTGCATGCATGTTGTATACTCACACAGGCACAGCAGGGATGGTAGAATAAGACCATTGAAACAATAGCCAGCTCGCTTTTCCAGAAGCTTTTAGTATACGCTATTATACCCTGGAGATGGATTATGAACATGACACGGCCATAGACATCATAAGTGGCACAGGAAGACATCCTATCATTTGCAGACGTGTCTTCCGGTTGTTTGCAGAAGATCAGAGAGTTGTGAAGGGGAACCCAGTAAAGCCAATCAGGTTTGAGACGCCAGTTCGTGGCGCTGTCAACCATACCTCCTCTGCATTTTATAAAGGCCGCTTCGTTTCTGAGGTTGGCTTTTACTGTGTTCTCTAAGCTGGGAGTGTTTTACTGTTGATTGGAAAAAAGGTTTGGCCCCATGTGTTCTGTGATTTTACTGCTCAGGCATTTTGGATTTTGAATAAATTGTCTGTGGGTCAACAGACAAATCTGGGAGCCAGAGACAGAGCACATCTTTAAAACTGGTGGGATTTTTTGATTTGACAAAAGAATTCCTGGAAGAACTCACAATAAACAACGTGGTAAACCGTGACTTTGTAGGACCCAGCTGGGAGCTCAGTCTAGTTTGCCTCATTATTATGGATGTGGTGTCGTTATTGCTTAAGGTTCCCAAGCACAAACAAGGTTTATCTCAGTCTACAGATACCACACCTGTTTCAGCACCGTAGCTATGCTGGTCTACTGTAACACATCATACATCACAAAACACCTTGTTTATGCATCAGTCGAGTCTGAGGTTGTGGTAGCCAGTACTATTCCCTTACTTTAGAGGATTTTCACATAGCACCACATATTCACCACATCAAAAGTCCTTTTTACTTTCAGTGTATGGAACAAAGCTTGAAAGCTGAAACATAGCTCAAACATAAGAGAAAAGGAAGCAGATGTTTCTAGGATGTGCTGCTGGGCTGTAATGAGGTGCAGTGCTACGGTAGCTGTTAATATCAACATAACACTTGGAGCAGAAAGAGAGAGCTTGAGATGGCCCCACTGAAGAGGTGACACTGGAAGGTTTTGAGCCTCTGGTGTTTTCTGGGTGCGGGGGTGGGTGTCTGCACATGGGTGTGCATGCGTGTGCACATACAACGCGGGTGTGTGTGGGGTGTCATACAGTAGGCTGTGTGTACGTGTGTGTGTATGTGTGTGTGTGCACGCATGTGTTTGGGGTGTCATACAGTAGGCAGTGTGTACGTGTGTGTGTGTGTATGTGTGTGTGTGTGTGTGTGTGCGCGCGCATGTGTTTGGGGTGTCATACAATAGGCAGTGTGTACGTGTGTGTGTGTTAGCCAGGGGTGTTGAGGGCACAAGAAGACAGACTGCTCTCCTGCAGCTCCTAACAAAGTCTCTGATTAGTTTCCCTCCCTCGGTCTCAGACCTCAGGTAGCATCTGTACCTGCTCCTCCACTGGAACAGGTGACAGAGAGCCAGAAGAAGTGGACCCTCGTCACAGCTGGATACCACGGGAGAGGAATTAGGAGAGAGGAAAAGCATGCTGGGTGTCTCTCTGTAGTGCCACCTGCAAAACCAACACACACAGAAACACACACGGCAGACGCACACAGCAGACGGCCACACACAGCACAGGCACACCATTTCTCAAGCAAATTAACATTGTAAATATTCAGTAAGGCCAGAGTTTGTAAAAAGTTGTAATGCAGGATCATTACAAAGTACCACTGATACAAAGTACCAGTGAGTGATGGTGCTGTGGACTGCAGGTGTGTAGCCTACAAGGTCTATTGCAGTGACATTATATAACACAACGTACCTTAGGACCTGTTGAGAAAAGCATTTTAGTTGTATCTGCAGGGTATGATTTCAAAGCACAGCTTTTAAACGAGTTGTTTGAGATCTGCAATCTAGACACAACGAAGAACAGTTTAAGTCCTTCCATTTCATTTGCTTTCTCTCCTAATTCTGAGTGTTCAAACGAAGGGGGGAAATGAGGGGTAAAATCACTTCCAACAATCGCCGCCTGTTATTGTGATGCGAATCATAATGTCTCGGTTGTTGGGCTGAGCAAACAAATTGGGTCCCTGTGGTTCAACAATCATTCTTGGATCCCACAGGCTTCCATTGCTATGAGCGTTTCATAGACCACAGCGATACAAGCATATTTTGGGCGGTATGGTATGAGAGGAAGTTAATCAGGAACTATGAAAGAACTCCGTCACAATGAGATGCTGAGTCATGTGTCTGAGTAAGTTGGATTTGTGCTGATCTGTCCATTCACAGAAGCCTTTAATGTGAGGAGACCACTTTGTTTCCCTGTTGGACATTGAATACATTGTAATGACAACAAACAAACCACGGATCTGTCTTCAAACCAAGTTTGTTGCATCCTTCAACAGCGTTACCTTAAAGCCATTCCCGGAGCCCCTGCGCGTGCACACACACACACATACAGACACACGCACACACGCACACACACACACACACACTTGGTTTCTATATTGTTGTATCTCCCTGGGGTAAATACAACAGTGCACAACCACATTAAACCTGCTCGACTTTGGGAACAGATGACAGTGAGGTGTTCCCAGCCAAGGTCTCCTCCCTGCCTCCCTGCCTCCCTGCCTGCTGGCTGCTCGTGGACCATGATAAATGGGCCAACATGGCCGAATCCTCATTTGGCTCAGAGAGCATCAGCGATAAAACGACTAGCTAGTCTAGTCAGGGATGAAGTGTCCCACCCCTGTTCTACAAGGACAAGGCCTCTCTCTCTGACACACACGCAAACACATGCACACACACCAACAGAAAGAGAGACAGAGAGAGAAGGAAAGGGTTAGACTGTAAATGCGCTTGCTATCTTGCTCCAATCACATCTAGCTAGTTGGTGCTAGACCACATTTCACAGAGGGATGGATAGGTAGAGGTGCCATGAATACATGCTTAAATAAAAGAACATTTGCTGCCAAAGCCGTTTGGAATAGGCCCGAGCATGCATACTGCTTCACTTGAACCCATTTTTATCCTTGAGCTTTGCTCTTCAAACTGCATCTCATTATGTCGTTGTTGAAAAGGTGTTTGTTGAACTAGCTGCGAGGGAGGCAGGCTATAAATGTAGCAGGAGACGAAGCAGCCTACATTATTAGTTGATTAGGAGGTCTGAATATACCAAAAAGATCCTTCGACAAGATCATAAAAAACCCATTACACCTGATCGTGTTAGTGTGAAGATGTTCTAGAGACCCGCGGGGCCATGGTGAGCATTGCAGCGCTGTTTTCTGCAGGACCCTGGAACAGGCAAGCGAGGACTAACACCTCACAACTGCTGATCGTTAGGTGGGAAAATGTTTAGACAGCTGATTCATTATCCAAGAGGTTTCTCTGGCAAAACACTAAGAGACCAGAGCAATGCTTGTTTCCATCACTCAGACGTGATCATAAAAGGACTGCAAACGGGTTTGTATTTGAATCCTTGGCCTAATATTTTTCGACGAATCAGTGATTAAAAACACTCTACAAACAGTGGTTGATACAGTCCACTATGCATGAATTGTGCTTGTCGCCCTTTCTCCATCCATTATCACTACCCAATGTTTACATTTACAAGGTTGTAGATCGGTAAATGTCTTCTATCTGTGATTTGGCTTCCCTGTCCACAAGATGAACAATATCACTGCTTAATGCTAGGCCACAGGAATGGCTTCTCACCTTTAAAGTGCTTTTGTAAATGCAGCCATTTCCTTAGTATAGTCTGCGCTTCAGTTAGAAAAGCTTTGCCATAGCAACCAAACTGCATGGTTTAATACTATGGAAGCTTATCCTCTTCAACACCTCTCTGTATCCATTATAACATCATTCGAAATGTGCGGTTGCATTTCAGACAACTCAAGGAATGTTTGAGATAATCTGTTGCGTCATACAAACCTTTCAAGTCTGGGTGATTTACATGCTATAATGTAACATGCTAACAAAAGCAATTCAACCCAACCAGTGTAAAACTGTACAATTTCCTTGAAATGGTACATTGCTCCTTCCAAGTCTCTGAGGTGATGTCCTTATTACAAGGGTGCCTACTATTATGACATGGTAACCATTGTCCTAGTGCATTTAGCTCCGTCACAGCAGTGCTCTTATTCATCTGCTTACAAACACCCTATCGTGGCTGTGAAGCACACCGTACCAAAACAATCCTAATTGCATCATCAAGAGCTAATTGTTAATAATGCTCATTACTGTGGAATCTGCCTAGAGGTGGGATTACCATATCTAATTATCAAGAAGGAATAAGAACTATAATCTCACCTATATATCTCATCACATATTGTTTTACTGAGATTATCTGATCCAGAAGAGATGATTAAGAGTTGGTTGGTGTGTCAGTTGGGGTGGAATAGATCTTACCAACAATTCTTCAGAGCAATACTGGGTTTCTTTACTTAACTGTGTGGGCTTTTGCAATTGGTTCAACAACAAACCTTTTATGAACCTGTTTGCTTTCCCACAGGCTAGAAAGCCTGAAAATATATCTGAATGTTGTAGTAACCTACTTTTGTCACTGTGTAACTGAGGGTTATTTCACTAATTAATCATATTTCTCCAGGAGACTCCAGGACAATTCATAATTTTGAACTGCAGCCTGCCAAAATGCTGCCACTAACTCCGCCATCTTGTTAGCAACTCTATGTTGGTGTCCTTGTTTGGGTTCAGTGTTGCCAGTTTTCCGAATTTGGTCCATAATTTGGGTCAACCAAATCTAGGAATAAAATATCAAAATATATATAAGAAATATGATTAATATATGACATGAAATATGATTAATTATATTTCTTATATATATTTTTATATTTTATTCTTAGATTTGGGGACCCAAATTATAGCGCATGGCTAGTGACGTGTAGGCCCCACTACGTTTTTGTTTTCATTTGTTTTATGAACGCTCAGCAGCTGACGTGGAAGACAGACGAAGAGCAGGTACAAATGTTGGTGAATTAGCATGTGTTTGTCTTCCATCATCTCTAGCCTAAAATGCGTGGGTTTGGAATTCACCCCAGTCCATCCTCAGGGAGCGACGCTAATGCTTTATTTTTTCCCGACTGATGGAGAAAGGCATGGGTCAGAACCAGGCCAGTTCTTTAATTACATAGTCTCTCTGTGGCCTTTCAGAGCAGCTGGAGCAGAGCCGAAGAAGCATTAACCTCGGACATGCAGCCTCAGAAGCCCAAGACCTGGAGGGGGGAAGCAGTGGGAGGAGACGGGAGGCAAGGGTGAAGTGATGGAGCAAAGCAGACTGCCTTTCCAACGCAAGGTCACAGGCTCATCATCGGAGGAGGCCATCAAAGCTGTTATGCTAATCGTGTTTGGTTTGTGGGAGGCTTCGGATATAGGATCTCTCCGTCTATCATAATCTGAAATTACTTTTCTTTCTCATTAAACAGTCTTTAAATAATTTACGATATATTTCACAGAGAGTGAGTCCTGTATGAAGTGTAGAGGGTAGGAATAGAACATGTGTGGTTGTGTTGTGAATGTTTTGTGTCTCAAAACCTTTCTGTTCCCAGTTAATTTCCCTGCTGCTCTCAACACCCAAATCCGATTCCATGACATTTTGACTTCGCAGAATTCTCCAAGTTCTGGAGCTATAAAATATGTCCTCTGTGTTTCTGTGCTACTGTGTATTTGTGAAGTTGGTTCCTGCGTGCTGTGGAGGACCTGTCATTCTCCAATGACTGGCAGAGAGCCTTTTGGAGGCGTGCCATGAAGCTGTCAGCCAGGCAGAGAAGGAGGCTTCTTCCCGATGATATGATTTATGTAGGAGCTGATCGTGTCAGTGGCTTCATAAATTGATCCTGTCATTTCTTCCCGTAAACTGCGGAGCCGGCCGCGCATGCCTGCAGACCTGGTGAGCCGACAAGAAGAAGAGCCTGGAACTCTGCTCGTATCACGGCTGAAAGGGAAGCCTGCAGGTGGGGTGGACAGGAGCTGAGGTTGGCCCTGGGCTTCCCTGGGCTTCCCTGGGTCGACGAGGAGGATGTTTTTATTGCCATGTTTGCGATAAGATGGGGGGGGTCTCCTCTCCTGTCTAGTTTCAGAGTTTGAGCTGCACTTTTCCTGCAAGATTATCCCCAATTCTAATCAAGAGTACAAGAGATGAGCTTTCAGACGAGGCTCATTTGGTATGACCGCTACATCACCATGGCATCGGCGGAAGAAAACAACCTGGGTGTTTGAGAACATGAACTGCAGCTCACCGACCAGCAGTAATTATCACCTCAGCACTACATGCGACTGTCAATGCAGAACAAGTGAGGGTGTGCCGATATGAGTAACACCTGCAGTGAGTAGTAATGAGGATCGCAAACTATGCTTTAAGGATACTATTGGTTCAACTAGTGTAGTGGATATACATTGTTCTATACTAATGAGTCAAAACTATCCAAAATGAGACCACCTGCCTAAAATGCTGTTGGTTAACCGTATGCTGCAGTAGTGAACTGTACCAGACTGCTGGCGGGTCAGGTGGTGCCTGGTACTAAACCAACAACAGGATTACTGTCATGTCATAAACTCCCTTCCAAAAAATGTGAGGACAACATTTCAGAGGAAAATGTTCAGCGTTTGATTTGATAAAAAAAAGGAATGAATGTAAGAGCCCTGCAGAGATCCTACTTATACACATCTGTACCAGCACAATAAATCAATGTTTCCCTGGCGACAGGTCTCCAATGGTAACAGGAATCTGATTGGGCGGGTTCCGAATAGCAGTGTTGTGTATTTTCTTTTTGTGTGTGTGTGGTTTGTTTAGCTTCATTACAGAGGATCTCTTCCCTCATCCGCCCTCCCTTGCAGCCCAAACCTGTCAGGTTTCCAAATGCCAACCATAGATACTTACCTGTGTAACTATCACAGGAGGAGAAGGAGATATGCTTAAGGAGAGAGAGCTCCCCCATCGTCCTCCTCTCTCCTCTCTCTAATCTGCCCCCTCCTTTCCCCACCTGCTCCTCCCTCCTTCTCCTCCTGTGATAGTTACACTGATAGCTAAATATCTGTGTTTGGCATTTGGAAACCTGGCCAGTTTGGGCTATGAGGAGCGCAGACTAATCACGCAGTTGGCATTTGAGCATGTTGTAATTGCTCAGCAAGAGCCAGGAATAAGCACGGAAACCCTCTGATTAAGGCATACAGACATGACCTGTTGACTTTTGTAGAACTTTCTGTTGCGTTTTCTGTCTTTGAACGGAAACGTAATCATAACTTATTTTGAGAAATCACACTGATTTTGATTGCTCTGCATTTGATTGTTTCTGGCGTCAGGTTTGAATAAGAATGTCTCAGGGGCTTTCAGGTTTAGATTAAGGATCTTTTTACATAATTTTACATAATATTCAAAAATATATTTTCATTGTAACTGCTTCGAGCTTTTCAAATCTGCAAACAAGTGCACTCAGTTCTAGAACCACGTTTGATAAAAACAGACATCCATTTTGTGTTGTTAGAGTTATTCTTTGTATGTAAGGTAATGTTATGCTGGTGTGCACTGGAGTTACCTACAAACAAAAATCATGGAGGGTATGCTGGCTATTCCTCCCCGCCCTCTGTCATCCCATTTTGACTCATGCACTCCTAATGGGGCAGGAACAGAAGTGTGACAGTCGTCACCATCATCACCTCCTGACTAGCTGGTGTGAAAACACTTCCCACAAAGCAAAACATCTGATGATGTGATTCTCTTTTGCGGTCGCAGTGAAAATCTTGCCACATGGCCGGCATGGAAAGAGACATGCTTTTTTCTTTTTTTTCAGTGCAATTCTCATTTATATGTTACCCAACAACAACACAGTAAGATGCACAGGGACTTCATCATTCAACTGATTATCCCAGACCAGCTGTGTGTTAGTGGGAGGGAGGGAGGGAGGGAGGGAGGGA
>BROE01000004.1:5802824-5868237 GCA_036571765.1 Plecoglossus altivelis | reverse complement strand
GAGGGAGGGAGGGAGGGAGGGAGGGAGGGAGGGAGGGTGAAAATGTGTACTTCTCAGTTCAGCTGTGAGCCCATAGGAGCATCTCACACGGACAGGACTTCTCATCTGAGAGAAGTTCCCTGGTTTCTGTGGCACGCTGTTCCAGCTGTGAATACAGGTTCTTTGTTACCTGCTGTGACATTTCAAAGATGTCGCCTTCAATTCTGCATTGTGTTTCATGAATACAGAACCAAGGGCAACGTAGAGGACGAATGTCCTTGATGTATCAAGATGTTACAGGTACCCCACCCTCACTGCCCCCCCCCCCATCTCTCTGTGAGATAATACACTGTTCAGACTTCATACATGCAAATGAAAAATCTGTTGTGAATACTGTCCAGCAAAAACCATGTCTGGAAAATCTCAGATCCTAAATGATGTTTTCATCAGCTGTCCTTGTAGCCATTATAAGAACCAGCGCACCAGCTAAACACTCACTACCTTCAACATATGTCACCTTTGATGTGACACTTCTGCACTGCTCATTTTCTGATATTTCTAAATATTCAACATACATGTCACGTCAGATTCTATACTGACATAAATATCTTTTGGATCTATAAAGGATTTTTCCTGTTGCCTTTCCCCCCTCTCCCACCTTTAACAGCCACTGAGATATGAAATTACTGTCAAACTCAAACAAAAGGCGGGTTCGGGATTGAAATGAGAGAAATGTGAGAGAAACGCGTGCATGCCAGAGAAAGATGGATTGAGAAATGGAAAGAGACAAAATACCTCAACATGTCATTTACCCTCCAGTATTATGGTAATCTAGACATTTAGGCATTTGCACATATTTACATTCCAATTTTGCATATAGTCCCTGTCTTATGTACAGTTTTGTTCAGCCATTCATATAATTATTGATCTGGTCCACTTTGTATCCCGTGCACATTTGATTTATCTTCTACTACTTACTCCTAAGTAGTATGATGTATTCAAAAGGCTTCAGGAAGTCAATGCTGGGTTATGGGATCGTTGGTTGGTTAATCAGTAGACCATTCCTCGTTTCTAGAAAAGTCCAATGTGCTGTTTTGCTGTACAGCACAAGTGTTCTGCAGTCTTCCTTCTAGTCTGGTTCAACCGTTTTAATGCTTTTCTCTTGCCTTTTGTCAAAGAGTGACGGATGGGGTTTGTATGGCTGTTTTCCTTTCAAACACATGGGGGTTTGCTGCTGTATCTATTTGCATTGTTATACCGTTGGTTGGAGAATAAAATAGACAACTCTCTCTTAGCGGTTTGTATGCAAATGCACAGCTTAACAAAAGAGAAGAGTATTTGGTAAACACCCCAGTTTGTCCCCAGAGACTTTCGTCTGACTTGAAAATGAAGAGGAATCAACAAGCAATCAGCAAAGCTTGGAGAACGACTTATTAATCACATCACTGTTGCACAGTGATCATGCTGAAAATTGGCTTAAGTCTTAACCGTGAAGTTTTAAGGGGGTTCTACTTCATCATTTCCAAGTCCATGTTAATTATAAATGCATGCTGCGGGAGATGCCTATACACACACTACAATATCAATACAGACCAAAACAGGGGTGTGCAGATAGTATTGTTGATGTGCTGCAGGGCAATGATGAGCATTGAGCAGGAAGGTATGAGATCAAAAGGTCAAGACTAGACATTTAAATCCTCTTAGGGGTAGGGGAAAGATACATCTAGGGTCAAATGCTAAGTTTCCAGGTTCTGTATCTGGTGGCAGTAATGATTTTCAGAACCAAAGGTGAAGGGGATGGGTTTACAGTCCTGTTGTTGTGTCTGTGGATCATAAGGTTGCAGGTTCAATTTCCCCTATACTTCTCTGCTAAACCATCTGAGTGGACTGTGGTTCTAATGAGTAGGGATGCTACAAAGTAAGATATACATGAAGTTAACAAGTACACAAGTTGTTTCTATTTCCTCCCAGGGCACAACACGTTTCACTACACAATCAAGTATCTATCCTAAGGAAGATAAAACAATATTGTTACTCAACTCTGTAAGATACTGTCTCAAGTAAGAGGTGAAGTAATACATAGAAGGAGCTAGCTGAAGATCACCAATGGATCTGTTGACCCGGGAAAGAGAGACGGCAAATCTCACTGAAATCTCATCCTAACACACATATGTTTCTCAGTGGTGATTCTGCTAGTTTGCTCTTCCAACTGAATCTGTAGGATATTTTAGAAACGCCCCTTTTCCTTTGGACAAAGCTTGTATGTTACTGGCAACACCAGATCCATTTTGAATGGCAATAGCTGTGCTACTGCTGAGGGTCCTTGTCAGGAGCCTGGATCACACAGATGAGAGGAGAAAGGGAACACTTTGGCTTTTAAAAATTCCAATCAGAGTTGCAACTCAGATAAAGACTGTAAATCACACACATCTAATGAGACTTATGCTGTTGCTAAAATGGTGTCTTATACTGCCTATTTACATAACAGTTTGTGTGGCATGCTGGGCAGGGAAAGGCCTGTCTAACGCTGATCACCTGCCATTACTGCGTGTCATGTTACGTCGCTAGATTAGTTACTGGAATAAGATCACACTGCATCTCAAACACACCGTGTTGTCTCAGTGACTGCAGAGAAGCATGCAGAATGCATTGAATGCAAGGACAACAAGCAGAGGATATTAGATGTGTTTGTTCAAGGTGGAAGGTCTCCTAAGAGGCAAAGGCAGTAGAGCCTGATCACACACATCCTTGCATTTCATATCGTTCCTCACCCTCTTTGAAATGAGTCTCCACGGAGCCATTTAAGTCTATTGTTGAGGCAGGCTGATTGCAGTGTGATTTGCTGACTCATCACTCATTTTTATTGGTCTGGTGGGAGGTTTGGAGGCCTGTGTTCTGGAGTCAGATATTGCTACTTCAAAGAGAAATAAGCATATAATTATTTATACCTATGCTGTGCAGAGGTGTTCTCTTGTTCAGGTGTTCTCTCTTGTCCAGTTAGCGTTGATTCATGCATTAAATAAGCATTTCAGTTAGTGCAATAGGGAAAAGGCGAGGTTTGAATATAGTGAAATGGCTTCAGGAATGTCTAATGTGAATGATACCAACTTGTTTGTCTTTACAGCAATGATGTATCATTCCAAGAAAAAGAGACATTGGTTTTATAATTACACTTGACATGATCATTGGTAAGTCAAGCAGTGTTCAGAGACCCATGAGTTTCAGTGTCTCCAGCTTGTTTCTCATTCATCGTCCAACTCTTCTATGACTAAGTACGTCTAATTAATTGCAAATACCCAGACAGTAATGAAGAGCAAACACAGAAACTTTTAGGTCTTAAAACCTTTGTATTTTTATGAACAAAAGCCAAGCTGGGACAAAATAATGAGGCAAAGGAGAACAAAGGCAGTTTCCTCCCTAATGTGCATAAACCTGGTCTGTCATTGAAGATCTGCAGAAGAGCAGCATCCCACACCTTGCATAATTGGGTCACCTAAGCAGTGAAACAGCCTTGATCTGGGGTTTCGTTGACAAGCAGCCCCACAGCGCACAGCACAAGCACACAAACATTTTATTTACCATTTGTATGGATGTTCAGACAAAACTTCAACAAAATGCCATCTTCCCTGTAGTTTGTGGGTGTGGAATCGGGGGTGGGGTGGGAGGAGTCCAACAGAGATGTATGTGTACATGCATGCGTGTGTGTGTGTGTGTGTGTATACATGCATGTGTGTGTGCGTGCGTGCATCCTAATCATTCCACGCAATATGTCCCTATTCAAACTGTATTACCTGTTATGAAATCAACATAATGCAATTTGCAAATGACAATTTTAATATGAACATCAGTCAGGGAACACTGGCCTGGCTGCAGAAGGGTTTCAGTCCTTTAACATTGCCAACATGAAACACATTCGACATAATTGCAGCATGCCCTTGATCATCGAAGGTCAGATATGTTTCCAGCCAATGTAAAAGCGCTGATAAGACCACCCACAGTTGATTCTGAAGCCCTCCGGCCTGATGAGCTGTGAACCCATGGCATCCTGAAGGCAGGATGATGGTCCAACCTCCTCAAGTGAATCTCCTCAGGTCAAGTGCACATAAAGCTTTGTTCTCCCTCCCCCCTCACTGTCATCCCTCATCCTCCCCTTCTCCTCTTCCTCCCTTCAAACCCACTTATATTTTCTCATTACAGAGTCTTGGTTGGTGCGAGTGTGAAGGGGTTGTCTTTAAAGTGGCCAATACGTAGCGGCAGATTGAAACAGAGATTGTCGGTCGCTGTATCTACGTTCCCCTTCCTGCCCTCCCTCTGTTTCTCTCACTCCATTCCTCTCCTCTCACCCTCTTTCAGATGTACCCGATATTTCTGTTATGGGAATTAATATTTCTCTCTCTCTCCCTCTCTTTCTCCCTCTCCCTATCTCCTTTTCTCTCACTTTACCTTTGCCTCCCCCTTCTCTTTGCCTATCTTACGCGTTCTCTCCTTCCCTTCTTCTCTCTCTCTCGCTCTCTCTCTCTCCCTGTCTCTGTTTCTGGCTCTCTCACATGTCCATGTCACCGGCCTTGTGTCAGACAGGGTGCAAAGGCTCTAGCGAAATCAAAAAGATGGATGAACCCAAGCGTTAAATTGCCTCTTTGAGGGAAATGAATAAATAAAAAAGAGGAACTAATTCCTTGATGGTGCACATCCCCGGAGTGACTACATTACGCTAGGTCACCAAGTACCACCTCTGTCCTAACCTTGCAAGCATCTGCCAAGTCTAAATACTGTCATTCACATAAACCTGAGATTTGAAATTCCAATGTTGGCAAACTGGAAATACTTAGGGAGGAGTTTGTTGCTCTCTGTGATTGTACTGATAATGTACAAGAAACGTCAGAATCTGTATGGTTGGAGACGGCATGTTTCGGCAGGGAAGCTTGTCTGATCGCTGAACTCTTGCAGTTACTGACGATGGCCTGGAAACTATTGTTGTGTTTGGAGACACAGCCTCCAGTGCTCCAGTCAGTATCTGTCACTCAACATTCTCCAGGTTAGAGCAAGTGAACAAGAGTTTTAGAGCATGCTATGAATTGTGATCTCCCTGCTATACACAGTTACAGAAAATGCAGTTTATTTAATATGTGCTATATTCTATTGCCTTGGCCTCATAGGAAACACCAAGGCCATCAGCTAGGACTGGTTCAGCACCCTACCTCCCTTCTAACCTGTAAACACAATCCTCAACTCCCATAACGGTTCAATGGAGTGAATTGGATGGAATGGAATTTAAATGAATTCCATTGCGTTCACTTCAATTAAATTGACCAGGTAGGACTTTATTATTGCGGTGGCTAGTTAGTGAACTGTAGTAAGACGAGGTAGTGTTGGCAAGCCTATAGTGTTGAGTACGGAGGCATAGTGTAGGTTATTATGAGTCATGATGGAGCCCCGTCTGTCAGAAACAAAAGCATTGTGGGTCTGTTTTCATCATTTCCTCTACTGAAGTGTTGCAAGTCCTCTCATGCTGATAGAGCCAATTAAACCTCCATCCCTCTCACTGCTATGACTGCTTCCTTCCCTGGGTGCATTCTCTCCCTCTCTCCTTTCCTCCCTCCCTCTCTCCCTCCCTCTCTTCCTATCTCCCTCTCTTCCTCCCTCCTTCCCTTTCTCCCTCCCTCTCTCCTTCTCTCCCTACCTCTCTCCCTCCATCCCTCTCTCTCTCCCTCCCTATCTCCTTCTCTCCATACCTCTCTCCCTCCCTCCCTCCCTCCATTTCTCTCTTTCACACTTTTCTTTTCTTTCTCTCACTCCCTCTCTACCCCCTGGCTTCTCCCTCTTTTTTCTCCCTACCACTCTCCCTCTCTCAATCCCTTTCTCATTTTCTCTTGCAATCCTTAATCCATTTTACTCTGTGTGTGTCAGGTCTGTCTGTGAGCCGCCCCCCCTCTTCTCTCTCTCTCTTTCTCTCTCTCTCTCTCTCTCTCTCTCTCTCTCTCTCTCTCTCTCTCTCTCTCTCTCTCTCTCTCTTGCTCTCAATCACTTTCTGCTCTGTTACAGCCTTTGTCACTCACCCTGCCTTTCTCTCTCTACTATCCTCCAGCCTCTCTGTTAGTCATCCTACATTATTCTCACTAGGCTCCGTGTCCACACCATCATCTTTGAATTACTGTCATTTGTCAAATCTGATGCCTTATTGCCAGGTACCTCTACAGTTAAAAAAGACATGTTGTCTATGCAACCTTGTCTGCAAATGTATTTGTTTCTGCTAATAGCCCCAAAACTGAGATGTAAATGGAAATGACTGCAGCGTGCCATATGTAGGAAGTCATTGTGGCAAAATAGCCTCTATGACAATGGGCTAATAAAATTCACCCCTATGCATTTTTATTTCTCGGTAAGAGGATTAGAGTTCGCTTCCCAGTTTTCCGATATTCAGGATTAGTTCTGGCACACTTGGTGTGAGTGTAGAGCTATGCGTGGCCCTGCATCTCCCAACAGAGAGGTGAGGCGGAGGAAACGGGGTGGACCCTGGGAAATAGTCTTCACTTGGACGCTCTGGTAACTCCTAGTAAAGAGCTATGTCTTTCAAGTGCTTCTTACAGCAATGAAACTGCCAAACGGATGTTCAGAGCAAACTTATAATTGAATTGCTGTGTCTGATAGACAGAGAAAAAGATGTGGAAAAGCATTGGAATTCCTCTTTGGATGCAGTCGGTTATTTTCTTAACAGCTGTGTGTCCAAAAGTGTCCCTGTTTCTTTGGTCAAGCTCAACCGTCAATGTTCACATTGTGATTTATGTCCACATTCAGAGAGCAACAGCACTCAAAGTATTTATTGGAAGGAAAGAATACTCCATTATTTATTTTCAACTTGAAAAGTTATGATTTTTTCTTGTGGCAGAATATACATTAAAACGGTGACAGGATTGACTGTGGGTTATTTTAGCCCTGTAGTTATACAAAATCATTTACACACCATGAAAACCTCAAAGACATACACAGACACACACAATGAGAAGTTCACAGTATGTGTGCCACTGATTTCAGTTACAGAGTCTCTAAAGTGCTGCAGGTGACAGTACCTTCAGTTCACTCTTTGCTGAAGTCATGACTGTAAGTTTCAGTGTTGTGGTAAGAACAAGTAGTGTCCACAATATCTTAAATAGTAGAGAAAACCTAGACATCCACAATGTTTGTGATGCAAGTCAAGTTGTTTCTTCATACAAAATAGAATTAAAATCCAATCTAATTAGGCTGCTTTATT
This sequence comes from Plecoglossus altivelis, assembly GCA_036571765.1. Taxonomy (NCBI): domain Eukaryota; kingdom Metazoa; phylum Chordata; class Actinopteri; order Osmeriformes; family Plecoglossidae; genus Plecoglossus; species Plecoglossus altivelis. The sequence continues at coordinate 5,861,009 of BROE01000004.1, read as the reverse complement.
TAAGGGTTCTCGTGCTGGCAGGTCTTTTTTGACCCGTAGAACCAGGAGCTACACAGAACATTTTGACCACATGAGACTGCGTGGTACATGTGATACACCAGAACGTGCTACACCAAAACACCAGAACCTTGTCAGCACAAGCAGTAAACACGAGTGGACGTCTGGCCTCACAGGTTATATGAGAGCACAGCAGGTGCTCCGGCGCAGGAACAAGGCTTTTTGTTTAGGTTCCCTGAAGGCTGACTCACAGTGGCCAATGAAAGAAGCAGCTCACATAAACTCCCACACACACATGCATAATGCAAACACACACATATCCACACATGTACGTGCACACACACATACATGCACGGACACATATACACACACATAAACAAACACAAGCGCATAGATTTATACACACGCACGCACACACACGGTGGCACAGGTTTAGCGGAATTGGATGACGTTAGTCAAATCGAGGAATGTCTAACTGCGGAATAAATGAATCATAAACGCCTGGGGGCGAAGGCGGGCAGAGAGACGCTGTTCATCCATAAATCTCCCCGCGCTCCAACACTTAACGTCGGGCTTCCAGAACAAATTGAGGGAGTTAGAATCATCCATCTCTAAATTCTCCAATCACCGCCCCAAAAACTATGAGCCACATTAATTACAGCAAACGTTGGTCTTGTTAACATGCTGCCTGAGGAATGGGATGGGTACTGTAAGAAGAGAGTAATGGGTCACATCCGACTGCTGCTTTAAGACAGAAGTAATGACCATGAGTATATTTACAGGAAGGTGGACGTCCATGTGCACAACCCTGGTCAGTCTCTGCTCTGCCATGATAAACGCCCACAGATTCTCTGTAATCATGTACCCTAACATTTATCACTGTGGGGGAGGAGCATGGAGGGGAGGGGAGGGGGGAGGAGGGGAAAGGAGAGGAGAGGAGAGGAGGGGAAAGGAGGGGAGGGGAGGGCAGGGGAGGGGAGAGAAAAGGAGAGGCGTCTGTGAGATTTCAGACAGATGTGAGTTTCCTGAATGTGTGCGCGCTCCAGTCAGTAATTGAAGTTGTGTCAGAGGTGTTGATGTAGAAACAGCTGAGCTGAATCTTAATGAATCTCTTGATGGGATGAGGCTGAACAGAGGAAGCCTTGCTTGCAGCTGCTGTTCACCACACGCTTCACTGGAAGACCCGTCTGAATATCTACCCATGCCTTTACCTGCACACTCACACAAATGTATACACACGTGTGCATACATGCACACATCTACTCACATGCACAAGCATACACAGGCAGACACGCATACACACATGCACACAACTTCACAAGCACAAACATCCACGTACGCCCACACACACACGCCTACACACACATACAAATAAACGTACACAGACAGGCACACGCCATATGTCCTCTCACCCATCCGTCTCACGCAAGAACACTTCCACCAAGTCTTTCACTGACTTCACAAACACATGAGCGGAACGTGCGTGTTTACAACTAGTGCTGTCATTCCCATTCATGCAGGGCTCACTTGTAACACTGTCCACAGACACTTCAGTGTGACGAGCTGTTGGTACTGTCAAATATAGGAGAATCTGATACCTGATCTGATTTGTTTAAAATAGTGACCTCAGTGGGGAAAGATTGAAAGGGTGGTATTATAATAATTTCATCTATCAGCAGGTCAAATAAGTAGCAAATTACGTAAAGGAAGTTTAACATGAAATTATAGGTGCTCTCTTTTGCTTTCACACACACCACACACGCACACACCCACACACACGTGTGTGTAACTGTCCGTGTGTGTGCGCGTTCCTCAGGAAGGTAGATGAGTATTTTTTGATCGCAGTCAGCCTTGTCCACTGGCGTCCTTGTGTCTGACACACACATAATGGAAACATCAGGGGGAGTGTGCAATCTCCCTCCCCGCCAGTCTGTGTCCGTCTAGCAGATAGGACAGGGACAGGGCAGGGTCACAGCTACCATGTTGTATCTTTACTCCGCACAGTACACAGCCAGATGAAACCCACCTCCCACCCCCCACACACACACTGCCACCTCATCTCACCTGCGAGGAGGTGGTCCATGCAGTCAAAAAATCCCAATCTATCTACAAAGCAAAACGTCCACGCCCTCTCCGGAGGATCGGCAGGGCGTGTCGGCAAGTTACTGATGTTTTACTTCTTCCTGCAGTAACCATGGCGATCGTCCTTGTCAGATTGCGTGTGTCAACGCAGGCTTGGGAGAGAGTGTTCAACAAAGTGTTCAGTGAAAGAATGACAAGAATGAGAGGTCTGAACTCTTTAACAGGAACAATTGTTTGCTCCACACCCTGCCCTGTCCCAGTTCACATTCACGCAGGCGGTTTAGTGAGCGCAGGGTGGAATAGCCAAACAGCTAGGAAGTGGGGTTCGAGGCAGGTTGGAGGTGGATCTGTGGCCCACATGCTTGTTTGAGTAATAAGCTCTGCTGGCCACATCATGAAGACTGCATTTCAATCAGAGCATTAATCGATTTCTTTGGCGGGAAGGTTGGCGGGGCGAGGAGGGGGGAGGAGTCACTTAACGTTGGGGCCTGTGTGACAGCTCCAGGAGTGTGTGACTGGAGAAACAAGTGAAAGAGCAAATCACACAGGTCCCACATGCTTTCAATCAATGTCAGGGTTTGCCTATACCTTTACACCGTTGGGAGGTGTGTGTGGTTGTGTGAGTGGCTGTGGGGTTGCGTGTGCGCACGTGTGAGTGCGGGTGGGGGGGGGGGGTGTTTAAAGCACCTGGCACCACCACTACTCTGTCAGATGAAAACATTAAAGCAACGGGAATCCGGTTGACTGTTTGATCAAATAGGCATCCAATCACTGCCACCTGATCCCAGAGGTATTAACACCCAGGCAGTACTGAGAAGCAGCAACAGCAGCTGTCAGGTCAAAACACACGTGTGTGTGATTTTGAGGGGGGGTTGTCGAAAGGGATCAATCACATCGTCTCCAACAACAGAATGACCAAGAGACTTAAAGCACAGTCACAACTCGTTAAACTTAGCAGTCAGCTAATTAGGCACCCTCGTTACCTCAGACGGCTGTGTTCTGATCCAGACTCATTATTGTCGGCTTGAAGGGCTTTCAGGCCAACGACAGCTATCTTATACAACTTCCTCCCTGGGCACCGATCTCCACATGGACTGTTGTAATGGCCTTTTACGGAAATTCACACCTGTTTCATTTCTGCCTCCGGTCTCATTAGTTGGTGTGGAGGATGATCGCTGTATTTGCGCATCTCATAGATCTGCACGTTTTCAAGAAATGATCTTGTGTTGTTTTTTTAAAATGATCCCCTCCGGAATGTTCTTTTCAAAAGACCGGCATAGAGCTAGATCCATGCACTGAACTTGACCCCTAGTTTTGGATGAGAGCATCTGCTAGATAAATACTGTTTAAACAGGATTACTACTACTGTAGTTGAATGAGAATGATCTTTAAGTCATTCATTTCATACATGAAATAGTCTGCTTCTGCATCCCTCTTGAGCCATCAGCAGTGTGTCCACCTCGACATGAACATCCCATTGAATCCAATTAGTGGGGATGGAAACTTTCCGCACGTTATCCTATAGGGGCTGGACTCTCCACTGAAGAACTTTTGATTGGTCCAATATGTTCCACTTTAATAACTGTAATCTGTCTGACAACCAAAGGTTAAAGCCCTGTGATTTATCTGCTTCCTACCTCCTCTGCTGATCTTTAATTGCCTGTGGGTTAATTGTTAAGGTGTACACAGAGATCGTTTGGAAATGATCCATCATTTAGTACTGTAATAATGAGTTTCCAATGGCTTCCAGGGCCTCTTCTGCCTCTGTTTCCCCACAGAGAGTGCTTCTGCTCAGGCATGAAGAGCTGAGGGGCAACACCCTCTTAGGGGGCAACAACGCTGTGTGTGTGTGTGTTCTTCTGTGTGTGTGTGCCTGTGTGTGTGTGTGTGCGCATGCAGGTGTGCATTTAAATTTGTGTGCGTGTGTGTGGGTGTGTGCATGTGCGTGTGAAAATCATTATTCTTAATCAAACCCCATTTACTCCCTTGTGAGCTTCGATCTTTCAGAACAGAGTAGCATAGCACAAACAGCGTGAAGCTGTCATGCTGATCCATAAGTTTGCATGGTAACTCTGTACGCAGGTAGCATGGCTGAAGGCAGTATGTAGGTTCTCTTTTCCCAGGTAATATGGCTGAAGGCAGTATGTAGGTTCTCTTTTCCCAGGTAATATGGCTGAAGGCAGTATGTAGGCTCTCTGTTCCCAGGTAATATGGCTGAAGGCAGTATGTAGGTTCTCTTGTCCCAGGTAATATGGCTAAAGGCAGTATGTAGGCTCTCTTTTCCCAGGGAATATGGCTGAAGGCAGTATGTAGGCTCTCTTTTCCCAGGTAATATGGCTGAAGGCAGTAGGTTGGCTCTCTGTTCCCAGGTAGCATGGCTGAAGGCAGTATGTAGGCTCTCTGTACGCAGGTAGCTTGGTGGTGGTAACTTGAGGCCCAGGTCAAACAGGAGCTTACACCATCAGACCTATACATTCTCTGCCACTTACCCCTAATTGGGGGGACAGAAAATTGGCCCAATTTCGCAAACATTTCCATTTTTAAAAAATGCTAACCTGCGGTAAATTATACAATCCTCGTGTCATTCTTGTAACTTTTCAAAGAAACCTAGAGTGGCCAGGCACAGAGGTTACAGTCTAAATACTTTTTTAAAAAGCTGTCATTACGTTAAAAGAGCACTTTAAGACCATTATAGGTTTTAAAGGAGAGTTCACCTCTGCACCACAGCTGTTAATGTAGGTGTTGTGCAGAGAGGAGGAGGGTAGGGCCAGGCGGAGGTGAACGGCTCTTAAACTGAACCAGTTGCCCTGTTATTTGTTATTTCCCTGGGATTTTCTGGGGTGAAAGGTCACTCATGTGTGTGCAGTTGCCATCTGTGACCACTTTGGTGGCTGGAGGAGCTTTTTAACGGCTAGACTGCTGTGGCAGAATGCAAACAGGGATTGAAAGGATATGTTTATGGTCATCAGATGATGGTATATGATTTGTAAGGACCTCTACACACGCCTCCTAACCTGTTTGTTTCACATGTCAAGTGGCCTGGTAAGTTCATATGATTGATTGTTGTCATTCCACAATCTGTCATTGCTCAAAAGTTAAGCAAGTTTTTTTATACCGATGTCTTGGGTTGTAAGTGACATCGGCCTGGCCAGTTTGTGATGTATGTCACTAAGACACAGGTGTCAAACCCAGGTCTGCTTCGGACAACCACACATTTGCATACACACTGTTCCACTGATCTTACCTTGTTCCAGCCCAACGATAAACAACCTTCCGCTGGGAGGTTTTCCTTTTGTGAGTCATTTCATTTTAAACTGTCACACATTGCTCCCCTAAAATGTCAGCTATCCAGTGAGTGATTTATATCTTTCCCCTGCTGTGTCTTATCCTCCGGCAACTGACAGGAAGAAATTGCTTTATTATTCCCCCAGAGTCAGGTGGATCCTCTGACAGCTTCGCACTCATCTGAGATCGTTGGCTTCTGTCTGAGAGGAGTGCTGGGATTGGACGGTGGCACTTTGGGGCATTACCCCCGTCATTCTACCTGGGGTGGGGGAGCCTGTGGAGGGGAGAAAGAGAGGCAGTGCGCCCCCTCTCTGTGTGATAGGGTGAAAATTGAGTTTTCTTTGAACTGGAAACCTCTCTGCCTGTTTGTGAGACCTTGCTTTTAAATCCAGGAAAAAATCCACTTCAATCTCTCAGTCTTGCTGTCTCTCACGCTTACTTTCTCTCTGCATTCCGATTCTTTCGACTTGTTTGTCTCTGTCCCCTCCTTTCAAGCTCTCTTCTGTCTCTCTTTTTCTCTTGCGATCTGTCTTTCTCTCTCTATCGATCAGCCAAGATTTATCTCTTTCTCCAATTCAATGTTAGCACTAGAAATCCTAGTTCTCATTGCACGTATTCACAGACCTACTCTCTATATATTAAACAAACAATATCAAGGCAATATCAAGGCATAAAGCTTTGATGCATATCATGGCCTACACAATGAGTAGACGTGCAGTGACTTAAGCCTACGTAAGATTTGCACAGGCTCCAACGTTCCAGTGAAGCAGCCTACAGTTGAACAAGAAGATTCCAAATTCTCCTGAAAAGTTCAAAAGGCATCCTTGTTCAAATACCAGCAGCTAATTACCTTGATGTGAGGTCCCATAGAGAGCTGGTTAAACCTACAATTGTTTGTTTTCATCTCAGCGTTTACCTCATTTCTTCCCGTGATGACATGGCAAACATCAGTCGACGCAATTATCTCTAATCCACCCACACACATCTTGTGATGACACACACTTTTTCTGAGGACATCACACACATCTTCCTTCCTTCTTATGTTTTCTTTTCCTTCCCCAGGGTGTGCAGAAGAACTCAAAAGCTGACCGCTTTCTCAAACAAATGTTCTGTGTTGTCTCCTTTTGATTTTGGGGCATTTTGATTATTTTTCTTTAATGAGTTGCCTAGTCTGTTTCTATTGAGAGAGGGACTTCCTGTGTGGCGTAAATCCAAAGTTTGTTTAGGTCATTATTACCATGACTGCATGACAGCAATGCTATTTATGAGCGAAAGTAACCCTTGTGTGCCCATGGTATCACACATAGTCAAGGGATACAAAAATACAATGGGAATTTCATCAAACTCAGGATGCATTACTGTCAAACACTATAAAATGCCATAGGCCTACTCATCTTTAATTCATGATCCCGGAACCTGAAAATAAAACTGTTAATATATATATATATATATATATATATATATATATATATATATATATATATATATCCCCCAGCTTCACATGTTGCGTACTGAAGTTTGCTTGCTTGAATCATTTTTCTGAGAACCCACACAAAAAAACAGAGCATTCCTGTTTTATACTGTCAGTTGACAAAAGTTTGGCATCAAATAGAACACAGAATGCCGGTGGCAATCACAGAGAGAGGCCCTCAGGAGAGAGGATCAGTCTAACCTCAAATAGAGACTTCAGAACCTATTTATCTCACCTCTGCTCCCTGCTTCCCCCACCCTGCTCCTCTCTGCTCCACTCCCTGCTGCTCTGATCTGCTCCGCTCCCCTAGCTGAGATCCATCACAGAGCTACACTATACAGGGCCTGTTGGCACAGGGTCGTGGAGTAAAAAGTAGAAAAGGATCCACGCGCTTTTAGAATTCTGGCTCTTATTTTGACACGACTTGATTGAGGTTACATTTTTATTGTGGAGCTGTCGATACGAGATGCCGTGGAGGCCCGACAAGGTTGAAGAAACCTGGGTGTTGCGATGTCGTTTATCAGCGTGACTTCCGTCCTTCATCTCTGTTGACGTGATACTGAAAAACAATCTGTCCTCACAGAGAAACCAGAACCCTATGAATCTGCAGATTAGCTTGCTTTGGATGTACTGCTTTGCTAATGACAACCTAGCAGTTTCACAGTGAGATAGAAGGGTTTCATCAAAATGCTTCTTTTAATGAAGTAGTCACAGGTGACATAGCACCACAGTGTGTAATTGTGTAAAACTGTGAGTTGTGTATAATTATCTATATATCCATCTAAAAGACAGAAATGATCTCTTGGAACGCTTCCAATGGAATTGTTCCCTGTTTTAGGTAGTGAATCTCTTCCCATAAGCTACATTTACCTCACATACTGTTTAACATGGACGTATGATATAACTATTATTACAGATGACATCACGTCAAGAGAACAAAGATGATCCAATAATTCAACGATGCCTGATTAAAAGTAAACTACTGTCCGAAAGATGCCTTAACTGTGACGCCCATGAGTAGCTGGGTGTTCCAGTGAAGTGAAAGCGTCCTTGTTTGCTTTGATGATCTCGCTCTGCCAGGATATGAATTATGAAACTTAGAAAAGTGTTCAAGTGTGCGAGAGCGTTTGAAGGTCTGCTCTAGTCTCTGTCACAGCAAGAAGAAGAGATCAAGCTTTGATGTAGGAACATGTCGGTATGGGAGCTGGGCAAAAACTCTTCTTTTTCTCATGTGTGATACTCAAGTCTACTCGTCTTCTACTTCCAATCACCTTCTTTCTCCTCTTTCTCGTCCCGCTTCCCCTCCATCTCGCTGTTCTGGATCCAGCCTGTAGATCAACTGTCTCCCTGTCTCCCATACAGTCGTTGTTCTCCAGTGCCTTAGATCCCCACATCACTCTACATCTAATTAATAACCCAAACCACAGACCTTTTCCCACCAAGCATGGGTAACAGTCTTCAGCCAGGTTTTCATCCATTATTGATTGCAGATTTGCAGCGCAACAGCTTTCATAAATGAGTGAGGATGAAGGGAAGAATGTGACGGAAGAACAATTAGAGGGAGAAACAATACTGGTGTGTCAAATGAATATTTCATTCTGTTAGCTGAGTTTCTGTTTGACAGTGACAGTTGCCAGATGCTCCTGACATATTCCTCTGTCTCTTTCTCCCTTTCTCTCTGTCTTACTCTCTCCCTTTCGAGCTCTCTGTCTATCACTTTTTAGCTTTGCCTCTTTCTCTCTCTCTCTTTTTCTCCACTTCGCTCTCACTCCCGACCTCTCTCTTTCTATCTTTGACTCTGTCTCTCTCCCTTTCTCTCTATTTCTCAAAGTATATATATTTAATTTTTTCTCTTGATCAATCTCTCTCTTATTCGTCCAACACAGTCACTCATAGACATGACACTTATCTCTCCATGAAGTATCCTCCACCACTCAGTACCATAAACCTGAGGGTTTTACATGTACAAACATCCGGCTTGTAAAATGGCCAGTTAACAGATCATGTTATACCCCACAGTCGACAGTCCCCACAGCCCAGGAGAGAGGTGTAATGCCAGGGCAAAGATAGATTTAAACCTGGAGGCAGTATCATTTTAACAAGCTTATGATGCATAAGAGAGGCTTTATTCGTCTTCTGTGTGAGCAGAAATGAGGCCATAACTAAATTACTGATTTATGAGTTTTATGATCGCTATGTAAATGCGTACACAGATGCAGGACAGTCATAAAAATTTCAGTGGACCCCAGTTTTGCGTGAAAAAAGATTGTTGCATAAGGTGCAATCATAACATAAATCAAGTGCTTATTGTGTTTATGATTCTCAAAGCCATAGACATCAACAGCAGGGTTGGAGAGCGTAAGATCTTAATTTGCTGTGACATCAACTCGAAAGCAAAAAAACCCATCTGGCTTCCGTTTGGCAACCCCATAGACATCAGAAGTCACTTCATTAGCCTGGAACATAAAAGATGATACATTGATCCTACCTTAGAAGACTGGATGGGATTGAAGAGTTGAGACATCTATCACAATAACAGTCCACTCCCAGCAACAGGAAGAAGCTACTCCACGGACGTTAGTCACTTCCTGTCCTGTGTAAATCAGATCTACTTTATGTGGTGTTAGCAAGTCTAAAATATACACTGAAGTTGCACAAAGCTATAGGCGTCTGCATATCATGACTGTGACATATATAGACACACAATGGTCCAGTCATTGACATGTATGTGAATATCTATCCACACAGTGAATACTTTGTGTGATTAGATTATCAAGTACAATTTTATTTCTATAGCCCTCCTTACAAGCATCATTACAGAGGGTTTTGCACACGTCAACAGAACTGCAGGAAACGAACCTAAAACCTGAAAAAAGGGAAATCTCTTCGGAAAAAATGAAAGGGTTAACTTTGCCAGGGGCAAGTCCAGTAAAGGGCTCCCTTCCTCCAGAGATGGTCAGGCCTGCCACTTGCAGGGAGGTGCAGACCATAGGCTGAACATCATTATGCAGTAGTAGTATAAATGGGGTTTTTTCAACGGTTGGTGAAACACAGATATCTAGAGTTCTGAATCAAGCGTGCATTCACAGTGCCATGCCTGTGCAACCCTCAGTTCAGGCAGTGGTTAGCCACAGGACTGGGAAGCACAGGAAGACACCAGAAACTCTGCATGGTCCACGTTAGCAACCAGACAGATGTTGACATCTCAAGCCCTCTTACAAACTGAAGGATCTTATGATGGTGTGATGGTTGGCATTAGGGTGTGGTACCACGTTTCAAGCTTCTGGTTGCCAGGGCCAGGCTTGGATCCAGAACCTGACATAGTGTTTTTATGAGGTCATGATCACATGAATGTATTATGACTGTTTGTGCCTGACAGCTGAGAGTCATCCGCGGTGTGATTCGCCACTCTTCTGGAACTAGGAACAAGGCCCACAGGAATTAGAAGTGCGTGTGTGGCATGGAACATGCTTTAATGAGCTGTTGAGGGTCCACAAGTGTTTGTGTGTTAGTGTGTGTGCTTCTGTGCCAGTGGATGTGTTTGTTTGCTAGTGTGTGTATTTGTTTGCTAGTGTGTGTATTTGTGTGTTCACATCCTGTCCAAGAGCTGTTACTGTTTCTTATTGAAATCTGTCAGAGGCAGTATAAACAGTAATTCTTGCTATTTATTTAATGGAACATTTTATAATTATTAGTGAACACTATTCAAATATCTTTACTTTCCATGATTTCCCATGTTCCAAAATACCTTTTATTCCTGTTTTGTTATTGCGTCTGCGTCTGTTGCACAATGAGGTGTCTGTCCAAACAGATTATGTTTAATCCCTTTAGTCAACAGCATTGACGAACAGGTTTTAGGGGTCAATGTTGCTGTAACCCAAACACTGTTTCCGATCCGCACTGGGACAACTATACCGACGTCTATATGTATGGCAGTAAAACTAATTTAGCTTTGTTAGAAGTCGCATGTAGCCAACTGTCAATTAATTATGGGTCGTATGGCATCAAGTTGGTTGTTGCCAATTCGCCTGTGGAATTGGAAACTTCCATTTTTTCTAGTGAGTAAGTGGTTATTTTTAAGGTGGCTTGATTATGTAAAATTCACATGAATAATTATGTTTCCACCCTGTTCAAAGTTCCCTTTGGATAGTTTTTTTATATAATTCTCTGTAAGACTCACGCATTTCAACCGTTTCCTCACTCAAAGAAGTAAGGGATAACTTGACCCCCCACACATACAAACACACAGACACACACACAAATACACACACAAAAACACACAATTTTACACAAGGTTAACAGGTAGCTTATGGTGATCTCACGCCAAAGTTTTGACACAACTTGAGAGGCCTTCAACAGTGTGTTCTGGTGTGTTGATTCCGGGATCAGGTAGGCTACATGTGCAGACAAGACGCGCTCTTCTTCATTTAGGATGTGCCAGATCAGTCCCCCATAGAGCTCAAAAGGTTCTCCTGATTGTAATGCCAATACCCTTGTCGCGAAACGCTCTTTATAGGTACCTCCAAGTTTAACCGTCTCCCGTGTCAAAAAAGAAAGAAAGAGAGGAAGACAGGCCTTTAATGTTCGTTCCTGTCTAGGTTGTCTCTTTGTAGTTCAAGCGACACACATTAATTGGGGATGATGAGAAAGAACAATTCCGTGACCTTCCTAACTCATTTGACTCTGATGTGTAAAGCAGACTAATGAATTAGGAGGAGGCGGATGCGCTGTAATTTGACTTTAAATTGTAAACTCAGAGGCACAACGTCAACCGACACTAGAGACGCAACAGTGCTATCTAGTGACTAAAAGGGGTAGTGCTGTCTGTGTCGGTGTATCAGCGTAAAAGTGTGTGAGCGTAGGTGTGTGTCGTGTGCGTGGCCTTCACATTGCAGAAGTGATTTAGATCTGCCTGTTATTAAGCGACTGAAGATGGAGATTCGTTACATCTATAGCCTAACGGACCCTCTATCTGATCCGAACATTAAGAAATTGACGCCTTACGAAAAGACAGACAACATTATATTCCCAGTCAACTTTGATCGACTTTGATTCATCCCCTCTTCTCTCCACCCCATCCACACCCAGCTGTAGTCCCGTCTATTTCTTTAGTCTCTGTGATCACCCCGAAGACGATGATCTCGAACTCAACCGTATGTGGGAGTCGTAGTCGGGCTTGACTCTGTTCCAGCCCTTTACGATGCATTATAGATGGTAAATTCACTCTTCACTCTATCCGCTGGTACGAGTGCATGTGTGCGCATTTGATCTGTAAACCCAGTTAAGAAGTAGAGAGAGTCGAAGAGACGGAGGCTGCGCTAAGGTTCTTCCTCACCACTAATCAGGCGATCCTTCTTTAATCCTAGACATCAGACATTTTGTCTGTTTCATGCTGTCGTATGGAGGACCCAGGGATGGCGACCCCTGTTGAATTCTGGCGAAACTCACCTCCCCCTCCCCCTTCCCCAACCGCTCCCCCTTTTTAAAAGATCGTCTCTGAAACCATTAAAGTGTACTTTCTCTTTGATGACAGAACGTGGTTGGATGTTTGATTTGTCACCCAAAAAAAGCAGGTAGGGCTTCTGCTCTAATACACTTCCTCCGGCGCTAATTTTGACAATACAATCTGTGCCGTGATATAGCACACATTTTTTACCTACCTCATCCGCAGGGACTTCATTTTCACTTACATAAAATACATGAAAGCTACCATTTCTATCTTTCAGTGATGCTGAAATTGAACAGGAATGTTAAAAAAGAGGGCAGGGGGAGGAGGATGAGGGTAGATGCCCCCATCGATTTTGTGGACACACATGAGGATGGAGGCTGGCCAGGGGCCGGCTGGGGTCGACGTCCAAGGGTTGTCGGCTATGGGGGTGGTTGCTGTTGTCAGCAGAGCAGGTCTCTCCCTCCCTCTCCCCCTCTCTCTCTCTCTCTGTATCCCTCTCTCTCTCTCTCTCTCTCTCTCTCTCTCTCTCTCAGCCGCTCTGCTTCTGGGTCATTCCTGTCCTGCAGCTACAGCTACAATGTTTGTTCCTGAATATGCAGTTTAAACCATTTTGGTTTTCTTTGATGGAATTTGCAGTATTTCGGGTACAGGGGACATTTTTTTAAATCAGGAATTTAGAAGGTAAACATAATAAGATACGACTGCCAAGTTATAAAAAATGCGAAAGCACAAAGTACAATACAGTCACTTCATTTCAGTTTTCAACTTTTATCATCAAACAACATTTTTCACAGAGCAGGAGCAATGCATTTCCTACTCTGTCTTCAAGCGACAGAGTTACCGAAGGACAACATATTCTCTTCTTCATCAACAAACTAGTACAGAATGCTAGTATTAAAGTGAAGCCAAACTATGTGAAGGAGGATTTGACATGTTACCATCATTGATATATAATTGGTTGTTGTTATTATTATTATTTATGACTGTTATTAAGATCCATAATTGCATGAACCTTTCTGCCAAAGTATATTGTGTTTGTGTTAACTTACATGGCAATAAAAACAACTCTGAATCAGATTGATTCAGATATCAGTGTGTGGTGTACACAAATACCCAGAATATACTCAACAGTCCTTGATGTAAATAGATTCTTGACTTTTCCAATACTATAGAAGTCAGAAGTTGCCAAAACAAAAGTTAGTAAAGTTATAGATGCGTTCTGTACTACAACACCACAGCTGGACGTCTTGTCTGGTGGTTGTCTGCGGCCAGGTGGCCACTCCAGGTGACTGGTCAAGTTAGTGAGCTGTGGGGTCAGATATCTTGCCCATGAACAGGATGCTCTTGGTGGAATCTTCAACGATCAGGACCAGGAAAGGCCTGTTGAGGTTCATGCTGTCGGGCAGCGACATGGGCATGATTTCGATGGTGGTGCCAGCAGCTGCGTCAGTGCCGGTTTCGTCAACAGTCAGCACAGCCTTGTGGGAAATCTGGAGGAGACAGGAAATAGATTTGCTGTGTTTTGAGAGGGGGTAGATTACACTAGTTACTGATGAAGAAGGAATTAAATAAAATATCCGAAAAGGTCAGTTAAGGGTTAGTAGAAGTACCAGAAAATAATCATATTCTGTGTGGTATAGTTTGGAATGGTAAACAGTGACAATAAAAACCTAGAATAGGAAGGCTTGAATCACTGTAATCTTTGGACCCACACACAGGTGGGGTGTACTGGATGGTACTGTACCTTGGACACCTTCAATTTGGTCTCCTCGGAGATTCCGGAGAAGTCCGCTTTGTCTGCAAAGGCATTCGCCATGCCCATCTTGCTCAGAATGTCAGCCAATGAGGAGGAGGCAGAGATGGAGATCTTAGGCATGAACAGATCCACAGAGCTGAAAAACAGACACATTTCAATCATTTCGTTTTTTGGATCCCCAGAGACAGTCATGTGTTTAGGTAATATTGTGGTGACAGAAGTTAAGAAATGATTAGGATACACACAACTCACAAGCACTAAAGCGGCTGAAGAAAGGCAGCAAATCATTCTGAATCTAACATTGAATAAGTATTTCTGTAAAATATATCAATATTCCTGGCTTTTCTGTCCGTCAGTTTTCAAAAGTAAACATTAAGAATCGCATTGAGAATCAGAAGGTCTGATAAGTAAACACACAGTGGGAGTCAACACAACATGTGCCCCCAATATCAGTTTTCCACCCCTATCAGTAACTCATGACTTCAAAAGAGAAAATCAGTCATTCAATACAAGCGTGTAGGTGAGATTATACATGATTCAGATATATCCCAACCACTTTCACGAAAAGGCAAATCTGCCACCCTCTGTATTCAGAAAATTACATTCAACAACCGCATCCTCAGTTCTGAGAAAAAAAGACTGTCCCACCTACCTTTGAAAACTAACTAGAGCCCCTGATTTATTTATCATCATTCATTTATTCGTTCACTCCAAATTGGGGATTTTTAAGAGTCCAACCTTCTGAACATTGAGTCGTGCCAGTGCTTGATGTAGTCCTTGTTGAGGTACGACTCCACAGTCTTCATCTTGTCTTTGTCTGGCAGGATGACCATCATGGAGGTGTTGCCTTTGTAGGGCAGCATGATGACGCTGGTGAAGTTGTCGGGGTCCTGGTAGAAGTGATAACGGCCAGTCCTCTTCATCATGTCCACCTCAACGTCGGTGTTCTCGTCCACATGGAAGGTGGCCTTCTTCGTCAGTTTAGCTTCGAACGGTTTCTCCCACTTTCCTAGAGAAAAAATACTTTTTCATTTGATGTGTATTTGTTGGCCTTTTTTAGCTCTGTTTTAGAGACAGTTGAGATTTAATCTAAATTATTCAGAACCGAAAAAATTGATATCAAACTCCCCATCTAAGTTGTCAGAACACACCCATGGGAACCCCCAAACGTACTGCTGCGCCCCTGTTTGAGGGGAACCCCTCGTGTCCTACCTCTGAAGAGGACATAGTTGATCAGCACCATGGCAGTGTCAGGGTCCAGCCCCTGCACCAGGTCTGTGATCTTGTCCTGTGTCTTATCAGCGATGAACTTGTTGATCTGAGCCGCAGCCTGGTCCGCCTTCTTGAAATCGACACTGAAGGCCTCACTGGAGAAAAAGTGCTTTGCGTCATTCAGGAACTTCTCCAGGGGCTTGAAGCCATCTCTTATTGCCAGGGCGTTCCCCATGTCCAGCAGCATGGTGTCCTTAGCGTGACTCAACATGTGGAGGAGGTGTTCATAGGCTTCGTTGACCTGCTCTGGGGACAGTGCGGAGTAGCCCAGTGTGGAGAACATTTGGCTGTGCGTCTCGCCCTTGGCTCCCAGCGACAGCATGGAGAGCGCCGTGGTGATGCCCACAGGAGAGAAGAAGACATTTTTGGCACCAGGCATGGCACTCAGGGACCTGTAGAGCGCCATGGCGAAGTCTGCATTGTGGGGAGCGAGCTTGTGGCAGGCATCCTCCCCTTCGCCATGGGAGTGGTGGGGCTCGTTGGGTCCATGGTGGAGGTGGTGGTGGTGGTCCTCGCTGTGGCCCCCATGGTCCCCCTCGTGAGGGGCGGCGCACACCACTGACAGCAGCATTGCCACGAAAACACTACAGCTAGCTTTTCCCCACATGTTCAGGTCCTAAAGCAGACACATACAAAGCTACGTTAGGACTTTGCATGGAGTAGTGCAGGGCAGCAGTGTGGGACTCGATACAATGTATAAGCTGCACAGCAGCACAGGGTGTAACTTTACTTCCCTGAGCTGAGTGGGATTTCAACTCACATTCTGCTGGAAATGAGCTACATGACTCGAATATGTCCTGTCTTACAGCGGGCCAACCAGGAGGTGAGTTAAATACATCATAAGAATGCCATTTAACTACTCAGTGTCAATTGCAGTTATTGAATTGTTTCAGAGAAAACAATGTTACACCATTCTTCAGAGTCCTAAAAAACAGTCGCCTTGCACACAATTTTATAGAAACATCACATTTTTCATCATATATTTTCATCCCTTTAGCTTCTTTAACTTGAAATACCATTTCTCCCCAACTAAGCTCACTCCTTTGAATAAAGAAGTGTAGCTCTGTATGCACTGCATGAAAATATAAATACATAATGCTGAAAGAAATGCCTTAGTCAAGAGACAACCTGTTCTTACCGTCAATATCTTTATTGCTGGAGAGCGTTTGTGGGCAGAGCTGTGTGTATATATGACCCTGTGACAGTCAGCTGACCCAACCTGGCTAATGATTCACTCAGACCAATCATCCTCTGACCTTAGAGTATTTACAGATTTGGCTGCAGAACAACGTCCAGTGATGCAACCAGCACAACAGCTCCAGTCTCACAATGCCTCCTTTTCTGATGTGAGTGGAAGGGGTGGCACATTCCCTGTAAACACAATAAAATTAAGCAGTGTAAGAAAGAGTAAATGAAGTAAAAAGTGTGTCACCCTTCGATTCCTGGTATGTGATCTGTGACTGCTCTGTAACAGCCACAATATTAGCATCCTACCTCATTGATTAAATTCAGCATTTCTGAGTGTAAAAATTGCATTCGGGTGACATTCTGTCCAATTTGAGTCATAATTTCAACAAATATCAGCATATCAGTCTCATGCTGGCACAGCACAGCAGAAGGTCTGTGGGAAGACTACACCTAGTTGAACCCAATAGCTTCTGATTCTGAACATGTGTCATGGATGTGTTATGGTGCTGTGAATGTTAAGCTTTAATTGGTTTTCGAGCAGAATGACTTGAGTAACGTCATGTAAAATATGCCTGAAGCATTGCAAGTCCAGACAGGAAACATTTTTAATAGTGTTCTTGCAGAACGAAAACCCCCAAGAGACAAAGTAAATGAGAATTTGTAACAGCATCATCTTCTGAAAATTTCATATTAAATCATGGAGATTAAACAAGCCAAATCCTTGCAGCTGCATTGTGTAATTACTTGTCATTTGGTGTTAATTCACAAACCAATTCACAAAAGAATTCAACACAAACCACCGAACCCCTTTTCAAAAGCAGATACAGATTGGGCCGTCATGGGTAATATTGAATGGTCGAATTTCCAGAGTCAGCATTGTACATTCTTGAATTCTCAAGTGCGTATGGTGTGAACACTAAAGTAGCATGTGAATGATGAAACATGGAAATGTAGAGTAAACAATGAGCATGTGAGGCTTGTCAAAGTAAACAGGCCAGGAGTTCAGCTCCTCCTCTCAGGAGTCCTCTGTTATCAGCCTGAAGAACAACAGAAAAGATGAGAGGAGGGAAGGAGGGAGGGAGGAGAAAGAGATGGAAGGAGGGCGGGAGAGGACAGAGGGAGGGAGAGGGTCCTGGCCCAGGGAAATCAACAATCAATGTGTTTATGGATTCTGTTTAAGCAGCTGTCTTGTTATGGCTTGAATCTGCATGCTGGCTGCCGCTTACTGATGCACAAAGCTGTAATTATTGCTGAATAGGAATCAGGCCAGGATCATTCATCATTGTACTAAACAGATACCACAACAGAGAAGGACAGAGTGAGAGGGGGATTTCAACACAGTGGCAATCAATCAATACACGCCCACACATACTAAAACAAAAGTAGAGAAGCATACCTCTATACACTTTTATTCTACCCCACCCCCTTCACACACCGTCTGAGTTAGCTTTAGGCCAGAGTACCCAGGTTCAAGTAGAAGGTGTGGTGGAGAGGGTCAGCGGTGGTGGAGGGGCCCTGGGAGAGTGGGGGAGTGGAGGGAGTCAGGAGTGTTTGAGGGACCAAGAAGTGGGTAGAGGGGGTGGGTAGATGTGGATGGGGCTTGTTTCCAGTCAGGACTCTGAGCAAAGGTTAAAGGTCAAACCAGCAGCGAGGTCACAGGGAATATCGATCTTTTCTAGTGACCACCTACATAGTGTGGACAGAAAGGTCTACGCAGCAGCTACGATCGGCTGCTCATGTTCACTGGCCTCATCTTCATCCTCCTCTTCTGCAACTTTCCCAGCTCCTCGTTTCCTCTGCCTGGCTAGTTCAGCGCATGCTCTCACACAGCACTGTCCAAACTCCAACACAAGGGTGTTGAAAGAATATTGATCTCTGCTCGCTAGTGCTGTTGACCTGAGGGCCAAACTCCAGACAAACAGCCTTGGTCTGCGGTTCTCAGAAGACCTGAATATGTGGTGTGGGCTGACAGAACACACTCAGTACCCTCTTAGACACATACGCACCACACCCGCAACACACACCACACACAACTATACACATGCAAACATGTTGTTTATTTCTTATGTAACTTCTGACTTGGTAAATCTGTACTGTTCATTTCTACATTTTCCATACACTACGTATTCACTAGGGTATGTAATCAAATCATCAATCAACAACAAAATGAACTGACATTTAATTGCATAAAAACTGAACACAATGCACTGTACATAAAATATGACATTTAATATAATGCATCTTTTCAATCTTGCTTTGACTGATTAGTGTGCATAGTGATAAAATAATTACTTGGTGGTTTTCAATGAACATATGAAGCATTGAGGAGTCTTTAAAAGCAGCTAGCTTTAGTAAATAAAGCATGGATATGAATGACTAAACACATGCAGGTTTTTGTAATGAAAGCTAATTAGTAATACTCAGATAGCTGTTAGGCAGGCCTCACACTGCCATCTGCTGGGACTTCATATGCAACTAAACCAATTTAGAAAAATACTTCATCTGACTCACACTACCACAGTTTACATTTTATTAACTTAGCAGAGACTTTTATCCTTGCGACACAAACTGCTTGGACAAACAGCAGAAGATCAAGGATCAGAAATGCATCGCTCCAACAGTATTTTGGTGGTCAAGCAAGTTTCTGTATTTACCAAGCCCCATGTAAAGTCTCCACATTTTAGCTACTACCAGGCGCAGTGGAACAATCGTTCCGATACATTCTTCTTCCGAGATCTCTTTCAAATAAACGACAGGCTTTTAAGCTAACTTCGAATAGTGAACAGTTCTGCGAGCGCTCATTACTAGCGCCTGAGAAGGCTATCAAAGGTCCAGTTGTGGGAAGAGAAGATAACAGTATAACATGATCCACAGGATGAACAGTACCTCCAGTTCCCCACTAGAGAGCGCCACATCCTCAAAGTACATTCTCCCAATGCTGCAAAATGGAGTGACAAAAGTCAGAAAAATGTCGTAAAAGGTTGAGACATCAAGCATAAAACCGTTAGTAAGATAACTGAAAGCTAGTTTCAATAAGAGCATGTGCAAATGTGTGTGAATGTAAAATAGAGACCCATTACATTTTGTGTTCTACGGTAAATGTTTGTAAAGAATTACTATACCATGCCAGTTCTGTTGTGTCCTTCAAGTCTTCTTTCTCAGGCTCATATTCATGCCGGCTACTTCCCACTTGCTCCTCCAAGGTTCTGTCCTCCGCTTCTCTAAACCTCCATCGAACTCTAACTGGGTCTTTCACAGAAGACCCTTCTCTTCCTCTCAAAACCTCTCCTTCCTCCAGGTCTGCGCTCACAGTTTCTTCCTCCATCACCTCTCTCATCTCAAAACATGATTGCATACATGCATCATTTTTTTCCTCCTCTTCTTTAAATATTCCTGTTTTCCTTCCATCTTCCTTGTGGTCTTCCTCCCCTTTGCTGTTCTGTGTCCACCTGTCTTCTTCCTCCGTCCTCACAGCAAACATCCTCACATTAGCTCTCCTAACATTGTTAACTGGATTCATCCCTTTATCTTTCTCTGTTGCAACCTTATTTATCTCCTGTTCATGAACCGGATGTTCTTTCTTCAGGTGGACAACCTCCATGTCTGCCACCACCTGATCAAGCCCTGGAGTTAGCTCTGGAGTTAGTCCCGGAGTTAGCTCTGGAGTTAGCTCTGGAGTTAGCTCTGGAGGTAGCTCTGGAGGTAGTCCCGGAGTTAGCTCTGGTGGTATCTCTGGAGTTAGCTCTGGAGGTAGCTCTGGAGTTAGCTCTTGAGGTAGCTCCGGAGTTAGTCCTAGAGTTTGCTCTGGAGTTAGTCCTGGAGTTAGCTCTGGAGTTCGTTCTGGAGTTAGTCCTGGAGTTAGCTCTGGAGTTAGCTCTGGAGTTAGTCCCGGAGTTAGCTCTGGAGTTCGTTCTGGAGTTAGCTCTGGAGTTAGTCCTGGAGTTAGTCCCAGAGTTAGCTCTGGAGGTAGCTCTGGAGGTAGCTCTGGAGGTAGCACTGGAGTTCGTTCTGGAGTTCGTTCTGGAGTTTGTTCTGGAGTTAGTCCTGAAGTTAGTTCTGGAGTTCGTTCTGGAGTTAGTCCTGGAGTTAGTTCTGGAGTTAGTCCTGGAGTTCGCTCTGGAGTTAGCTCTGGAGTTCGCTCTGGAGTTAGTCCTGGAGTTAGTCCTTGAGTTAGTCCTTGAGTTAGCTCTGGAGTTAGTCCCGGAGTTATTCCCGGAGTTATTTCTGGAGTTAGTCCTGGAGTTAGTCCTGGAGTTAGTCCTGGAGTTCGTTCTGGAGTTAGTCCTGGAGTTCGTTCTGGAGTTAACTCTGGAGTTAGTCCTGGAGTTAGCTCTGGAGTTAGTCCTGGAGGTAGCTCTAGAGTTAGCTCTGGAGGTAGCTCTGGAGGTAGCTCTGGAGTTAGCTCTGGAGGTAGCTCTGGAGTTAGTCCTGGAGTTAGTCCTGGAGTTCGTTCTGGAGTTAGCTCTGGAGTTAGTCCTGGAGTTAGTTCTGGAGTTAGTTCTGGAGTTAGTTCTGGAGTTAGCTCAAGACCACCATAGTCTTCTTTGAACGGCCCTAAGCCATCATGCACCTCCCTGTTCAAACCAAGGATATAGTCGTATGCTTCCTCCTCGTCTGAGTCCAGTATGGATAGCATGTAGACGCCCTCCTCCGAACTCTGGGAGAAGATCCCCTCGTCTACGCAGCGTTCGGTGGAGATCTCATCGGAAGCCGTGTCCTTCCAGAACCACACTCCAGCATCAGTACTCTCAGAACTCAGACTCAATGAGCAAGTGGACTCAGTGGTCCTTAAGGAAACAGAGCTGTCAATGTTGATTGCAGTGGCAGCATTGCTCCCTGGTGTGGGACCTTTTGACTGATGAAGGGACGGGACACTAAGGACTTTAGAAAAGGT
Source organism: Plecoglossus altivelis (assembly GCA_036571765.1). Taxonomy (NCBI): domain Eukaryota; kingdom Metazoa; phylum Chordata; class Actinopteri; order Osmeriformes; family Plecoglossidae; genus Plecoglossus; species Plecoglossus altivelis. Next base: position 5,839,615 of record BROE01000004.1, on the reverse strand, counting down.
CATTTCAGGCAGGTGGGTGGGAGTTAGCCGAGCCTCATCTGAAGGCCCATTGGTCTGTTTCATCCAGGGTAGCTGCTGATTGGTCTCCTGACTTATGGACAAGGTCTGTGCTTCTTCACAAAAGGCAGACGTGGGCCCAAAGCTAACTGACTTCACCGGAGTTAGGCAATGAGACTTTGATGTTGGTTGTACATCTCTCCCTGTTAATGAAGTTGTCCTTAATTTAAAAACAGGGCAAAGGTCCTGTAATGGAAGTGAAATATTATTGTGTTTGAGAGAACACTAGACATGCTGTAGAGAAACCTAAAGTAGTTTGTACCACCTGCCCACAGTCTGTGCTCTGACCCAGGCTTATTTTATGGCTGTATTTTCCTATTTGACTGATGTTTAGGGTGTGTTTTACAGTTAAAGAAGCTGCAAAGTATGCATGTCATTGCAAAGTATTCATCCTGCAAACACTTTTTTTAGATGCTTACATAATCATGGCCAGGGTAAAGTTGTGGAAACTGTGACACATAGGTTATGATGGACCGCTCATCTGGGGCACAGCAGGACACATCTACGACAAAACAGGAAACACAACAGAATAAACAAAACAAGAGAGAAAGCCCTATTTGACATTGCTTCTAAAAAGGAGCTGTACAGCTACTGTCTGATCTGTGGAACGCAAATCCATCTTAATTTATTTTAGGTTTTGCGATGATGCTTAAAACAGGAAGCCGCTGCCCCACCGTCTGGGTCCAGGAGAGTCGGGATCCCCAGGCTGCTCTGAGCTATCATGAAGGCCTCTCTCACATTGTCTCTGTGGTCTCTGAGGAGGCTGGTCCTCAGGTCCACCAGGCCAGGGGCTATGGATTTAACCAGAGCCAGGAAAGCCAGACCACTGCTCCAGCTCTTTCCAAAGTCAAGTACGCTTACGCCAAACCTGGTAGACAAGAGGCAGTCTGTCATACAAGGACACTCATTTAGAACTTTCTTGTATATCTCCTAACTCACTTTGATGTGCGTTGTTGGACCCAGTGCAGAAGTGTCTTGATGGCTTTCCCATGACGCTGCGGGTTTCTAGCAGCCTTCCTCCCCTTAGACATCAGTGTGTTAGAGTGGGTGAAGTCATCAGTGACACAGGAAAGGTCACGGGATGAAGGGTAACAGCTGATGGGTAATGATGAGAGGCTGCACGAGAGCTGTTTCTGGAGGCCACCGGTGACCTCTTTTATCTGAGTGGACAAAGATGAAACCATAACATGTAGGTACCTTAACTGATTTAGAGCGTACGTGTGTTAGGAGCGATAGAGTGAAAAGGAAAGTGTTGAGAAAGGAAACAAAATGTGAGGGTAGAAAGAGAGAAAGAGTGAGACAAGTCAGAGACAGGTGGCATGGCAGAAGAAGAGGGAGTGAAAGAGGAAGAGAGTGTGTTTTTTCACTTGAAAAAATAGGATAATATTCCAGATCAAGCCCAGGACAGCAGAGGGAACGCCATCAGCAATAGTGGCAGCATCAATGCGCTGTAACTTCACCTGTAGCAAAAAATGTAACAATATTTTAAAAGGTTAAAAGGTAAAAGTACTTCAGTATGATGTGCCAGTTATTGCCAGTCGGGCCCTCTTGCTAAAGGAATTGCTTGATTGAGTTATCACTTACATGTCTGTCATCAAGGAAAGCCAAGGCCATAGCGATATTGTTGAGTTTGAAAATGCGGTATGAGGATGGTCTGAACCTGTAGTACTGCAAAAGAACATAAGTGTAAATGTTGACCTAAGCGGCAGATGTGTAATGGACAGAATGATCACATGCTCGTTATGCTGTGACAACTTGAAACATTATCATTGACAATGGGTAGAAACATTGTCCTTCTCAATGTCTAGCTGACCCACTGTCCTCACCAGTTTGTATCCAGACAGCTCTTCCAGTAATGCCAGGAGCACTCTGCCATCTTGTAAATCTGTGAAAAGGTCTTCGACCTCTATTGAAAACTGGAGGAGATACTAAATTATTATAAGTCAAAATACGGCAACAAGATACATATTCAGACACCTTTCAGAGTGCCTTACTTTTTCCAAGTGTGCGTTTATCCACCTGGTGAAAGTTCTTTTCTGAATAGCTTCCCTTTCACCTGGCAGAGGAAGAAGGCGGTTTGTCTTGACTTGCACCACTCAGCCAGCCACATTAGTTGAAGACACTTTACATATGTTATAGGGCACATAACTGTGACTGCGAAAGGCCAAGTAGTTGAACATGATGAGACCTGAGCCGTACTGCAAATATGTTCATCCAGAAAGCTGAATTTGAATATGTCTCTGGATTACAAATAAGCCTTTATTTGGTTCCAATGCACCATTCTTTGTTGAGGAGCTTAAATGGTGTTTAGTGGTTTTGTAAAGATGTCACCAAGCCAAGCCAAAATTGTATGGAAATACTTTGTTCAATAAACAAGATTAAACAATAAGACATCAGTAATAAAGTATTTCTCAACACCGTCACTTCAACGTCGCATTTCTAATCATACAATTACCTTTGAGTACGCCACCGTTTATCTGTCCAGTAGATTCCCCCTGGTCAAAATGGGTCTTATCCAGGTGCCTTTCCATTAAAGACATCGCATGACAAGCGTGTCACAAAAGGGCAACAACCTTAACTGACTTAATACTGCAAGACTTCCCAGAACTATGAACTGTTTTCCTAGATTTAGAACCTGTGTGACACACTCTCGAGAAAGTGGAGGATGAGAGTTGTCAGATTGTGAAATAGCGATAAGCAACTACGAACCTTGCCTCAACACGCCAAGAACCATGCCTCAATACGCCAAATCTCCTCCTACTACATCATACTATCCACACAATTATTTAGTGGATGAAGAAATGGTTACACTTGTCATGTGTGATGCATGGAGTGCTATTGGTGCCTAGTCAAGTGCAACATTCCACCAGGGTTTGCATTGTATCTGAAATGCAAGTATTTTGAATGGAAAAATTTGGAAATTAACATTCAATATTGAAATTGCAGACACCTGTGACCAATTAAAAACTTTATTTCAAAACCGATTTACAGGCATCTGGCATACAAAGAGGACTTGAATCTGGTCAGTTGAAGCCCAGAGGTCCAGCCATTTCTGGAAAAGAAGCACATCCATACAGAAATATTAGGAGATCCACCATGTCATTTTAAATTGTGATAAGATTTCTTGCTTGGATGATTAACTACCTGTTATTGTCTGCTTTCATGAAAGTGAATCTAGCCTGTTAAAAAAGGGAAAACATTATCGAATTTTTTAGAATAACGCAATACATGAAATTCAGAACAGGTGTGGTGAAACTGGTCACACGGGCGATGTGGAGGCCTAAGCGTTTGTCAGGTACAGCTCTTCCTGCCAATTAATATCAGGCCCCCGCGCAATGCTTTCTCTTCCTGCTTCAAGAAAGGTGACGGTTACAAAAAGGCACTGTCACCACCGTGGAAAGCAGGGACTCCTTAAGGAGCAATGTACTAGGAACATCGCACGTGAAACTCCTGAACCTCCAGAAGTCACGCCTTAGCTTCTTTGACTTTACTTTATGCTACCTTGTTCAGCTGCCAACAACTTTCTTTGTTTGGAGCTGCATCACAAGATAGCAATTGAGGGACTGTGATAGTCTTGCCTATTAGAAAACGTTCGTCATCTAAAGATATAGACACATCAGCGGGAATTTTCATTATCTGTCAGGACTAACGATTATGTTCTGCGACAAAACCTGCCATACTTACAACTTCCATCAGTTGCAGAGCGAATATGACAACAATATCTCATGCTGACTTCCTAGCCTACTTTGAGGCGTACACACGCGTCGAGTTATGTAGCAAATACCCCGGAAACACAAATAAAATACAATTTAGCAATGAGATTATATTTAACTTGATTCGTTTTTCTGTATGCATATTTATCTAATGATACATATATAATTATTTAAAGGTTTTCATATTTTTGTTTTTAACAAATAAAACAACTTCTGTTAAAATAAAATTTAGAACTTGCGTAACTAAAATGATTGACGTAATACTTAACCAATGAAACGCAAGCTTGACTTTGTACTGGCCAATGCATGATCGTTCTCATTTACTACTTCCTTCCACTTTGACTTACTGAGGAGTACAATGTTTGTGTCTCGGCTGTAAACTGTGTTGTGTGTGAAAGTGCGACAGTTATAATAGCTCTTCATTTGTGATTCAGTATCTCGTTTGGCGTCAACTGAAAACCATGAACAACCTCCTTAGGTCGACTGTTCGTTGTCTGCGGGCGAATTCATTAGCGTACCTTCCAAGGCAAGCTGATGGACATGTGTCGTTCGTGTCGGCCCGGCTAATGTGTTCGGCAGATCTACAAAAAGACCTTGGTGACATGGTAAAGAAAGATAAAGTTGTTGTGTTTATGAAGGGCACACCCGCACAACCGATGTGTGGCTTCAGTAATGCCGTGGTTCAAATCCTCCGGATGCATGGCGTAGATGATTATGCTGCTTACAACGTGTTGGATGACCAGGATTTGAGACAAGGTCAGTACAAGTTGTTGTTCAATCTTGTTGTTTTACACGCTAATTATGGACAAGTTTTTGATGTATTTGTAAACTTATGCTAAAACTCATGATGATTTGGGCTTCTTAGACGAGAGTAGCCTCAGCTCAAGGACAACGTTTACAAAAAGCTGTCATTAAGCCAGTTTTGTGTGTTGGGTTCTTGACTTTTAGTTAAAGTGGTTGCTTTTTATTCCGAACGTTTTATCAGTATTCAGCAGCCGGACCATGGGCGTGGTAGGCCTACATGTAAAAAGCTGGACATGACGTGCCTTACTTGTTGCGACAGTTGACAATGTCATGAAAAATGCCGGTGTCATACTTGCTTAAAATATGAGGAAGCAATGAAAAATGCTTCCATGGTTGTTGGATAGTGTAACGCATAGTGCAGCAGACTTCTGGAATCTGGTAGATTCAGTTTACAACTCACTCAAATGTTGAAATACCGGCCACTTAACCAAGATAATTTCATGACCTATGTATGAGTATTTATGTATAACAATATGTGTCATTCACAGTAGACATTGTCTCCTACAGGCGTGAAGAGCTTCTCCAACTGGCCCACCATCCCTCAGGTGTACTTCAATGGGGAGTTTGTGGGGGGTTGTGACATCCTGTTACAGATGCACCAGAGTGGAGACTTGGTGGAGGAACTTAAGAAGCTGGGTATCCACTCTGCACTGATAGACACAGAGAAACAGTCCAAGTAGAGAAGAGGGCGCCCATTCAAATCCGGAGGCTGACTGTAACTACTCGTCACCAATCGCCCCCACATGAACACTGACCTGACCTGTTAGACATTTCTGTAGATCGATCTGGTGGAGAAAAAAAAAACTCTCAAACAATGTTTTGTGTTGTTTTCTTGTCAGTTTAAAAAGGTTTGAAAAGTCTGGTAGAATGTAGGTTTTACCTGCTCTGGCACATCAGATCTACAAGTGCCTCTAGGTTAGACAAACAGCTGACGTTGACTTGAAGTTCACATAAACCTCCGTGTATAGAGTTGCGTCATGCAAACTGCTGAAGACTGAACGGCCCTCAGGTTACCAAGGAGACGTGGTGGCCAGTCACCACTCTCCTCACAGATGCACTGCCACCACCACAAACTTCTATTCCTGCTTAAACAGATTTCTCCCAATGTAAGGAAGCTGTATTTCTTATCAATAATCAGTAGTATCTGTGACAAATGAAGAGAAGTTAAATGGCTCACACTAACTTCACAACCACTTATTTCTGACACGACACCCTTACCATCTTCTGCATATAGTACATCGATGTTATCCAAGCTACGCTTGTGTAGAACGTTGTATATTTAAGTCAATGTACATTGAAAATATTATTTTAACAGCATGTAAACTGATGAATTATGGAATTAAATATTTTGCAAATCCTGTAAATTAGCTTTCTTTTGATACCTTCATCCTGAAAAAAGTTTAGCTAAGCTTGTAAACAGTGCTCAGAATCACAGTTTAATAACTACAGCCTATTCTGTCCGCCTACACACTAGCACGGAAAGATACAACATGTCCTTAAAAGAAAGCTTCTGTATTGAGGATTATCAGCTCAACCAACTGTTGGATTTAATCTCTTTGAGGCACCTTTTACTTTCATCAAGTAAAACCCCAAATAGAATTTTAAATGTGTTCTATGTTTACGTAAGAAAGACCAAAGGTGAGGTTCTAAAAAACCTATTCCAAATTGGAATTTTATTACAAAAAACTTTTACGAATATGAATAGCTGTAAGACAATGGTGACACGCCCCTTTTTAAATATACAACAATATGGGCACAAATACTGTGTCAACCTAACCACTTCCCAAACCTCTCCTTCAGGTCATAGGTATGAAGAACATATCACGGACTAGCTGTTCCTCAGTCCTGAAGGATGAGGGAGGTCCAGGCAGGGGAGGCGAAGGGAGAAGGGCATGTTGAGGTCTGGGTTCAGAGCTTCTGGAGGAACCTGAGCACCAGGTCTCTCAGGGTGGTGCGCAGCGTCTCATTGTTGTCACACACGATGTGTGTCCCGTCTTCCTCCAGCTGGATCAGAGTGTCCTCAGCTTGCAGGTGGAGGATGTGTCCGTCTGCCGTCTCCTCCACCTTCACCTCCGTGATGCCGTGCTGCAGAGAAGACAAGCAAAGATATGGTTGGAGCTCAGGGGTTAGAGCATGAATAAGTCAAAGGTTCCCCCCCTCACCACTGTACATTTCTACGGATGAAAGTGTAAATGGGGTGTTTGATATTATGGGGATAATGGGGACAGAAGCCTAGTAATACATACACTGATGAGGAGAATGGAATAGCAGAATAGGGACTCTAGTAATCCTGCCAGCAGTCAGACTCACCTTGTGGAGCGCAGCCAGGAAGGCCTCCAGGGGGATGGCTCCACTGAGGAGCGGTTTGGGGGCCAGTAGCTCTGGGGGCTCCTCCATCACCCTCTTCCTCTTCTTACTAGGGGCCACAGGAGGGGGCTTGGGCACCGACTGATCATGCACAGAGATCAAAGACACTCGGTTGTATTTTCCTTTCATATTCAAACAGATTATTTTCCTTTTGATAAATGCGTAACTACAACCTTGTATTACCTGGAGCATGTGTTTGTTGTCCTTCGATTGGAGGACAGCCGACACTGTTGCAACAGAGATGCCAGGCTTGATCTCAGAAGGGACAAGGGATCGGGCCAACTGTAGGATTACAGCTTCAACTCATTACAGGACACAGGATGCACACAACCTGAGGCTATTTGGGTCTGCAGCACCATTCAACCAGAAACATCCTCATTATTGGGTGAGCAGAAGTCAGTGGTATAAACTCAGTATTTGGCTTCAGAACAAGAGCTTTTATAGACTAAATAAATAGGTATTGATCAGCACTAGTCCCCACCTCAGGGAGCAGCTGGATGCGTTCGTAGTGGCGTCTGAAAGGAAGGCTTAGGACAGAACAGCGGCGGTACGGCATGGGAGCGGGCTGTAGTTCCAGCATCAGGTCTGAGCGGTGAGGCTGGGCGAGGGGAGGCTGGGTGTACTGCTCTGGACAAACCACATGGAGGGGCTGCGTGGAGCATGAATGAGAGAGGACACCTATGGGCCTGTACTGCTGCAACCAGCACTTGGTGCGTTCCAAAACAAACTCATTCCAACTACTTTCTGAATTCATTCCAATCTGATATGGATAGAATAAGGGTATTAGAGGGGTGTGGTGGATACCTGGACCTCCTTGAGAAGTTTGGACACCTGGTGGAAGTTGAGGCGTGTGTCAATGGGGCAGTAGACACACTTCATGGCCAGGGGCTGGTAGGGGGCCAGGGCTTCTAGGTAAGAGAAGTCAGGCTCTGGGGAGGTAGGAAAACAGGGACACACAGTCTTGTAACTACAGTGAATTAAGTGTACTGAAGGCTGGACAATTAGGGGCAGAATACCCTTTGATTAGCATTTCCCAACAAACTCTTCAATTGGCAAACATTTAAATTGGTGCAGGTCAAACTAAAACAAAGATATAGATGATTGTGTGCATGTGTGTGTGAGAGATGTCTTTTTTCCAGCAACACAGGTTGATTCATCTCACCAGTGAAGATAATAGTGTTGAGGCTGGACTTCCCCCACAGCTCCAGGAAGTGAACAACATCACCGAAACGCAGGGAAGGGTGACCGGTGAACACCACACATGGCTGACGGAACTCGCTGCTGAAGCTACCATGGATGGTGGGGTAGTGCTTCAGCTTGTTAGTCTGGATCAGCTGAACAGTTAAAAGACGTGGTACTATTAGAGTTGGTCCAAAAGAGATCCAGTATGATCATAATGATGAAACTGGCATATTATGGGTTTACCTCTGCATGAGGAAAGGGAGGTTCTGGAAGATAGACTTTTGACTGTTTGTTGTGACAGAGCCTGAGATAAAAGGAAGACAAGCAGGTGAGGAGTTGACCAAAACCAGCACACAAACACTTTATACAAGGAGAAATCAAAGCTTTCTGTTGAGTATATTACTCCCAATAAGTACATTTGCTACTTCCTTATTATCTGTTTACATATTCTACCTAATGTTTTTCCATAGTTCAAGTCATGTATATGTAGCTTTAGATAAAAGCATCAGTCAAACTAATCAAATGGCATGTTTAATGTACATATTCTTACCACTCAGCAAAGATTTGTGAGAACTCCAGGGAGCTGTTGGCCACAGGGGATATGAAGTAGAAAGGTGTGTTTCCAAGGTTGGCGTTCTCTATGAACTGGTACAGGCACTCCAGAAGGTCGTAGATCACTCCAGAAGAGTAGCAAGGCACTAGCACGTTGCCCCCTGAGCGAATAGTCATGGCTGCAAACAACAGTGGACAGTTTGGTCACGGTCAAGTGAAAAACTGACTAGTGAAGCCACTTCGTTCTGTTACAGTTGGTTCCTCAGTGGAGTTTTGGCAGACTCCTCTGTGATTTTCTGGAACCACACAACACTAATAAAACAGCATTAGATTTTAAGAAGTCTTCAGGATCCCATTGTTGGGTAGCTAGGACAAGAAATTCAGTTTAAAGCCTCCTTACCCAGATTACTGCAGAAATCTCCCAGCATGCCATCTGGGTTGGCAGTCGGCATTTGGGTGAGGCCAGTCAAGATAAGAACATCACTGTTCTTCAGTGAGGTCTGGTCCATTGGCTGGAAAAATGATATGAGGGACACTCTTTAATATCCTCCATAAAAACACTTTTGCAGTACAGTTTATGCTTTATTCAAATTCATATACTTCCCTTTTTGATCCTGGAGGAAGCTCAAGATTTTGGCAAATGTACCGCATCTGAAAATGTACACAATGTTGTTCCCAGCTGAACACAGTCGAGTGGCTGAGCCTGTGACACTCACCTGAGGATGAGTGGTGAGAAGGGAGGATCCAGACACATAGGACACTTTCTCATAATGGGATTGGATGATCCAGTTTGAGCTGCCTAGTGAGTAGCCAGAGCTGAGGGGCGTGACCTGCACCGCACCAAACAGTTCCTGCACAGCAAATATTTTGGATTTGTTTAGGTCAGTCCAGCTTTTGACTGCAGATCAAGAGGTTGCAGGTTCAAATCCCGCAACTTTATGTTGCATTGTGTAGACGTGTCTGATTTTCCCACTACGTTATTATTACACAATGTAACAAAATCAAATAAGCATCTGTATGGTTAGTGTGGGTGTTGTTCTGAATGTGTTCAGGAGGGAACTCACCACTTTCTGGGAGTAGCCCACAAGCTGAACTTTGCTGAGAGCCGAGTTGACTTCTTGAATGCTGTAGCATCGCTTCCATGCCCACACATGAGCAACATCCTTTAGCGGTCCAGGTAGCAGCCTTTAAAACACCAAATGACAGCAGAATGACCCAAAACAGGACACCACCCACATGAGACAATATCATCTTATTTTAAGATTTGCACACCTTTGTATTTCCTTATTTTTCCAGCAGATGGCAGACTGAGCCTTGGGGACTCGCTCCATGAAATTCACCAGCTCCTCCATTAGCAATCTGAAAGTGGTGACAAGTGATTTCTCAAGTTTGAACTGTCACCCAGAACTCTCGTTGATGACACATATCTTCTGCTGTTACTGTGTTGATGCACTTCCCCCCACCTGCCAATCTGAAGAGTTGGCTCTGTGGCGTACACTGTTCCGGTGAAACCGGTGTGTTCAGTGATGTAGGGGAGGGCCATCATACAGTGATAGTTCGAAATCAATATGACATCAATGGTGGATAAGTCAAGCAGCTCTTTCTGAGGAGGACAGAGAAAAGAGAGAAAGCACTATAATCCCCCTGCCCCATTTGCAAGCTTCACAAACTCTGTAAATGATTATATATAAAAATGTTAATTGTAATATAACATCTACTATTTATTCAGTAGTTAAAGGCTGTACAACTGTACAGCCGTTTTTACCTCTGGGAGACAGAACTCTGGCTGTGAGTCCACAAACACACGACCTGCACACTCTTTGAGTTCCTGTAAGACATACAGGTACAACATCAATGGAATACATAGTAATCAAAACGTAGATAACTTGGATACATAGTTTCGCAATACCTTTTGCAAGTTGACTGTGCCATCTTTGGAAATCCAACCGGGTAGTTTTGAGAGCCTTGCACTGAAAGTAGGGAAAACGCGTGGGCAGAAGTTATGGTTACAGTTGGAAAAATACAGCACAAATGTACCATCGTGTTAGTGTTAAACTGAATATGACGAATACTGCTTCGTATGGTCTACCGACAGACCCACACTCACCTGTGCACTAGAGGAAGGGGGAGGAAGTTGAGGACAGACGTGGTATCCAGCCCACAGTCCAACATAATAGTGGTGGATTTAAATTTAAGAACATTGCATGGCAATGTAGGGTGGCCAGATAGGCAGTACTGGCAGCAGACAACAAGTATAAAATTAGACACATGCTATCTAAGAAAGCATAAATGCAAACAACAATGGCACGCATGAACGCTAGTTTAGCTAGTTTGCTGGCAGTCTAGCTGCCAAAATTTACGATATTTTGGTCTTGGTTTGTAGCATCCAAATGAAACTATAAGAAATTGCCCCAGCTGTAGCACCACTTACCAGTTTCATTTTAGAAGCTGTTTACTAACTGTCTTCCACTACAGTTCAGTATAGCTTCAATTCAATCATGTAGCGTCAATTTCATGTGAGCTTCAACGTTTCTAGTTTTGTCCCACATTGTATCGTCCTTTGTACATATACTGCCCCCTATAGCATTGGAATAAATGTGTTCAAAGTCAAAGTATATACAGTGAAAATAGACAGATGGTTTGAGCTATAAACACCAACGTATTTTGACATTATTCTTCCAAAATGTACAAGGTACTTTAAAGCCACGGCGCAGACAGCAGCCAAAAACCCAAATCAACAAAGTCAGGTGGCCACTGACAGGCGGACCCTGCCATTCTCTGACCCTGCCTAGCTAACGTCATGACATTACTAGATATTTTGTTTGTGGGTTATTTGTTGTCGGAACAGTATTACAACCTTCCCGGTTATACCTAACACGAAGCATCTACGCCAGGCACCTACCAAGCCACTCCCGCATTAGATACGATAGGCCAAATGTTGCGAAACTCTCGTTGTGCCTCTTTAATGGTGGCTCACTTGTTTTTGTAGGCGTTAGCTAATCAGGATAGCTAACACAGGTAGCTAAGCTACACCTCCATAAGTTCATGTTCGCCAATGGAGGACTCATACAATCGGTAGCAAAGAAGTTTTACGGGTGGTCAAGGACAGGTATGGATCGCTTAAGTGTGTATGATAGTTACTTGATATGATTCGTTAGCGGCATATCATGAATTAACTTATGGTGATTTCGAGACAGGAATGACATTAGCCAGCTCCGCTTCAGAAATGACTTCACACTACTGATGGCAACTTCACAGACTGAGAGTAGAACAGACTGAGCTGAGCTAGAACAGTAATGTAACTAAATAATTTACGTTTGTGACAAATTTGGCATGGCACTAAAAGTTAGGGACTGCTAGCAACTATCTTCTCAACGAAGTTATGTATACTGACAATCCCGAGTCGTCTCCCTTTCACAGATCACAGGTGTAAACTAAGTTTACTAGCGATGGGAAATACCTGCAGCAATAACCTGGGAATACCCCGAGCTAAGGGGCCCAATCCGGTTGGGTGCACTGATTTAATGATGGATCCTACTGTGCAGGTACCGCATTGTTTTATGTTTTTTACTAGTAACAATTTTCAAAGAAAATATGAGAAGTACTCTTCCCTGAACGTAATGCATTGTTCAGATTCGTCTGCGCTGTTAAGCCCACCCTTGGCAGCCACTGGTTACATTACCAATGTATGAATCAGACAAATAGCCTAATAGTTAACAGAGTAAATGTATCACTCCAATATAATTTACAACTGTTGTCCATAGGGCACGTTTTTTCGTCTGTACTATCCCTGTGCCGAGACAGAGAATCCGGACATGCCTGACTGGATCCCTAGACACGAGTATTTGAATGGACTGGCGGACTTTATGAAAATCAATAGAACCATAAGTGACAGGATTTTCAGTTATCTCTTTGGTAAACATTTATTTTTTATGTTTTAAACATTTTCTCCGTATTTCTTCAAAATATATTTCTTAGTTTGGAACATTGCAAATATCATATTTTATCCTTTCTTTCACTGATTTGAGAATTTAATGGACAAATTCTCATTTTTATTTATTTGAAAGGTTCATACAAAATACCTGCAGCCTTGAATGCTCCATTTAAGTCAAATGAGAAATGCCCAGTAGTAGTCTTCTCCCATGGCCTCGGAGCTTTCAGGTAAATCCATTTAGAAGCCTATGTCGCTATTTGCCACACCCACTTTACATCGGTTATTTTTCTATATGTAATCATGAAATCGTTGCCTTGCCAGCTAACTACCTTCAGTGAAAGACCTGTCATCATTAATAACCCTGGTGCTGCCTTCCATTCACTGTGACCCGCCTTTGTGGTACAAATGGTGAATCACAATGATCCGATGGCAGCACAAGGGTTTACTGCAAGAAGTATATTGAGAAGGCAGCTTTGTTTTCTGCGTTACAGAACCTTATATTCAGCCATATGTGCCGAATTGGCGTCCCATGGATTCATAGTTGCATCCGTGGAGCACAGGTATAGTCCTTTGTCTCTGCTACCCGTCACCACTTCATTAAAGGCCATTTCACAATACAATACTTTGTTATGAGCCTATTAAACAGACAAGGAGGAGATCGCATCGGACGGTCAGTGTACTCATGCTAACACTAACAAAACATTTTACAATAGGTAGGCTATACGTGCCCCCCTCCCATCCCCACATGACGTTTGTTTATTTTAGGGTATGGGTGGAAAGGTTGCATGGACAATGGTACATACAAGGTCATCACATTTTTACCGGTATAGACTTACAGAGACCATATAGCAACGACCTGCATGGGGGATGGGAGTCCAGCCTAAAGCCGCACACTATAGTTTAGGTTAAGCCTCATCTTACTCCAGTTTGGCCCAGATCAATATGAAAGAAAAAAAAAACGAATTTAAACATGTGCATATTTTCTCATGTCTTATGCGTCTTGTGTAGAACATGAAAATATATAGATGTTATTCAAAAAAGACAAATACATTTGAATGGTGTGATACAACGTATCTTCCTGACCCAGGGAGCCAACCTAAACGAACATTACAGAATACGAACACAAAATAGGAAGCCTCGTCAAGGTGTGTTTTGCCTTCTTGTTTCAATCCAGGGATGAATCAGCATCCGCCACATACTTCTACCACGAGAAGCCAGATTCTGAGCAGAACAAGGCTTCTCCGAAAGGCCCTCCAGACGTCCCCAATAACCTGGCGGAGGAGTGGATGTACTACAGATCCCTGAAGCCAGGGGAGTTGGAGTTCCCTCTCAGGAGTAAACAGGTTCACCATCAAACTTTTTGAATGGCCCTTTTTTCAAGCCATGTTACAAACACCTGTATATACTCCGATAATACTTGACTCAACCCAACCTAAACCCTCAAGAGTATGATTCATATTGAAAACTATATGAATATATTCAAATGAATGCTCTGTTATCAGGCTTCCACAGAGCTTGATAACAACCCATTCATTAGAATCAGGGGTGCTGGAGGAGGGAAACATAGAAAACCTTCAGGACAATGGCCCTCGAGGACCAGGGATTGACACCCCTGATTTAAATGATTTCCATCCACACTTGGAAATTTACTTCTGAAGTTGTCCAGTCAAATTTGTCTCCAAAGAGGCTTACAGAAAGGGATTTGAACTTAGAACATCTTGCTCTTTAATTGAAATGCTCTCCCACTGAGCTAATACCTATCCATGTATCTCAGCCTGAAAAGTTTGTTGATGGCCTGAAAAATACATTTAATAAACAATCTGGCCTTTTTCTTTCTTTCTTTTTTTCCAGGTGAAACAACGTGCAGAGGAATGCATCCAGGCATTGGACAGACTAATTGAAATTCACTCAGGAAACCCGGTGGAGAATGCGCTGCAGACAGAGTTCGACTGGACAAGTTTAGAGGTAAATCTTGAGTGTCATGAATTGGCTGGTCTTTACCCATTCCAAAATGTGTTAGCGTTAGTTCTTGCGATCATCAGCGTAGTTGTGTTGAAACCTCATGAACTACTTCCTCCAGTGTGAGGTTAGTTTTAGTTGTCCTGACCGACTGACTTCTCTGTTTTTCACCTCCCTCTCTTCTCTTCCCCTTCATTCCCTCAGAATTCTATGGATCTCTGTCGGATAGCAGTGATGGGGCATTCTTTTGGGGGAGCCACTGTAGTTGAAGCTCTTTGCAAGGGGGATGTCAAATTCAAGTATGTTTAGGTAGAACCATTAGGCTTGCTGTGTATAGGGTCAGTGCACAGTCAGTCCATGGACATTGTTTAACTAAACACACCACATTTCTTGCTCTTAATATTTGACCTATGCAGGTGTGGAATTGCTTTGGATGCATGGATGTTTCCCCTGGATGACGAGATCTACCCCAGAGTGAAGCAGCCCATCTTCTTCATAAACTCTGAGAAGTTTCAGTGGGCGGGTAACATCAGCCGCATGAGAAAGCTGGACTCCGCTGTCATTCAGAGGAAAATGATTACTATAAGGTAACATACCCATACTGTACATGGTAAAGTATGAGTATGTCCACAACATACTGTGAATATGACCAAGTCCATTTAGAGAGAAAAAACTAAACGATAAATAGAAACTATAATTTGTTAAAAACAAAGACGAAACTGTATATTTTTTAATGTTCTGAAATTGAAATATTTCTTTATTTAAATGGCCAGCTGTTTGTAAGTTATTCTGTCATTAATTTATCACAACAATTTAAAATAAAATGTTATGCTGTGTACCCTTTCAATGTTGACATTAACCTCATAAAATAGATTGATATGCTGCCATGAGGTAAAGACAACTTCTTGGAAATAGTTTGATCCTGTTGTACGGAAAAGCCTAAAGTTTAAACTACGAGTTTCAGGTCAGGAACAGGCCTCTGATTGGTTGGTTACTCAAGCATACATACTGACTGCATCTAAAGGATCCCCCCCCCCGTTTCTTCACTGACAGAGAAACCAAGTTAGAATGGCACCTTTAGTGCCTTACGATCATGATTAGCACAATTTATAAATCATTTAAGAAAGGTATTTAAATTCAAAGTATTTGAGTAAATCTGATCTGAATCATGATTGCATTTGGATGACGTGCCTGTGCTTTCTCTGCAGGGGGACAGTCCATCAGAGCTTCCCAGATTTCACTTTTCTAACAGGAAATTGGATCGGAAAGATTCTTAAATTGAAAGGAGAGATCGACCCTGTGATTGCCATGGACCTCTGTAACAAAGCCTGCCTAGCTTTCCTGCAAAGACACCTGGGTAAGAAGGAAGCAGAGATTGCAAAAGTGCACATAGTAGATATAGTAAATATAGAGTTCTCATCAATGACACTAACCTATTTTGGAAAAATGTTAAATATTTTCAGCCTTTCTGAACGTGTAAAAAAATTGTAAAACCTTTTGAGTCTTTTGAGGAACATTTTTAAATGCCAATTATAAAAACAGCAATGTTTTGCAGGTCTTCATAAAGACTTCAACCAGTGGGACCATCTAATTGATGGGAAGGATGAGAACCTCATACCAGGAACCAACGTCACCCTGTTCCAGTCTTCCATCTGACCCACCGTACTTTCCTCATCAACCAGTGGGATTCATTGTTGGTGGGGGTTATTATCAAGTCAATACAAGCTCTCCCACTTGACGTATGTGCCACTGTCAGTTTTGAATGTTGTGAATGATGGTCCAATGCAAAAAAAACAACACAAAAAACAAAGAATTTAATTCAGTCTGGACCATGCTTGGGCAAGTAGTTTCTTAGAGAATTGTTTTCTGATTAAAATGATTCCTAGGATGTGTTTATATACATAAATGTATACAGTAGACACAAACACTTGATTGTATGCCTCTGTTGTCTTCATCTGAACATATTTTCAATAGCGCTATACTTTTAACTATGGTTGCAGTGATTGTTGATAATTGTCCAGGGCACCTGGATGATGTATACATGATGTAGATTGACAACTGTGATTAATAGTTTCATCACTAATATATTTATCGTATATTGCATAAAATCAAGACTGAATTGACAAACCCAAACATTTTAAAACACTAAGGTTTGTTGAGCAATTACTTAAGTTGTGTCGTGAAGATGACTAGGTCCATACATCTACCTTAAAGACCCATGTCTCTGGCTGGATAAAATGGTTTTTCTATCTATCTTTTACATGTTTTTCCAATCCATCATGCTGTCTAATTTACTTTGTACACAACTGTACTGCAATAACTTGTATATGTATACATCAAATCAAAGAAGTACTTATAAAATAACTAGTTACAATGGTTTTGAGCTAAGAAGAATCCTGAATCGTTTTACTGTGTTATGATGCAATTTCTGTACTTTCGATATTTCTAAAACTTTACTGGTTACTGAATCTCACCATGCTTAAGCATGCAAAGACACCTAGTTCTAGTACCCTAGAGGGGGGGAAAACAACCAAATATGAGAACAGAAAAATGTTGAGTAAAACCACTGGAGAAATGACTTGATTACATAATGGTGTCACTTGCCAAACCTCATTGTGGCAACTTTCAGTTTCAACAAGAAAGACTCACTTTTGAAATGTCAGGATATTTATTGTTCAAACAAATGACTCTTAGATGACACAGCACATTTATTTTCTTTTTTTCCTCCTTTTATAGAAACGACAATCCATCTGCTGAAATAAACACTGTCGTGTTTCACTTTAGATGTGAACAGAGGCTTAATTCAGTGATATCTGCATTTAACAGCAATGAAAAACTAACAATAGTGCAAAATTAATTTCTAACTTAGTAGACGCGATGTTGCCGATTCAACTCGAACAAAAGCTGTTAAAAGTGGGGACAAAGGTTTACCCAGTAACTTCCCCACTTGTTAGTGTAACTTTACCGATGGTATCAACATAAATCAACATGAGTGAGGCATAAGGCCAATCCACAAAAAGTGTTTAAAGTAACTGCGATGAAACAAATTGGTCATCTTGAAAATTGTTTTCTACAGCTGTGTATGATAACTGAATGAATCTTCATGAACTGGTGAACCCTCCACACAAACTGGTTACTGAGAAGCTGATGAGAGATCTCTTCTTTAGTTCCTTATCTGATGGGCAGGAAGAGTCTCACTCACAAACACAACACTGTCCTCATCAGAGCACTCCTCAACTTTCAGGGTGAGGTGGGTCACCGAGTTCATCTGATGTTCTGAACACATACAAGAGGGAGATCACACTACAGTAATTACATTTGTTCAAGCCAACTCGGACGAGATTTTAAACTGATTGTGAATTCCAAAAGATCTTTAATATTACGAAGTCACACAACCAATGCACATGAATGTGACAGACCGACAAGATCACTCACCAAAATCATCAACGTTGGAAGCCTTCACATAATCAGCTGGCATGTTATCCTTTTAAAAGACAAGATTATTACTAGAATAATTGTGACATAATAGTTAACTCTTGACCAATCTGTTTACATTTACCCCATCCTGTGAGACAGTACTGGCCATGTCATCTGCTTCCGTCTCTTCAAACTCTTTCATTGCAAATGTTGAAGACCGTGAATAAACCATTAACAGATGGCAAATCAGACTTTCAATACAGAATATGGTACTTTACAACGGTTAAGCAGACAGGTTAAGATTGACCTTAAAAGTAGGCCACTTTAAAAAAGCAAAACGACATTCCAAGCAGGTCTGTTCTTGCCACCAGTTAGTAAAACATACCGGATCTACATTGTTCAGGGCGGGAGGCTTCCAAAACTAGAACATCCTGAAGACAACAACAAAAAGTCAGGTTTCATTTTGAAATCTTTTGTCCTACACGAAGTCAGTTTCAGAAACTCTGAACAGTTCCCTTACCTTAACTTCTTGGGTGAGAACCCTAGACATGATCTCCACATTAGATACCACTTCCGCCTCCGACACGACTGTTTCTATCTCAGACACGGCCGATGTTGAAAAATCAACTTCATGTTGTTTTGTTCCTCTTTGCATTGGGTTCTCTAAATAACACACACATGCACGGAAATTCAAAAACGGCATTCAGTCTGATAAGGACATTGGTTTATTTCAGCATAAACCTCCAGAAAACACATTTGAAAATAATGACATCTCCAATATACATGTAGCTGGATAGACGTCACACACATTTCACACCCAAACAGAGTACCTGTATTTGGTTCAGAAGAAAGCTGCAACTCTTTTTTGTCCATCCTCAACTATAACAAAAACTTTATCAATGATATGTAGGGCGGATATGTTAAATCCATCAAAACTGTGTGACAGCCATCAATACTTTACCTTGTCCTGTCCAACGATACAAGATAGGGCATTCGCTGTTGTCATATCTGTAATCTCAACTCTCTCCTCTGCACATGAGTATGGACATGTACACATTCACATGTGACATTCTTAACACATCACCAGTAATAAAGATAGGAAACCAATTTGGGTTCTGAAGGGTCAACATATCTGCAGTGTGGCATTACAAGGGTTAATAAGGAGCACCTACCAAAACGTTCCTCCGATGGTGCGGTAGGAGAAGGTTCTAAAATGTCCTGGACCTGGGATGATTTAAAATTGTTGTGTGTAAAAGTAACATGTCATTTAAATTAATAATATGTGTATGGTTCAAATGTAAAGAGACGCTACACTGCACAGTTGATCAGGGTCTTCAGATGGCATCTCAACTGTCTGGTCTGGACGAACCGTCTCAGCCAAAACAGCCTGAAAGGTTAACGGAATGCATCTAGTTAATCTCTCACAATCAAGCATACAGTGTTCTTAGTCAGTGATTATGTTGAAATCCACATATTACCAATTATTAAATACTTCACCAATTTCTCTGAGGTTGTATTGTTAGGGTCATCTCCTGAGATCGTGTCCTCACTGCCATCAGTATCTTCATCCAAGGCTGGAAAATATCAGTATGTAAAACAAAACCCAACTGAATTCAAAACATTCTTGCACTGACAAGTCTTACAAAAACATGAATTTGCCAAGTTGATCAACTCACAATACTGGGACTCTTCATTAGATGAGGCAGTGTCAAACTCAGGTTCACTCTCGTCCGGTTCACTCTGTGAACGTTCACAACATGGTTGAATGAGCTAAAGGTTGGCAAACCTATTTAAAAAACAATTTAACTGCTACGATACACACTTGCTCAGATTCTGAAGACATGTTTAAGATATTCTGCGGGTCCACCACCATTTCAGAATCATGATCAACCAGAAGAACCTTAAATAAAATATTCATAATGAATTGTCACTACAATTTACGTAAACAAATCAGAAACAATTACAAGGACATTATTTTACCTTGACAGAGTCCTCAAAGACTTTCAAAACCTTTGCTTTGCACCAGGTCTTCCTGGCTACCGACCAGATTACATAATTGGATCCAACAGCAATGTTCTCCCCGGCCGTCTGAAGTCGACCAAACTCTGAAACGCAATTGATTAAACCCACCAACATTTTGTCATGTGCATCAATTCAGATGTTGTAAGCACTTGAAATGTGAGTATAAGTTCAAGGGTGTCACTCACCAGGCTCAAAAACAGGCTTCCAGTTGCTCTCTTCATTGAGGTCTACGGTCTCAAGTTCTTCACACTGATTTTTGTGCTCGCTAGAATCTGCATCTTTGCTTTTTTCCTCTGGGGCAGTGTGACTGGTCTCTGGACTCTCCATGGTATTCTCCATATGCAGTTTGAAAACGTCTGTGTACATATCTTCTTGGTTCTGGTCACCATGGGGTAAAGTCGTCTCTTTAGGGATCTCTTCTAATAACTGGACAGTTTCTGAGCCAACCACACTTGAGGCTTGGTCCAACAGTGAAACATGCAACCCATCTTGACCCAATCTGTTGTCTTTCAGCACGTTCTTGTTGGCATCCAAGGCCAGCGTAAGTTGATTACCACTGGACACACCACTGTCTGATAAACAATCCATCTGTTCCGCTTCATTGAGTTGCTCTTTACATACCTCAGTTAAGGTTACTGTCTTTGAATCATCTTCCACTATGTTGGATAACACCGCAGGTAAATCTGTCTGGACTTCAACTGTCTGCAGTTCTTCAAACTCATCCTTTCCAGTTGGTTCTATGTCCTCTTTATCTAGGAGATCTGTGACTCCTCTTGACTCAATTTCACCTTTATGGCCAAAGTGAATATCGGCTTTTTCAAGCTTGCTCTCCAAGCACAGGTGGTCCTCGTCAGCATTCTTCTGATCTGTACATGGTAAAGTTGTTGGACAATCCTTGTTCCCTTCATGGAAACCATCGTCAGGTTCTTCTTGAACGGTACTCCGAATTAAAGTGTCAAATGTTTGCTTTGTGGTGGTTTTAGCTGGTTCTTGAGGACAGGGATCCATTGTAGCTGTTTGTTCCACAATCTGCACTGTTTGACATGGCAGTGATTTATTGGCACAGGGCGATGACTCGCCAGTGGTTGGTCCATCTGGTTTGTCCACTGTATAGCTCTTCCAGTAAGCTTTCATCACTTCATTTACCACTTGTCCTTCAAGGTCCACTTGGACAAAACATGTGGCCTGGCCCGCTTCATCACTAGATATTGACAAAAAAGTTAGGCGCAAAGGCTTGTCCGTGATCAGCTCTGATAACTGACTCAATGCATTGTCGCTCCAGGTACCTTGAGATGCATCAAACCCCTCAAACTGGCAGAGGAAAGCTTGTGGAGGCATGTCAAACAGTGGAGGGGGCAATACACGTACATCTTTTATGTTAACTCTGGATTCATTTCCATAATCAACAAAGAGAATGGACAGAAAATCTCCTTCTATGCTCTTGACTTCTGCACGATAGAACAGCTCGTCATCTGTAAAAAGAGCAATGCATGGACTTCCAGTGGAAAGGGTGTCAATCTCAATTGGTTTGTGCTGCACCACATTGCCAGCTTCACTGATCATTTCTGTGATCTTGTCAAGATCATCTGAGTTAGCCGACTGACACCAGAAAGACTGAGGGTCAATGATGGTTGAGACATAGGCTTCCATGGTCTGTCCAACTGCAATGTCTGCTTTGCCAAAACAAATAGATAGATTGTTGTTCAGTCGGAGTTTCTCTGGTGCCGACTCTTTTACAGGGCAGCTTTGTTGGGGATTTTCTTTTATTTGAGTGCATCCCATGGAGCTCTCTGGTGTCGTATCAGATAAGGTTCCTGGATGTTTAGGTGTGCCACATATGACCTGTCTGCCACTGTCCCAAAGGCTGACTTCCCACATGGATCCAGACTGTTTCATAAACTTGCATTTCAGCATTTTGTCACCACCTGCTCCAATTTCTTCTCTGAATTTGGACACGATATCTTGGTTCAGCTCTTCTTTTTCGTCCTGAGCTGGTGTTCCGCTTAATAGGCAGTGTATGCTAAATCTGGGACATTCTATAGAACATGAGTCTAGTCTACACATTTCAGAGACTAAAATTGTGGCTGTGTTCCCAAAGTCTATGAACTCCACAGAAGCTGTCCCACTCCTTGATACTTCCTGTACCACTGCACGGTACCATGAGGAATCATCTGGAAACACTGCTTTGACCAGGTCACCTTGATGCAAGTCTTTGACATTTACAGTCTCAGCAACTTGATGTTCTTCATTGAGTTTGTCTACAAAGGAAAATATGTCATCTTCATCCTTGGTCAGCTGTACAAAGAAGCTCCAAGGGCTGTTGCAGTGCGACATAAAGACATCTGTCTCCAAACCAGCCTTGATGTATTTTGAGGGCAAGTCTGATAACTTTGGAAGAATTTGCGCTTTGGCTTTTGGCGCCACAAAGTTAGCCTGTTGAGCTGGGATGAGAGGAGACTTGGGAGTTGGGAAAGTCTTTGTCTCAGTCTGGGGAACGGTTTTCGTCTCAATGACACCAATGTTTCTTGGCTCTGCACCATTATGGACATTCCCATTCCTGAGAGTTGTCTGCCTCTGATGTGGTGTTGTGTAAGGTGCTTGATAGGGAATCCTTCTCTTTGGAGGGATTTCCCTTGCTGATCCAGCTGGTTTAGGGGCACACTGGTTGGTGACCTTGTCATCATGTCCCTGGGTTTCAATCCTGTGCTCTTTGATGCGAAGTTTCTCCTTAGTCTTGGCATTAACTTGCTTTTTCCCATCATAAAGTTCAACAAGCAGTTTTCCACTGGGCTCTTTTGCCACCACAAGAGCCCTACATGTACAGTCAGTCATGCAAGTTTCAAACCAGCTGTTGACCTCACCGGAAACCTCACCTGGGATATCTGACAGCCCACATTCCACAGCTTGCACAGGGACGGACATAATCTCACTAGCTTCAATAGGGATGGGAAGCAAGTTAGATTTTTCGACTTTAATGGTGTCTCCATAATCCACAAAATTAACAAGAACAGTGGGCTGTGTAGCCTTGATCTGTCCTCTGTACCATTGCCCATCTGTGTACTTAGCAAAGCAAACTGTTCCAAATGTTTGCGGGCAGTTTGAACTCTCCAGCTGATGACAGAGAGCATTGACACTCTCTGCCAGTCCTTCGATAATTGCGGCATTCCTTTTTAGTTGGCAGTAGAAGTGATTAACACTTTTAACACTAGTCACCGTGACTAATTCCTCCATTCCTGTTTTGATGCTGTGGGTGGAGTAGTAGTAGGTGTCCAACCTGAAAGGGGATGGGGGTGCTTTCTTAGACGGAGCACGGTTAGCGAGTCCTTTCTGTACCATTAGGCTGCAGACACTCACAAAGGGCGTTTCCAGATCCACCACATTAAAGACAACTTTTTGTGCGTCAAACATGACTGCATAGATGGTGCACTTCAGGGCCACGTGGTTGGCTGCTGCAGTATCAACAAAGTCCTGAAACTGGGCTATGGCATCTTCCGTCCATTCAACAGTATTCTGGGAAGTGGGGTGAATTAGGTTGTACAGGCTGCATCGGAAAGCTTGACCTCGGAGTTTCAGGAAGATAGGGTTTATATTTCTCAAGTCTTGGACGGAGACAGTCTTAGTTTGACCATAATCTATGAATAGTACTTTGACATGAGCTGTAGCATGCTTTTGGATGACCAAGGCTCTGTACCACATTCCATTATCTGGGTGACGGGCAACACAAGCTGTCTCCACAGGGGGCAGAAACTGGCTGTCTGTGTAGAAGTTTTGGATGTCTTGCATGAGCAGTTTAAGGTGCCCCATATTCTTCGTCAGTTGACACCAAAAGTCATTTGGACTTTCAATGAAGGACACGTTGACTTCAAATGAGCTTCCTATGGGGAATAAATGCTCCTTAAAAGCAGTTCTGCTTTCTTTTCCAGTGGAATAATCAGTGGATAAAGTTGAGCTACTTGTCTTGTACGCATCATACGGAATGTCTCCTCGGTTTGGTGCCATGGGGAGAGCAGTAAGCCCACTGTTGACTTTTGATGGCATCTCTGTGCTCCTCTCATCCTTTACTGCATAGCCTGCTGTGCAAATCAGCTTGCTGATATCGCTCTCTCCATCACTTGATGAATTTGTAAGATTAACAACATAACCGCCATCCCATTTGGCAGTTACATGCACCTCAACAATCTTGTCTAGCACTACTGTTTTGAAAAAGTCAGAGGCATCTTGACTCCATTTTTGATCTCTTGGTCTGACGCCTGCTAGGCTACATTTTAAGGCCAGTGGAGGTAACTCTTTAAACCTGTCAGGGAGCACCCGAAGATTGCCACACTCAACAATCTCTGCGTTTCCATAGTCAACAAAAAATACTTTGACTTGGTGGCCAGTGACACTAGACACAGTTGCTCTGTAAAAAGCATAATCTTGAGACTTGGCAGCACAATAAAGACCCACCGTTGGATGTCTGATCACGTCTGCACCCTCTGAGTTGCTGTACATGTCAGAAATGTCATTCATCAGCTGATCAAATTCAACAGCATACCTCTGTGTTTGAATCCAGAACTCTGATGGGTTGCTCACGTGCTGCACCACTGCCACATGGGAGGACCGGAGCTGAAGATCTTCTGCTGCGAATTTTACCAGTTTTTCAGTGGCACTGCCGCAGGGAGGACTTCCTAGAGTTTCTATTCCACCTGGGTATTGAAGTTTTTGTGCAGTATTGCTACAAACAGCATAATCTCCATGGGATCCTTCACACTCAAGAAGACATTTCTCCTTAGAGCCAAACATTTTGTTGATGCACATGTTTTCATCTCCGTATAGTGTCACATAATGCACGCCCTCACAAAGACTTTGGTACTCAAATTTGGCAATCACAGTCCTGTTCAGGAGCAGGGATTTAAGATAATCGATCTGAGGAACTGTCCATCCGACTCCTTTGTCAATGATGCCATGCAGGGAACAGACATAGGTCACAACAGGCATCCTGAAAAACTCTGGAGCCAGGTATTGAATGTTTTCTATTTGAACAAACCGTTTCTTTCCATTATCCACCTGCAGTACTTCCACTACACTGTTGGCTGGGAAGAGCTGTTGAAGAACCGACCTGTACCACTTGCAATCACTTCCTCGAGATGCACATGGAGAACCAAGGGTTTGAGGTCTACTGTGGCCCGTTTGAATTCTGCCCTCGTAGTACATGGTGATCTGCTCTGTTAGCTTCCTCAGCTCTTGGGAAAAGACCTTTAGCTGACAGAAAAGACGCAGGGGGTTTGTGACTTCAGTGATGATGACCGTCTCCACGGTTTCAGTTGGAAGCTCCGGGTACATGTACTGCTGTTGCTTTTCCATCTGTTCGTGTCGGTCCAGGGGATCATTTTCCATTGATGTCTGCCGAGGTTTGTTTGATGTAGATGCTCCCCTGTTTGCCTCCAATGATCTTGAAACAAAAAGCCTGAATCTTTCAGTTGGAAGCTTCTTGGCAAATCCCATTTCGTACATCTGCCGGGATATGCTGGGGATATCCAGGAGGAAGGTTCTGTGAGGCACCAGGACATCCTGTATAGAAGCAGTGGCTTGTTGTCCACAGAGAGATTTCAGGAACTCCAATGCTACGGGCGACCACTTGTTCTCTGCAGACAGCGGCAACACATTGGCGAGAACACAGAATTCGACCTCTGGTGGTAGACGAAAGAACTCAGCGTCACCCCATGCCAACATGCTAGTGGTGGCACTTAAGCTTCTGCCCTCATCAATGAGAAACACGTTATAGTTGGATCCATTTCTGGACACTATGCGTGCCCTGTACCATGTTTCAAATACACAGACCAAGCACTGGTCCCCTGGGTTTCCCTCCAGCTCCCGAAAGGCTTCTCTGGGATACTGAATGTCTTTACGTAAAGATTGATGGGCGGTTTTCCTGTCTTGATCAAAGTTACACCAAAACTCTACGAGAACAGAGAGCGGATTCAAATTCACTCTCTTGATGAGAACTGATACATTTGAACCAGGTGTTGGGAGTTCAGGAATTGAACACATCTTGATTCATTTAAACAATACAGCCTTCCATCAATTCTCAGCTCCAATAGCACATTGGTTTAATGCCAGTCTAATCTGTAAAACAAAAATAAAACACCCGTACAGGAAAACAATCACTTCAATATTATCACAATAGTAGGTTTAAACATTTAATGTCCAACCTGAAGAGCAAAATAATTTTAAGGTTCATCAGCATTTTTACCAGAAAATGATTTGCTTATTTATTTCTATTCGATAAGACTAACATGCTCCAACTAATCTTCAGTTTATTTCGTTTCCTTTAATTCAAGACTCGTTCAAAAATAATGTACCTTTAGCGAACGAAGCCAGTTACTTCTTAGAGAAAGTAAGGCAAGACTAAAAACGTGTTTGTGACTATTAATTAAAATCCGTTTGGCTTAATGTATGTAAATAAATTGGGTGTACTTGCCAGAAATGACCAACGCCAAGAATGGACAAATACAATTTATCTTTAGAGCTACTTATATTGCCATAGCAATGAACTAAGACTTTGTTGGGATTTACCACCAGTAAATCCGTATCTCGTGGTGGTTTGAAAGAGTCACTATGCCGTTTCTTGGATGGTTAAGTGATAAAAGGTGCCTACCTTAAGTCTCTAAAGCCACATGTGACATGGATGATTAAACACTCGACAATCACATTCTAAACCACATCTACCTGACCTTCGGTCTGGTCTTCTAGTCCGATAATCCAGAAAGAATAAATTATTGGAGCTGAATGTAGACTACCTTTAATTTCGCTAGTTTGCTTGTACTACCTAGCTACTACAGTTGGCTTTATATGTGATGCAGAACTAGGCTTAAGTACTGTAAAGGCATACATTTGGCTGGTACGTTAGCTACGTCTTACTCACGTCGGTTCCTTTGAAGTGGTCCAATACAGAAATAATTACTTATCGACGAAGTTTTCCGAGACTTTAGGGCCGTCCCCGCACTGGACTTGACAGCTAGCTAGACATCTAGTTCCGAAGACATTCCACAATTGCTTTGAATTTGCACAGGCCCGCGCTTGGCCGTTGCGCCACGGCGGGAGTTTAATTGCCCAATTAATCTTACAAGAGAAAGTATTTCAAGTCTGTGCGGTGAATTGTTAAACAAATACCCACACTTGATAACCGGTGGCGAAATCACAAATGTGAACTGAAAGTAATATGATGGCTATTTCAGCACGATGTATGTATGTAAATTCTATAGGGGGTATTTCCCTCTCATCCGGGGCCCAGGGTGGCTGACCTTTCAATCAGTTCAGTAATTTCGCATGTGATGAAGAATGTAACAATTAAAATGGTTTGTTATTGCTTTACAAATCAGAATTTAAATGATTGTCTTTTTTGCTGTTTTGATTTTTTTCTGAAGTTATAAATAGAGCATGAGAAAATGTTGATTTTTACTTTTAATGACCACATCCAATTTGAAGATAGACTACATTCCTTTCCACCTTTTAGGTGAAAATAGTCAAAAAGATCACAAGTGAATGTCATGTGTTGCATTGTTTCTTTTTAAATGTTTGTTGAGACAAGAATAATCTTGGAACAGTTTCTGACATGGAAAACGAGTTTAAAGCCCATATTCTGCAATCCTAAAATCTATGGTGTGAGTAGAGGGATGTGTCCAGTGTCCTGTTTAAACACTTTAGAGACGTGTTAATGGTCAATTCTCAGCCTCATATTTATTCTGTTATTGTTCGTGCTTCACAATTAAAAGATTCTGTCGTCTTGGTAAATTCTTCAAGAAGGGAGAAAGCAAAGCTTTCACGGAGTCATACACTTTCAAAGGCTGTTACCGAGTAGCATTTCCGTCTATAAACGGATGTAGGTCATTGACGACGTCAGTATACTGCGCCCATCAAACAGATCACAAAACAATTTTTGAGGCCTTTTGTGGCTTGATAGTTTGAGTGTATCTAATCATGGCTATGCAAGCAGCGAAACGAGCTAACGTAAGTTATTATATTATTTAAACTTTAATTTTTACATGAATGATGGCTAATTTGTCGATTTTAGTAAACGAAATGGATTGGCCTGAATAATATGCTCATATCTTATGACAGGCTAGCTAGTAGCACGTTCGTGCTAGTTTGGAGGCATAGCCATAAAGGCTAGACTAAGGTCCTTATTTAGTCTGATCACAGATCCGAATTTAGTGCAACACAAAACTTACGAAAACAACTGAATGGTTTTGTTTTCCTGTACTTCGGCTGACGAATAATTACTGACGAAATTTTTATTGTGAGTGTTGGCCCATGTATTTCCAGCTACCTAGCATAGCTAGCTCTAGGTATCACGACTAGTCTACAGCATCAACATTAGATGTTTCCTGTCTCCACAGATACGATTGCCTCCAGAAGTAAACAGAATCCTGTACATAAGAAATCTGCCATACAAGATCACAGCTGAAGAGATGTACGACATCTTTGGAAAATATGGACCAATTCGTCAAATTCGAGTGTATGTATTTGAAAAGCTAAAGAGCACGTGGGATTGAAGAGCAAGGACTTATAAATTATATTGCATTGTCTGATACAGCGGCCTCATTAAAATAATTGAAGTATAAAAAAACTAAAGCAGCATATAAGCGGATTCATTTATTTCCCCTCTTTCCCTACTGAAATGTCTTAAATGTTATGGTATGTTTTTACAGGGGGAATACACCTGAATCAAGAGGCACGGCATACGTAGTCTATGAGGATATATTTGATGCCAAGAACGCATGCGATCACTTGTCAGGTTTCAACGTCTGCAACAGATACTTGGTGGTTTTGTACTACAATGCTAACCGGGTAATTATCATGTTTAAGAAAAGTTTTTCATACCTTTTGTAGCAATTTTGGCATTTGCCCTACCGCATCCCAAAGGTTATCAATGTTGAATGTAGATTACTCCTATATAATGGTTATGATTGAAGTAAATAACACTCAAATATCTTTGAACTGTTTCAGGCTTTCCAGAAAATGGACACAAAGAAGAAGGAGGAACAGTTGAAGTTGCTGAAAGAGAAATATGGCATCAACACAGACCCACCAAAGTAGTTACCTTGAAGACTCTTCATCCCTCTTTTTCTACAAAAAAGGCAATTTTTACACATCAGTTATTACTTACACACTCAACAACATTGTCCTTGTTACAAGGAGCAGTGAATACACATTGCAGACTCATCAGTGAACATCTTTGCATTTACCAATTTATGGCTTTTGGATTATTTTGTTGTCACGAATGTAATTATTGATAATTGCTCTGTCAGGATTTTCCATTTATTTTTTATTTCAATGCATTCTGGTATATTTGTATTACTTAGTCCTGTCATAGTGTGTTGTTTAGATTCATTGTTTGTTTAATAAAATGTAATTCTATTAAGACCACTGACCATACTATTTGCATTAATATAGTTAATGTTGAAGTCAGGCACTTGCTAAAGTCAACTGGAAACATACATCCACACCATGCAGAGAACGCCTCAGTTTTAACATAAACTTACCTTGATTATGTGACTCCAATTTACACTTGAGACGTAAGCCCATATAATCTTTTATTTGTTTAAATCACAACACAATAGGAGTAGTGCAGCCATGTAATTGGGGACACAATACATGCTACATGTACAAAATAATCATTTTACACAGTTGCCGTGCTTGCATTTGGTATCCTAATTGCAATAATTATACAGATTTAGGTATAAATATTTCTGGGCAAATATGTTTATGTAAAAGTCTGATTAGAAACTCAGGAGTCTAATATCGGGAAACAAGGTGTTGGGTTTGGGTCTTGGCATTAAAGTGTGTTGGGAATATAAACATGAATCAGATAAAATGCACAGATGGCTCATAAAATGTTTTCTTTACCACACCGCAATATAATAATTATGCAAGTGGGAAACGATCTGTGTCTGTATTCCGCAGTCTTTAACTAACATACTGGCAGGAGGAGAAGTTATATGTGCGCCGGTCAAGGGCGTATGTTTCGTTAAACATGATGCCACCCACTTTTTTAAACCCGCGTATCTGTCCCTCACTTTTGTAGTATGAAATTAAGTTAAACGGCCATATACTCAGTAAAAAAACAAGCTGTTCCACCCACATCTGAAAACAAACCTAGGCCCGTGGCGCTAGTCAAGACCAGCGGGTTCGCAGGTTATTTTCTATCTTGGGGAAAGACGATGGGCTAAGATGCTGCACCTGTACGGGGGGGGAGAGCTAGCTTCTATACAGTCTGTATGCTTCAATGTGAGAGGGTAATAAAAAAGTACAAAAAGTTAGTTGGGAGGAGCGAGATTCACTTCGGGGAAAACTGTATAGCCTACCGAATACCAAACATGGCTTCAAGCGTTGTTCTCGTTACAATTCTTAAAGAATGGCATTCACTTGTTCCTTCGACACAGCTCAACACTTATTTTTTTAACTGAGAGACAAACATAGAAAGTGACAAAAGAATGTTTGACCCAGTGTTGCAGTGGCCTCATCCCATGTCTCCTTTAAGCTATTGGCATATGGAAACGTCATTGAATTCAGCACATTGATAAGCAACCTGTAGCTGTATTGAATAAATGGCATAATTAACTTAGCCATGTCTAAGTGGGCAATAAGGGTTGGACATACACTTTTTCGGTGGCTAAGTTGGTGGAATTTGTCAAAATGTCTCACACAACCTCCACGAAAAATATGACTTTTTAACAATGTGTTTGATTTGTAGTTCACCATTGCTTGATTATTCCTGTATTAATCATCAAAGGGGCTAAATACGGTAGATTTCTTTTACATGTATTCAGTATCTTCTGCTTGAACATCTGAACAGGGGAGTGCGAATAGGAGCAACTAACATTTATCTACAAGGAAGCATGCACCTATAGGTGCATCAGTCAAACAAGTTTAGCCAAATCGCAGAATTACACCCCATTTGATAAAACTTGAATTAGGACCCACTGTTATATGTTTTCTGAATCCAATAATCTAGTCGATGTTTTTACCCTTTTAAACGTGACTGCCTTTCTTCCGTAACGATTTGTCTGTGTAATTCTTATAGGATGCAAAACGAGGAGATTCCTTTTGCCCCCCCCAAAAATCAACGGCATGCAAAGTAACTACATTTATATTAACAAACAGTACAAGCACGTTTGGAAATAAAACTCTGATGAATGCTAGTCCATCTCTTGATCCATCCAGATCTAATCTTTTATCAGAATGGATACGTGTTTATGTAGAGATAGGTATGTTACCATAGGAATTTGGTTTGGTTGACATTACTCGATGTATGAAACACATAAAGCTAGCAGTCAGCAAACTTGGAACAATAAATATTTGCGTAAATTCAACATAGCACATCACTGATGCGCAAGCTCCGATGGAATGAGACTATGAAAAATACTTTGCACACTTCACATTTTGGCAGTTAAATTTAAATAATTTAAGTATGTATTCATATTTATATATCTATATATAGTTGTGCATGGTGTGAAATTGTAGTGAGACAGTCTGTTTATAGATGTCTGTGTGTGTATGTGTGTGGTCATTTGTGTGTGCCTCATTTCAGTTATAAGTACTGTATTTCTGTGTATCCTCTATGTAGTTATGTGTAAATCTTTTATTATAGCAAATAACATTCTCATGCACACAAGTGTTTCAAACACAAGAAGCGGATCCATTGAAAGGTAGTCCAAGCATATATATTTTTTCTTCAGTGTAAATAGCTGCAAACTGAATGGAACATGAATCTTCTGTGCAGTCCATACAGGCGTTTAAAGAGGCCACCTATTTCTGGAGGTCACACTGGAGCAGCAGAACAATGGAGGGGTCGCTCTTGGCTGCCTCTTTGAACTCTTCCAGAGATATCTGGTCATCGTTGTTCTTGTCCATCTTGCTGAAGATCTTGTCCACGCGCTGCTCTGGTGTTAGGCCGTCCTCGTTCATCTTCATCATGATCACAGTCCCCACCATCTTGTAGATGGCCTTCAGACACACAAACACACAGGAGGAAATAGCAACACTTACCTTAAGTAACTGTAACTATGTAACAACATAGAGTACATACACAACATCTTAGGCTGGTATGGTTTATGGAGATGCTGTTTTGCAAAACCTCTAACAAACAAACTTCTATGCCCTTACCTCGATGATCTCAAGCATTTCCACTCGGGTGATCTTGCCGTCTCCGTCCAGGTCGTACATGTTGAAGGCCCAGTTGAGCTTCTGCTCGAAGCTGCCCCTGGAGGTGATGGACAGGGCGCAGATGAACTCTCTGAAGTCGATGGTCCCATCTCCGTTCTTGTCGAAGGTTCTGAAGGCGTGCTGGGCAAACTTGGAGGCGTCTCCATAGGGGAAAAACTAAGGAGAGAGGGTGAGAGAAACATTGTGTCCATTAAAAATAAGTCCTCTCCCTGTAAAACGTTTGTGTCACTGTGAAGGCATGAAGTAGACGAAACAAGCCCTGAGATTTTTTCCTTTTTGTGTGTGCAAGTGGGTGGATTTGGTGTATATGAGTTCACACAAATGTGTGTGTTTGTATGTGTATCCAATCCAGGGTCTGTGCGTCTGGCACTCATGGTGTATGACACCAGCCTGCATGGCTGAGCGCTGCAGGGATCCTGCAGGGCTGCAATGCGGACAGGAGCTTGTGTTCTCTGAAGACTCAGTAAGAGGAGAGCAGAGTGTGTCGTAGCAGTGCGTGTGCATGAGAGTGGAGTGCGTCGTAGTTGTCTGTGTGCATGTAGTCTGAAAAAGGGTAGAGCCATAGGCGCACCTGTTTGCGTGAGTGTGTAGCGGTGTGAAGTTTTGTGGGGGAGAGAAAAATTAAGTGACAGCGAACGAGAGAGAGAGAGAGAGAGAGAGAGAGAGAGAGAGAGAGAGAGAGAGAGGGAAAGATAGAGAGAGGGAAAGAGAGAGAGAGAGGGAGAGAGAGAGAGAGAGAGAGAGGGAAAGATAGAGTGAGGAGCAGCAAGTGGATAGCTTCATTCATCTTTAGGGGGAACGTCAAGGAGGCGGAACATGATTAAGCTCTAAGAAACGCACAAAGCGGCATTTCCACCCATTTAACAACGCTTGGCCACTCAAGAGGATGTATCTCCTTCACCCCACTCACTCTGGGCCCAGTGCAACAGCAAACACATACAAACCTAGGCAACAGAAAACCTGATACACTTAATATCATTAGTGAATCTCATATCCAACGGCTTTACAGCCACCCTCTATCTTAATAGACGTCACAAGATATGATCTAGTCCATCAATCAAATAGCATTAAAAGATCTGCCTTTGTGTAAAGCAGCGTATAGGCCCACCAGGATTCTGAGACTTAATACAGAACAGACTTAAACCAGTCTTGTTTAGGTGGCTGTGGTACAACCTGCTACAGAGAAAAATTTGATCAATTTAGATGTTGTTACTATGCACGTTGTATAAAAACAAATTCATTCTCACTTTACAACTTCGCATTTATTTTCCAGAACTGAATAAACCAACAGTCTTTTTCCAACAAACGAGGTCAAGCAAGTTGATTGGCCCGAGGGAAGCAGTGAACGCAACCGATAATAGAAGTGCTCCGTGTCTCGGAAGATGAGCTCTTTCTGCAGCCGTGATCTGGCCGGGAGATCAGGGGGCCGCAGGCAAACCAGAGAAATTCATTAGAGGTGACCCTTCCAGTTGACCTTCCTGATAGACCGGGTAAACGTGGCGGTTGACAGGAGACCTTGTCGACTCACCCAAGATTGCGAACGCAACCCACAAAGCACCAAATAATTAATTGCAGTTCTAATTACGGCCATGAGTGGGTTTTAACAGTTGCTGAAGCGTCACAAGAAAACAGGCAAGCGGTGTTCTTATTGAAATGTTCCAGAAAATGTATGTTTCGTTTGTGCAAAGAAATTACACTGACCATGTACCCAGAAAACATGTGGCAGTGAGGGTATAGCTCAGTGGTTAGAGAACGTGATGACAGCTCCAAAGATTACAGGTTTAAATTCTGTACTGTAGGATGCTTTGGCTAACCTGTGAACACTTGATACTCTTCTGCCTCGGTATGGAAGGTGTTAGATGAGAGAGGAATTCTAAAGACTGAGTACTCAGACTGATCCAGTTCATCTGCAGTAAGGACCCTCCCCTCACATTTTGCTGCAGTGGCAAACTGATCAGACTGCAGTCAGAAGTTACAGGGTGGGGGAGGAGGGTTAAGAGATGGACAGAATGAAGCGAGAAAGGGACAGAGAGATGAATGGAAAGAGGGAGTGAAGGAGAGGAGACTGAAAAACAGAAATGCAGAAACACTAAAACATGGATAGACAGAAGAAGAGAAAGCCTGTGATGAGGAAGGGAGAGAACGCCAATCCATCTGTTTTTAGCCAGAGCCAGACTCATTTTGCGCGTGGCAGAGCCACGAGCCACGCCAGTGCTCTGCGACCATGCCAGGAAGTGAGGCATACTGGGAGGCTGCCTGCACTAATGCAAAGTGACTCTCTCAGGGAGGCACCCTGCTGCTCCATATGGCCCAGCCCAAGCACCTCAGCAGAGGTCTGGACAGGGGAAAAGAGGAGACGGAAGAGGGTGGAGAGAGAGTTGAGAAGAGTGGAAGGAGAGAAAGAGAGAGATCGAGGGAGAGAATGAAAGAGGGAGGGAGAGGAGGGAACTACCCCAACCAAGGAAAGACTGAGAAAGAAGAGAACAGCAGAGAGGAGTAAAGGGGTGACATCTGAAAGAGAGAGAGAGACTAAGGACGAGGTAGGAAAGACAGGAAGGAGCACTGACAGAGCAGAGAAGCGCAAAGACTGCTGCTCTTTCCCTGCTTGCTCCTCTGTGACAATCTGGCAGGTTATGAAACACTTTGTTATGTAAAAACTGGTGAGAGGAAAAGTGGGACAGGGAGATGAGACTGTGAAATTCCTCTTTTAAAGGTTTTTCCTGTTATCTGATCGCCTCCCTTCCTGTGGCTGTGTGTGTGTGGAAGGGAGGAAGATAATGCTGTGAGTAAAAATGCAGAACATGTGGAAATCCATTAAAAAGAGGAGCCACACAAGAGCGCAGTCATCATGGTTCCTCATGAATATAAAACTGTCGTATCCTACGACGCTTGATTATCGCCTGACAAAGAAATTGCCTTTACGACTTCGGTTGCCGTTGCCTCTCGTAATGGTTAGATGGCGACAGTCTGGAGGACGAGAGGTTTTAAATGTTTCCATTCAACAAACGTTTCAAACTTCAAGGGTGGGTGGTGAACATATTGTATCTAAATCTGGATGCATATGACGAGCAGAGCCACAACCAGGCAGGGGGCCAGCTGGTGTTTGGTCGTGGCCGCCCAGAGGAGACCAAGCTGGGTTAAACTGGCCGGGCTTGGCTGGCTCCGTCCGGCACAGCTGGGAGGATAAATGCTGATGTTAGAAAGAGGAGCACAGCGGTGGAGGAAGGGGAGAAGGATGAGAGAGAGATGGGGATAGAGAAGGAGAAGCAGAGAAAGGGGGAGAGAGTGGAGAAAAGAAAGAAAAGAGAAAGAGAGTGAGAGAGATAGACAGAAGGAGATAGATTGCTGGTGACCATTGGTCTGTCTGACGCCAGGGGCCCTGAGGACCCTAGCCCAGATCACCAAAGCTAACTGGCCTCGTCATCAGTCCTCAAGTAGATTTACCCAGTCGAAGATGGAGGAACACAGGGGGTGCCACATGACCTCTCTGTGGACACATAAACTCTGCAGCCACACTTTTATTACAGGCCATTTCATTCTATCATTACAGCAGCGTCGAAGACCGGTGTCTGGATGTGGGATTATGCAAGTGGAAGGAACACATTAACAAGCCTCTTTATAACACAGCCCATAACCGTCATCCTGGAGGGAAATTCATCACAGCTATCGTGTGCTGTGAAACCTAAACAGTCCCACGGTGATATAGTGAACCGTTTTCCCCAACAAGACAATGGGTGTAACACTGAAGCCCTCCGATACGGAGACATTTGGACGTGGTGTGTTTATGGCTGTTCACTTTTACCCATCCTTATTATGTGATGCTGTGAACATTGCACCAATGAAAATATATTCAGTATCAAAATATAAAATGTAGGGGGCGTAAATGAATAGGAAGTGGTTTTCATCGGCCTAGCAGTCTACGTTTAGGGCAGTGTCTGGCGTTCTCCCAGGCAGTCTCACTGACATCAATGGCATCTGCCCACTGACCCTGGCCTGCGCAGACCGCTGCTCTGAGTGATAAAGTGATAATACTCACAGCAGCAGCCAATTCCTGCTCTGCACTGGACAGTTGCCACGGCGCCACTCATTCTGTCCTACAGTGCACACATGACTCACGTCAATACACGCAGACACACACACATGCAACGAACCACGCACGCACATACAGACGGTCAAACATACGCTCGCACAAACACAAACACACGTCCTCACACACATGCACACACACCACGTGTCAAACTGTGGCATCCACTTTGTATGATGTGGCAAAATACGACATAACATCGGCTTCATCCGTCCACCAGCTTGTGCGGATGGTTCAATATGACACGACTGTCGTTGTTTCAACCAGCAACCATGACACGGCTGTTTCCATGACACTGCCAGGTCAATATATGGCATACAGATGACTGATATGAAGGACAGAGCCACTGTATAACTGCCACCTAACTCTTTCCCCACATGGGAAAAGTGAAAAGAAACCTCCGGCTTCTGATACTCTTAATAGTGTTTTCCTGCAGTGTATAAGTGCCCCCCCATCCCCCACCCCACCCCCCCATCCCCCACCCCACCCCCCC
>BROE01000004.1:5495090-5802384 GCA_036571765.1 Plecoglossus altivelis | reverse complement strand
TCAAGGTCAATATAGGCGTATAACAGATGCACTGATCATGAAAGGACAGAGCCACCGATAACGCCTACCTAACTCTTCCCCACAGGAAGAATGGAAAAAACCTCCGGACCTAACCAATATGTTCCCTGCAGTTCATAATGCCCCCCCCATCCCCTCCACCCCATCACCCCTCTCATTCCCCCAACCCCCAGCCTTGCCGCCATTCCGCCCACCCCACCTTCCTCCAATCCCCACCTCCACCTTCCTCCCATCCCCGCCCCAACCCCCCATCCCCATCGGGCCGGTCCTTATAGGCCTAGCAATAAGGCTGGGTTCTTCAACCTCAAATGGAAAATCCTCACGTAGGCTGACTATTGAATGGGGTATCGATTTTTATCCGTACGCTCCCCGAACCAAGCAGCAGCTCAACTGTGACCTTTTTAGAATTTATAAACGAGTTCTGTGCTTTTCTGTGTGCTCTGCACCCCCCTGACCTCATTCATGTATGAATAATGAGGCTTTCTGGTTTTTGCAACCTTTCCAACTGCGAACGCAGCCAGACTATTTTGAGACTCCGAAATGTCTACACAAGAGAGAGTTGGGGTTAGATGTGTGCAACTAACTATTTACCTTCTACTGCCACGGCTCGCTTCTGACACACTAGCTCATCAAGAACAAAGGAGAAAGAACTCAGGGAGCATGTGCAGGATCCATCACTTGTTTGTTTCAAGTCCCGGTGTCCAAGCAGCACTCAGACAGGGAGAGCGAGAGAGAGAGAGAGAGAGAGAGAGAGAGAGAGAGAGAGAGAGAGAGAGAGAGAGAGAGAGAGAGAGAGAGAGAGAGAGACAGAGAGACAGAGAGACAGAGAGAGACAGAGAGAGAGAGAGAGAGAGAGAAAGAAATAAACAGAGACTGAGATTAAAAGAAAGACACAGAGAGAGAAACAAGAGTCTGAGATGGAAAGAGGGACAGAGAGAGAGAGAGAGAGAGAGAGAGAGAGAAATGAACAGAGATTGAGATGGAAAGAGAGACAGAGAGAGATGTCGAAGGAAAAAGAGCCCTGTAATCTGTGTGTAAGGTCTCAGGGACAAGCAAGGCAGAAAGCAAACACACTGCCAGCCAGCACAATGTTGGGCTGTAGCGCTAGCAGGATTATAAAACAAACAGGCACACGCACGCACGCAAACCTACACACATACACTAGCAATGTGTCTCTAGCCATTCATCTCAGCAGAAAATTGCATTTTTAAATCATTCTGTAATTACCCTTAGAAGTGTTCAAGCGACATGCATCGGCTAATGTCAAAATAAACGGCTTACCGTAGGCCCACTGCTTCTACAGCTCAGAGCTACAGGCAGGGAGCAAAGCACTCCACACACACAGCCTGCTTTAGACACTTTGGATGAAAGCATAGTTCATTATTGGAAACATTCCAATGTTGAGGAATATACTTGAACAGAAATGGAGGATTTCCAAGGGGATAGAAAAAAGTGAGTGATATCTACATCTAAGCAATTCAACGTGCTTATTACAAACAGCAAACTTGAAATTGATTGAAGATGCAATCTCCCTGCCAGCAGAGAGCAGTATTGAGAGGGGATTTGAAAAACAGTGACCAGCAAGGCACGGAAGGCTCTGATTTAGCAGCACTACTGTTGACTTACTGTTTGACTGGCTGGCCTGGCTGGCAAGCTGGCAAGCTAGCTGGCAGACAGTCTGGCTGATTGACTTTCTGACTGATTGGTTGGAGTTCTGGTTGGCTAACTAGCTGTGTGACTGGCTGGCTGTGTGGCTGGTTTGCTGGCAGGTTGGTAGTTGGTCTGACTGGCTTTGTGGCCGGCTGGCCATCAGGCTAGCTTGGTGTCTGTGGCTAGCTGTGGGTTTACTGGTATCTGAGGTCTATTGGTAATGGATTCTGTACAAGTGTATGCCTGTGTCTGCATGCATCCCTGTCCTCCTAAGATCCCTTTGTTCATCAACAGCTTTTCAATTAGAGAAACAAAAAAACTTCCATGCAAAAGAGTTAAGGATGTTAGTTCCTCCCAGTATTCCCTGGTGTTTCCAACCTTTGTTAAGACCCTACAATGTGTTTCTGGTGACAGGGGCAGTAATTAAAGGAGCTCTCACTTGGTAGTGTAGTGTATTAAAGACAAGGGGGACACCAACATCACTATTGTATCTCTCTCTCTCTCTCTCTCTCTCTCTCTCTGTCACTCTCCTCTGTCTCTCTATCTCTCTCTCTCTGTCACTCTCCTCTGTCTCTCTATCTCTCTGTCTGCCTTTCTCTCCTTCTCTCTGTCTCTCCGTCTCTCTCTCTCTTTCTCTATCACTCTCTCACCAGGGCAATGCGCATGTTGCCCTTTACCCAATGATTGAATTAGATGGGCAGCCTGCCTGGGGGATGATCGTGCATGCCTGGCACTACCCCCCCTCTCTCCCTCACTACCCCTTCTCTCCCTCACTATACCCTCCTTCTCTCCCTCACTCTCCCTCTCTCCCTCACTACCCTTCTCTTCCCACTACCTTCCCTTCTCTCCCTCTTCTCTCCCCCCTCCCCTCCACTTCTTTTCTTCTCTTTCCATCACTTAATTATCTATTTTCCCTCCTCCCCTCTCTCCCTCACGTACCCTCCTCTCTCACTACCCCTCTCTCCCTCACACCCTCCTCTCTCCCTCATACCTCCTCCCTCTCCCTCAGCTCCTGCTGCTGGAGCCTCCGTCTCTCCCTCTTCTCCTCTCCCCCTTCTCCTCCCTCCACTCCGCCATATCTCCCTCACTACCCCCTCTCTCCCTCACTACCCCCCCCCTCTTCCTCACTTCCCCTTCTCTCCCTCACTACTATCGCAGACTCAGTTATATAAACGCTTTTCTAGCGTGTCTCAAGTGGCCATAGCTAAACACACTTTGACAGGTAATAAATGAATAGCTCAATAGAAATATTTTACAGTCTGAAGTATGAAAGTTTACACAGTAGACCTTCCTATCCTCAGTAGAGTATAAGTATGGTTGCATTCTTGGTAATCATTTTGATTGATTGAATCCCAGTGCTAATCTCTGGACGCAAGATGAATCATAAAACTATGAAGATGGAAATCCTTTCTAGAAGGTCACCACTGTGAGAAATCCAACTGTTTTTGACAGGCTAATGTTTGATGCAATATCCTAACATCAAAAGCCCTTAACCTTAGTGGAAAATCCCTCCCTGAACCACACAGCCAAATCTTCAGCTCTGACCACTGGTCTTAACAATTGGCACCCAAGCCTGCTTTGATCCCTCCTTTGCATCTGCAGCTACAACACTGTATTATCTAACCATGTTCCCATCTCTAGTAGGCTCACATATGGGAAACATCAGATGATAACATGCATGGCCCAAAGCAAGAACCCGCTTGTGTTGCAACATTAACAATATTGTAGTTTGTTCCTTGAGAGCCTGTTCCTGGGGGGCATTTCCAACACTGAATGTCTAGGGTAGACAGATCATTTAGACTTACTGTTCCTCTCTCCGATCAGAGGAAACACACATCTATTAATAACCAGGGGGGCAAAGAAAGAGAGGGAAGGGGCAGACCGAGAGAAGAGGGAGAGAGAGGGAGAGAGGGAGAGAGACGGAGAGAGAAGGATAGAGAGGCAGGGAGGGAGGGAGAGAGAAAGAGAGAGAGAGGGAGAGAGAGGGAAAGAGGGAGGGAGGGAGGGTAAGAGAGGGGGGAGGGAGGGAGAGAGAGAGAGGGAGGGATGGATTGAGAGAGAGCGAGAGAGCAAGGGAGAGAGAAAGCGAGGGAGAGAGAGAGAGCGAGAGAGGGAGGAATGGAGAGAGAGCGAGAAAACAAGGGAGAGAGAGAGCGAGGGAGACAGAGGGAGAGAGAGTGAGAGAGAGAGAGAGAGAGAGAGAGAGGGAGGGAGATAGAGAGAGCGAGGGAGAGAGAGAGGGCCTCAGCAGCACTCTGAGTCATAATCTAATACAGGTTAACTCCAAAGAGCTATCGGCTAGGAATGAGATGGCCCTCTATTGATTGCGGAAGACCGATTTATGTCCTTTGAAAAACGACAACCTTGTAGTGACATTGAGTTGCTCTTTGCTAGGCAGCGGCATGACTGCAGGTCGCATTTAACAGATAGATGCTTTAATTAAATTAGGGGGTGCCGGGAACCAAGTTATTCCACAAGCTTTTTCTGATGGTCCGGAGATGGGCTCTCCTGCCAATAGGTTCAAAGCAGGACAGGCATATATCCATCCTCCCAGCATTAGCTAATTAGGCTGTTCCACACATTGCTAGGTCAGCCTGTTTGGAGAGGTGAGTGAAGGCAAGGAGAGGAGAACTGCAAGACCAGAGGCCTCTGGTAAAGCACAACCCATTTACTTCTATGTAAAACTAATTATGACCAGTTCACCTATTTGACTGAAGTTAGAGAAGATGCCTTTGCAATGCAATATAAATTAATTTGTAAGGTTCTCTATAACAAGCCATTTTACAAATTTAATTGTGACTGAATAATTCTATCCTAGCGTCAGTCTCCCCAGTCAATTCTTTGTTTACAGTTTGCATGTTAATGGTGGGGCTAATTTGCTACTTTTTCCACCATCTCATGTATGTAGAAGTAGACATACTGACCATCTCATCATAACACTAATAACTTAATAACTTTCTAATATTACTAATGTTTGATGATGTATCTGGTCTTCTATTCTTTGTACTGTTCTACTCTCCTGTGAAGTGGTGCCTCCCACTTGCAGTGGGGCTCAGGGCCGTGTTGAGCCAGCGATGTCTCCAGACGGGTGCACTGAACAACACAGGAGTCTGGTTGAGTTGCTTCTCCTGTGTTGTGACAGTGATGGAGCACGGAGTGGGAAGCTCTGAACATGACAAGACACTATATTTAGAGTGCTGCTCTGTGTCGTAACTATGAGATAGAGGCAGGGAGATACAGACAGAGAGAGACAGAGAGAGAGAGGAATGGGGGGGCAAGGTAATAGTTACATACATGCCATTATGCCATTACGGGGGCAACAGGGTGCAAACCAGATTGCTTTGCACATGGCCCTATCCTACACAAACACACAGACACATATATATGTACAAACACACACTCACATCTGTTGCTCAATGCAGAAGTGAAAAATATGTATTATGTAGAACGTACTGTCTAACTCACTAACAAAGGTGAGCAGAGTCACTGTAGCACCTAGACACACAACCTACCGCACATGTACACACACACATACACACACGCACTCACACACGTACACACACACACACACATGCACACATGTACACCCACACACAGATGTAGACACATGTACACACGCGAGTACACGCACACACACACTTCTCCACTGATGCCCTATAGCCATGCAAAAGAGAATCAGCATACCAGATCTATCCCATCTATCCAGGTCAGCTCAGAGTGTGTTCACACTAGCGGTCTAGAGTGTGTGTCAGTGTGTGTTCAGTCTAGTGGTCTAGAGTGTGTGTCAGTGTGTGTTCAGTCTAGCAGTCTGGAGTGTGTGTCAATGTGTGTTCAGTCTAGCGGTCTGGAGTGTGTGTCAGTGTGTGTTCAGTCTAGTGGTCTGGAGTGTGTGTCAGTGAGTGTTCAGTCTAGTGGTCTGG
The DNA here is from genome assembly GCA_036571765.1 of Plecoglossus altivelis. Lineage (NCBI taxonomy): Eukaryota > Metazoa > Chordata > Actinopteri > Osmeriformes > Plecoglossidae > Plecoglossus > Plecoglossus altivelis. Next base: position 5,796,796 of record BROE01000004.1, on the reverse strand, counting down.
AGTGTGTGTCAGTTTGTGTTCAGTCTAGTGGTCTGGAGTGTGTGTCAGTGAGTGTTCAGTCTAGTGGTCTGGAGTGTGTGTCAGTGTGTTTTCAGTGTGGTTGGTGTCTGGGGCAGCATTAGAGTATGTAAAGATTCCCATCAACATGATAGGCTGCTGTTCTGCAATCCCAAGGAGTTGGTCTGCTGCTGTGTGGGTGATATCACCACAAAGCTTCCATTTAGAAAAAGCCAAGGCCAGTTGCCAACATACGGATGTCTACTGCACAACATGCTTTTCAGCAGCACTGAGACGTGTGAGTAGGGGCGGTTTAGCAGCGTCGATGTGTTCAGGTGTTCAACGCATCGGAAAATGTCCACTGTGAGGAGAGAAAGAAAGCATGTCACCCTCACCCTCATCTTCATCCTCATCACCATCCTCATCAGCATTATCATCCTCACCATCATTCTCACCATCATCATCATCCCCATCCTAATCATCCTCATCACCATCCTCATCAGCATCATTATCATCCTCACCATCATCATCATCATCATCATCACCATCCTCATCATCATCATCACCATTCTTACCATCATCATCATCATCATCATCACCATCATCATCATCACCATCCTCATCATCATCACCATCCTCATCATCATCACCATCCTCATCATCATCATCCTTTCAATCTTCATTTTCACCATCATTATCAAACTGAAAACATCCTCCAAGCCACAAAGAAAAAAAAGGTTGACATAAAATATTAACCATCACAAAACCAATCATCTACCCCCAAGACATCAGTCCTTTAAGGCCAATTACTGAATGATCTGCTGCTGAAAGCTGCTGAATTCAGCAGAAACTATAGCTGTCTATTATACTGCCGTCTATCACTGATAGCAACACTGCCTGCTAATCACTGCAGGGCTAAACATCATCTGGCAGACTAGTTACCTAACTGACACAAACAATATTGCGTTTGATTCTTGTTTCTCATCTCGCCGAAGTCCATCCACTCAATTGTATTGGCTGTCATTTGCTTGCGTTGAAAAACAAACAAATTTTGCAGCTCACTGTGCTCGCAGTGACGCGGACCAATCCATACAACTGATCGACTACAAGAGGTTTAGTCTGGAAAACTATCACAGGAAATCATTGGAACGCATGCCGGTCGGAGAGCTAGCAAAGGACGTCTAAATATACCACCGCATCACAACAGCCGAAATAAAAACCAAAGAAATGGTCCCTTGAAGATAATGTGCTATTCTCCAGGACTGCTCAGTGAGGACTTGTCCTCTCTCAAGGCCTAAAGGATGGCTGCGTCTTCAGAAGCTGTGAGATGAAAAAGCAAACATGAATAATGAACGGTGATGTGTCATTCCCTTATTTGAACGTTCTTTCACTCCTGGGACGGAGGCAGAAGATCCTGCATTCTGCCAAAAGAGAGAAGTGTCACCTGGACAAATGGAGGGTGTTTGGAACAACCAAAGGCGTGTTATTCTACCCATCCATCTGTCCATCTATCCATCCACCAAACGCTCTACCTATCCCTGGGTACATCCCTTTCCCCATCCCGTTACCCTCTCCCCATTCCTCTGCCCATCCCCCACTTTGCGGTCACTGAACAAGTGAAAGGAACACAATGTTCATCCACGCACACATGCTTGGGCAGACATACTCACGTAAACACAGATGTGCACATTACATACACACAAACAAACAAACACACACACACTGTATCTAACCAGATTTAACGTGTGAGGCAGGCTTCACACAGATCTGAACATACAGAAACGTTCATCTCTCGATCTCCTTCCTCTGGACAGCATGAGCTCAGCAAGTTGAGATTCACACATGCACACACACACACATGTACACACACATGTACACACACATAGTATACATGTTAGAAAGCACCCACTCATTCTTCCGCTTCTCATCATGTAGCACTCACTCACACACACGCACATACACACAAGCGCATTTTCACAGGAACAATCTGTCCTGCTAATGCGAGGTCATCTATACGCTCACAATCAGAGCCTGTGGATGTTAATAAAACCGTATCAGTAATATTCTGTTGCTGGGATACACAATAGGATTTCCACATAACTGGGTTAAGCTACCAGCACTAGCCAATAAGACCCCTTTAGAAGCCAGCTCAGAACCAAACTGATTTTTCACCCCGATTTGCACTGCATTGGCCGTGTCAAAACGGAACGTCTGAAAAGTACTGTACAGATACATGTTTACATGTTTATGCCTGGATTGTGAATGTAGTATTTTAAGACTACTCTGCTGCTCAGTGTAAATAATGTGACATTCCTGCATATGCCCCAAAACCTTTCAGCCAGTCTTATATAACAGCTCCCCTGCTGTTGCATTCTCTTGGGAGAAGACTCAGCAACTGATAAGTGACTATTTATTCACTTGTCACAATAATGACACACTTAGTTACGGTCAGAATCCTTGTACCGCGTAGAAGTCGTCCTTTGAGGAAATCCTCAAGTCCCCAGCTCACTCAAGAAAGGAGGATCAAAATTAAATAGTCAGTTAATAGCAATGTATTGACTTAGAAAAAAGTTTGATTTTCAACAATATCCCGAAGTAGCAGAATTCTGCAAAACTGTCTATCCAGCTATAAGGAAATATAATGTCACTCATACCAATAATGTATTCATTTAGCACACATTTTTACCCAAAGTGATTAGCAGGGAGGGGGTAGGGATTTGAACAGGTGACCTATTGACATAGCTGCTGACAGAGTGTGTAGTGAGCTCAGCAGTGGGAGGAAGGCCGGGTCAGTGTAGCGTACCTACCTTTACATAGAGTTGCTGAAACTCATCCAGGTTGAGTCTCCCGGTGGGGCAGTCCTTCAGGAAGCCTTTGTACCACTGTTTCAGCTCATGTTCATTAAACTCTGTGCTCTTCACCAGATCCTCCATGGCTTCAGGGGTCAGCTTGCTGTTCTGTTTCCCCATTTTGTCTGGAAGAGAGAGACCGACATTGACATAAACATTCACGATTATTGCAAAGTCTATGCATAGCTGATTCTTCTCTAAGCGAGAATTGGGGTGTTTCAACTGGTGGTTAGTATTCAGACATCTGGCCTTGAAAACATAAAGGGAGAACGTTCCGAAGGAGTTGACGCACAGCTCTAGATTATGTCATTTTCTGAAGAGCTTTCATCCTGCACATAAAATAAGCCATACTGTACTTTCGCACTGCTCCTACACATCCCCTCTCACTGAACAACAAACAAACACCCATCAAGTCCCACAGGAAAGTAACGTTAACCACTCCTGTCTGAGATTCTATAAATACGATCATACAAGTATGAATAGATGAGAAACATTCTAATGTGCCATTTTCTTCTGTTCGTGGTTCCTTTTTCAGCTCCCTGCAGCTGTTTAGCACACACACACCTCCCACCCCTATACCTCAGACAGCCCCACCAACACACACACACACCTCCCACCCCTATACCTCAGACAGCCTCACAAACACACACACACCTCCCACCCCTATACCTCAGACAGCCTCACAAACACACACACACCTCCCACCCCTATACCTCAGACAGCCCCACCAACACACACACACACACACACCTCCCACCCCCATCCCCACACCCCAGATATCTCTGCCAACACACACACACACACACCGGTCCTTGCTCTCTGTAACCACTGTTCTCTGGCAGCACAATTAGTTCATTAGGCAGCCTGTCATTAGCATAATTATCCAAAGGCCAACAGATCCAAAAGCCAGATCCAAAACAGATGAGACTTTTAGAAAAGACATGCAGTTCATGGTTGTTCTTTAAATAATGTGAAAATTTAGATTCCAGGAACTTCATTAATTTTTCTGAAAATCTTTGTATTTTCACGTGCAGTGGTTCAAAATAATACGTAAAGGGAAACAGACATAAATTGTATGCTTCCACAAAGCAATTTGAGGGGTCGTTTCAATTAGTTTGATTGTTTCAGCTGCAGAAAACAAATAATCAGCTTTAAGGTAAACTTCATTATTTCAAACGGCATTATCACAAAGTGAATTCTCTGGTTGATGAATTGCTAATGTTTTAATTAGATGACTTTTCATTTTGCATCTGCTAAGGGATAAACAATTGTTCTTCCAACACGTACACCAATAACACTCCAAATCCAGACATGATTCAAATCCATTTCATGGTTTAGGGAAACCCATTCCATGACCAGACAGACAAAGATTTACACACCCCATGACCAAGCCATGAATACTAAGCGCCAGTCACTGGACTGTGTAACGGTGGTGGATCACCAGCACCTGACCATCCCACAGGCTTCCCAGATGGCCAGATACACTGTGTGGATGTCAACTCCTCTGATGTATGGACTGCAGAGGCAGCTAGCTGTCCTTGGAGCTTGGACCTCAGTATAAACGGCTTAGTCCTCGGGGTACGACTGCACAGTATGCAATCCCAGGCACCCCACGGTGACAAAACAAGACCGATGTCAAACCTTTGTGACGATTGTAGCGGCTGTCGAACAACTTCCCCCTGACCTGCTTGGTTCTGATACATGGCTCTCAACGTGCTACAGGCGTCAGCTTACATGCAGTCCAATGGTACCTTAAATGTTTTTGTCCTTTTTTAAGGATGTGTGTTGTTGAAGCTGGATCAATGAGGATAATGAGTCTAAATGCTTCTAGTTGCTGTAATCTCATTACTGGTCCTGGCACATTCTAACCAGTTTGAAATCTATCATTTCTGCAAAAGAACCTTTCTCCTGTCAGTGTTTTCCATCTCCAGTCTGATTGTCCATCATGTCATTCCTGACATCCGTCTGGCCCATCTTTCCGGTGACAACACTGACACGGGGCTCAGTGTCGTGTGACAAATATGAGCAAGGAAAAAGGATGTGTCTGTCGTAACAAACACTGCATTCTGACAGAGCAAGTTGGTTCCTTGGTTCCTCCGCTCTGTCACAATAGACGCCGTCACTCACAATGAAGCAGGCCTTAAGACTAGACAGGGGGCTGCTATGTCCCATAATGTGAGGCTCACAGTCATCAGACAGTGTGTGGGAGGGTCAAGGGGGGGGGGGGTGGACTTAGGACCATAAGGGTAACCGTTTCACTCACCTCACCTCCTTCCCAGTAAAAATGGTACAAGCTGCTCACAGCAACAGCGCTCACAAACACAGCAGCACTGCCAAGAGCTGTGGTCGGACTACGTTCACGATAGTATATCTGCTGATACTGTATCTGCAGCACCACTACTGGTGGTTACGGTCTATTCCAGATTCAGAGAGCTGTGCAAATACACTCTGAATGTGGAGAACAGAATTGTTGTTAAGAAAAGTGGAGGGCACAAATAAACTAGTCAATTTTGGACCATTAAGTTCTGCAGAAGTGTTGCAGCTCCACTGACCAGCTATTTAAGACTCATTTTCAGACGATCACTATTAATATTGGGCAGCTCATTTAGGCTTCTGAGACCAAGGTAATATGGCGGGTTACTTTTGGGACAGACTGCAGTCCTACTGCAGAGAGACATGATCAAGGCAGGATGTTGAAACCTAAGACAGTATTTTGTGTAAAAACAACATAATCTAAATGATCCCAAAAGACGTCACTGTTTACATTTCTTAATGTTGTTGCCTCATACATGACGAAAACATTTCTATATAGTCCTATTAGCCTTGTTAAACATAAAGTATAGCTTTCTGCTGGCTGGAGGTATTACGTAAGTTCAGCATGTTCCTTTTCTTTTAATTTCCAATAGGGAATGACCTTGAGAGCCAACCCCCTGTCCAGCACAAAGCGTTTAATACAATAATAGCCTACATGTTTATAAAGGACTTCTGATTACATAAAATGTCATGATGTAATGAACTGTTATCAAGCTCTCTCAGGAGCAATGCAATCTGGGGATGTATCCAGAAAGGGCCTGAATTGTGTTTGTTGATAAAGTGTCTAGTTTTAAATAGATAGGCTCATGTGCAGGCAGAAAACACGAATCAGTATTAGTAATTATTAACAGTAGCATGGTATTTAAAAAAAAAACATTGTACGCTATTCTTGGTGATTGTTTTAGAATTCCCACAAAATCGTAATATTTCAAATGTTTCCTAAATTGACATCACCCCACAAATGGTTCCATGCGTGCAGTGCAAGCGCATACCGACATGCTTGCGCGAGACACTCGCACTACATCAGCACCACAACAGTGGAAAGCTGCACGAGGAAATGCCACATTCACATCTGCAATATGAAATAGACTGACTCGCGACAATGATTTTGGACTGGTTGTTTATGAAACACTTCTCATGCAAGACTGATATCTTTTCAAATTATTTCTTGTTCGCTGTCATAAAAGCCTACTTTTGTTTCTGAAACAAATGTGCGGGTGGAACAGTTGTACGACCGGGTATTAAAGACATGCATCTTGCATTAAAATACCAGGATGCATAACAATCAAAATACCTTGATTATCTTATTACCTTGTTCTCCAACTGAGAACCGCAATCCTTAACGAGATGCAATACTATGCTCCAAACCTCTAATAATATTGTCATAATATAAACGAACAATAATTCTATAACTATTTTACTTTCTTTATTTGGCCCAGTGGATTGTAACTGGGTTGATAATCACTATGTAACCAGGTAGACTGTTCATGGTTTATTTTTGAAAGAGCCACAAAGACATAATCCTACCTTGCAGGAGTTGGAAGTTAAGGGAGGTTTTGTGTCTTTGAGGGGAGCTTATCAGCGGAAAAAAGACGCTAATCAAACGTCCTCTTCTAGAGACCACTTTTTCGAGTTTTTTTTTTCGGGAAGAAATTAGCCTTGTCGAAATACACTGATGCAGTTCCGAAGAGGCTGCAAGGACGACCGTCCACGCACGCTGTTGAAGATACAAGGGCAGCGTCAGTTACTGTGCATCATCACCCCTCCCCGTCTCTCAGCGGTTAGTGGACGCACGGCAAAAGCGAGGCTACTGTTTTGGCGTGGTTGTCCCTTTCGAGTTTGCGCAATATATACTACATCTATATCCTTCTAAAGAGAATATGGCAACGCCGTATTTGCATTTTTGCATTAGCAAACATGTATTAGCAAACATGTATGTAACTTATCGGGACATAACCAACTTAACATTTTAATTACATTGAAACATAATATTAAAGGGTAATGTCGTGAATTCCTAATGCTTACATTGATTTAATTGATTGATTCCCATTGATTTGGCCAGCTAGGCAAAGCATTATCTGATTATGCCCAATGTAGGATGGACCTGTCTAGGCTAATTGTTAGCCCTATTTTAATAGTAGCCTATTGAATTTAATGAACGTAAACAGGAGGAAAAGTTTGAAACCATCCCATTGTCCAATCGTTGATTTAGACGACATAAAGTGAGTGCGCGTGGATCATTAATTCGCGCCACACTTCAGTCTCGATTCTGGCAACTATTGCTGGCATCAGTTGAAGTTGAGTGTCTAAGCCTACAATAAACTACGTAGCTGGCTAGTTAGAAACTTGTGAGATTGATCTAAATCCAAACATAGGCCTATGTGGTAAGTTATCAAATAAGTGTCATTAGGAATAACCTGATAAAATGTAATTGTGTGATTTATTGAGCTCCGCATTAGTACTGACGAGTTTGAGGTTTCAGTGGCCTACTCGTGCGTCGGTTCAGCTAGCTTAGTTCATTCTAGCGTGTTCTACGTGTCCACCTAACAGTGTAGACCTATGGGGATTAACGTGTAGAAATTCACTTAATACCTCTATTAAAAATCATGTGTTTTCGTTTAAAGGTGTAGTCAACTGTTGGATTCCTTTCATGTGATTTGCTTCAGCTGAAAGGTGAGTTACTCAACTACTGGGATGAACAGGTGCTGGGATGAATCTAGCTAACGTTACATGTTATGAAGTTGAAGTTCATTAAGTTCGTGCAAGGAAGGAGAAAGTAAACTGCTATAAGATTACAAAACTACTACCTTTTATACAGAATTCATTGCGAAATTGAATTTAACAGCTGAAGTCAAAGTTACATTGTGAATGACCACTGAAATAACTAAATTACTTTTATATAAACTATTCATGTGTTGCATGAAACATGTTTTTAATGTTTTAATGTTTTTTAGATGAGATAACCTAGTATGTGTATTTGTAGGTTTGGTGTCTGAAAGTGAAATGGATAATATACAAAATAGACCCAGCTGCTCTGCAATGGAACAAGATGTTGCCTTGTTATTGCCCAAACGGCCAAGGTTAGATTGCATAATAACAAACAGCACTGATCTAATCAGTTTTGAATTTCCCAAACCGATGACTTTCCAAACAAAGTGCGTTGAAGCAGACCATGAATATGTCAGACACACAGGCCACCAGGATGAAAACGCAGAAGCAACTTCAAAGAGAAACAAAGTATCTCAGATAAGTGCTGGAACCCATTCAATCTGTTATAACAGTACAGAAGATGACCTGCAACAGGGGAAAGACGGGCAAAATCCACTTACAGGCGAAAGAAAAATGTTTCACGTTGTGGAGGATGTTGCAGAGTCTCACACCTCTGATGACTCACTATGTGACGCCACCCCGATTCATGACTTCTGTCATCCTGGGAAATCACTCCAATGCACTTTAGCCGGTCACCCCTCTGCAAATGACTTTGCGCCCTCTGAGCAGAGTAAAGACAGTCCAATCCCACTTGCAACATGCAGCTCAGCAGAGGGTGGCTCTGATATTCTACCAGGCTCTGCTTGTGAAAAGGTGTTTGAGGATGCTAACGCTTTCAGTGAGACCAAAGTGTCTCTTGAAGGTACAGAGAATAATCTAAATGAGAACGTGGTGGGATTCTGTCAAAATGTCTGCAACGTGAGTAAGGAAAGGAATTGCATTTTACCTAGTGATTGTAAAGACTATGAATCATCCAACTCCGAATTGAGCTCTTGTGGGAGGTGTTCAGAAGCTGGAGCGAATGATGAAAGCGTAGTCAGACAGGAAACAGAAGTGAAAGAAAATGCCAGTATCTGTAATGAAGAAACAGAGGCCTGTGTTTACAGCCATGTCAGTAAAGAGAATGATCCGCTAAAAGTCGAAACAGTTGCATGTGAGAACTTCTCTGTTGTGACTGATGATGTTAAATTAGACTGTGATTCTGACATTAATGGGGCTGAGATCAACGAGGGCCTTCTGAACGATCATCTCCACAATGTGACATGGGGCATTTCTGGCTGTGAGAGGACAATTGGAACTCAGATTAAACTGGATGATCGACACACAACAGAGAAACTGTTCTCAAGTCAAGAGCCATCTGAAGGAGGGGACCAAAGAGACCTGGGCTCTGCCAGTGTAATTGGCCCTACAGTTTCCTCTAACGCTGACAGAGAGGCTGGAGAGGAGGAACACTGTCATTTTGTTTGGATATCAGGAGTCGAATCCTCCTTCTCAGAGAGAAGAGATTTAGCTGTTTCCTCTCCGTCACCAGAACATTCTTCACCCAGGTTGTCTGAGCCTATCCAATGTGAGAATATTACCTCTGCACTGCCAGGTCATTTACAGGAACTGAATGGAGGACAGGGGGGATCCGAAAGTCAAGACATTTGTCGTTCAGCTATGGAGCTCCATTGTTCCACCACTGTGGAACCTGACACCAACAGCCAGGGGATCACTCATCAGGAATTGGCTCCTAGCAACAGTGTGCCTGGACCTACGGAGGGTTTCCATGCTACACAGGAAGTTGAAGCATATTTGGACACAGTTGGACACCTGTGTGAGGAACCCAATCCAGCTGGTGAGGTTTTTACCTGCCCAGACCTGCTGGTCAAGGGATTTGGTTCACCTTCACCATCTGAGCGTGCTGTGCTCAGGGAGACAATGGACGCAGATGAAAGGAAAGTGATTAAGACAGAGTTTCATTTCAAAGCCGATGATTTTGAGGTAGACAGGATTGCCCAAGAGGGTAGTGCACTCCATGGACACCAAGAGATGACAGAAACCTTAACAAGTATTTGGATCAAAGACTGGGCAGAGAGACAGTCTACGCCAGCACTTGACCCACCTGTTGAAGCCACACCTGGAGAAAAGGCCGCCCGGGAACACCTGTCCGCAGGTTACAATGACAAAATAGGGCCACTTGTGATTGAAAATGAGGACATTTCCTTCTTCACTCCTGTGTTCCCTTGTGATGCAGTGGTACCAGTTCCTTATTCACACCCAGAGAAGGATGAACATGACACCTTGGCCCACCAGGGAGACAGACACTCTGGGCCATCTGCTTTTCTTGTACCCTCCAACTGGGTGCCTGTGGCTTTCGACACATTCGAAAAAATCCAGTTTTCTCTCGACAATGGAGAGGTCGAAGGACTGGAGCACAGCCCTCTCCTCCACAGATCTCCCAAGCAGGCGTTAAACCCTGGGCCTCACCTTCAACAGGCCTCCCCTGAAGCAGAGAGGAACACATACAAGGGGAAACCTCAGGAGGAAGAAAAGGAAGAATGTCTAAAGGACATCACCTACTTTTGCTCTGAGATCATTTCCGATGCAGTTCCAGACTTTACCTCTCGCAAAGTGCCTTCTCTAATGAGCACTGAGCACCCTGAGTCAACTGACTGCATGGTGTATGGAAGCTCTCAAAGCAACCTTAAGCCCGACCTTAAACTGTCCTCTATCAATAAGGGCGACTGTGTCAACGACTACATATTTGAGATGAAGGACAAGTTCGATCTGGTCGTGGAAGAGCTGAGTTTGTACTTCGAGATCAGCCAAGACTCAGGAGAAGCAACGGCCACTGGGCCGTGCATCAGGGAAGTGCTTAGCCAAAGCCAAGAGTACGCTTCTGCCTCATGCTTCAGTGACCATCAGCGCAGCCCAACGGCAGGGACACCCAGAGACATGTCCACAGGAGATGATGAGGCCACTCTGGAAAGCTGTGGTGCTGAACCAGAGAAGGCATGCACCGCTGACTGCCTGGATAGCGAGCAGGAGGTGCCAGTTGACTGCAGCCTGCTCTCAGAGGGAGAGGATCTCATGTACTCTTCAGTCAGGCAGAAAGGTGGGGAAGAGATCTAAGGGAGACTGGCTAGTCATGGTTATTCTGTGTTTTGACATAGTAGTTACCGAAGGTGGTAGATGTAATGGTTGATGTTCTAGCCTACGAGTAGATCAGATTGATCTAATCATACATTTTTAAAGAAGGTTTATGGAAAATAAGAAGAAAGCTATCGTACATAAATCATACAAACTCAAATGAACACTAAATGATCTCCAGAAAAAATCACTGTCCTGGCCGTATCAACAAAACTATCAGCAACAATGTATGTGTGCAAGGTAGTGCAGGATCTGTATCAGCTTGGTGATGTTGTTGGTGTGTCGATATTGTTCCTCCAGAGCCCAGGGAGGCTGAGCAGCGAGGGCAGACCTGGGACCCTGCCTTCTGCTTCCTCTCAGGCCTGGATCACTTCAACTCAAGTAAGTCACTTTTACCACCGACTGGTGAATAAGGACTAGCGCACACTGCAAGAATAGCAATTTTCTTCAGAGGTAATCATTCATTCTGTGACTCTTTAAGTGAGCACGTTTAATTCAATGGCCTAGAAATGTAGCAGTGTTGTAGACTGGCTGCTGGCTGGTCAGTGTGTGCATGTTGTGAATGGTTGGTGGGGTCCATAATTGTGTGGTGGATGTAAGTCTTCTCATAGCTACGATCAAAACTAATGTAGCAAGGATGATTTGGAACGACCATCCCTACCAGAGCGTTCTGAAATCTCGAGTCAGTATTGGATACAGAATGTATTATAGAGAGAGAGAGAGAGAGAGAGAGAGGGAGAGAGAGAGAGAGGGAGAGAAAGAGAGAGTAATGCAGTACTGTGTGGCCGTCTTCCTGTCAGCAGGAAAGCCAGAACACAACCAGAGACTGGAGCCTTTAAAAACCTGTGCTCGTCCAATCAGGGTGGGGCTCTCAAAGAAGGCTAAAACCAAACAGCTGCATCCCTACAAATAAACTTCTTAATGGTTTACGGTTTACTATCCAAGACCCAACTTGTTACTATTTATACTTATATGCATGGAATTACAATATATAATAGTAGTTGATTATCTCAGTTTAGCATATATATATATATATATATTTTAGCATATACATATATTTGTTTTCATTGTAATACAGTTTCCTGTTAATACTGTTTTAGAAAATATATACTGTTTCAGAAAATATACACTGTACTATTGCTGTGGGAGTATCTTCAGTTTTAAAAATACATCAAAAATCTCAGAAGATGAAAATATGAATATCATATTACACCTTGGTAATGTATAGAAAACTCCTAATGGTCAATGTTGTTGTAATGACATATTGTGAGTAACTAATGTTAAATAACTTTTTCATAAATATGTAATGTAGAAGGTAATAAATTCCTCTGCAAGAGTGCCAGTTTACATTCAACTCTATCTAGTTTGTAGTTTTAATACTTGTAAAAGACAATCTCTCACACAAACCTATTTCCCTTGTTCTGGAAATGGATGCAATCTGTTGTTGGAGAATCCCACTGTTAGAACAACACAAGCTGTGTACATCCCTAGCCCAACTTCTTCTGGCAGTGAAATCTGAGATAACTCATGTATACTAATGATAGCATTGCACTCCTCTGCTAAAGCACAAGCAAATAAACACATGTTGGAATTCATCTGAAACTCGCCAGACAACTAATTATGTTTTATCCAAATTAGAACCCAGTGGGATGCTAACAACGCTGTTAATTCCGATGCATTGGAAGACCCTACAAGTCATTTCCTAATTAGCCAATGCTGTACCACTCAACTTTGGTGTTTTGTTTCTGCATGAAGCTTACTGGCTGTCTGTTTTCCATGCAGTTTTGATAGTAGACATGGGCAGGTCTGGTTATGTTAAAACCATAGCTGGGCTCAGCGTGACATGAGAATGATAAAGACGCTCTGGTAAGGAGCGAATAGACTTCAAAGACTCCTCATACAGCCAGAAGGTATCTTTTGAAGTTCTTAGAAAATGAGTGTTGTCAATTCTCACAGATGTTCCTTCGTGTAATTCAGTTACAACTATTATGAACTCCAATAATCCTTGATCCTTGGCTCTCAGATGTTGAACATAACTGACTGGATGCCCCTTTATTTGGTTTACATGCTTCAATTCCAAAACGTCAGAATTACAAAATACACCATTTGTTGTTTGTTTTTTAATAATTGGAACTGAAATAGGTATTGAGGCATCAATGCACTACAAAAGCAAAATCTGAGGGGAAAAACCCTTGAAGTGTAGAGGTCATTTGGAGCCATACTTGTGTGATGAAGAAGTTCCTATTGAGGGGATTTTATGTCCACATTTTGCTCAAAGACTACAAAGAGCAAGTGGTAAAACTCTTGGGCTGGAAAACGCTGGAGTTTCATTCTTACTGAGTATAGTAAAACACTGGGTTCTGAACTTGTCTGTTAAATAATTACAGGCTCATGAGAGGAAATTGACAGCAAGAAAAAAAACAACTAAACCACCCTGTCACAAATGTGTTTTTAATCAAACTCTCAGGCAGTACAGGTCTACTGATTCATATTTGAACATATTTGACTCCTAACCCATCATCTATTAGATTTCATTCTGTACTTGAAAGGGATCTCTGCTGCTCGAAGCAAAGCCCCCTGCAGACAGATGTCGGCCGTGTCCGAGTAAAAGATGTGGCCATGGATCTTTAATGACTCCAAATGCCCATCAAACGATGGATTCCAGCTTGTTTTCAACACGGAGAAGAAAAAAGCAAAACATAGAACAGCTCTTTCTTCAAAACCTTCTCATCTAAGACTGGAAACACATTTGTTACACTCAAAAACAAGCGATCGTGTTTCAGTTCAGTCCTGAATGATGGGCTCTGTAACAGTTTAGGCATCGATAAATATTGTAGCATGACAAATAATGGGTGCAGCAGATCGGTCTCTGAGTTCAATGAGAGCAGATTGCAGTAGGTTCTAGTATCTGCTTGAAAAGAGAGGAAACCTTTAGGGTATTATATGGTGGTACCAGTGCTGTCTTAATCAGCCCTTGGACTCTGCAGTAAAACCTACACTTTCTGCTTAGCAAACAGTGTTGATTCTTAACTTACTCTGAATATTAAGGCTCTATGACAATACCAAACTATTCAAAATCCAAACAACCACAAAGAAATGCTCTCCCCGCCTGTCTCAGCACAAGCATGATGACAAACAGTATTGAATAATTCAGGATGATTGTTGTCATATTGTGATGTTAAGCAGCGTGGACTTTGACAAGGCACCTGGTGCAGTCAAATGAAACGTAAGAGGATTTCAACCAGATAGGCCATTATAGTACTGTAGGTTGTTATTATAATGTTGCATTTGAGGTTGGCTTGGCGTTGATTCAGCCTTGAACAGGACAGGATCTGGGCCAGGAAAACAAAGCAGTCCACTGAAAGGGGTGGAGGATTTTTGGAGGATTTTCAGGGTAAATTGAATTGTAATGTTTGGCAAAGGCTTGTCCAGATGAGCTCCAATGAAATCTGAATCAGGGCCAGAACTCTGTCTAAATGTGACGTGGGTTGACTTAATGTAGTCGTAGCCCGCATCAACAAGTGCGAAATCTCCCATTAAGCCATTTGCAGCCCAGATTGCAGTATTATCTTTCAACCTCCCACACACCACTCACTATGAACATTAGTATTCAGTGTATGTGGTAAGTATTCTCATCTGGAGTTGAGGAACTCAAAATCAACACATGGTGTTTGTATACTTATACTGAATGATTTAACCATGAAAAGTGTCATATGAACTTTATTATAGGCATTAGTGCACCTTTTATTCATTAAGATGATGCTTCTATCCGAAACGACATGCAAATCTTGCACGTGGATATATTTCGCATCTACAAATGTTTTTGATGTGTCACAAGGGCATGATTTTCCCAAGGGATAACATAATAGTTGAAGTATATTTACGGTGTATAAAGTGCAAACATAATAAGGGCTACAGATATGAAAGTCTTCAAAATGTAGGCTATGTGAACACACAGTCTCGTTCCAACTATAGAAAAGGGAAATATGTCAGGAAACGTGTTAAGCACCCATTTAATACATTGAAATGAGATATCCGGACGCTGTTTCTGCTTGGTTAGGCGTATGTTCTCTGTCACCCTCCGTTGGACTGCTTCTGGCTGGGTTTGGTAGCAGGACTGTGGTGCTGGAGGGTTCCAGCTGAGAATGCAAATGACTATGATTTGGTGTGTGAGAGAACGGTGATGTATGTACCAGAATATGATGGTGAGTGAGAGAGAGAATGGTGGTGTGTGTTGCAGAATATGATGGTGAGTGTGACAGAGAATGGTGGTGTAAAAAAGGCAGAGAATTAATTCAGTCCTATACGACCTCTCACCATACTGACCATGCGGAACGACACAAACAGTGTGATTATTTACCATCGATGAAGCCCAGGACTGGATGAATTTTACTGAATTTTGGCCTGAATTATAACGTAGCCTGGTTTAACGTATTGTTTATCTATGACAACACATTTTTGTAGCAGGTAAACTCTAACCTAAATGGTAAATGATGTTCCGGCTAGGCTACGTAGCATCTGAAACAACCCAGTCTTCTACAGAACAGTAATACACACATTCATGCTCTCATTCATTCATGCATTCATTTGTGACATTATTTGTTGATCCAGTACCAGAGGCTTTTTACTATTCATTTAACCCCTACAGGAGTGCTATGGCAGGGGTAGGCACTTATCTGACACACATCAGATATGAGGTTACAGCAACAACAGAGATTCACGACTGTTATTGATGCTAAGCTGGGCCATTTGAGAGCCTGAAGGCAAACGCAATAAATTGTGTGAAGAAGCTGATGAAGTATTTTGGAATGGACACACAAATGAACCGCTGTGTGCTCTGCTTGATTGCAAGACTTTGCTGTGTCGTTTGCTGTGCAGTGTGGGGAAGTATTCCCCCATCGCCATCTATCCTCTTTATGTTAAGTCTGAAACTAAGTCCTATTAATCCTGGCTAAGTGTAGGAGGGCAAGTGTGCAGTGAATGTGCCCCTGTATTCTTTCACCTTGGATCACGATTTCTGCCGCTGTAATTGGCTCAGATACACCTCAGTTTTGATGGATAAAACATGTTTGTGTGAAAAAATGGTAATTATGTTGTTTGTTCAAGACAAAGCTGACAACATTCTCTGATATTTGTTTTGAGTTTTAGGTCACTTAAATCAAACTGAATAGAACGTATTGTCTATACTTCACTTATGATAACAAAAACAGCACAGGGAGTTTGTAGACGCTTTCACCCAAAGCCAAGGATGATTCGAATCTGCAACCTTGATGTGCTGTTCGGTGCTCTACACTGAGCTTTATCCCATCCTCATATATACAAGTACACGAAAAAAATGGCTAAAAACTCAAAGTGTTTGACCAAAGGACCTTTGGAAAAACTGGACCTACTTCCACCCGGCTTCTTCATACTGTGATCTCAGCCCAGCTATCTTTCTCCATCTCTACTGGCGTGTTTGCACCCATCACTGCAGAACACAGAGGCGTGGGGCTAAATCAGTTCAATAAAAGCCCATACCCTAATATTGATATTCCTGATGGATGTATGGTGTGTCATAAAAGCCACTGTATCTCATAACAGTAGCAAAATGAAAGATTGGGGAGGGAAGCCATATGGATATTGAGGAACTGATTTCGCCCGAGGAATTAATGGAAGAACGAATACAGAGGCGGTTATCTGGATTTCCTCAAATTGCCCTCTTTAAATTCCAGACAGTGAATCATTTATACATTTGTATGTCTGTGTGCGATGAATTTAAGGAACTGTCGGACCGCTTCTTCTCCCTCCCTCCCACTGTGAGGGCTCAGAGGAAAGGAGGACTGCAATGCAGCAAAACAAATCGTGAGAATCAGTTAAGTGGCCCTGATTGCTTGGCTGAGGGATAGGCTTAGGGAAATGCTCTGCCTCGCACACTCTGATCCATTGAAAATTATCACTGTGTAAAATATCTACAAAACACTCCAATGATTTTTCTGTGAAAATTTAGACCACAACACTGACTACTTCTGAACAACCCCTGAGTTGATCCTCTGCCACTGTGAACATGTCAAACCACTCACTGCCTATAGTGAGAACATAGGCTGACTATAATAATGCCAGAAATTCTGTCTTAGACTAGAATATTGTTTTGGACTTGTGGGGATAGTAGAATTGGAAGAGTTGCTGAAATCACTTGCACCTCCTTTGAAGGGGTCAATCATGTTGCCCCAGGGAAGTGCCAGATACAGATTGGATGGTTGACTTTCTCTCCTGCTCAAGGTTCACTGGCTTGCCCCAGGCCATAGAATGAAGGGTCTCTGTGTTTGAAATCTTAATAACTTGTACTGCTCTGTGTTCCGATGTTGAATATACTGATAATCCTGGCGTAGACCATATAACCTGGACAGGCCAGGTTACTGTATTTTATTATTATAAAACAATAACAAAGTTGGATTTGTATGTTAAGTATGACCCAATATTCTTAACACTCTTTACAGCCTACACACGCTCATGATCGTCACATTTCTGACTGAGTTAGTGGGCTCCTAATGACATTTGCATGTGATAGAAGACAAATAATTCACCTCCCTCCGTTTGGAAGAGGAATTCATGTCTATTTCATCATAATCAATCACTCATCTTTGTCAAGACCACAGTCACAGCGTCAAAATATTACACAATTATCTCCGTCGTATGAGCACATATAAATGTTAGCACGCGCAAAAGTTGTAATGCGCACCCTCCCCGAAGATGATTCACTGTCATTCCGTATGCACAGTTAAAAGATGGGAATATAAATGAGTGTGGTGACTCAGCGTTATCACGCTCTTGCTTCATCAAGCAAGCAACAAAGCTCAAAACGTATTCTTTTTTCGACAACATGAATCTACTCGCAAAACGGATTCGAAAAACTAAAGATGGAAGAATTAGAAGACGACTAAACGCTGAAGCAAATAATGTCATGTGGGCCGACCAGAGAGACCTATTGCTATGGAAACGGGCTACAAGGCTCAACCCCTCCATGGGCACAGCCTCGACTGTTGATGTCTTCTCAGGGTGGTACTTCCTTATTTTCTGACTCACGTCTTTCGCACTCTTGCCCTGTCGCTGTTTGTGAACTAGTTGTCTACAGATGAATATTTATGTGGTGACATCAGTCACCAACAGTTTAGCCTTGTGACAGCAACATCCTGTTGAATGTGTCTCGAGGGTGATTAGAATTCTCCCCCTTCTCCCTCCTAAACAAATGGGAAACTCCCAACCTGTTGTCCTATTGAACAATTAGCCTACTTTATGGGATGGGAGGTAATCTCAGAAGATCCTGTCACTTCCATAACAACAGGGAACCAGGTTTATGGAAGATGACCAATCCAAACATAAAATTGGTTTTATGTGGCACGTAGCCTATTCATTTGGGAAGCTGATATTTGGCAAAGCTAACATCCCTGATGTCCTAACAATGTTTTCCTGCTTACACTTTTGACACATGTTAAACATGACTTACAGCACTAGATGTGTGTAGATGTGATGTTCTATTGTCTTACTATCATGGGTAGATTGTGGGTTCACACTACTCAAACTGTCTCATCCACTCTTTAGAGTGGTTGTGTATCATCTTCATCAGGTATATCATCACACTTATGGAAGATTGTTCCGTGTGATTGTTAGAGTCCATCAAATTCATAAAAGAAAAAAGTCCTGTGGAGAAAAATGAGAAAAATAGAGTAAAATTGTAACCCAATTTATCTCACAAGGAACTGTCAATTATATATCAAATTAAGGTTTCCAATTTAGTTTACCCAACAGAGTGGAAGTTTCCTTGTGAAAAAAACACATTGCTCCACTTTTCTCTCAGAGATTTCTCTGAAGTGAAATAACCACTTGCTCAACTTCAGGAGACAATCATTTGAAGACCCCAAGAGAGGAATGGAAGGAGGGTATCGATTTTCTGTGTACCGTGTTTTGAGATCAAACAGCAACCTTTGAGGACAACAAAAAACGAAAAATAGATGAGAGTAGATAACTGAAAAAACTGAGTGGAAAAAAAGATAGATTGAATAGAGACCTTTATGCCAAAATGACCAATTTCCTGCTTATTTCCTCCATGAGTGAATTATTTAAATGTTGCAAGGTTCAAGAACATGACGGAATAGGCCACTCTGTTCGCAGGGGAGCGAAGATGATCTCTTGTCTAAACGTCTGAGGTAATGTGAAGGACTGTGTTCCAGGAAGCCGGCTCATCAAGTATCTAGTTTGTTATAGATGACATCATCCTGAAAGGGCAGAATGAGAGCCTATTCGGTTTATTCCCTGGGTGAAACACATCTGTCGCATCCTTTTCCAAACACTTGAAGTGTATGTGATTTAGATTGCAGGGCCAGACCTTTAGAGATTATTTTGTTGCCTACAGGCTCTGTGCCTCCCAGTGAGATAAATCAAACACGCCTCAACACCTCAGCGTATTTGAAGAAGTATGTATGTCTGACCCAGAAGTCTGTTGCCACTTCAACCAGGCTGATTCTTATAAGCTTCTATGGCTCCAACCCTTAGCCACCAGTCTGACAGAACTGGACCTTCGCAGGAGAGGTCAACATCAGCCACAAACAGTCCACCACCCTTGGATGCCCCTTCCTCGCTTTCCTCTGTGAATCGTTTATCCAAGGAAAGCTGTTGAATCTTTAATCACACCAGGAGATGAACCGATCCGACACACGACCTTTGGTTCCTGATCCTGTTTGAAAACAAACCATAGCAGGAAGGATGACTGATCCCCCTTGTACATATTACAGCAGCTCTGGCTCACCATTAGGTTTCATCCTTTTTCCTCCCCGGATCTGATTAAACACCACCCTCTGGGGTGTGGTTGGACTGGCCCACAGCAAGCTGCTCTGGGATCAGCACATTAGCCTCTCAAGCAGCTGAATCTGCAGCTTCGTTAAAGTTTCTTCAGATCTCTGGAGACGCTCTCTTGACAAGGGGCTTAGACTGAGATACTGGCACTAGAAACACTAAGGAATCTCCCTCCAAGGTCTGTCTTTTTTCGCTCACCATTGGTCCATGTGATTGGTTGTTAGATAACAACAGCGTCCCCTGAGCCTGCTTGAGCTGCGATCCTGGCTTTGGCTAACGACTCACTTCTAGCTGTCTCCTCTGGTGAGTGTGGGATTATTAGACGGAGAGAGGAGAGGGAAACATGGAGATCACGGTGATTGTGTCAGTGTCGCATGAAGGGAAATGGAGTGGGAGGTCAAATTCCTTTTACTTTTACCTTGAAAAACGCACACATTTCAAATAATTTAGAAGCCGTTTTAACCGCATTGCTCACATGAATACAGACGTTCATGCACATAATCCTTGCTTCAGCTCTGCTGCAGTTTGATGAGGCTGGCAGTTCATCTGAGCAGGTGTCTGTCTGCCAGGTTGGTGGACAGCAGCAGGAACGTCTGTCTACATCCCAGATGTAGATGTGCTGCTGCATTGATCAAACAACGGTGTATATATTTGTGGAGTTACTCAGACTCTCTGTGAACGTGATCCAAAATCAATGGACCTGGTTTGCGGCTAGAAGTAGATTTATTCCTGCTATCGGTGCACCAGAGTTACCATAAATTGTACACTGTGTGATCTTGTGTTTAAGAGCCCCCAGTTCTGACAGATGAGACATTATGGAGGCACCCTAGTATCTGACCAGGTACTGTATAACACAGGGGGCCTGAGTTTGATTCTGATTTCCTGCAAGGTCTTCCTCCTCATCACGCCTTGATATTCTGTCTTTGTTCAAGTCTCCTACCATTAAATAAGACCAAAAAAAGCGTCTTTTTTTGGAACGCTGACACACTGCAGTGCTTCTCTCCTGTCGTCTCAAACTACAATATCCCTAAACCGCATGAAGCGCAGAGCACAGAAAAACATCTTTTGATTACATCTTTGTGGATTAAATTCAGGAAAAACAAAGCATAAAGGTTTTTGCCGCGTCGCCAGCCTGTCATTTCTAAATGAGCAGGCTGCTATTTTAATACGGATGTTTAGGGGAGTGCAGTTCTTCAGTGGGCTGTCAGAATGTCTCTCCCAGACAGACCAGATTACATCAGTCCTACTGGGTCTATCTGTCACGGCTGTCAACATCTACCTTTTGATCTCGGATGGAGAAAGTTAAAGCATGCATGAAAAGGAGAATATGACATTGTAAGTTCACACTGTAGATATCCCATCAATAGAGAGTGAACAGCAGTGATATTTCACATGGCAAATGGTGTTACTCACTATGAACTGGAAAGTCTCTAAAGGTATTTAATCCTTGTTCTGTGCCACAGCTGGAGGTCCATTTGAGAGTGATGGAATGAAGGTGTTTTCCTGTGCTGCACAGTATATGTTCCGCCTGTGATGTTTCTTGTCTAGGTGTGTGTCCGTGTATCTGCTTACATGTGTGATGGTGTGCTTGTGTATGCGTGCTTGTGTGTATACATACATGTCTGTGTATGTATGTGAGTGTGCATGTCTGCTTACATCCATGTGCACGTGTCCCCTTATGAGTGTTGTTCCACTAAAGAGAGAGAGAGAGTGAGAGAGAGAGTGAGAGAGTGAGAGAGAGAGAGAGAGAGAGAGAGAGAGAGAGAGTGAACGGTTTTCACTTGGTATCACCCGTTCTTGTCCTCAGACATGATGTGCACTGTGACAAGAGCATCACAGATCGCACTAAGTAGGCCTGTCAACATCTGCTGAGGGTTCAGGGAGACTTAGCCAGGCCCGTCCCATCTCAAGGCATCTTTCTTGTTCCACTGACAGTGAGAGATCATTGAGGACATGAACCTGTCTTGGATTCTGCGGAGGGTGAGATGTTTTACTTGTCTTATTTTGTCCTTCCTCATGAAACTTTTATGAAGCACATCAAGACCACAGCTGCACATGGAAAATGCAGGCTTAAAGTTTTTACAGCTATTTTTCTACACCGTTGGACAGATAAGGCTACTTCTATGAAGATAATTATCAAAGCAAATGTTGTTTCTAACATGAGGGTCTGACTGAAAATAAGTCTTCATTTAATGTTCCTTGAAAGGGTCTGCTAGTTTGGGTATTTTCATTTCCTTTTCATTTTACAAACCATTAATTACCACAAAAAAACATGTGTAGCGCTTCTCACCTCAGAGGCCAGTTCCACGCAGTATCCTTCCAAAGCCCAGAGAATGTGAAAGCTCCTGGCTTGAAGTCAAAGGTCAATGCTCTTACGATATGATATAATTGAATTTATGAGAAAGAACATCACTTATCTCTGACAGATGGAAGGATGTTTCCCGGCAAGAGTCCAGTGGGAACAGTCCAGTTATTCAATATAGACATAGGAGCTGAACCTCAGTTGCTGTGCAGAAACATGGTTGTCTGCTGTACCTACTACACACATTAACATTTTGCTCAGGATAAGAAACACTAGCATTAATCAAACGTCATGACAAGGAAAGTAAGGTCAGAGAATCAGATAGGGGAAAACCATCAGGAATGCATGTCACAGTACAGTGCTTCTGCCAGAGCATCTAATGACCCAGAACACTGATGTTACTCTCACAGCACAGATCAACACTGTCTGCAGAGGAGCTCTGCTCTCAGAGGGAACTCTGAAATAAACAAGGCTGCTATCAGAGCCCAGACAGACAAAGACACAAGAATGGAATAGATCCTGGATCACTTTTCAAAACCAAACCAGTTCTCACTGTCCACCTCCATTTTCAGTGAGTGCTGCCTGCTGGTTGGCAGGTGGAGAGTGGGCTTCTCTGAGTAGAACACTGGCAGTGAAGATGGGCTGGACCCATGCCAGGTTCTTTCACTGGTCAGCAGTTCTTGGATATGGTGGTTTATCAGCTCCATAAGTCATGGTAAATCCCTCTACCCAACCTCAGAACAGCCAGATATGGTGTGAGAGTTAGATGGGAGTAGGAGGAAGACAATGACTGAAACTCACTCATCTTATCAGCGCACAACTGTTGTATTTCTCACATAACTGAGAGGACTGTCATTTTAAAAATGATTCCATGCTGGTTAATTAATCACAGCACAAAAAAGAATGTCCCCCTTGAGCAGATTCAGTGTGCTTTCTCCTCAAGCTCCTGCCAGATGAAGGCAGTGACTTGAGACTCGTACATGCTGAAGTGAAATGTCAACAGGACTGTTATCGATCGTGCAGTCTATCTGGCCTTTCCTGCCAAGCGCTGAGTTTGACTACTGTAACTCAGACAGGTTCACTTATTAAGTGTGAACAAATGAACCAGCATTTTACATTTCCTGTTACATAATCACAAGCATCCTACTGGAACAAGCTTTTAAAATTTACTAATGATGTCTGGAGAAACGCTTTATATGAAAACAGAACCAAGCAATGTGTGAAAGGCTAATAACCGCAGCTCACATTAGCTACCGTTTGACGTTCATTAGTTGCTGATGAATGTTGGGTCGAGGATGTTCCGTGATCAAGTAAGGAGCACTCTCTCTCACTCTCTCTCTCTCTCGCTCTCTCACTCTCACTCTCTCTCTCTGTCACTACCTCTCTCTCTCTTTCTCTCCCATCTATCTCCTCGCTCTCCAAACCCTTGCCAGTATTCCTGCCATCCAGTATTATGACTGTGGCATTTCAAAACCATTTGCTTGCTGAGTCTTTGACCAAGCATAGGGTAACTCAGTCTTTGTCTTCCCTTTATCCGTTTTTCCAGTAGAGAATTAATCCAGCTCAACAAAAAGAGCCATAGCTTGTCTCTTCCCCCTCCTCTGTGTGTGCCAGTTAGATGATAATCCTCTCTGGCTGTCTGGCATAGAAAAGGCCGGGTTCTGTTCTTTAAATGTACGTTCTCTTTGGACCGCACAGGTTCTCTTTCTTGTAACTGACTTCTAGGTGAGACGTTGCTATTCAGCGCTGTGCATGGTCAAATACAGATGGTTTCTTCACTCTAACCTCTGAAACACTGTTACAACTGTTCTCTTCTGCTCCAGCACCCCCACCTTCCCTCACTGCTCTCTCCCAACCTTAGTCACCCTCAAATGGACCCCTTTTCCCTCATCTTCTCCCCCACTCTCCTGCCAGCCCTCCCTCACCCTTTGACGCCCTTGTCCCCTCCTCACCTCCCCCAACCTCCTTCCACCTCTCAACTCCTCACCCCTCCTCCTCTCCCCTGCTCTCTTCCAACCTCCCACACTCCCATCCCCCCTCATTCTGATTCTTAGAGAGGAGCTACAGCAGAGGTAGTGAGGGAGGGAGGGGGCTGAACCAAGAATCGGTTTTCCAGTTATGTTTCCAGGCAGATAACAGAAACACACACATAGATGCGTGCGCACACACACACACACACACACACACACACACAGATAGACCCCTGGCTCATCCCTGGGCTGTGTTCCTCTCTAACCAGATAAGGAACTGACAGGAGGCAGAGCGTTAAAATGAGAGCTCATGACTTTCACATACCTCTCTGGGTAGTTCCGGGCGATCAAAAGCAAAACCACAACAAATACTGAGCCCCTGGAAGGCCAAGCTAAACTTGTTATATCATTACTGCTCCAGAAAACATGATACGATGAAGCGACAACTTTCTCTCAGCTGCATCATCTAAACGACACAGATCAAATGTTCGAATTGAATTATTCATGCTGACGAGAAAAATGGCTGTGTGTTCACAGCACTTAATGCTTCAATTTAAACTGTTTGGCCTCTGCATGTAAAAGGACTCCTGGGTTTTTAGAAGTGGGATTGTCTACTAACGGATCATGACAAATGTGCACACACACATGCACACACACATGCACACACACATGCACACACACATGCTAGCTGTTCGTATAACACATAGTTCCAGTGCAGTAGAGAGATAAAGCAACAGCCAGACTGCACACATTAAATGTTTAATTAATTGACTGAATTGCAGGTTAATCTGTAGATGGTAATTAAGCACTTAAAGATTTTGTCATTAAACGAGGATAGGAAAAAATAAAACATTGACTACAAAGTTGTCTTTTCTTTTATGGAAACCCATAGAAGAGAATATGTTGTGATTAAATTGGAAATGATTGTTGCACTTCCAACACACACACACTCACTCAAGATAATTGCCTGCACATCCCTCTTCATGATGCTCTCTGCACACAGTAGCACTGATAGAGGAACCTGCTCGTCAATTTGTACTTTGCCCCATCCTTATCATAAACCAGTCCTCCTGATGAGATTTGACTGGCATATAAATCACTCACTCAGCAAGCACATAAATCACACTACTCATGAACACACAGCTATGAAGCATAAAGGCTTAGAACTTCATCTTCCTTATCCTGGATGTCCAATCAGAGAATTTGAAGGTGTTCTTTACTCGGATGGAAATAATAAGGATTGGTAATGACAAGACGCTGCTTGTTGCATCCTATACAGGATCATTCAGGAGCAGGAAGGGGCGTTATGTTCGTTTTCAAATCTGGGAATAGGACAGCAACCTAAGACTCAGTTTGCTGTGTTGCAGTTTAATGCACGTTGATGAACACCTCAAGGTTTTCCATGAGCTGGTGTTATAGAAGGTAATTTACATTCACATCAGCGTCCTCTCACTGCACACTGCTGCACACACACACACAGCCCACATTTCCCACACACTGCCCACGCACACACACATAGTAACTCTCACTAGGCCTGTAAGCAAAACATACTCACCTCCCACTAGGAACAACAAGAGGAGACAGAAGTAGCCCCCTTAAAGAATGCATTAATAAACACATCTTAATATTGGAATGGAAAATGGCTTGTACAGAATTACATGGAGAAAAGAACTACAAATGTCACGAAAGTGCTTTTTATTTCAGACAAGGAAGCAGTCATGTCTCCCAAAGTGTTAAGACTGAAAGGAAAGGTCAGAGTTTCTTTCTTTATTTCTTTTCCCTTTCATGAGTGTTTTGTTTAGAGTGCATGTGAAAGAGCTGCCTGGAGAATATGTTGCCGTTTTCAAGTATTGGAAGTGTTTTGGAGTAAAGACAAAGTTCTCACTTCTAACAGCAGCGACATGGATGATTGGATACAGTCAGTTCCTCCCAAGTAATTTGATTGGACAAGATGCATGCCGTGAGTGCTTTAGTATAGGATTGAATATAACAGCACTGGGGATTATAAATACATGTTTATCATATTACACGCCATTCCTAAAATAACAGTTTTAAAGAGGGCAGGGCCCACTTCTACCTCAGTAGGTGTAGCATTGCTGACAGAGTCTGTTAGTGTCAAAATGAATACATATTCATAGAAACTCCAAAACGGTTGAAGTTATTTCTCTGTTTGAATTGATAGAAAGAAGAAGAACAGGAGTCCCTGTTCTCGCTCTGTCTCTCCACCTCCTGCTCATCACCAGTGTGTGTTTAAAGTTGCTCTCTGCCGCAGTCAGCCAGGACTCGATCAGTTCCTGAGACACTGAGAGAACAAGCTGGTGACATTTGGAAAGTGCTCTGGTGGGTGAAGAGACACATAGGCACAGCTGCTCCTGGCTGTTCTGAAACGAGGTCGCAGCAGAGGAGGAGGGAAGGAGAGGACAGGAGAGGAGGAGGGAAGGAGAGGACAGGAGAGGAGGAGGGAAGGAGAGAACAGGAGAGGAGGAGGGAAGGAGAGGACAGGAGAGGAGGAGGGAAGGATAGGAGAGGAGAAGGGAAGGATAGGAGTGGAGAGGAGGAGGGAAGGAGAGGAGGAGGAAGGATAGGAGTGGAGAGGAGGAGGGAAGGAGAGGATGAGGAAAGAGAGGAGAGGAGGAGGAGAGGGAAGGAGAATAACAGAGAAAGACAATGTTGTTGATACACACACACACGCACCCACATATATATAAGCTTGACTCAAAAATGACAGTCCATTTGTCTCTCTCTCTCTGACTCTCTTTCCCAGTCTGGCTTTTTCTCTCTCAGTCTCACTCTCTCATTCTACCTCAAACACACACACATTCACACACACACACAGATCATGCACTTTGTCAAAATTACACAAGCAAGGCTGTGCAGTGAGATGATTAATGACGGTGCGGCGTATGATAAGCACCCAAAGGCCAGAGAGGATGAGCTCATCTGAGCTGCAGCAGTCACCCAGCACACACCACACAGACAGGCAGGCAGGTTGATATGGAAGAATCAGAATTGATGTCATTAAAGCAGATTGCATTAAAGCATTGTAGCAGAAAGAGATCAGGGGTTATGGGGATGTTGGGACGCAGTGTGCAGCTAGCCTTGGTGTCTGTTAAACAGCTGACTGTCCCAGGATGGGATTTTTGAGGAATGTGGAAGCAGACTGATTTTGTTCTGTGAAATGGCATGTACTCCCTATTGATCTGGTACATCCATTTCTGTTTGAGTCTGTCTGTAGTCTGCCTGCTCAGAGAGGATGTTGTGGGCATGTTTTGATTTCATATTTTAGGAGAGAGTGAATGAGATATTTTAGACTAATCATATGTGAGGAATGGGATCCAATTTAATGTTTTACCCACACAGAAAGACACATAATTTATGCACAAAATAACAACCATGCATGCTTACATAAATGTGCAATACCCACATGCACACACACTCCCAGTCAAGCCCTCCTTGGACCACACTGTTGTGGTGTTTGTGGTGACGCCCTGTGCGATGAGGCATCAGGCCGAGTGCTTCTGACAGCCCCAGCGCAGAGTGCCAATCCACCTGCGGACCAGATCTCATTACAGCTGCAGCTAACATGATGAGGACACATGCAGCAGAGTCATCCTCCCTCTCTTTCTCCCTCTCTCCCCGTCTCATCCCTCTCTCCCTCCCTTTCTCCCTCCCTCCCTCTCTCTCTCCCTCCCTCCCTCTCTCCATCCCTCCCTCTCCCTCCCTCTCCCTCCCTCTCTCCCTCCCTCTCTCAATCCCTCTCTCTGTCTCTCCCTCTCTCCCTACCTCTCTCCATCCCTCTCTCCCTTCTTGTCTCCCTCCCTCTCTCCCTCCTTCTCTCTCTCCCTCTCTCTCTCCCTCCATCCATCCTTCCATCCATCCATCCAGTCAGCCAACCAGTCAGGCCAACCAGACATCCAAGCTACCCAGTCGGCAAACCAGCCAACCATGCCATACAGATAGACAGCAAGCCAGACACCTAGACAACAAGCCAACAATCCCAGTTAGCCAGCCATGTAGCTAGTCAGCCAGGAAACAGGCTCACCTATGCCAGAAAGCCATGCCAACTAGCCACTTAGCCAGACAGCAAGCCAGCCAGCCAGGCAGCAAACCAGTATGCCTGGGTGGCCAGCTGTGCAGCCTGCCTGCTAGCCAGCCAGCTGAGAACAGTGTGTCTGCTGCAGTGTGTCTGATCCCGCCTGCTCCCTCATGAAGAAGCTGAACACACCAAGACTGATTATGTCACCATAGAGCTGCACTGCATCGCACACCTCACCTGACTCCCCTCTCTGTGTCTGTGCCCTTCCTACATGCACAAGCTCAACGTTAACAGCGGTTATGTCCAAACAAATCATTACAGAGGAGGGATGTTTGTCTGTGGAAGGAGATTGGATGTTGTAATCAATACCTGGGTTAGCAGCAAATCCCTGTCTATACTCAGGGTCATGGCCTTAACATGAGGCCCAGATCTACATCCACACTTCTCCTCTTCCTCTCTTTAGCTCGTTCCTCTTAATTTCTCCCCCTCCTCGCCAAGTCTCCCACTCCTCTCCGTCTCCCTGTCTCCTCTCCCCCTCCTGTCCTCCACACATTTCCCTTGGCTCTCCTCTGGACAAGCTGATTTGGAGGAGGACTGGTGTGAAGAAGAGTTTGGACAGGGTAACCTATCTTTTATGTGACAGCCTGCCTGGCTGGCCAGCCAAGACTCACTGCCTGGACCTGAGTCAGAAGCTGGCAGGTCTGCAGGCTCTTTCTGACTCCCTGAGCTCCCTCACAAGCTCTGGCGCTGAGAGTGCAGAAGTGTGTGTGTGTGTGTGTGTGTGTGTGTCGGTCTGTCAGTGTGTCCAGTTTGAAGCCAACTGCAATGCAATCAGCAGAGCTATAAATCCACAGAAACAGGTTGTCCTTCAAGATAAAGGTGGATTGATGTGTGTGTGTGTGCATGCCATTGTTTGTTTGTTTTTTACAACGCAACAAAGTGTTATGACATTGCACTTAAAATGGTTGTGAATGGTGAGAGAACAAGGAGACAGTATAGACAGTTCCGGTAACACCCCCGTTATAGCTCAGCATCTGCTGCGTTACTGCCAGGACCCTTAGACAAACCGGCGTTAAGATGAAAGCCCTCACCAGACGGGAACATTACCCTAAAAGGGTTGTGTCGGGAGTCGATTTATCAAAATGAGAATAAATTACAGCCTCAGAATTCAGCCTGAGGGAAATAGATCCATATTCATGTGACTGCAGCCGCCCATACATCAGTTGCTTAGCAATACGGCCTATTGACAAGGGAGAGGTGAGATTTGTGTTTCGTTGTTGTGGAAGCGATGGGTTTGTGACTGATGTACATTGGTTTTTATAGAACGCAGCACTTCAAACGCAGACTTCACATGAACGGAGAGATTGCAGGACCCCCATGATGGTGTGTGATGCCGAAACATTATTCCATTTGGATTCATTGTTTTGAAAGGCAACAGACAGAGAAAATGCACCGAAGAAACTAAGTTAAAAAAGCATCACTCAAAGTAGATTTTTTTTTACCATAGATAGATAGACCATAGATTACCATAGATATGCCTGACCGCCTGGCTTTACAATGACTGTCAAATTCATGTTTTATCTTAACTGCTACTAAAACAATTCGTATTCTGCCTTGACATGATAATATTGATAATCCAGAAAGATTGATCTGAAGTTCAAACACCCAGAGTTGAGAGGGTATAACATCAGTAAAACTTATAATGTGTGATGACAGGAGTTCTTGTGGGACCGGCTAATCTTTTCCCCGAGCACAAATAAGAACTTCAATCTCCCTCCCGCCTCAGTGAGCTGCAGCATTTACTCATTCGCTCCTCTGTCAACATGCAAACAGATACTTTTACTAGCTACTGTACCCATCCTCGTACTGTACCCATCCTTGTACTGCACACAACCTCGTACTGTACACAACATCACTCCCTCTCTCTGACAGAGAGGGAGGGAGAGAAAGCGAGAGAGAGACAGAAAGAGAGAGAGACAGAAAGAGAGAGAGAGAGAAAGAGAGAGAGAGAGAAAGCAAGGGAGTTTGACTTTGTGAAGCCCTTTCTATAACATGGTTCCCCACACTCCCAGTTGGTCCTGCTGAAGCCAGTGGGATCAGAGTTTCTTACGTAAGACCAGCTCTGCAGCATGTCAGGGAAGAGGGTTCCTCTGCCATGAGGCCAGCTCCAGGGTCCTACAGTCCCTCCTGTATCAGTCGAGCGGGAAGATCCAGAACACATTCATAAAGAGGGGGGGAAGTGCACGCCTGAATGAGCACACACAGAAACACACACAGACGTGTGCCAGAACACACACACAAAAACACACACAAACACACATACAAACATACATACTCAAACACACACTCAAACACACAGTCAAACATACACTCATACATACACACTAAAACATACACACTCAAACACACAGTCAAACACACAGTCAAAGACACACACAAACACACACCAAGTGCCCTGTACGTTACTGGGGGGCTGCTTGGCTGTCACGTTAGGAGGGGGTTTTGCAGAAGAGGCCGATGCCAGCAAGAGCGAGCCTCGGCTGTGTGAACATCATCAGCGAGGGCCTGACTGCAGCTCCGTGGTGGTAACTTGCTCTTCTGAATATGGTTGTTAAGGAGCGGTCTGTGCTTCGTATTGACTAGTCACGTTACGAAGTCTATGACTACCATTGCGTGCTACTATTCAGAGCTCCATGGTTAAGCCAGGAGGGTCGGGGGCTGGGTCCGGGGCTGGGGCTGGGTCGGGGGCTGGTTCCGGGACTGGGGCTGGGGCTGGGTCCGAGGCTGGGTCCTGGGCTGGGTCCGAGGCTGGGTCCGGGGCTGGGTCAGGGGCTTTCTCCTGGGCTGCCTTCGTCAGAGTCCCAGCCTGGCTCAGCTGTCCTGGCACTCTACCTGTAACCATCAGGTGGTAAGAGTCAAGCCAGGCAGACACAGAGAGCGACACGAGAACACCACACACACACGCAGGGAGGAGCACAACCACAACAACACACACACGTGGAGAAGAACACAGCCTGCCAGCGTGTATGGAAAAGGAGGGTGCCTCTGCCATCTGTTTCTGTCATAAACACACACATACTCGTGTACACACACAGGATACACAAATATGCACACCAACATACAGACACAAACGTACAGACACCAACATACAGGCACAAACACTCCCACGTATATGAGCACACACAGGCAGTCCTCAGGGCTTCCACCTATTGCAATCCAGTTCTCCCTGGTACTTATAAAAGCACATGTCCCCAAGCTGGAGACAAAAATGAACTTCCCTCTGAAATGAAACCCAGCTAAGAGGCAGAACATCACAGTGAATAAGTTACATCTTTAAAAGAACTTTTCATCACTCAGGGCCAGTCCTCTTACACAGCAAAACGTTTCCCTGGTAAAAAAAACTTTTGGCCTGTCACAAACAGCTTGATTAAAGCTTTTTTCAGACAACAGCCTTGAGCTCTGGTACTCTTCTCTTAAGATTCAGGTCTAGTTGGCAGAGAGAGGAACCTCCTTGACTGGGAATGTTTGATTCAGGTGTTTTTTTGCCTTTGTCTGTTGATTGTGGGGTTGTTATTCAAACACTGACCTTCGAGAACATGATTGAAACCCGCCCAGCGTTACAGGAAGACCAACAGCATAGTGCCGAAAAGAAAACGCACTGAAGGCGATCAAGAGGACTCACACATGTGAGCAGACACCTGATGTCATCTGAATACGATGAAGATTTTGTTTTTAAACCTGCAAACTTTTCAACCCTTCAAAACTTGTTGTCATGTTTGCAAAATTTCTAAAATTCCTTTTTCCCCCAGATTATTTTTTGTTAACAGGTATGGTAATGTCACGGCAAACTTGAGATAACTTTCAAAAGCGTTTTTTTGAAACTAAATCAAAACTAATGTTTATGCTATATATTTACATATAGCAAAAATAAAAACATTTTCAAACATATTTTCCAAACATATTTGGCAACACGCAAAATATTATCAACACGTACATATTTTAGCCTGCATGCATGCACAGTCTAAAATATTCTCGCTCCCTCTGTCTCTTTCCTCTCTCCTTCCTCTTTTCTCTCTCGCGTTCGTGCTCTCCCTCCTTCCCTCCACTTCTCTCTCCCCTTCTCTCTCTCACAGTGCTTCACCAAAGAACAGGAGAAGTACTCTCTGAATTATTAAGCCCAGCTGATAAAAATAGGTGTTCAAAAGAGGCCTTATTAAATATTGAGTGGTGCATCTTAAGTGTTTCATGGCAGTGAGAGAGAGGGGCTCACTGCACAATTCATCTAATGTCTGACACCACTTCCTCTAATGCTGGGTAAATGATGAACATAATAAACAATGTTTTCTAATGCTGTCTTGATGCAGGGGATGTTGTACATGATCAAGAGTTGTTGGATGGAACGAAAACCTGAACAGTCATTTACGGTGTTAGACTGCATTTTAGCTGTCAATTGTTGGTTGAAAGGCTGCTTTGTGGCTTGATTTTGAGGTCTGCTCAGAGACTGTGACTGAGATGATAAACATGGACTTGTCACATATCAAGATGCTTACAGAAATCGGAATGTGTCTAGTTAGCAGTGTTATTACATCAGACCAGTAGTGCTTCCTGTTTGACTGAACACATGGCCACAGATGTTTGACTGTGCTGAACGCACCACGAGTCATCATGTTACAGTAAGACTGTGGAGACGGACGACAATGAAAGCAGGGAGCCTTGTGGCACTGGTGGCCGCTGGGTACGAATGTATCATGTAGACTAATCCCTTACCACAGGGGTCAGGGTTTAATTCCAGCCCGGGCAATTTCCTGCTGGTCCTCCCCCCTCACTCTCTCCCCTAGGTTTCCTCTCACTCAACTCCATCACTATCTCTCAAGAAAGCAGAAATGTCATGAAAATATATCCTGAAAAGCTGCTGATAAAACAGTATAAGCTTGTCGGACCCCTGGGTAGTCTGTTCTCTGCCATACCTACACTGCTGGGAGCGAAGGATCTGACCTGATTATGTAGCAATAAGTTAGCATGAATCTCCTCCTGTCGGCCCCAGGACCTGGGTGAGTCATTACTGTAAGAGAGGGGATGAGTCATGCTACAATTTACTTTTTCACAATATCTGGGGACAGAATAGAATATCCACTTGGTTTTAACTATATCACTGCATCCAGCATGTGTGTGTGCCTGTATGCGACTGCACGTGTGTGTGTATAGATGTGTGTGTGTGTGAGTGTGTCTGTATGTGACTGCACGTGTGTGTCTACACACGTGTGTGTATGTGAGTGCGTGTTTCTGAGTGACACGAGGTGTGAGTTCAGAATCAGGCTACCCTCGGGGCAGACAGACACAATGAAGGCTCTGTGTTAATATTTGATGTGCCTGAATGGCCTCAGCCCATTCTGACCACAGGTGTTTTAACACACACGCAAAGCAGGGAAAGACCCATAGCACAGCAACGTCACTGAAATGAGAAAACACTGTGCCTGAGGGGAAGCGTGAAAGAGGGAGGGAGAGAGAGGGGGGGAGGAGAGAGAGAGGTAGAGAGAGGGAGGGATAGAGAGGGAAAGAGAGGAAAGGAGGGAGGAAGGGAGAGGAGAGAGGGAAGGAGAGGAGAGAGAGATTGGGAGGGAGGGAGAGGGAGAACGAGGGACAGAAAGAGGCATAAATAGAGAGAGAAGAGGGAGGGGAGGGGCGAATGGCAAATGCTGATGCAGAGTTAGAGAGAGAGACAGAGGGTGAGACAGAGAGAGGGAGAGGGAGACAAAGAGAGAGGGGAGAGAGAGAGAGAGAGAGAGAGAGAGAGAGAGAGAGCATGAAGGGGGAACCCAGTATGTCTGGCAGGGTAATTGTAGTGGTAAGGATTTATTGCTTCAAGTGTAATTGGGTTCAAGCCCAGCTCTCAGAGAAAATCCATTCAAGTCTGCTGCTGTAAGGTGGAGAAAAGACTGTTTTCTCTTACTCCTCAGGCTTCACATGATGGTAAAACTATGCACAGGAACAGGTAACTAACTAAACGACATACACATATACACATGCCACATATGTACAAGCGTACACATTCACACATATACAAAGAACACACCTCATAGTTACACACTAAAACAGAATTTGAATCTGTCAAGTACTTCATGATGGAAAGTAAATATTATCTATTCTGACCATAAGTCTCACATGTGACCATTGAACCCTCATGCACGATGTGTAGCTGCTTATAAATAATAATTGCTACCTAACTGAACATTGTTAGAGTCAGGTTTGTGTACAGTCACCAACTGGAGAGGTTTGTTTTAGATGTGACTGTCTCTCTTCACTTCAAATGTCTGCTTCCAGTTTCTCCTCCATAGAGTGCCAGATATGATTTCATCAGTGCCTCCCAGACATGCATATTGAAACAGCTTTGTGAAACGAGACACGTTTGTTCATGCACGATGTGTCCTATTAGTGACATTCCATCTCATTGAGTCAGGTATTCAGATATTGTGGCACATCATCTAATGAAAATATACTACTCAATAATGCAATACTGTTTTGTAGGGATGTGTAGATGAAACCAAGCCTGGTTTCTTATGGATTGAAAAGCATTACGGAAAAAATTGGTTGTATGAAAACATCTCAAACTGTTTTCGAACATGAACCCCAGGCTCTGACAGAAAACTATGACGCAAGTGATTCCAGAGAGGGTTTCCTGGTGCATTGCCTGTAAGTGTGTGTACGAGAAAGAGAGAGAGCAAGAGAGGGAGAGAGAGAAAAAGAGATAGAGAGAGCGGAAGAAAGAGAGTGCGACGAATGTGTACGTGCATGTCTGGATGTCCCCTCTACCTCCTCTGCTTCCCAAACCCTCTACTATCTCCCTCCCTCCCTCCAGACCCGTCACTCCTCCCTCCCCCTTCAGACCCCTATTCTTCACATCACCCGCCACTGCAGTGCAATTCCCCTCTCCCTGACATGCAGCAGCATTCACAAACCCACACTGCAGAACAGAGCGGGCCTGATCCAGAATACCAATCAGAGAGAGAGAGAGCGAGAGAGAGCGAGATAGAGAGCGACAGAGAGAGAGAGAGCGAGAGAGAGCGAGAGAGAGAGAGTGCGAAAGAGACAGAGACAGAGGGCTATCCCTCATTTCTACCACTGCAGTCTATCACTCCAGCCCAGCGGAACTGTTATTGCAGAAACCACCACATTTCTCATACAAAGGGATTCTCCTTTAGAGGCTGTCCCTGTAGACAGGATGGGGAATGAAGGAGGGAGGTGGGGAGGGATGGGTGGGGGTTACAGACACTGTTGTTGGGGGTTTGGAGCTGTCTCATCGCATTCAGGTGGCAGTGGCTCTCCTGCTTCTCTTGATAAGATTATTGACTGTCGTCCAGAAATGGAAAAGTCATTGATTAGAGATGGGGAGCCTGGTGCAGAAGCAGGGAGTGAACCTGGGGCTATAGATGGGACTGAGGCTATAGATGAGACTGGGGCTATAGATGAGACTGGGGCTATAGATGGGACTGAGGCTATAGATGGGACTGGGGCTATAGATGGGGCTGGAGTTATAGATGGGGCTGGGGTTATAGATGGGGCTGGGGTTATAGATGGGACTGGGGCTATAGATGGGGCTGGGGTTATAGATGGGGCTGGGGTTATAGATGGGGCTGGGGTTATAGATGGGACTGGGGATATAGATGGGGCTGGGGCTACAGATGGGGCTGGGGTTATAGATGGGGCTGGGGTTATAGATGGGACTGGGGCTATAGATAGGGCTGGAGTTATAGATTGGGCTGGGATTATAGATGGGGCAGGGACTGGAGCTGGGTTAGAACTGGAGCTGTTTCTGTGGCTGAGCACAGACAAGTAGAAGCACTTGGGGTTGGAACAGACACAGATGGAGGAGGACAGGGGACATGTCAGTTTAAATTGCTATTCTGTTCTGCATCATTTCCATGCAAAACGGTTGGCTGTAGCAAGTCCCCGTGATGTCTCTCAGCCAATCGTGCTCTTCGTCCTTGAAATGAGGCAGATAAATCTGGGGCTATCCTCTAGATATGTCACCACCACAGTGACAGGGAGGGAAGCTAAGGAGCGAGGAAGCATAGAGTTACAGAACATTTCCTTCAGTCAGCAGGTGACAAGACCTCAATCATTTATTATAGGCTGGGTTCCACTGAAGGAGCATGATTTCAATTATGTTTATACAACTGAGATGAGAAGAACCATCCTGCCGATAAAAATTTGACAAACATTTTAGCTTCGACAAAGTAAATTATTTAAATATTTGGAATTGGAAAGGACCTGCAACATCAGTGTTG
Organism: Plecoglossus altivelis; assembly: GCA_036571765.1. Classification (NCBI taxonomy): domain Eukaryota; kingdom Metazoa; phylum Chordata; class Actinopteri; order Osmeriformes; family Plecoglossidae; genus Plecoglossus; species Plecoglossus altivelis. The sequence goes on along the minus strand of BROE01000004.1, from coordinate 5,760,314 downwards.
TCGCTCCAACCACAATATGTTTGGTAATAAAAAGTTAAACTGGCAAAAACAAATGTTATTTTTTCTCTGTATTGTGGTGGTGGGATGGTATCATAAAAGAACTATGCTTAGGGCACCAAAATGGTTATCAGTGGCACTGTGCAACATCAATATAGCTGTAGAAAGCGTATCTGCCTCCTTGAATAGGAGACAACCTAGGATTTTACTATATTGTGCAATGCATTGTGACTGGCACCATGTGCTTGAATATAACCTCACAGTTTCTCTTGAATATTCAAATATAATAAGCCATCCAGGTGGTTTACACCATGTTGGGTCCTTAGACAAAACGTTTTCCTTTCCGTTTTCCAGTATTTCTCTGACTACTTTTATCTCTGAACACAAACAACATTAACCAGCTGCACCATGTAATCCCGTAGATGAGCTGTTACTGCTGAACTGTAGTTGAGATATCATTGTTGCACAGTGTGGTCCTTTCTATAAGCACTATGTATGTATGTACTTGTGTGTCACTTTGGATTAAAGTATCTGCTAAATGAGCATATGTAAAATGTAAATAACCCAGTGCCAAACAGCTAATCAACACAGCCTTTTCCTCTCAGAATCCTGAAAAACTAAAATGGCAATTATCATGTCTAGGCTTTATGTAACCATCCAGTTAACAGCTGTGGTGAAAAGGAATAACGATGTGTATCTCTGTGGCATGAGAGCTATTTGTTTTTAATCACCAGTGTGCGCTCAGTTTTCGTGACGATTATGCAACTGAAACTCATAGGAATACAACGTGATTAGAGATGTTCCGTGTCTCAAGAATACAGGTTACATAAGGCGAACTGCTCATCTTGAGACAAGACTCAAATCTCTCATGTATATTTGATTGTGAATAAAGACATTTATTATTTACTGGTGGGAAGATGCGGCGTGTCAGTGTTTCAAGCTGTTAAAGAGATAATGAGGATCTTATTTGGATGAGAATTGAGTTGTGTCGTGGACATGGAATTTAAATACTTTGTGAAAGATGAACACAAGTTTAAACGAACATTGTTGTCAAACTGTAGATCAACATTTTTAGCTGATGTTTTGCTGTCACAATGCATGATCAACATGTATTGACAGCATCTTTACCGATACAGGTACGACAAGTGTTTAGTTTGCCCTGCAAGACGTGATCTGCATTTGGAAATACGCACTAGGAGAATGATTTTGCATTTTCTACTTGTTTTGCAGTTTAATGCTCGAGAACAAACACTGACTGTTAAAGCCAAGCACCTAACGAAGGTATCTCAACTGGAATCGACCCCTCGCACAAGAAAAGCAACAACAACAAAAAGAATGAAAGGGACCACTGCTTTGAGGAGCCTCGGGAACAGGAAGTAGTTTAACTCAGCATTCTGAGTCAGACTCCCCCCCAGCTCCCCCCACCCCTTCCCTCATTTCTCCGTCCGATAGCAAGCCATAAAGCAGAGCCTATAAATAGCCCATGTCCATGATCACAAGTATATCTCGGGTGGAATACAAGAAAATTCACAAACAGGACAGGCCTGTCTGCCAAGAACACACTGTATCCTACACAACGTTATGATTGGGATTTGTGCGTATCTTAAAACTTACCATGAGCTACTCAGTCAATCAATTTTTCATGAGATTTACAAACACATTCAAAAGTTGAATCTACTGTCCTTGTGATTAACTGAAGTGCATAGCTATATATAGGCTACAGTCTATCACAATTACCTAACTATATTGCAGAACACAAGAAGGATTTTGTACGTTTCAACGTTTTATTTTCACTCAGAGATCAAGAACCAGCCCTAGTCCTTCTGGCTCCAGCTATTCTCATCTCCAACATGAAAAGTGTGCCAATAATTCCACTGTGGGGCTGGCCATTGATTAGGGCACAAAAGGAGATTGCGTTCCCATCAATAACCCTTGAATCACCCACAGTCACCACCGCCGGCACAGCGCAGGCCTGATCAGCAGAGCCAAGGCCATTTCTATGACCGTTTTCTGAGGCTCAACGCCAACATGCAATTTCACCCTCACACCTCTCCATCACACAATTATATCTGATTGCCTATCTCTGTGTTGGTAAAGACAGTGAGCTCTGTAAAGGAAGAGAGAGAGGGGAGGGGGGGGGGGTTACTTTGTAAAAAATAAAAATGAAGAAATACAGAGAGAGTATAACAAAATAGAGAAATAACCTACAGAGCTCTGGTCAGAGGCTGGCTGGGTTGTGAATTTGTTGCTGCAAAGGAAACTAGCCATATCTTACTATGAATACAAATGGGCAGAAAGACATAAATGGGGACTTAACCCTTTGAACGACCAGGCAGATCTGAGAAGCCTCCTGTCTGCTGTCAACCAACAGCGTAGCTAGGGCTGCCTCTGCAGAACAAGACAGAAACATGCGCTAATTAATATATCAATAAATATTATTAATCTATCATATAATACGGGTTTAACGGTGTATAAAACGGAAGCTAGTTGTCTCAGCGATCGAAAATTCCAACACAATAATTTAACAGATGCTATTTTCAAACGATTGTAGACACGGTGACGCAGCAAGGTTGTCAGTTTGGGTGAAATATGGCAAAACGGATAATGGTATAGATCACTGTAGAAGCGTACTTCGGGGCCCAGCAAACAGGCAGCTTTTCGGGGCACTGACAATTTGGTCGTTCCTCAAACTGTCAGGCTGCTCCCAGCGGTACCGCAATAGTTCCCCAAGCTGTTCTAGGAACCAGGACACCTGTGCTGTGAACACCGCTAAGGTTTTTCATGAAATTGCATTGCTGACATTTAGACCATTGCGAAGCTTTACATAACTCGCTTCCTTTGAATACTGACCCACAAAATTGAAATGGCATTTTTCTCTCAACAACTTAAGATGTACAGCATACAAAGGGGAATTGAACATTATATCCAACATTACAAGTGCTGCCATTGTAATGATATGAATAAATCACTCCCGCCTATGGACCTTGGAACCACAAGAAGTGGTCTGACGCCCTCATATACGATTGAACTTCTGAGGTTTACCAGGGTTAACTGTTAGTCTTGCCTTTTAGACTACTTTGAAAGTTTCTCCATGACCAAGAAAAGTCCATGTCAGGGCACCCTGCTTTTTGATTGGTCATTACGGAGATGAAACCTCCCTGGGTTTTGATTGGTCATTGCGTAGATAATCCATCCCTAGATTCTGATAGTTCAGATTTCTGATGGGTATTAGGTACATATTCTAATGCATTTATAGTTATGTAGATGAACACTATAAAGTAAGCATTTCCAATATTCCCTCAGTAGGAAACCTTAGTCTCCTCTCTCATGTGAGGATGAAGAGACGGATATTTGACGGGAATGTTGTATTGCAAGTACGGTCATGAAGGGAGAGGTGGTTTAACGGACATGACATGAGCACTAACACTCATGTCTCAGCTAAACCAGCATAAATCTCACGTCTTAGAGAACAGATCTGTAGTCGTTTTCTGCCACCTGGTGGTACATTGTATTTCATGTTGTAATGCCAGATCCAACGCATCTAAATAAACAATACAGACACACTTAGCAGAAAATGCACCAAATTACGGCAATTACTCACATTTTGTGGGAGACCGCCTCTATAACAGATTTTTGCATCAGTATATATTTTTACATGACTTAGCGTGAACAGTCACATAAGACGGCCATACCCTTCATCAACACTGGGTGTCACTTAGGATTCGCTACACAACATCTTGTAAGCTACTGTCAAACTTTGTCGTAAATAATGACACATTACAAAATTCATCTTTGTACGTCAGTGTAGTTTGCAGTCAGCAATTACCATTGAATCAAAGTTAGTTCTGACACCGTGACACATGTGACACTAGGACCTGTGCTCAGCATTCCTTTCAAGCTGGGGGAAATATTCAGGGCTGAGTTGTGGCCTTGAGGATTGTTGCTCAGCCTGCTGTTTCTAAACTTCACCAACGGTGTGTTCCAACATGCCTCTCGGTGAAACACCAACACGTGCTCTAAGGGGAAACTCGTTCCCATGCAGTTGGTTCTAAGTAGCTGCAGGGTATACGGGTGAGACTTCCATCCATTATAATGCCAAACCGAGTGGCAAGCCCTTGAAAATACTCCATTAAACGTAACCAGTGTCATTTTAAATGCAGGCCTGTTGATTTTGTTCACATGAAAAATAGAGACGTTAAGAGAACAAAAGAAAATAGATAGTTTGAAAGTTACAGTCATGGTCAGTGTTAACCAATTACAATTACAATTGTGTAAGGGCGGGGTTAGAGGCGAGATTTCGTTCAGTGCTTTTTCTGGTGCTTGGAGGGAGGGGTAGGCTCAACTGGAAAAGCCTTGTTGTTGTAGCGACCGCTGACTGTAGTGGTTGTGGAAAGTGGCGCTATCGGAGTGCTGAACCATCGGATCTCCCATTTAAAACTACGATTTGGAGCAACACACCGGTAGGCGCAATGAATCGGTCAACTTTGTTTTCTTGCTGTATATAACCGTGTGAAATTGTAGTTCAGTGTTAGCAATGGTGACGTTACTAACTCAATTTGTCGGTGCCTGGCGACTTCACATGGGTATTTAGGACTTGCCGCAGGAAGTGTGCGCTCTAGTGTTAGCTAGCTAGCTATCTTGCTTGACTAGAAGGTCTGTTCGTTTTGGGTAACTCTTGTGCGTCCTCGATTAATGTCGGGCGGAGACATTATAGTGTGTAGGGAAACCTGTGTCACCGCGGGACTGTATTGCAATTGGTACATTATAATAAACTGGTCACTCGTGTTAACTAGCAAGGTAGCTAGCTGCAATCCGATTCAGGTCACTATATTATCAATGGGTTCTTTGCTCTAGTGGACTAAATTCAAATTCTGTTTTCGTTCTTTGAGATCTAATATCATGTTTCCAATGGATTTCCATAACTTCCGATAGCAAATTTCGCAGAATTTTCCTGGCGTTAGCAGACCTAGCACTAGCTAAAATGCTAGCTAATTAGGGTTGGACAGTTAGTGCTGGCGGTATAGTCTAGCAAATATAACATGTTAGATGGCTGTCTATATTCTGTTCTATGAGAGTAAGTCGGAGTAAGAAACACTAAAAAGTCGTTCGCTGGCCGCAGCTACCTGTAGCATTTAAAGTAAATATTACCTCCTCTACTTTCAGTTTGTCTCAGTTCAGAGTATCTGAAATATGATGCCCTAGAAAGCCCATGACTGTTTTTGATCGTCAACCCATGGCAGAAAGTAATGTCACCCATTCGGCCCTTAGCTGATCTTGACATCTATTTCGCTTTCAGGCAATCAGTGCTTTAAATGTGGTCTCCTGCTTTTGATCCCAACAGTATCTCAACATGCCCAATATTCTGTGATCTGGTCTATAGGTTTGAGTCCAGTACTGGGTTCTTAACTGCTGTTAGAGACTAACAATATTTTGTTCGCTATAATCAGAAAAGGTAGTATTGGCTTCCCCAAAGTGGAGAGCAATTATACCATTGTTACTTAAGTAGGTACATGAGGAATGAGGAACAACTGCTGCAGTCTAACGTTTCACACAAGTTAAACTAGCTTGACCGTGCTGTTGGTTTGACAAGTTGGGAAACCATTCATTAAACTCAGATTGCCCTTTCGAGTTTTTAGTTGGGGTTATTCTGCGTTAAATTCGACACCAATGCAAAATCGAAGTATCTTGACACAAGCGTTGTCAGTCTGTGGAGCCTGCTGGATCTGCCAGGACAGCTACAGTCTCTGATTTACTGTTGCTCCTGATCCTCCTTTGTGAAATGGTGCCTGTTGTTTCAGACGTACAGTGACAGCTGCGCTGCTCCACAGCACGTGCGCACGTGCGCGCATGTGTTTGGTCCGGAATGCATTGGATCTTGTTGCCGGATTTCTCTAGTATTGTGTCCGAGGCAGAAAGAGTTCGAGAGAATACGGCGCCTAATATTGAACCAAATGAACAACTCGGCCCGTTTTGTTGCTTTAAGACTATGGTAAATGGTTCCCCAGATGTGTACTCTGATTCAGACTGAAGCTGACTCACAGGAGTAAGGAGTTTAGACTCTCATAGTCACTTTCCTCTCAGTTTATCAGAGAGACGGTCTGTCGCTTGGGTTGCCCATAGTTCATGGGGCATCACTGATCGAGCCGTCGAAACAGCCATTTGGACAGTGATCTCTGTGGCTCGTGGCCAGTCATCTTGGTTAGCACCAGATTGAGCTAGCTAAAGCTTGGCTTTGTGGTCATGTTTTGCATTCTGCCTTCTTGGCTCGCTCGTGTTTTGGTCATTTTCATCTTGCCAATGGTGAAGGTTGATTTGGACCGAGGTTTCCTCATGCTCATTGCGGCCGCAGTGTTCGTCAGTGTCTGCTATCCGTCCAGGATTTTCTTTTTTTCACTCCATTGTTTTCAGGAAATGGGTTGTTCATTGAATCTGAGTGTGTAGTGAAATTCTATGCAAATCAGCTGACAGGAGTTCTAGAATCACTCATTGTTGTTTGTCTGAAATGGTTCACTGCAGTCATGCTGGTTAAAAAAAGAAAAGCGTTGGATGTAAGAGACCACACAACATTTCTGTCCTATTATTGTGATGGCAAACGAGACAAAGAAGTGTACACTTTATGAGGGAAACTAGTATAGAATTAGGAGACTAGTGCAGAACGTGGAATTAGAGCAAGCACACTGATGCGTTTTTGCATCGGCTTCTCACACAGCGTGAGAATGTAAGTCTTTCAGATTTTTTTTTCTCACATTCTTTCTTTCTCTGTGCCCACTTCCTGTCCATGTTTCACTTTTCACACTCATTTCCTGTCAATATCAGTGCACAACACAGTGCTGGCGTGTGAGGGGGAAAAGACACACCTAGATTACACTGTCATACAGTTGAGGGGAGATGCGGTAGCAAGGTCTGCATCCTGAGCAAATATAATGTCACTTAGCTCTATAGGCTATAGCCTAGTACAGAGAAGAGATTAGATCATAAATAGCTCACCAGAATAGAGGTGTGATGTAGGCATTCTGATTACCACTGTGGTGTGTAATCTGTGAACAGTCAGTGCCTGAATAGTGTCTCTTCCACCATGAACACCCCAAACAAGCACTGTCAGCAAATGTTTTGGTGGTTAAGCATATTCCAACAAGAGAAAGGGTTTGTCTTAACCCTTGAACTTCAGGTATGTGGCCTGTGGTTTCTGCTGAAACTTCAGTCTTTCAGTCTGGGAGGTACAGGTAGAAAGCCTCAAGATGTCCAGCTAATCTGCAGCGTTAGGAAAAGTACCTTTGATACAGATGAGCTACAGAGCCATGAAGCTATGGGTGTTTTTCTGGTTTTCCAGATGTCTTAACTACAATGTTGGCTGGCTAAATGTCTGTCTTACTGACTGACTGGGTGAGTGGCTGGTTGGCTTAGTGACTGACTGACTGACTGACTAGGTGGGTTAGTGACTGACTGAATGAATGTCTGACTGGGTGACTGACTGACTGACTGACTGACTGACTGACTTGGTGGGTGACTGGTTGGCTGGGTGACTGGCCGGCTGGCTGTTCCCACCTCAGCAGCCTCCCCTTTGTTTTCAGCAGCTGTTAGGAGAGCATAGCTTGGCTGATTTATAGTGTTTTTGTCCATAGTTACAGTATGTGAAAGCACTGGGAAAATCAGACAGATAATTTATCCTTTTGTGAGGGGCGTGTGTAATCGCTAAGAAGCGCCGTGCTACACACCACTGCATGGTCAAGTGGGTGTTGAAAGAGATCTAGTGTGCAGCATCAATCCACCACACCCCTGACTCATTCAACTGCCCTGGGAAACGTCCCCCGCCAAAAAAACTACGACCGTCTTAATTTAGACCAGTTTCTATTATCATAGGCAGTTCTGTAGAATAATAAAGATAAAACGACTTGTTGAATAACAGAGGGGCAAACATCACTTCCTGTTTTCTTAGTTCCTGTACGCGTGTTGATTTTAAAGATTTGCTCCAGTGATCATTCTGTCATCCCTGTCACCACGGTGACCAGCAGGTTGATCAGGGTCTGGAGTCAGACCTAACAGGAGGCTCAGCGACGCCAGACTTCAGATCATAATGTCGAAGGTTCAAGTCCCCTCTTTACTGTACATGTCTTTGGATCAGAGTGTCAGCTAAATTCATGTGTTTTTATGACACATTATTACCCAACAACATTAGAAAATCTCAGTAAAGGTCAGGAGGTTATAAAGATTGTGGATCGAGGCAATGACGGCTAGAGCCAGACCGGCCGATCTTGAGATCTGACATGAATCTCTGGGCCTGGTCTGGTGGCTCTGTGCATGTCTGTGTCTTCTTCTCACACAGACTCACAGACATGGCCCCCTTTGTATCGCCTGTGCTTTTGACATGCAGAGCTCTCAGAACAGACATGCTATTGAGCAGGAAGAAGGAGCAACGCAGGAGGAATTCTCCGCCCGGAGTCCCACGCCATGCGTTCATAACTGGTAGTAACCAGGCGAGGACTGGGGCTCGCCTCTCTGAATACCAGGCCTTTCTTTCTCTCTCTCTCTCTCTCTCTTTCTCTCTCTCACACACACACACACACACGTGCGCACACACACACATGCAGCAGGCCTGTCTCCCAGCTACAGCCAAAGTGTTCTTTAGAGTCCTCTGTTCACACCCCTAGTCCTCTCCTCCTCATCCTCCGGCGGTCATTGGTTGTGAGACAGGGTTTTATAAACAGAGAGTCAGTTCTGCGTCGAAATGAATAATGTTCCCCTTGATCAGCCTGACACCCTTTTACTTGTCTCACTTGTGTTCACCTGACCTCTCCTCTCTTTTACACTCTCTCCCTCTCTTTTACACTCCGTTTTTTTTTCTTTCTCCCCTCATCTCTTCATCTGACCCATACTCTGGTCCCATGGACACCCCAGATGTGTGTGTGTGTGTGCGTGTGCATGTACGTGTGCGCGTGCTAAGCGTAGCCACATGCCTGGCTGAGGGGAAGTGAGGTCTGACCATGTAAAGCAGCTGTGTGCAGACTAGTGATGGACTGAGGGCAGAGTGTGTGTGCATGATACAGCAGAGGCAGTAGAAGGCTGCCATTGTGGTGGTGGGCAGCCAGTCAGGTCCCCTCCACCCAGCCCCTCACCCCCCTGGCCCGTGCCCATATAAGGGCAAAACACGTCCTGCCCTCTCTCGGTCTGTCTTTCTTTCTCTCTCTCTGTCTCTCTTTTTCGATTTCTTTCTCCACCCCTCCCTTTCTTTTTATCCCTTCTCTCTTTCATTCTTTATATACCCCCCCACCCCTCCTCTCTCGTCACATTTTCTCCCAGCCTGAGGGAGTCACAGTTCTTCTAACCCAATTTTAGGCCTGTTTTTCCTCAGTCCACAGTGGAGGCCTTAAAATATTGATATCTGAGCCTGTGTAGAACGCTTCGAAACTGATGCTTACTTTATATTTTGGAAACAGGACCGTCAGACTATACCCCGCTCCCCACAATATAAGCTTGTGAGAGTGCGTCAGCAAGTTCAGCCTAGCAGGTCTTAATGAAGTTTGATGTCTCTGTGTAATAGGCATGCTCTTGTTTATCTTGCCTTCATCAGGCACAGATGTAGTCTAGTATTAGAGGCCACCATTCGAGGCTACTAGTAGAGGCTGGGCCCAGTGTGGTGAGACTGGAGGAGTGAGAGACTCCCTCAGTACACAGGTGGTTTCTTCATTCACTAGGTGTTTGTGTGTGTTCATGTTTCACTTCTTAGTCTGTCATGTAAACGGCACACAGACGAAGGGAGTCCGTCACCTCAGGGAAGTTCCTCTGGTTCCTCTGCTTGGCTTGTGGTTCCACGGCCGTTTGGGACTGTACGTTATTTCCTAACTGCAGCGTGACGTGACGAATCCAGTGGAGGGAGATTCAGAGGGGACGCTCCAGATCAACCATGCTGCGGCTGAGCTCGTACACTTGTCTAGGTATCAGATAGCTCAGCGTGCAGTACACCAACACGCTAACTGGACGGTTATAGGCCAGATATCGGAGATGACTGTTGTTTAGGAAATTACATTACGTGACCTCACCAAGTCAACAACGCCAAGGATTACTAGTACGTGATGAATAACATTCAATTGTGAATTTCTCTCTAATTTGCTCTTTCGAACCAGGAGCCATTGCAACAACCATTGTTGTTGCAATGGCCATTGGCTTGGCTGATAGTTGTACAGGAACAGGTCAACTGACAGTTGGTCTACGTTTGTGGTAGTTGGAGATGGAACGTTGGCGAAAGATGGGCAGGACAAGCCTGTTTCCATCATCCCTCTGGAAAGGATCCCTTTATCCTTTTTCCTGTCCTAATACTTGAGGTGTTTTGACACGGAAATGGTTACCTGTCTGAGAGGAGCCCATCCGTTGGCAGGGAAGACAGGGTAAAGCAAGCATGAAAGAGTAGCTTGTCCTGTCTGCGTATTGATTGGGGTCGGGCTCTGCCGAGTCATGGTGCGGCAGATATCTGGGAATCCTACTTCCAGCCTTCTCAGATGCGGGATGCAGAATGACATCAGTTTGCGGGAAGTGGCTCAGGACATATCAACACCGCTTACAGTTTCAAATTCCACATCTCCTGTTTAATCAATGAGCGTTTTGGTCAGGGCAGGAAGCTTCATTTATGCTCAGTTATTGTGTAATGTTGCTGAGTAATTGGGTGAAATAACATTCTACGGTTCTAGGAGGCGAATTAACATGGAAATCGTCTGTGAGTCAAGTATTATGCTAATCTATGTTATTGGCAATGATATTTGTTTGTTTGTTTTTGCTTGTTTGTTTTCCCTGTCTGAACATTTCTTTTGTACCTCTACTCTATGGCATTTGGCATGACTGTTTTTCATGCCTGGTGTAGCTTCAAAGAATGCAACTTTCTGTTTTGGCAGAATGTACATGGAATTGGTCCACACCCTGCTTCAGTCGAGTGAAGCTGAAATGGAATTGGTCCCGTAGATGACACAATTCCATCCATCATGCTGTTACTATGCAGAGGATTGGATAGCTTGGAGCTTTGTCTCTCTCTCTCTCTCTCTCTCTCTCTCTCTCACACACACACACACACACACACACACACAATAATGTACTCATAGGATGATGTGTGTCTTCCAGTCCATTGACCCTCCAGTGGGACTAACCTCGTGTTGAACCCAGCAGACTGTTAGAAGCAGCTCAACAGGCAGATGTTTGGGCCTCAGGGAAAAACCTTGTTGCTAGGGCTCAGGGCTGGTGCCTTTAACGGCAGAGCACACACTGTCTGACATCCAGGAATCCTGAGAGAGATGGGGGTCTTAAACACACACACACACACACCCTTTGCGTGACCAAGGCTGGTGTCTGGAGATGTCACTGTGGAGATCTGGTGGGGTCATGTTAATAATTTATAGGCTGTCGGCTAAATCCTGGATCCAAATTCAGCTGGCATAACAGTCTTGTCATAAACAATCTACTGTAGGATGCTGTCTCTCTCCTGTGATGATGGTTGTGGTGTTTGTGAGCACATGCAGAACGAAAATGGCGTACTGGCTACAAGTTGCTCCTTCCTAGGTCCTTAAACACAGGACTCTGTTTTGGAGTTACAATAGCAGGTGTCTGGCAGGAGGAGCGGCATCGCTGCCTCTCACCCTGATTCCAAGGGAAGGGGGAAGACCTGCCTCTCTCACCCTGATTCCAAGGGAAGGGGGAAGACCTGCCTCTCTCACCCTGATTCCAAGGGAAGGTGGAAGACCTGCCTTTCTCAGGAGAAGAGGCTTCTTCTTCCCTCTTCCATTCCGTTGACCACAGAGAACCCTGGGAGCTGGAGTCTTCTGTGTTTGAGTGTACTTCTCTCTCCAGCCGTTAGCCCTGGTGCTGCTTGCTGTAGGTTGGTGTCTGTATCAGGGGCCATGCACAGCTCCATCTGTAGGTTGGTGTCTGTATCAGGGGCCATGCACAGCTCCATCTGTAGGTTGGCGTCTGTATCAGGGGCCATGCACAGCTCCATCTGCAGGTTGGTGTCTGTATCAGGGGCCATGCACAGCTCCATCGCTGGGCCCCAGTTAGCTGAAGCAGGATGCAGAGCAGGAGGAGCACCCGGCATCCCTCAGTGACACCAAGCTGCAGGCTCACCTTGACGGATCAATCAGCATTAGATTAGCACCATCATGCTGCTCTGTAGGCACGAGGATATTGCTCTGAGAAAGCAGGACTGTGTTTGTGTGTGTCTTAGACTCCAGGCTTATCGGTGCGATAGAGAGCCCTGTGCTGGTGGGACCGGCTGGGGTTAAACAGTGGTGCTTGTGTTGTAGCTGGGCTCACTGGAAAATTCCGCGGATTTGGCTGTTCTGAAAAACATGTTTATTTTCTGAAAGTCTGTCTCTTCCTGATTCCTGATTCCACTACCTGCTGTGTCTGTCTGTCTGCGTCTGGTCTGTTAGTCAACTGGCAAATGGAGCCAGAAATAGAGGGAGAAGTATGAGGAGTGACTGATTGGTAGAAAGGAGGTGGTTTAACTAGAGATTGAAGCCTATATTTTGGCATGAAATAATGAGGCTAAAGGAAGAAGGTGTGTGTGTGTGTGTGTGTGTGTGTGTGTGTGTGTGTGTGCGCTCACACGTGTGTGAGGAGAGAGGCGTAGTCAGCTAGGCGAGAAGACCACTCATGTTTGAATAGGCGAGCCTCCACCATGACCATATAAGGACTCTTACTTCACAGCCCCTATCACCATGGGGCCAGTCCAGCCCTTCCCTCCATCTCTCCATCCATCCATTCATCTATCCATCCAGCCATCTCTCCATCCTGTTCCCTTACTGCCATGCAGGTTGACTGTAGGCGTGGGGGAGGGTGGGGAGGCAGGAGAGTGTTTTCAGTGACAGATGGGAGGCGAGGTGGAAGGATCTGTGACCTCTCTGGCTTTTTGTCTCTCATTGTGTCTGCCTGTCTCTGTCTCTGTATCTCTAATAGGGACGGTTTTATTTGTATACAGATTGAAAGAGATGACATTTGGATCCGTGGATCAACTGTCTAACCAGTACCTATTGTGAGTCAGAAAGATATACACATAGTAAGGTGTGTGTATGTGTGTGTACACTGAGGCCCCACAGTTTGTAGTGTATGTGTTTACATGGTGCTCGTGTGTAATCTTGATCACATTGCTGTAGTTCAGGGTTGTCCTTAGGTTTACTGCTCCTCTGCTGAGACTGTGTTTTAGACTTTAGCTAGGTTGGGTTGCTGCTATTCAGGGCAAAGTGCGAAGTTGCCTATGTTTTGTAACATCTTTGGTCACAAAGAATGTTGATAGTGTTTTTTCGGCGTTTCAATGTGGAGGAGAACGTTTTCCATTTTCTCACTGACACTGGTGCCGTGATGTAGGCGTTGTGTAGGCAGATGGAAAGATGCTGGTGTCTGTGGGTGGTTAGTATTGTCTTCCTTCTAGGTCTAGCAGGCCAGCTAGTGCTCAGGGTTTCCGTTGGCAGTTGGTGTGGAGGTAAACAGCCTAGGAATGCTGCCTGCTCATCCAGGGTGATCAAATTATAACGGCCATCCGTGCTTCAAGAGTCAGCGTAAAGTCTCGGTTTTGGCAGAGTCCTGTGTTTGTGATACCTTCAGTTTACTGTACATTCGTCTAGCTATCGCGACATGGCCACTAGTACTGTAGGACATGAGGCTGGCTAGCCCTCTTCTACATGAGGCTGGCTAGCGCTCTTCTACATGGGGCTGGCTAGCGCTCTTCTACATGAGGCTGGCTAGCGCTCTTCTACATGAGGCTGGCTAGCGCTCTTCTACATGGGGCTGGCTAGCGCTCTCCTACATGAGGCTGGCTAGCGCTCTCCTACATGAGGCTGGCTAGCGCTCTCCTACATGGGGCTGGCTAGCGCTCTCCTACATGGGGCTGGCTAGCTGTAGTCTACATGGCTGGCAAGCTCGGTTCTACATGGGGCTGGGTAGCTGTAGTCCACATGGCTGGCAAGCTCTGTTCTACATAGGGAGTATGCTAGCTCTAATTAGAGATAGCTAGCACCACAGGGGCTAAACTAGGCTTGCGCTATGCCTAATGGCGGGTAAATTGTGCAGTTGGACTGGCTCCATATCTGCATGCGTAACTGCCCAAACAGGCAGAATGTCTTTCTGAACTGGATTGGGTTTTTTCTCCTGCCAGATTTCCGCCTTCTCTCTACCTACTCCTGCCTGCTATCCATCCCTTTAGTCAGTCATTTAATCCTTCCATCTTTCCCATTTGGGGATGGAAGAATTGCAAGTATTCAGTCACCTGAATACAGGTGACTTTTCCTCTACGGTCACGATGAGCGTTTAAGTTGTTAGCGACTAGACAGAGGCATCTGTCGTATCCATTTTTAATGAATACACCTTTTGCCTTGCGGACATCTGTGGGATAGGACGGTGTTTAGATCACTAGTCACCGACTAGGTTAGCCTGCGGTCCTTGACCCTTCACAATTCAGTCGAGTGTTTAACAAAGGGCAAACAGGACTAGCATTACATGCTAACATAAAAACCGAAACATGGGGTGCGATTGGCCTATATGAAATACTACCTATGTTCTTTGGTTTTGACCACTAAGTTTTGTTCTAGGTGGTTCTAACAAGGATGCGTCTCTCAAATGTGTGTTTCAGGAGGAAGTGGATGATATAGAAGCCAGCCTGGGTCCTCCTCCAGAGAAGGTACTTTCACCTACACACACGCACACTTACACAACCACACGCATACTAACTCATACCATTCACACTCACTCACACACACTCATATATGCTTGCACATAACCACCATGTATTTATTTGATGATACATGTGGACCAGGTGCAGGCCACAAGCCTGTGGTGAGAGTAATTATATAGTTCTACAAGCTCCAAGATTAGCTTGCTCTTGTCCTGCCAAGCTTCCGACTCTGCCTGCAGATCTGTAGTAATAAACAAGACATCTCACAGTATCTCTCGTCACACCAAGAAAATGTATCTCCCAGCTTCATCCAAAGCAACATAATGGGTGAGAAGGATTCAAAACTGAGCTCTGGGTCTGCTGTCATCCTCAGACCACTGACCGCCCCAGTTCCAGTCACCAGACCCATTATGCTGGGAGCATTAGAACCAAGCTAGATCCAACACTCTGAGCTGTGTTGTCTCCCCCAGCAGAGGGTGGTTCTCCCAAATGGAGGAAAACTCTCCAGCTCTCTGCCCTTTTGGACTTTTAATTGCCCCTAGAAAGCCTTAATTACCCTCCACAAAGCCCTGTGATTAGGGCTGGTTTGCTCACTCAGGCATTGTGACGTTGAGAGGCAGGAAGTGGTCTTTATTCACAGAGAGGAGGCAAGGCCCTGCCACAGTGCAAGAAACTCCACAAGGTTGTCAGCCACGTAGCTTCAAAAAGACACCGACTGCAGATAAACGAACAGGAAGGTCCTTGATTGAGACTGACAGTTTGACAAGATGTCTAGTCAAACACGGATCCCTTGGCTGATATGAGTCGCACCGTGAACGGCCGAGCCTCCGGAATGGACACATTTGATAGATTTCTCTCGCCTAAAGACGGCACGGAGCCGACTGAACTATTTACTGTGACAAAAACTATCAAGAGACTTGATCTGTGCATGTCAGATGGAGTATTGCAGCCATGCCAGTCATCTGGAGGGAGAAGCCATCTGTCATTATAAAAGTGGAACTAAAGCAGGCTTGTGCGAGTTCCCCTAACGTGTTAACCTCCCTGAATCAGGCGTATTAACCACAGAGGAGGATGGTGGTGTCCCTTAACGGGGGAGGCCATGTCTCCCCTGACAACATCATGAGAGGACACCTATTAGGGTGTCAACGCGTCAACCACAGACTTGATGAAACCATTGAGCACAACACCGCTAATGGACCTCTGTTAATAGCAGCAGTGCTTTCACTGGACCAGCACGACCACAGCGGTTCCTCCTGCAGGCTCGGAGGGGTGGGGGGGGGGGGGGGGGGGGGGTGTTCTGCGGCTGTTTGTTTGGACTGGAGGGCGTCCTGGAGAGGAGAGAGAGACGGAGAGAGAGTTGTTGTTGTTTCATTTCCGTGTGCGCTTTGCGAGGGGACAGGAAACGGTCGGCTGTGGATCTGCTGCTGTACTTGTGACCTTGCCGGAGCAGAGCCGTACTTGCACAAATGCTGTTGTTTTGCACACCCCTCTTCTCTTCTTTTTCCTCTATCTCAGTCTCTCCCTCTCGATGGCCATCTTTGTCTCTTCTCTTGCTGGCTGTGTTGACCCATAGACAGCAATAGGGATGCTGTAGGTTTCACAGCAAATGGCAGATTAAGTGTCTGGGTTAGCTCTGGTGAAGCTCTGTGGTTCAACGCCGCCCCCTAGTGTCCAACCTTCAGAAGCAACAGCTCCCTAGAAAAGGATAAGGAAAAAGCCCCATCAACTACACCCATTTTCCCCCATTTGAGTATTTACTCACTCCACAAGGTTTTACAATCTGGTCTTATTTTAAGATCGTGGCAGGGGACCCCCAAGGGAGCGACAGGGGTCCACATGGTGTCTCCATTTGTGCTGGACCAGAGGCTAGGCTGTAACACCAAGCCCTGGACCCTTCTCTCCTCCTCGTTCTCCTCCCCAGTGTGGGTGCGGTGCAGAGCCCAGATGAGCTGTAATCAGGAGGCACAGAGACCAGCCTCTGAAAGGTGCCCTGGGGGAAACGCACACAACATGGCCTTCCAAAAGGCACCGCCCAATCCAGTGAAACTTTCAATACTGCCATCATCCAAAGTGGTGTTTAAGATGTGAGGAGCCACTTAGCAAGTTTAATGAGAGAGAGGAGGACTTCAGAGGTGTTGACCAAGAGGAGTCATGTGGCCACACACACGTCCACGTGTGCACAAGCCTGCACTGCAAGCTTCTCAAGCAAGAGGCCTGCTTTTCATGTTACTGCTGAGCGGACGAAAGCAAACAGGATCCATCGCTGGGTGAACCACCTGCAGAAGTGTCTGTTTCTGGTTGCTAGGCTGCAAGAACCGCATTGTGACTGTCATGTTTTTGTGTGTGTGTGTGTGTTTTAAAACATTGGTGTTATGATCCATGTGACAGATGGTAGCAGATATGAAATGACATGACTAAGATATTTGAGATGTTGAATGTGCTGCTTGATGTTGTGTTTCTCATCATATTTCACCCCAGGTTTGCTGGGATGGGTAATCTGCTAAAAGTCCTAACAAGGGAAATTGAAAACTATCCTCACTTTTTCCTGGACTTTGAAAGTAAGTCTGAAGGACGAGGGGTTGGAGGGGACAGCAGGTGAACCGTGTGACCACTTAACCCTTTCCTCCCCAGACTGACTGACTGACTGACTGACTGACAGCAGGGTCATCATCTGGTGTTCCGCCCCTCCAGAAGTTCTCTCTCTCTCTTTCTCGTTCTGCCTCTTCCTAGATGTCGTACTGCCTCTGATAACGTCTGAGCCACTGTCGCTAACACACCACGCACCTCTCCTTTTCTCCTTCTGCTTTTCTCTCTTCCAGAAACCAAATGGGGAATCTGTTAAAGGTGCTCACTTGCACTGAGCTTGAGCAGGGGCCAAACTTTTTCCTTGACTTTGAAAGTGAGCAGAGCTTTTGCCTGGCCTGAGTTTCCTCCCCCCCCTGGCTCCCTCCCTCCCTTCTTCCCTCCCTCCCAGGACTCATAGTCCAGGTCACCTCAGTCAGTCAGTCCAGGAAGTGAATCTAAAACGCACTGTCTGCTATTGTCCCTCGCCTTTTTTCTTGAGTGGATTTTGATGTAGGAATCAAACGGGTGCCAAATTCATTTCCTGAGTTGACTGCATTTGAATAAAGGACCCTTGCCTGACTAACCCACCTTCACGCATCAACACTTCACCCACAACTTGCTGCTTGACTTAGTTGAACCCATTCACCTGCAACACTGTGCTGCATGTGATTCTTCATCTGGAGCAACAGAAGATGTTCCTGGCTCTTCATACTGGCTCTTCATACAGCTCTGTTGTCTTAATGATATCTCAAGTGCACAGTATAGTTCCATTGTCTTGCTTTTTGCATGTTTGCCATCCTTGTGTGTCATGCTGAACCCATTATTCACTCATTATGGTCTAATGTAGTACTAACTTATTGTAGCCATGCCTGGGTTCTGCCACTGTAGACTCTAGAACAATGTCTGGTGGGGCATGCGAAACGTTTTTTGCACAACGTAGGGTGATTCTTATATACAACACACACACACTCCCCCATGAGTTGACATTTTAGCTCCTTATATGTTGCAAGGCCAACATAGCAGTTAGTCTCTTAAGAGGACATGACACATATGAGGTCTATTAAGAGTAACACAGTCCTGTTGTCTGCTCCTCATCAAGTCAGTAGAAAAGCTGCCTGTTTATCTGGGTTTAGGTTTCTGTCCAGTAAGACATGAATGTTTCCAATAGAAGGGATGATGTGGCTGTCCCATGCATGCTTCCTGAAAGTGGCCCTCGTTGTTGTAAACACACGACATCATCACTGAGTCAGTCATGTATCTCTCACTTCTGTTATTTCATCTTGTTTTGTCTTCCAACTGCTACCAAGCCTTACCCTTGTGTGTGTGTGTGTGTGTGTGTATGTGTGTCTGCCTCAGACGCACAGCCGACAGACAGTGAGCGGGAGGTGTGGAACCAGGTGAACTCTGTCCTGCAGGACTCTGAGAGTATCCTGTCTGGCCTGCAGGCCTACAAGGGAGCTGGCCAGGAGATCAGAGATGTACGCTGCTTCACACAGCACTCGCTATCATCTATACACACAGGAGAAAGAGAAAAGTATTCTCACTACTCTGTGTCTGTGTCTGTGTGTGTGTGTGTGTTGGCAGGCCATCCAGAACCCTAGTGACATGGTCCTACAGGAGAGGGCCTGGAACGCCGTCTGTCCCCTAGTCATCCGCCTCAAGAAGTTCTACGGCTTCTCTCTCAGGCTAGGTACCTGCCCACACACAGAATGTTCTAGACGCTCTCTGGTTTTCTTTAAATATCATTTGTTTTGTGGAGAGTAGAGGTCAGGTTAGGGACCAAAAATATGTCGATCGGGTGTTTCAAAATCCCTGAGACACTCCTCAAGGCCATGAACAAGCCACTGAACCAGCAGGTGAATGAGCATTGTTGTGCTGCACCCTGGTGGCTGACCCTGGTACGGCAGCTTTAGAATCAAGTCAACATCCCAGCTTTAGAGATGACTTGATAGAACGCAGAGCAGAGCAGTTTTCAATCAATGTACTGCAGAAAACCAGGCTATGACGTGTCTACAGTATGCTCTGACGCATTTAAACAGATAGGCTTGGGTTACTCTCAGTCAGAAGGTGAATTGTTATTCGGTTTTATTCCATTTCTATCATTTGTACATGTATTGTTTATGATATTAGTGGCTCATATATGATTCAAGGTTTAGACGGGCCGCTAGGAAACTGACGAGGGGTAGAAGCAGACAGTGCTGACATCCCAGCATGTGCTTGTTCGAGGTGTCTCACTGCTGTGCTCCGTGTGTCTCCAGAAAAGGCCCTGCAGAGTCTGCTGGAGAGCCTGACCTGCCCCCCTGCCTCGCCCACGCAGCACCTGGAGAGAGAGCAGGCGCTGGCCAAGCAGTTTGCTGAGATCCTCCACTTCACACTGCGCTTCGATGAAGTCAAGGTCTGCACGGCTCCGCATGGTCGCTCGGACACACGGGCACGCTCGCCATGACACGCTCAGACCTGCTTACATACGCAGACTATACGCACACTCACACACACTTACATACGCACACTCTACACACACACACACACACGCACACTATACACACACACACACACACACACCAGACAATCTGCTCCGACCCTTCCATTTCCCTAGGCTTGAGCGTGCACGCGTGTGTGGTGTTATAGTTGTATATCGCTTACATGGATATGTCCACATGAGTGATGACATCCTGATTTCCTGCAGATGCGGATCCCAGCCATCCAGAATGACTTCAGCTACTACAGGCGAACCATCAGCAGGAACAGAATCAACAACATGAACGTGAGTCTCTAGAAAGGGGATCCCAGAGCAGGACTAACTGCTCTCCAAGCACGGCGTGAAGGATACGACGTGTCCATAGGAAGTTTGTGCAGATACTGACACCAGGCCATCTGAACACACAAGTCTCATCAAAGAAGCACTCCCGACAACGTATTTTGTTTCTATGACAACAATATCTCGACAACATGTCAACCACTACCAACGTCTACTCCCTTAAGCCGTGTGCTTGGCCCATATCGCTGTCGTTTTTGTTCTGTTTTCAGTTGGATATTGAGAGTGAGGTGAATAATGAGATGGCCAATAGAATGTCTCTGTTCTACGCTGAGGCCACGCCCATGCTGAAAACCTTGAGCACCGCAACCACTAACTTTGTTTCCGAGGTAACGGAGGAATGACTGTTTACACTAATAAGACATCCATGGTCACTTGGTGTTTTGTCAGCGTTTGGTCTGATGAATGAAACGTGATGTAAATGAGGGTGATCGCTGAGGCTAATGAAGCTGTGTGTGGCTCCGCCCCCCCCCCAGAATAAGACCCTCCCCCTGGAGAACACCACAGACTGTCTCAGCACCATGGCCAGCGTCTGCAAGGTCATGTTGGAGACACCGTGAGTTCACTGAGTGCACACTGCATTAATTAGCTCACGCACACACTCTCTTTTCTGACCTTACTCACACTTGACACACACACACACGACCTTTACTCACGCGTATGCTCTGTAACAACACACACATGCTGGCTGACATCTGCGTTCTGTCTCCCCTCAGTGACTACACCAGCAGGTTCAACAGCGAGGACACTTTGCTGTTCTGTATGAGAGTCATGGTGGGTGTCATCATCCTGTACGACCATGTTCATCCCAACGGAGCCTTCAACAAGTCCTCCAAGATTGATGTAAGACACTCACACAATGACACGTAGACAGACACACACACACACACACACACACACAATCACATGTGGACACAGGCATGCAAATAAACAGTGTGTGTGCTGTGTACTGTGTGTTCTGTCAGATGAAAGGATGCATAAAGGTCCTGAAAGATCAGCCAGCGGACAATGTGGAAGGTCTCCTTAACGCCCTCAAGTAGGTCCACCATCTTCCCCTCAGGGGACCCGCACATCTCTTACTGTTTATGATTTCAATATCCTGTCCTAGAAACCTATGGGTTGGAATCCTCTTGCTTCAACTGTTTGTGATCATCATTAACTGATCTGTTGTTCTTTCAGGTTCACCACAAAACACCTGAACGATGAATCCACTCCGAAAAACATCCGAACGATGCTCCAGTAACGTTTCTTTTATATATAAAAATATGAAGAGGATCACTGTCCTGACCTCAGAAGATGTATATGTTTACATAATTTAAAGACTTGATGTTAATACTTGTGTGTATTTACATAGTCATTCCCTCCAAGTTACTGAAACATATAGAACATGTACCTTTACCCTACGACAAACGCATGGCCTCTGCTGTTCCCTGTTGAAGCACAGACTTTAGATACCTTTCAGCCTTACAGACGAGACAGGCAAGCTGCACTTGCAGAGGCGTGTCTCTGTGAGGGGAGTCGGTCTGGACCAGGCCTGCTCATCAAGGGCTCTATGAGCAGGAATATGCACACTTGATTTGTCTCACCTTGTTTACTGGATGTGGGTGGGTTTGACAGCTTAAGTGTTCCACCAGTCCAAAATTCTAACAACCCCTTCCACGTCCACGTAGTGCACCCAGGAAGGCAAATCAAGCGTACAAATTTTTGGTGGGGGGGAAGGTTCAGTGGTTATGTTGGTGCTGTTCAGATGCAGTGTTCTTGGTGATGTCAGGACTAGTTGTGTTTTTGTTTGGTTCACAGTAGAAAAGGGCAGGACGCACCACAAGAGACGAACCAAGCAACCAAACAATGTCTTTATTCACAATGGAACGGCAGAAAGTGGGACGATAAATGTTTTTCTTTTCTTTTCTTTCATGTGTGCCGTGTGTTTTATCCATTGTTTGTGTGGCTGTTTGTACCTAACCGAAATCCAATTGCTCCACCAAAAAAACAGCTTTAATCATGAATAAAATAAACGATGTCAAGTATTTTTAAGTAAAACCAGGGCAAAAAAACCTACATTTTTTCATCACTGAGATTTCTGCTCAGGTATTCATGCGGAGGTGAGGAGATGTCAGTTCTTGTCATTTCCGTAGATCTCCAGTCCCCTTAGCAGCCCCCTGCTACCTCCACCTCTGCCTTCAACACAGGAACATGACCTGCTCTGAAAAGCAGTGACAGGTTTCCCATGTCACACAAGTGCCAGTTTAGAAGATGCAAGCTTGTCCCCCTTCTACTTCTGTTGTCTCTTTATTGTAGGTTTTGAAGATGATGACATGCTGAGGTCATGAATGACACACTGAGGACATCTTGGCTTTTCAGTTGGGTTTAAAATACCTTTTCAGACTTCTGTTGAATCTTATGTACATCGGTTTCTGCCTTAGAGACTTCTCTCTCACTTACACACACATGCACTCACTCTTACACTCGTGTATCATAGTTGCTTTTCAAAGAAAATCGACCAAAAGGGCATTATAAGAATATCGCAGCTTTCCTCCTGCATCCAGCAGCATGCTAGTGTGATGACATAGAGAGCTTCATGAAGGACTCAGCTTGGTGAGCTGACTAACATTTGAAGTCAGACAATCGCTTGTTATTAATGTATTTTGCTGAAGGATAAAGTACATAAGAGCCTAGTATACTTAGTAAAGACATCTTTTCATCAAACATTCTTCAACCCAACATTTTAGAGACTTGTTGAGACAAACATTTCATCCAAGCTTCAAACCAATTAAAAAGCCATAGACTTGTACACACTTCTGCCTCTCAGTACCTCTATTCTAACCACTTAACACCAAACCTAATAGAAAAAGAATCAAATCAGATATCCAATGTTAATTGTAACCTGTCAATTGTGAAGTGTTTTATATATATTTTTGATTGTTTTTGGTATTCCATAATATATGATGGTAAGATTGAGCCATACTTTTTTGGGTGTTTGATGCAAATTTCTAGATGCAATGAATGAATACTGTACATAAGCTAAACATTCAGAAATGTAGAGCTAAATGTACGTATGATATTGATACTGTATCTCAAGATGCCTAAGTATGTTATAAAAGCCTTTTATCTTTTTTTACTTCTATCAAAGTGAAACTTAGTTCTGCCTGAAATATGCTACTGTGTTGTATGCAAGCTGTTAAATATTTGGATTGGTTTGTAAGTAACTGACAACGCCATTTGTTTAATTGTTTGAAAAGCCGATTCAATGTTAATAATTGCTTTTCGCTTCATATCGCATATGGAACGGATGTGTGGATTGAAAATAAAACTGGTACAGTTCTCGAACTCTAATTAAATGCCCATGATGTGTATCTGGAAATAATTATGAGTCGTGGGTGAGAGGATGGAGTGAGCTTTAAAAACACCGTCTGTTGTCCCTCAGTCTAGTAGCACTGTGAACAACATCCAGTCTGCCGGCTGCAGTACTGTAGTACTCCTCCAGGGGGAGCCAAGCTTCATTCCTCATCAGAGTTCTGATTGTGAGCAGGCACCTTCCAGGGCTGGCCTTCAAATAGAGGCGTACCTGAAGCACAAGTATAGAATATGGAAGCAAATCAGTGACAATGTTTAGAATTTCAAAAGGAATTGAATACTTGATATTTAAGGGGGTTGGGGGTGTGATCTTACTGGGCGCGCTCCTCTGTGTCCGCTGTGACACCCTCAGGGCGTCGCGGCTTAGCACGGGCACCGCCGGCCTCACCGGCCCTGGACGTATTCCAGCATTCCAGTGGGACGACCGCGACAGGCTCCTGGCGGCCTCCTTGGAGTCGGGGTAGTCTGGGTTGTGACGAGCCCAGGCAGGGCGATGCTGGTGTGGGCGTGGTCTGGGCACTGAGCTTAGGTCCACAGAAAGGAACATCTGGGGAATAGAAGAGAAACAGTGTTCATGTCACCAACACAGACTGACTGCAGGAACACAATTTGTACGTACATTTTAATAGTGATGTATTCCTTACTAATAACATTTATTAACATCAATATGATAAGGTATGAACATATAGGCCTAATCTCTGTGTTAGGCCTATATGCTCCATTTTAACTGTAATGCACAGCATAAAGCTAGTGATGAAATGTGAGGTCTTGGTGTTTCTTTAGACTGGAAACGTTTAAAAACATTATTCAATGTCACTGTGTCCTCTGCCTCCACCCCTCCCACCCCTCTTGCACTGTCAGCATCCCACCAGCCCCCACTCTCGCTGGGTAGGAGGGCATTAGCATGAATCTCCATGTAAATCGGGCTCCATTATTCATGCCGCCTGCTGGTTGTTTGGTCTCAGGAGATCTCCGCAGACTCCGCTAACGTTTGGATCGGCAGGATGGTCTGGTTTGAAGGAAAGGAAGGATGACCTACCAGTGACTTTGCTTTGCGTAGTTTATAACTGGCAGCAGACAACGGTTTCTGCCTGGCGGTGTCTGGTTGTGCCTTGATTGGGAGGTTGGCCCCTCGGCTTGTCGTTCGTCTGAGGAGAAATAGTTGTTTCACTAGTTAGTAGGTCACTTAGCTTGGTAATAGTTCAAATGGTTCAGATGATGAGTAATTGTGGGTATTTCTTTCACAACACATGGGAAAATCCTTTTTTTTCATTGAGATCAGATGGCCCTTTAAGTGTGGGTTCAACATATGCATTGTGTACGAACACATGGTTTCCTTTTTGATGTCTGTTGTTGAGATGAATGTCTTTGTTTTTCTAGTATTATGGTGTTTTTGAACAGCGCGATAACCTCAACCATGCAGTGAAAAATCGCCCTCAGTTGCACTCTAGATCACACAGAGAGCTTTAAACATAGACAAGCTAGCCGTACGCTTGGTGGGACTGTTCTATGGGGTCAAGGTTAGCCAGATAGTTGAAACGAAGGGTGTCTTTGGGATGTCTGTCGGCGTCGCGCCATGGAGGTAGTTCAGTGGGCTGTGTCCCTGAGCTCCTCCCAAGGCTGCCCCTGGTTCTCTGGATAGAAGACACCAAGCAGACACCTCGAGGAGCACCATCTGATGGCTCCTTGTCCACCTTGCTGACAGCTGTCACCTCTGGGACCACAAACTCCTGCTGGGAGAGAGTCTGAATGTACACACACACACACACACACACACACACACACACACTAGTAGTTGCACTGTAGTTGTTATTATTCTACTGAGATGTGATATTGCACAGACTCTTCCTGGACTCCACCCACCCACTTTCACAGTCTTGTTTTCCTGCTGTACTCTCAGTGAGCTCTATTTGAATGTCGCTTTGATTAAAAGCGTCTGGTAATTGAGTTCTAATGCTACTGTAAACTTCCGTACCGTGGGCCTGCTGGCGTGGAGATCTTTGACTGTCTCTATGTAGTGTCTCTTCCACACGCCCTGCTCAAAGGGCCCGGGGGAGAAGTTAATGCACCAGCCCAGCCTCAGACACTTGGGCATCCACAGCTGGTCTAGGTCCACTATCCCTCTCCAGTGCCAGCTCACCTGCATGCACACAACACATGCAAAATGGAGTCATTTGATTTAGATCTGTAGTTGGATCAGATTCAAACTCGGGCGCTGGTCACAGGCCTGCCCTTACCTGTGTGTGTGTTTGTGTGTGTCTGTGTGTGTATGTTTGTGTGTTTGTCTGCCCCTACCTGACTGCATCTGCAGAGGCTTCGTGGATCCAAGAAGGAAAAAATGTAGAGAGACAGAACTCTGGGCAGGATGGAGGTGAAGTCCACCGCCTCCTCCGGTACCTGGTGGGTCAGAGTCCGACGCAGGAACCTCAGCTGGGCCACTGAACACCTGGAGAAGAAGTCCTGCAGAACCGCCTTCCTCTGGCTGTCTGTCCACTTGTCAAACTGAGACAGACAAGATCAGATCTTTCATATTATACATAGATGTTAAGATGTTAGAGATGGATATTTGCGAGGTGATTGAACAACCAGCACAAGAGTATTACAAGCATTCTAATAAGAGCATTGCTGTTTGATTTAAAATGGATGACATTGGTTGATGTTGATGTTCTGTTTGCCACATTCATTAACTAGTCGACAGATTGTCTTGCATACATTTCTGGTGATAATCACTTACCCACTTTCTCAGCAAGTTTCTCCTCTCTTGAAACACCTGCATGAAGGACAGTCACAGCTAAGCATTGATTAACCTGTATAATGCAAAATATCCGACTGCACTGATGGAGAATGAGAATGTTTACGTTATTGTTGGACAGTTGGTGGTTGAGGGGAGTCCAGGTGCTCATCTTGGTCTGCATCTTGGCACAGCTCAATGTGCTTCTGGGTGCGAAGGGCATCTTGGTAACAGAAGGGAAATCTGGCGATGAATAACACGCTACAACGCTTTAATCAGCTGCAAGCTGTCTTCACTGAACGCGCTGTGTGCAACTTTGAAGTCGAAGACAGCAGCTACTGACAGGTCCATCCTTGATATACATCATTTAATTTTCTCCGATCCGTATCATCAGATTTGCCTGACTGTAACAGGAAGTTAATGGGAAAATTATGTTCTAATGCGACCTCGTACAATAGGCACACATTCTTTGCCACTTATTTTTTTGCCAGTGAATGTTCTATATAGCGTCCTAGTTCACTGAGTTGTCCAGTTTCCATAGAAATGAGTACACGCTGGCGCGCTCCTCCCATCGTCGGTCCTCCCCTCCCCCTCCGCACTCTGACACAGGTCTACGTCGGTCTTAACGTCGACATGGGCGACTTCAACACCGCTTTTCGCACAAGGGTGGCGCTACG
Source organism: Plecoglossus altivelis (assembly GCA_036571765.1). Classification (NCBI taxonomy): domain Eukaryota; kingdom Metazoa; phylum Chordata; class Actinopteri; order Osmeriformes; family Plecoglossidae; genus Plecoglossus; species Plecoglossus altivelis. The sequence goes on along the minus strand of BROE01000004.1, from coordinate 5,733,528 downwards.
GTTCCCTCCTTACAGCATTTGCCTCTTCCTCGTTCTCCAAGACCTAAGTCCTAGGAACTGTCTGCAGTTTGTGTTTACATCTTACAAACAACACAATGGTTGTTATAAGTTAAACGAAAGTAGGCTACCTACTTTGTAGTACCAAAAAAAACAAACAATAATACATATGCGTTGTAAAACATTTGCTGGATTGAACATAAATATAGTAACGGCGAAGTAAAATCGCCGAGGTTTAGAAACGACAGAGCAGTGCTATATTCTACTGGTTGCGCGTGCATGATGAGCTACGCGTCCGCGCGCTTTGAGGACCTCGAGTCGCTCGTTCGGTAGACCTGCCGGGAGAGGAGCGGATGGAGGGAGGGAGGGTGGCCCGTTCACATTCACTCATTGTTACAAGCTCGAGGAGCAGAGAAGACCCCGCACGTGAATCACACTCGATGGAAAGGTAACGTGCTGCCGTTTACTTCTAATTTCTCACCACATACCAAATATTTCACATATTTCATGGATTCGCCATCACCGCTTTACACTGAAGAGAAATTGTAACGTCAGGAGAAGCCCGTAGCGATTCAGTTAACCGGTAACTAGTCCTCTTACGGTCACAATCATTTGAGTTGAAGTAACCGTCATCTTTTGTTCTGCTCCATGACATTTTTATTTGGAAACTACATTTATTTATCTGTTAGGCTCACTCGGTGTGGTGGGCAGCTGTCTTTGACAGATAGTCTGCCGTTTCTACAAGCGCTTGCCATTCGGTGTTATATTTACCGGGAGTTAGTAGTAGGCTACGTAGCGTTTAGTGGGTAACCTACCAACCTAACGCTCCACCCTCCCTACAGTACCGAAGCTGTTCATCTCAACACCGTTAACAGACAGGTGTGGGTTGCACGCCTTAAATGAACGTGTAGCGTTTCACAGAAATGTTTCTAAATATTAAACCTTTCTACAAGAACGATAGCACGCTGGTACAGTTTGTGTATTTCGTTTGTAACACTTTAATTGCAGGCTACTCCAGTCTACTTAATTACCGGCTACTAATTCACTCATCATCATCCACGCGCTTACCATTGTGGTCACTGTGAAAAAGCGATTATGGATATTTCCACCCACGCATGACAGATAGGTAACAAAATGCGCAGCTGCCTGTCCACTGTCAGTTTCATGTCGACTATCATGTAAGACCGCCCATAGGCTAAAAGATTGTCAATAGCCAAAACCTATATATTTTCTTTTTTTAAAACACTTTTGTAATAAACATTGTGTGACAGACTTTGCAATCTCCTCATCTTTTCAGGTTACAGATATTTCCTCCAGCGTGTTCAGTCATCGACACCAACGGGTTGTAAGTGCCAACTCTCCAGGCTAAAACGTTGGGCCGTGCAGTGAGGTGATGGACGTCCTCTGATGCGTCGGCCTCTGGGACGTCCCCATAGGGTGATGGATATATCCAGCCTCCAGCATGGACACCCTGTGCTGCACCCTGTCTCACACACCGTCTGTCAGTGAGCTGAAGAGGACCGCTCCACCACCCCACCGCTACCCTCCCCCCTCCACCAGCCAACACCCCCGCGTGTGAGGCTGCTCCATAGAAGACCCGATCCCCCCCGCCTGAGCCCGGTCCTCATCCCCTCCACCCCCCAGGGACCATGGGTCTGTGGTGGATACTGTCTGTGTCCATGCTGACCGCTTGCGTGGCCATCCCCATGGATGCGGCCGCTGGCAGCCACAGCATGTTCACCTGTGAGCCTATCACCCTGCGCATGTGCCAGGGTCTGGCCTACAACGCCACCTTCATGCCCAACGTCCTCAACCACTACGACCAGCAGACAGCTGCGCTCGCCATGGAGGTAAGAGCTCCCTCGCACACCAACGCTTAGCAATGCTACACTTCTTATTTATCGCAGGACCATTTATACTACCATCCGACTCATTCACTGATACTATATACTCAATACAATGTACTATACACCCTATACCACAATATTTACCCAACTCACCAATAAACTCACTAAAATGTAGGACACACTAATACACTGCATACAAAATCACCTCACTTACAATATACTCTCTAAAATACTCTACTATACCACAACAAGCCACTAACATACAGTACTCATCCCACAGGCACTTAGTGTTTTTACTTAAAAACGAAGTCTTTGCTCTGTCTTATTCTACTTTATTGGTGGTTGTAGAGCAGGGAAACAGGGAACTGCTACCCAAGTGGTAACCTACTATCCATGCTACCCCATGCAGGGAACCCAGAATATAGTACAAAAACACTCAGCAGAAAATTTAGTTAAATCTTTCTATGGGGGGAATTTGAAACCATCAATTATTAAAGCAAAGCGTTGATGTGATCTGCAGCCTGCTCAGAAAAACCCAGTCTGTGATGGGGGTTTAGGGCTGAGGGGCGTGTGGGCGTGTGGGTGGTTTGCGACACAACTTAAAGTCGTTGGTGCATCTAAAGTGTTTACATAACAGGCTTGGCCTGGTGGATGTGATGGTGTGAGGATGTGCTCCACTCGGCTGATGTGGACGAGCTGCAGCATGACTGGAATCCCTAATGGAAACTGCACCAGAGTTTGCCATCCGTCATACTGCGTATGGACCCATGTGGATTGTTCCAGGCCTGTCCTATTATCTATGGATTTGCAGCCACACTCCCAAGGTCCATAGACTCATCCTCTCTCCCAGGTTGATCTTAGGCAGTTGAACTCAATCAGAGAGCAGATGGGTCACATCGTTAGAGAAATCCCCTTGTTAGTGCATGCATTATCATCCATAATCTCTCTCCAGAAATTGCCTGTTGCGTATTGCTTTGCCTTTTTCATCATACACAGGCTTACTCACCAACCAATCTCCCTCTCTCCCATCTCACCCATCCCTTCTGCCCTGCATAGCCTGCCATAGGAGATGCTGAGTGTGTGTGACTCCGTGTGTGACTGTGTGTGTGTGACCGTGTGTGTGCAAGTGTGTGGAACCTGGCCTACCCATCTGTCCCTGTCTTTTCCTCCCTTTCTCTGAGTCAGACTGACAGAGAGACAGAGACAGAGAGAGAGAGAGAGAGAAAGAAAGAGAGAGAGAGAGAGAGAGGGAGAGGGGAGGAGATATGTGGGCTTGAAACCCAGGGTTATGTAACCTGTGAGCATCCCCCAGCCCTGGGGAAAGCATGGTGCATCTGTACTGAGCACAGCTTATCTCCAGAGAAGAGCCAGCACATTCCCAGAGCTTTCACTGCATTCCTAAGTACTCTGTTATGACCTCTGTCGGGTTAAACACACTCCATCATTGTTTGTTGTTGTTTTACATCATAAATTCACTTGATCCTTTGGCACACAAACACACAATAATCTGTCCATCACATTTAAAATCTATCTTCATTGAATTGGTATACTTGGAGGGATGGTTTAGGGGTGTATGTTTGTTTTTGTGCTCTTTGTAATAGTTGGGATGCATAAGACAGAGGAGAGAGACTGCAGCCTGCTTTTAATGGTGTTCACTTTGATTTGTCACGGCTGCACAATTAGGTCTCTTTTTAGCAGAGAAGCTAGTTTGGAAAACACAGGAATCCCAACGGATAAAACACAGGCCCTCTCTCTTCCACCCTCCCTCCCTCTCTTCTCCCCTCCCTCTCGTCCTCCCTCCCTCTCCTCCACCCTCCCTCCTTCTCTTCCTCCCTCCCTCACTTCCTCCCTCTCTTTCTCCCTCACTCCCTCTCTTCCTCCCTCCCTCCCTCTCTTCCTCCCTCCCTCCCTCTCTTCATCCATCTCTTCCTCCCTCCCTCCCTCTCTTTCTCCCTCCCTTCCTCTCTTCCTCCCTCCCTCCCTCCCTCTCTTCCTCCCTCTCGCTCCCAGTCTCCCTCTACCTCATCTCTCTCTCTTCCTCTCGGTCTGTCTCCCTCCGTCTCCATGGGATTGCTCTATAGTATATCTTTGGCTAGCCAACTTCTCAGGAGAATGCAGAGCTTATAAGGAGAGAGAAGCCAAATGAGGATTGACAGTTGATTTTAAAGGGAATTAGGTCTGCTGAATAGCCATGATAATGATGATGAATGCCTCTCACCGTGGAGAAACTGTGACTTGGAAGAGAACCAATGGAGACTCTTTCATTGCAGTCTTAGAGTACCCCCGTCTGAAGTGGTGTCTCACAAAATCTCCATGTCTTCTCCTTTCAGACAGGATTGGGCTGTGCTGGGTGAACGTTTGTACCATGGCTGTCTCACTCAGTCCCATGAGGAAGAACATTGCTATCTGAACGCCCTTCACTTGGCCGTCTTGTCTTCCGCTTTAGATGTTGTTTTTGGGGGGGAGTGGGGGGTAGAGGGATTTTGGCTGAGGGATGGTGACCATTTGGTGCACAAATGTCTCTAACCACAGCTAAGTCTGTAAGCCAGCGAGCTCTCCAGTCAGTCAGCAGAGGGTGGTTGTGGGCTGACCTCCTCATAACCTCGTAGCAGAAGTGGGACATGTGCCTGAGGGGTGGGAATCTGCTCTTTCTGAGCCACGGTGGAGCTCTGATAGACAACCTGGCATGTTTGACTGACGTGGTTGAATGCAGGGAAACGCACACCAGGAATCTGTTCAGAGAGCAACCTGCCACATCCTCAAACATGGCGTCGGACGCAGCCTCCTGGGTGTGCCTGCTTTTCTCACTCTCTGTCTCTCTCTCTATATCCCTCTCTATGTCTCTGTCTATGTCTTTCTACCTCTGCCTGTCTCACTGCCTCTCTGTCTCACTGCCTCTCTGTGTTTCTGTCTAACTGTCTCTCTCCCTCTCTGTCTCTCTGCAGACATAGCAGATGCCCAACATTTTGAACCATGATACACTGTTCTTACATGTTCCAGTCAAAAACTCAATACACACGGATAATATGCAATCCTTACTGGAAGAATCCAGACAAAGGCTTTGTGTTATTGACAGCTTGGCATATAGAATAGACTCCCAGCCCCACCCATGCGGTGTGTGCGTGCGTGCAGGAGCGCTGACTGTGGTCCGTGCTGGTGGACGTGTGTGGTGTGCAGAGCAGGAAGAGCAGTTCTGCCTCACGCTGTGCTCTTACACACTGGGGCCTCTCCAACACACACCTCAAAGAGCCTCTTGTTTTGTTTTAATGTCCAACATCATGTTGATTAGCTGCAGCCTGAATGCGACTCCTGCACAGTCAGATGGAGAGGAAACACCAGCTGAACTGTGTTTGTGTGTTTTAAACAATGTGCGTTTTAAATAGTGGTTGTATGTTTGTGTTTGAAATAGTCTGTGTGTGTTTTGTAAACAGAGTGTATGTGTTTTAAACTGTGAGTGTGTTTTAAAGGGTGTGTGTGTAGTGAATGACACGGAGGCTGTCCATCCCTCTCCTTCCTATCTCTGTTGCTTTTGTCCTTCTACCCTCCCCCTCTCCCTTCTCTACCCCTCTCCCTTCACTCTCCCTCTCTCCCTTCTCTCTCTCCCCCTCTCCCTTCTCTCTCTCCCATTCTCCCTTCTTTTTCTCCCCCTATCCTTTCTCTCTCTCCCTTCTCTGTCCTCCCCTCTCTGCTCTCCCTTCTCTCTCCCCTTCTCTCTCTCCCCCTCTCCCTTCCTTCTCTACCCCTCTCCCTTCTCTCCCCCACATCCCTTCTCTCTCTCCCCATCTCCCTTCCCTCTCTCCCTCTCTCCCTTCTCTCCCCCATCTCTCTTCTCTCTCACTCACCCCTATCTCTTCTCTCTCCCCCTCTCCCTTCTCTCTCCCCCTCTCCCCTCCCCCATACTAGGCACTCTAGTTGCCCAGGAAACGGGTCCCAATTGTGTTGTAACAAAGGAGCAGGCTTTCTGGGCTCTCTGGAGGTGGTCCCCCGCGTGACCTACGACCCCGGGGACCGTGGCTCCTCCCTCAATCCGCCCGCTGCATCGCAGGTTGCCATGGTGCCTGGTGGAAATGCAGAGAATCAAGCTCAACCGAAAGGGATAAGCAGTGAGAGAGGGAGGGAGGGAAGAGAAGATAGAGAGAGGAGAGAGAGGAGAAGGAGGAGAGGGAGGGGAAAGACAGGAAGAGAGATGATGGCAGGCCATGTCACTAGGAGCTGTAGCAGAATAATAAATCCCCTGGACCAGTAGCCTGCGATTGTTGATGAGTCATTACTCAGCACATCTCAATAGATGGTGTATTTAAATAACATTACCCATCATTATCAGATGCTGTCTTTTGTGTGTGTGTGTGTGTGTGTGTGTATGTGTGTGTGTGGGGGGGGTGTTAGCAAGAAGACTTGACTTAGTGTGTTCTGTACTCGTTATATTAGATATTAAGAAAATATGAGAATAATGTAATGTTATTTATGTCCATATACTGGAAAGTTCAACAGTTCAACAGCTCAAGTAGCATACATAAATATTTAATATTTAGCACTTAATTAAAATTTAAATCAAACATACACACGAATGTGGCAGTCCTTCATGACTGATCTGTCTGTGTGGTTTCCATTTCATGATAGTCCAGAACATCATTTCACCACATTTACAGGGATAAAAAATTCCCTAACCATCCCCCGTGAATGAATAATCACGTTAGCAAGACGCTGAAATTGCATTACCATCCGGCTCCTCTCTGCCCCAGGCCTGCAACACTTGACAACAGAACTGTGTGTTACACGCTTGGCCTCCGACAGGAGCAGCAGGCCAGCCGCTGGCAGACACAGCTGCTGTCTTCATGGGCCAGTACCAGACCCCTCGTCCCCTGGCCCCAAGACCTCTGCTGTTTGTTTGGGCTGCGTGTCTAAATACATGCTGTATATGTGTGTAAAACTGGGATTGGCTGTTCTCTACAACCCATTGGACAGCCATTGTTAACACTCTACCATCAGGCTTCAGACTACTGATGTTTTTGTTGTTCTGATGTTCTTCCTTGTGCCTCAGCCTTTCTGAAGTAGGCTGAGAACAGTGTGCAGTGGAGGGCAGCGAGATCAGAGGACGAGACCCTAGGGCAGGAGGACAGAGAGGACCAGGGAGGACCAGGGAGGACCAGGGAGGACAGGGAGGGACAGGGAGGATAGGGAGGACCAGGGAGGACAGGGAGGACAAGGGGGACCAGGGAGGACCAGAGAGGACAAGGAGGACAGGGAGGACCAGAGAGGACAGGGAGGACCAGAGAGGACAGGGAGGACCAGGGAGGACAGGGAGGACCAGGGAGGACAGGGGGGACCAGGGAGGACAGGGGGGACCAGGGAGGACAGGGAGGACCAGGGCTTCCAGATGCAGACACTCAAGAGCCATCAGCTCCTGAAGCTGTTCACACAGCCTGCTGCTGCTGAGGTGATGCTGGAGGCGTCACCAGACAGCTGTTAGTGCTGGCGCTGGCCATCGCCATGCAGCAAGGACGCCATCTATTTTGATAGGAAGCCTTGGCGGGTGTTGATGGTGTGATGCGCTCCTCCTCGTCCTCTCTCGTGATTTAATCTGCAGCGGTGTGCCAGGTGTCATGAGATCTAGAGGGTTTCGTGAAAAGGGTGTGTGTGTGGGGGCATAACTGGGTCTGCGTGTTTGTGCGTGTGGGGGTCTGCATGTGGGAGGGCGGGGCGCGCTCCGCACACGCGCTCAACACACGCCCAAGGCTCTATGTTATTGTATGTAACACCAGGAGGACGCAATGAATCATGTGATGGCTCACTCGTCCAGAAATAATTAGATGGACTGCTTGATGGACCGTGGTTATGACAGACAGGCGTGTATGTAGGGTAAACTAACCTTCAGTCACACAGCAACATAAATAATCCCTTCCACCATCATAATGACTCATAGATTCATCATGAATTGTCTCATTATACTATAGAGCCTAAAAACCCAGTCATCCTCCCTTCATCTCCCAGTCAGTCAGTCAGTTCTGCTGTGTTACTCCTCACACTGTAGCAGCTAAAGCCTGACATGCCTGTCTCTCCTGTCAGAAACATAGCCTGTTGTCTGATATGTGTGGATGTGGGCTCTTTGTGTGGGAACGGGCTCATCTAACAGGCATCCTAATCCTGTTAGACCCAGACATGTGGGTGGCAGGCAGAGCCTGATGTGCTGGTAGGATGAGGATGGGAGGTTTACAGGCACATACACACTCGCCAGGATGCTGTGTCATATAGGCGGTCGGGATGAAATAGCAGATGGGCTTCTTATCTTGATCAGGTGTGTTTTGTATGTTTGTGTGTGCGCGCACACAAGCACTTACGTCTATTTGGGTAGAAATAAATAGCCTAACCTGGTTATACTGCACCAGAGCCACAGAGAGATGCACATACGCTTGGCTGAGAACTGAGATACAATGAATGGTTCTGTGCTGTTCTCAGTTCTCTAGATGGGTACTCTGGTCTGTAGTCTGGTTCTCTGGTCTGTAGGCTGGTTCTAAGGTCTGTAGGCTGGCTCTAAGGTCTGTAGGCTGGTTCTAAGGTCTGTAGACTGGTTCTAAGGTCTGTAGGCTGGTCCTCGGAGCTCGTCACCTCTATAGCAGGCCACTCATCGCCCTCCATTGCTGTCAATGAAATTCCATTTAGCTCATCTCATCCTCTCTCCCTAGGCTGGTGTCCCTGTTCTGTCCCTCCCCCTCCTTCCTTCCCCTCAGCCCTGTCGCTGCCACAAAGGCTGTCCCTTCTCCCTCCCCAGCCCGCCACAGCAGGGGCAGGATGTGTCTGGCTTGGCCCCGGCCCTGGGTGGGGCCCTTAGCTTCCCCCTTGTCCCACCCCTCCCTCCAGGGATTTGCATATTAAAGACATGCCTCACAGCTGCTCTGGCTCCCAGAATTCCTCTTGGCAGAACTGGCTCTTCTCTTTGTGTGTGTGTGTCACAGCGTGGTACTCCTCTCCACACCCAGGCCTTCCCCTGTGCCCCTCCCTGGCTGGGTATCAGTAGAGGGGGTTGGGCTATTGGGCTTGTTCTGCTCCTCCTGTCTCTGTCTCATTGTGCCAGGACAGGACAGGGGGAGCAGAGGGGTGAGGATTATTAGGGGAGGGGGCGGTAGGGGTGGTGAGGGCAGTAAGGAGGGGAGGGGTCGGGGTAGCTGTTTTGTTTTTGACTCCAGAAACTCTGTCTGAGGACATGGTCCAGTGCTCTCTTTGTTCAGCCTTCAGCCCTCCAACTGGAAGCAGCAGTGGTGTTTCAGTCCTCAGTGTGTTGTGAACTCAGAAGGCGTGTGTGTTTTTAGACCCATGTCCTGTTTGGTGGCTCTCATGAGTGCCCTCATTATGTCCCACATTCATCCAAGTGTGTTCGATTCTGTGTTTTACACACACCCTCAAACACACACATACTCAAGAATATCACTCAACTGTTTAGAGGTTAAACGCTTTGTTCGACACACACTCCAGAGCTATTTTGGGGTCACACATCCTAACATGCACACATGACAGGATAACACGTCTCAAGAGAACTCAAATACCGTTGAAAACACACCTGCCAATACCTCCCCACACACTAACACAACCCCCCAATACACACAAACACTAATGCCCCCCCTTTCCACACACACTCACACAAAGTGACATTACCTCTAACAGCAGTGCGGTTCTCCCTCCTCAGCCCTTCCACCCCATGGTGAACCTGCAGTGTTCTCCGGAGCTCAGGATGTTCCTGTGTTCTCTGTACGCTCCCGTGTGCACCGAGTACGGACGCACCACGCTGCCCTGCCGCCGCCTCTGCCTCCGCGCCCGCCGCGACTGCTACCATCTCATGGACATGTTTGGAGTGGCCTGGCCGGAGGAGATGGACTGCAGCAGGTCAGTAGTTCTGGGGCTCGCTGGGGGATGGGGTCGTCCCTGGGGAGTGAACCTTGTCCGAGCGACCTTCTGGGTTCGACTCCTGCGCAACCTGAGGAAGGAAAGGTCCATGCTGTAGCAATAACATCTTACATTGTGCAACAAAAAGGTTTCAAGTACTGCAAGACTCCACAACAGTCAGCCTCAAGACTCCACGTGTCCTTTCTCCCTGCCCCCAGGTTCCCAGACTGTGACGAGCCGTACCCCCGCTCTGTGGACTTGCTCTCCAGCGCCGACAGCACCGAGGACGCCACGGTCTCCGTCCAGCGGGACTACGGCTTCTGGTGCCCCCGGGAGCTGAAGATGGAGCCCGACCTGGGCTACTCATTTCTGGGCGTGCGTGACTGCTCTCCCCCTTGCCCCAACATGTACTTCCAGAGGGAGGAGCTAGCGTTTGCGCGCTACTTCATAGGCGTGGTCTCCATAGTGTGTCTCTCAGCAACCCTCTTCACCTTCCTCACCTTCCTAATCGACGTGTCGCGGTTCCGCTACCCAGAGCGGCCAATCATCTTCTACGCTGTGTGCTACATGATGGTGTCCCTGGTCTTCTTCCTGGGCTTCCTGTTGGAGGATAGGGTTGCCTGTAACACGGCCAGCCCCGGAAGATTCCGGGCGTCTACTGTGACCCAAGGGTCCCACAACAAGGTCTGAAGATGTGGGGGGTGGGGCAAGGCCAAGGCTCAGTATCAGTTATGTTGATGACTGGTTGGTGATTGGTGGATACGTAAATATGCTCCTCCCCCCTCCAGGCGTGCACTCTTCTCTTCATGGTGCTCTACTTCTTCACCATGGCGGGCAGCGTGTGGTGGGTCATCCTCACCATCACCTGGTTCCTGGCCGCCGTGCCCAAGTGGGGCAGCGAGGCCATTGAGAAGAAGGCCCTGCTGTTCCACGCCTGTGCCTGGGGCCTGCCGGGCGCGCTCACCGTCACGCTGCTCGCCATGAACAAGATCGAGGGTGACGGCATCAGCGGCGTGTGCTTCGTGGGGCTGTACGACCTCACGGCGCTGCGCTGGTTCCTGCTGGCGCCATTGGGCCTGGATGTGCTGGTGAGGGTCTGCCTACCTGCCTGCCTGCCTGTCTGCCTGCCTGTCTGTCTGCCTGTCTGTCTGTCTGTCTGTCTGTCTGTCTGTCTGACTGTCTGCCTGTGTGTCTGTCTGTCTGCCTGCCTGCGTGTCTGTCTGTCTGTCTGCCTGCCTGCCTGCCTGCCTGCCTGCCTGCCTGCCTGCGCCTGCCTGCCTGCCTGCCTGCCTGCCTGCCTGTCTGTCTGTCTGTCTGTCTGCCTGTCTATGTCCCTCTGATTATCTGTCATGTGTCTTCCTCCTCTCACCTGACTGGGTCCAGGTGGGCGTGTCTCTGCTGCTAGCAGGGATCGCAGCTCTGAACCGCGTGCGCATGGAGATCCCCCTGGAGAAGGACAACCAGGACAAGCTTGTCAAGTTCATGATCCGCATCGGCGTGTTCTCCGTCCTCTACCTGGTGCCCCTGCTGACCGTGCTGGCCTGCTACCTGTACGAGCACAGCTACCGGCCTGTCTGGGAGACCACCTGGGTCCAGGAGCGTTGCCGTGACTACCACATCCCTTGCCCCTTCCAGGTAAGACACTGGTCCCACTTCCAGGAACGCTACAGCCAATATTGAAGCACATAATCTTGGCACTATCAGTTTGTATACTGGTCCTTTTTCTACACAACATCCCCTTGTCCTACTACGTAATATACTGGTTCTACATTGTGTTGTAAAACCAACAGTGTTTCCCCACAGACAACTCAAAAGGGGTCATGTTGAATTTGTGGGAAAGAACTTTAAATTCAACTCAGCATTCGACAAGAGAGGATGGATAAATACTTTATCAGCTGACATCTTTCATTGCAGCTTTGCGTCTTGGTGTCTTATCACCAAGTTGCAGCACACACACACACACACACACACTGCTCTCAGGTTGCCGCACTTCAGGAGCAGCGCTAGCCTCCAGCTATAGCACAAGCGCTATAGTGCTCATCTGCTGAGCCTTTTAATAATTCAAACACTTCCCAGCTCTGTTTGTGCAGTTGTGAGAGTGTGTGTGCTCACTGGAGTGCACCTGCAAACCTACACACAGCATCCCTTGCAAGGCTTCTGTGTTCTGCTTGTGTTGTCTATAAAACAGCCCCCAGTACCCAGAGGCAGGAGAGACCAGACAGTCATGGTGTCATGGTGTGGTTGCTACATTTAGACCAGTTCTGGTGCCATGTGTGATGGAATTCATCTGTATGTCTCTATTGGTGGCAGAGGGTCCATGCTGAACACAGTGCTGAACACAGTGATGAACACAGTGCTGAACACAGTGATGAACACGGTGATGAACACAGTGATGAACACAGTGATGAACACAGTGATGAACACGGTGATGAACACAGTGATGAACACAGTGATTAACACGGTGATGAACACAGTGATGAACACGGTGATGAACACAGTGATGAACACAGTGATGAACACGGTGCTGAACACAGTGATGAACACGGTGATGAACACAGTGATGAACACAGTGATGAACACGGTGCTGAACACAGTGATGAACACAGTGATGAACACAGTGATGAACACAGTGCTGAACACAGTGATGAACACAGGACTCAGATTTGGGGCTGAGGCCAGTCAACAACTCCCAGCTGCCATGGAGATTTGACCACATTTTGACCCGCTGAAACAGCTGTGTTGGTTTATGTGTGTGTGTGTGTGTGTGAGAGAGATAGAGTGTGTGTATGTGTGTGTGTATGTCCCCCAGCTGGTGCAGTAATAAGATCTGCCCTGTTAGCTCTCTTACATACCCTCACTCCCCATGTATTGGATGTGTGTGTGTGCTTATGTATGTGTGTGAATGGGGGGGAGGGTGTATATTGTGATATGTAGGGTAAGATGCGTTCAGTGCACAGCTCTGTTAATCTGCCACGCAAACATTGTCGTATAAGGGAGCAGTGCAGCACTATGTCTGATGATGGGAAGGAGAGCTCACTCACACAGACACACACACAACATGAGGACCATGTATTAGAAGCTATTTCTAGTATGAGAGGAGAGCAGAGGGAGGGTAGGGGGAGGGGAGAGGAGTGGAAGGGGAGGGGAGAGGACAGTAGAGCAGCCAAGTGTTCATTGAGTTTGTTGCATCTGAGAAAGACCTGCAGTAAGATACCTCTCAGTCAAACTGCCCCAGGACGTCTCCAGAAATATGTTAGCAGAAAGAGATCAGCATGATGTCAGAGCTGCTTCCTGTTCCTCAGTCTCCGGGCAGATCTGGAGACAATGTGTGCTTGTAGGGATGGACCTGGAGCAGATGAGATGTGATAAACATGGAGAGGACAGGGCTCTGTGGAGCTCCTCTCTCTCTGAGTGGAGTAATGAGACTATCTGAGCATCTCACTGCCTCAGGCTCTGCATGCCTGCCTCACTGACAATGAGGCCATCATGACTGCATCAGTGTGTGTGTGTGTGTGTGTGTGTGTGTGAGAGAGAGAGAGAGAGAGTGTGGGAACAGGAAGGGTGGAGATGCGTCGAATGTGTGTGTTTGTGTGCTTTAAACGAGGTGATTTTTGCTTGTCTGTCTGCGCTGTTACTGAGGCCATAATTGTGGTTGTCTACCGTGCGTGTGTGTTGTGTGTGTGCATGCGCTGTCCTGAGCTGTTTCAGTCTGCAATGTTGGCATGGAAGACAGAGGTATTGCTGCGGAGTAGCGGAGGTGGGTTGCTGAGCCTTTCTGCTGTAGATGTGTGTGTGCCTTGGGGCCACAGGTGCAGTATCTGGCACAGAGCAGGAACAGACAAGGTATGGAGAGATTGGCACGACAGACTGAGGGAGAGAGACAGAGAGAATTGTTGTATTGGAGGCTGGATGCTTGTGCCTGCAGTGGCTTAGCAGTCCCTAGGCAGTGGCTAGGCAGTCCCTAGGCAGTGGCTAGGCAGTCCCTAGGCAGTGGCTAGGCAGTGGCCAGGCAGTGTGTGTGTGGGCATGTGTTCATGTATGTGTGAGAGACAAGGAAAAAGAGAGCAGACCAGCATACACAAGCACACTGCCTCACACACGTTTCAGACGTACTGTCATTAGTAAGAAGCTACAGGTACACTGGCATGATGCGGTCATGCTGATCACTTCTCAATCCCTCACATCCTATCTCAACCCACATTAACCATCTACACCTACAATAATCATCTACTCCTACAATAAACCATCTCAACCTATAATAACAATCTAACCCTATAATAAACCAACTAACCCTATAATAAACCATCTGAACATATAATAAACCATCTACACCAACAACAAATAAGCCCAAACTTACACGAAGCTGCGACTCCTCTGGCCTTCATATCTGTAGTATAGAAAATCTCTATACAATGTGAATGAAACCCCCCTGGCTGTCTGTTGTGTGTGGTGGGCCGCAGGTGGAGACGACCAGCCGTCCAGACCTGGCCCTGTTCCTCATCAAGTACCTGATGCTGCTGGTGGTGGGCATCCCATCTGTCTTCTGGGTGGGCAGCAAGAAGACCTGCTTCGAGTGGGCCAGCTTCTTCCACGGCAAACGACGCAAAGAGTAGGTGTTTATGTGTAATGTGTACCAGGCTGTTGGTGCCACGCAACCGTTTAGTTATGACCTGGTGGTTGAGTGAATGTGTCAGCGTTAGTCCTGCTTACATCAATGAGACATTTGTTGAAGATGACATGTCGAGGTGAATGAACAACTGTTATGGTTTGTATCACAGTTCTTGCGTGTTCCAGGTGTGTGTAGTCGTAGTGTGTGTAGTCATAGTGAACTGGCCCCTCCCTCTCTGTGCCCTCCTACCCCTGTACTCAGAGAAGTAACCCCCTCTCCCACCCCCTGCTCCCCATGCTCCACCTTCCTCTACCTCCACTCCTTCTTCCCCTCCACCTTCCCTCTCTCTGTGCCCTCCCTCGTCCGCCGCTCCCTCCCCACCATCCCCTCCTCCACCTCCTCCTCCAGTGGGATGGTGAATGAGAGCAGGCAGGTGCTCCAGGAGCCAGACTTCGCCCAGCTACTCCTGCGGGACCCTGGCGTCCCCGTCGTGAGGAAGTCTCGGGGCACCTCCACCCAGGGCACGTCCACCCACGCCTCCTCCACCCACCTGGCCATGCTGGACGAGCCCCCCAGCGGCAGCACCAGCCGGGCCGGCTCGCTCCGCAGCAAGACCAGCAGCTTCCACGGCAGCCTGCATCGCTCCAGAGACGGCAGGTGGGAGGAGTGGGGCTGTGTTTGTGTGGAGGGGTACCACAGAGGGGGATTAGAACCTGCAACCTATTTGATCTGCAGTCAAAGCTCAGTGAACTATAACCTCCCTATCCCTCTGCCCTACAAGGTACACTGCCTGCAGTTTCCGAGGCGGCGAAGATCGCCAGCCCTATGGTAGCATGCCCCGCCTCCATGACCAACCGCAGTCTCGCCACTGCAGCACCAACCGCCTGGACAGTCTATCACGGCAAGGCTCCACCTTGCGCCTGGAGACCCAGTCACGGCACAGCAGCACCAGGGACCTTAGCAACATCACCCAGCCTATGCAAGGCACCCCCGGCAACGGCATCCACAGGGTCTTAGAGGAGGATGGGTCGACGGCCTGAGACTGAGTCAGCGCTGGAGATGGGGGGCTGCAGGAGGCGGAGTCAGAGGTCTCCAGACCAAGAAACAGGAAGTAATTAACAATGACAGATAAAAGTTTCATTTAATCATGAATACTGAGTAAGAACCTATACTCCTGGACATAGAACAATCTTTTCAGTTCTCTGTTTTGAAGTTGCCATGACAGACTCTTTTATAAACTTTGAATGAAGTCTGTTGGGCTGCTATCTCAAGCGTCTGTGGCTGACGAGAGCCCTTCCTCAGGCCAGAACTCAGGGGGGTCGATCAGGGTCCAGTAGAAGACAGTCGACCATGATCAGGGTCCAGTAGAAGACAGTCGACCATGATCAGGGTTCAGTAGAAGACAGTCGACCATGATCAGGGTCCAGTAGAAGACAGTCTATCATGAGCTTTGATACCAGACTGCCAAGCACACGGCTACAAACACTTCATACTCCTTGTTTGGTTTCCTTTTACCAGAGCTGATGGTGTGTCCAAAACCATTACTGCACAATGTTGAGGTACTTACTACAAGTCAGTTGTTTTCATTGCACTTGGAATGGAGGCAGTTAGCAAGCGTGGACATGATGGTGAGGAAGAAGAAGAGACAATATGTCAGTGTCCAGTGGTTTAGGGTGTGGTTTTTCAGCCATCTTGTTGAAGAATGAATTACAGGGAAAGAGCTAAATTCCCAAACTCCAGCCTTATGTGGCCTTTGCAGGCCGAGTCCAAATAATTGCTGCGGAAAAAGTCAATTATCTAATTAGAAGCTAGCTTTCTTCTGCATACCAGGTTCGTCACTGAGGTAGTTTCACATGTTGGTGCCATTTAGATTTGTCCGAATACAGTAAGAAAGTTGTTATATTAAATGATTTTAGGTCTATTACACAGTAGGCAATTTTCAAATAGCGCACTTTTTCCCAAATATTTCGCCTTCTGTAAAATATTTCGCCTTTTGTATTGGACTGTGTCTGCAGAGGCCTTTAGAGTGAACACGAGTAGATGGTATTCTTTGTCCCTGATATTAGATTAGAATAAATATTAGAGTGTCCTACAGTACTTTTGCAAAGTGTATACTTCCGTGTATAGATATAACCTTAGCCCTGAGGTCTTCTAGCGGCATCATATGTGCATAGATGTAAATTGTTTTTTTGTTTGTTTTTGCGGTACACATTTGTGAAATTTGTAATAAACTTGTACTGAGAAAATACGTCTTGAAGACATAAGTGAGAATCCATGTTTGTGTAAAGGAATGAAATCACACTTGGACGCCCGATGTGTCTGTATTTGTAACAGCCCTCCGCTTTATTGAAGTACATCGGAGTCAGGTTAATATAATGAGTTCTCCACATACGCGTGGCGGTCAGTTCCATACATTACTTTGTTTGACCTTACACCTTAAATATTTCTGTGCAAAAAGAATCTACATCACCTGTAGTGGGTTTTCCTCTGTAAAACTCCCAAACCGTTCAAATATGAGCAAGTCAAATAAAACGACAAACCAGGGCAAAAAAATGATTACATCTATAACATGCAAAACTGTACAAATTATTACAAAGCAATCCTAGAAAAGGAAAAACAAAATAAAACTTAATATGATATGAAAGAGTAAAATAATATAGAAGGTACTGTAGATAGAACCTCACTGAAATGCAAAGGCGTTTAGATTTTCCGTTTAAATGGTTGCCATGGTTACCACTGCGGCTCCCCAGACTTTTAACTCGACTCCAAATGATCTCTGACCTTTCACCTCAGCTTTGATACGAAAACACCCGTCTGATCACCCCGGCGCCTGACGCCTCCTTGTGGTGTGACTGACCGACCCCAGCGCCCAGTCCACCACACCTTCCTGTCCACCCAGCCAGGCCCTGCCACTCTCCTTTGAACAGGACACACATATTGATTGGTTCTGACATTCCTGAGTTTGTTTTTTCTTCTATCTCTTATTCTTCCAAAAGTCCGATTTGGGGTCCTTCAACCGTTGCAGTAAAAGATGACTTGACTAAGATACCCTCCTCTTAGTTAATACATTCTACAGACCATGTCCAGCTGACACAGGCAGACTGTAGCTTCAAGGTACATTTCAGTAAGGGTGATTAAGTTCAGACAGCGTATTCACAACAGAAGCATTTAACCATCTGTGAATCAACCTCAGTGTTCCAAATATGTCATGGAATTCTCTAGAATTTGGAATGCTACCAATACTGTTGCAAGCTTTATTTTTGCTACAGAACAAGTTTATATTTCAGCTTAGGACACCATGGCAGGAATGAAAGCAGAATTGATTAAATGTCTTTGTGTGAACTTGAACGTCACACGAGAATCACTCTAAATATATTGTCGCTGTGACAAAGGACTTGGTACATTTCAACCTACACTACATCTCCTCCACCCTGAAGACATAAGGTCCCTTTGAAGAGTGTTGCATCAACACTGGCTGCCTAATATTCTGTGACATAAAAAAAAGAATCCTCATCAGAACAAAAAATGATTTCAGTAAGAGTGAGAATGGGAGACGTTCCTTTGCTTCCTCTTCTGGTGCAAGAGTAAGCTGCTGTAGGCACAACCTCAAAAGCTTACAGAAGGTAACTATTTACTGTGTCTGAACACAGGTCAATACAGCGGGGTGGTTGCATCCAGGTAAATGCATCCACAAGTAGACAGTAACATACATATTCCAATAACAATGAGATCAGGTGAGTTTGAATGCTGTCTGTAACGCAGGAAACGAAGAGCCTGTCTGATGGCGTCTCTCGTTAGTTACACAGTTTACTTATCCCAATTCTCTCTGGGTATTGTAGTCATGAACTCGGACGACTTGTCTCCGCGTCTGTCTAACCTACAGTATCACCGCAACATTCTTCAAAGAAAGCAAGGCTCTCGGGAAAAAAATCTAACGAGACCGAACAAGTCTCTTTTCTTTTGGTTATAATAAGCTTTTTCCAAAAAAAGATTCTCTCTCACTCCAGACAAAAGGATATACAAACAAAGGTACCACAGAGACATTAAACACATTTCAGACTGTTGACTAAAGGCCTGTCAGTCTGTGAACCATAGTGGTAGTTGAGAATGGAAAGGCATTCATTACTGAACACCTCTCAGATGATGTGTGTTCAGTGTGTGTTCTATGAATGACAGGATGCATATGTGACCGTGTGTGTGATTGGACAACAGTTTCAAATAAATGCACATTTGAACTCAACAGCAAGGGCACTGTCTGGCCCTTACACACGAGTCTCCTCACATGAAAATTCAATGGGAAAAATAACACTTGACTGTCCGTACGTGAGATAGAAAACAACATTCTAGAAGCAACCATAAAACAAAACTTGAAAGTGGTTTCAAATGGCTTTCGTGAGAGTTAACTCCCCCAAATCAATTTCAAAAACAAAATAAACAGGATTGAGAAACTTCCCGCATGTATTTCTCTATAGTATTTTCCTTATCATATATTATTCTCTACTGTAACCTATGTACATTATTGTGATGGGATTCAGCTTTGCGTTTGGATTGCTGGGCTGGTCTATGCCAAAGCAGTGTTCGGTAGGTTCTAGTCTACATGGAGAGATGGTCCCAGATTGCTAGTTGATGATGTCACTGGCCCTTGAGGAATAACGTCCAGGAGCAATGATGTCATCACAGACTGTATCTGCCTCTAGCTGTCTCTAAGGTTCTAGAACATGAAGCCGTTCGTTTACCTCCTGTGTCTAGTAGTGTTTCTGAAGCGGCTTTGTAGCTTCTTATCTATGGTACAAAACAAATTCAATCGCAGCACGTATCACTTTCATGATCAAAAAACAAACAAAGAAAACATCATTAGCGTTTTTTTGTTTGTTTTTTTTGGAAACTTCTTTTGAGTGTGAGCCCCAAAGAAAAGATGTCTTTCTTCAGCTGTTATCATCCAAAAGCGAAGCAACCGCTGGGAAGAGTTTGGGAAAAGACTCTCCCACCTCCAGCTGCAGAAGCACCTTGCTCTCCATGTCTAAGACTGAGAAATAAATAGCAGGTATTCCTGAACCTGGGGGTCCTATGTACACGTCCGCATCACCTGGCTCACAACAATCCTCTTCTTTTGTTGCATCTTTTGAGTCTTGAGTAGATTTAGTTGAGGTGCCAATTGGTAGAGCTCTGGAACACTCTGGAACATTCTGGAACACTCTGGAATACTTGCGCTACGAGTGCTGCATTCAAAGTACTGTCATTGAAGCTCAGGGCTTTGGCTACTGTGATATTTTAGCTACAGATTCGATCCAAAAGGTGTGTGGGGGTAGATTGGGGGGCAGACACAAGATCACTCATTTAAGATATGTCCTTTCTCTACTAAACAAACAAGCGCACACCTGTTCACGCTCTCTCAAACACTAACACACACACACTCACACCAGCACACACTCTCACACAGTAACACACGGGAGTGTACGTCCCTCAACACCCATCCAAACTAACATCAGGCCCAAAACTTCCCTCTCGTTCAGGAGAAAGGAACAGACAAGTCTTTCCATGTCGCCAGCTTAACAAGGGGGCGGGTTTCTTAGAGGACGAAAAAGGGGAGATAAAGTCAAAGGGGGTGTGGCCTGTGACAGGTGCAGTTCAGTGGGCAGGGGATAGGCTGAGCCCCAGAAAGGGGCGGGCCCAGGGTGGCTGTGAGTGGAGGGGCTGTGCTGTCAGTCATTCATGTGTCCCAGCCCATGCGGTCTGTGCTCTCCAGAGAGAGGGACTTGGTCTTGTGCGGGGAGGCGGGACTTGGAGGGCTGCTGAAGGTCGAACTGTTGGATGCCGTGGAGTGACGAGGCGAATCCGAGTCCTGGAAAGAGACGGAGAAATCATAAAAAGACATAGATGAGAGCGATCAGAGGAGGGAGGGAGGGAGTGAGAGAGTGAAGGAGAGGAGGTGGATTCTAGAATCCTCTCCCAGCTAGCTGGTTCCTCTCAGAGACACAGTCTGGACCCCTTCAGGAGGCAAACAGGAGAAACAGGTAGACCATCCCAGATACAACACAGTGCTGATGAGGTGACCCCTATGTTTCTCCTGCCTGCACTGCCTTAACCTGAGCCAGCTCTCAACACAGACTACAGCCAGGCAGGGGAAACTGCTTGCTAAAGGGATGCCATTTTGGCTTCTGGGAGTGTGTGTGTGTTCACTAGAACAACCAGAATGTGGTCGGTAGGAGGAGGGGGGGTCCCATCTTAAAATGAGAAGGCCACTATAGCACACAAATCATCACTTCTAAAATGTGTTATTATAGGTAAACAGAAATCTGAGGGGGTGGACATGTCTAGGCCCCCCAGACCCCCTAGCAACACACTATTGGTGTGTCATCCCAGGAAGCCACAATCACGTCACTCTGATCACACCGGGGGCAACTGCTGCCATGGCAACACGCTCCCCTGTTTTTCTGCCTTCCACATCATCAGCCAATGAGCAGATTGATTGACCAGAAATAATTGGCCGAAGAAAGAAAACAAACACACAGTTCCTGCCAACGCAGCAGAACCGACCAATCAGGGAACGTGACTTAAAGAGCCGTGGCAAGAACGATCGAACACATCGACTGGTCACCTCATCACGGTCAGGAATCTGATCCACGATTGGCTCAGTCAGATGTGTTAGTGCGAGGCTCTGTCCCCTTGATTGGCTGCGGCAGAGAGCAGAGGCGGTAGGAAGAACCACACTGAGAACAGCTCCTCCGCTCCCCCCTCATCCCCTCTGCAGGGGGAGGAAGTGAACAGATGAGTTTATTACTGTGCTTCAATGCTGGGGTCACCTCAAGTTCAGTCCTGTTCAAATTCAGGAGGGGATTCCAAGCCCTGCCAGAGACATTTTGCGGCACAATTTGAATGGCCTCTACTACGTATCTTTACCCACTTATATACAAGTATTTATTACAGATGTTTTTGTTTTGAAAACATCTTCCTGAGTTTGACAGTTTGAGATGGAGCCGACCCCAACCTTGCTTTCCTCATGTTTCTCACAGACAAACACACAGCCTCCATCCTCACTGGTCACATCTCTACCAGCTGTCTCTATTGGGCCTCTACTGTCTAGCGTCTCTACTGTCTAGCGTCTCTACTGTCTGGCGTCTCTACTCTCTAGCGTCTCTACTGTGAGGCTGTAGCAGGATTCTGAGAGCAAAGACTGCCCATGTCAGTGTTGTGACCACTAAAGACGTCCAGATGCACGTAGTGGTCACAACAGCTATGGCCACGCCTTCTACAGTACCCAGACCAGCTCTCACTGTTCTCCACAGCCTAATAATCCAAATCACCACTAACTAAACACCTACTGATTTAGCATCCGGCCAGATCTGTACTAGTATAGCGGTTTCTATCAGGGCTATCTGATCTTTAAACTAGCAGTTGTCATGTTCAGAAACATGGCTAGGAGTCCACCAGGGGGCGGTGTGGAGGCGGAGAGAGGCATGCTGGGGAGAGGGCAGTCAGCGGAGCACCATTCCAATGTGAACACAGGATGAGGAGGAGAGCTGAGGAGGGTGGAGGAGGGTGGAGACTGAGGCTGGTCATCTGGCCTCCCACCAGCAGGGGCAGCGTGACAGGGTAAAGCCTTCAAATGCCACTGGCGTTGAAATGGTGCACGTGGGGGTGAGTGGGGGGGAGGCAGGGGAGGGTGATGGTGGCACGAGGGGGAAAGCTTCACATCTATGTGTGTGTATGTCTGTGTGTACGTGTGTGCTCTGAGCGTCTGTGTCCTTGCGTGCGTGTGCTCGTGTTTGTGTTTACTCATGTTTGGGTGCATGTGTGTGTGTGTGTGTGTGTGTGTACATGTTTGTAGGCGTGTGTGAGAGTGTGTGTGTTTGTGCTGACATTACCTTCATCTTACTAAGCAGGGTCCTTAAAGCCCTTTTCAGATCGGGGGTCTTCTCCGATGGCGACACGGCCTGCCACTGGAGAGGAAAGTTACAACTCAGCGCCCGGCCCAGAGCTCACATGCTGGGGGGGCAGGGGGGTCTGGAGTGGGGCGAAGGGGGATGGGACGGGGGGATGGCAAGATGGGGCGATAGGGCTCCCTAGGGATGGGGTGGGGTGGGGGGGAGTCTCTCCTTGGCACCAAACCAGGGTCAGCTTGTACACCAGTAAGACCCAGGATCCAGAGGCGATCCAACAAACTGAGCCTGGTTCAGAGCGCTCCGAGTGCAGCCCCCCAGCGGGGGTCTGGGGGAGGAGGTGGAGGCCAGCCAGTCCAGCGAGGGTGCCAGAGGCAGGATGAGTAGGCCAAGGGGCCAAGGAGGATGGCTGGATGATTGAGGTTGAAGACGTCCAAAAGCACAGATCTAGAATCAGTTTGATCCCAATGGTTTCATCAGAGGGACCATCGATGCGTCTGATCCTGGATCAGAGCTAAGGGACAACTTCTAATTGGTTGAGAGGTGTGGTATGGCTGAGGTCAGGGGTCAGGGGGGGAAACTGGTCAGTTTCACCGACCAATGGGATGAGAGCCAGAGGGCAAGGAGCACTAGGATGTTGTTGATAGGTGAAGGGAGGGGGGGAGCGAGGGAGGGAGGGGCAGAATTATGGCCAAAACATTGATGCCTGATATTGTTCTACTGTTTGTCATTCCTTTATTTGACAGTGGGCAGGATCCTGCTTGTGTTGTCTGCTTTTTGAAGAGTGCTGTTAAACACCAGAGCATCCAGACATCACATGTTCTCTGCTCGTGACCAGACACAACCAGACAGCTCCTAGCATCTCCTCCAGCTACAGGGGGGATGGTACCAGCTCTTCCTTAGTCAGTAGCATGTCTATGATAGGAAAAGCTGCAGCAGCCACGCAGAGCCTCACCTCTCTGTCGAACTGGGACAGGGGGGCATCGCTGCACCCGTCCATGCCCCCCCCGGAAGACAGCGAGCTCTCGGAGGGAGACGTCATGGTCTGACGCTTGGAACTGTAGCTGCCTCCAGACAGCTCCCTGCGCAACGCGCTGCCATTCTGGGATGAGGATCCTGGGGGAGGGAGGAGGGAGATGTGCGCGTGTGTGTGTTACATGTGTACGTGTGGATATACTGTATGTGTGTGCGTACCTGTAGTATGAGTATAAGTGTGTGTGTGTACTCACGTATGCCCAGTCCGCTGCTAGCGCTCATGGAGCGTCCAGGCTCCGCCCTGTTCTTGGTGATGGAGGGGATGCTGACAGAGCCACTGAAGCCAGCTCGGCTCTCCTGAACACGGACGTTCTGAGTTACAACACACACCAGCAGAAAACACACACACGGGCAGGGAACACACACCGGCACGAAACACATACACGCACCAGCAGAGAACACACACGCGGGCACGGAACACACACACCAGCAGCAGGCAGAGTGATGGAGGATGGAGACAGACACAGACATGGACATGATGAGATCACAGGCATGATCCACTCTGATCCACCAGGACCACATGATCAAACAGCAGCATCACAGATGTTCCATACATGTGGAGACATCAGACATGAATAAAGGTGCACAGGTTCTGTCATAAGTGCTAGTCTTTATATAGAGGTGAAGGGGACCGTATCAGCAGGTAGCAGAGAGACGGGTGGCAGACAGACAGGTAGCAGATAGACAGACAGACAGTCAGATGGCAGACAGTCGGGTGGCAGACAGACAGGTGGTAGACAGACAGGTGGCAGACAGACAGGCTCTCACCATGGGCAGGTCTTTGAGGATCTGGATCCCGTCTCCAGGACCCATGTGGGCCACGTGGTTGAAGTTGGTGGGGTTGGAGATCAGCTTGTTCCTCATCTCTGGGTCTCTCAGCATCTCTCTGTGCAGGACACACACACAGTAAGTTAACACAGGTACACACACACACACATACACACACAGTATGTCAAACACAGGCACGCACACACGCACACGCACACACACATACACACACACACAGTATGTCAAACATTGGCAGACACACAGTACGCTAACAGAATACATAGGTTTCAGAATAACCTCAGTGTGCCCTAGAAGCCAGTGAATGCTCCAGTGGAGGCAGAGATTGAGTGGACTTGATGAGCATCCTGCCTCCAGCTGTTCACTGAAGGAGAAGCTGTCTGTAGTCTCTATCCCTGCATCTATACTGGATGTGTACAGAGCTCAGTACAATGCACACTATCAGGGGTAATGGCATGTGTAGTGGTCTAGTGTGTAGTGATCCTGTGTGTAGTGGTCCAGTAAGTAGTGGTCTAGTGTGTAGTGGCCTAGTGTGTAGTGGTCTAGTGTGTAGTGGTCTAGTGTGTAGTAGTCTAGTGTGTAGTGGCCTAGTGTGTAGTAGTCTAGTGTGTAGTGGCCTAGTGTGTAGTGGTCTAGTGTGTTGTATGTAGAGTACCTCCTCTGCTGCAGTCTCTCCTCCTCTGGGACTCTGAAGGAGAATCGTCTCTTGTTGTTCAGGCTACGAACCATCTGCTTCCTGCTGTTATCAGACGTCTCCGGGACAACCAGCTCATCTCCCTCTGTCACAACAGCAACACATCAGATCATCAACAACATCATCATCAACAACAACATCTTTATCATCAACAACACCATCCTTATTCTCATGAAAGCTGGTGTTCTGTGGTGAATACTGCTGCATGTGAAGGAGAAGAGTGCAGGCTGTGTGTGAGCAGGCTGTGTGTGTGAGCAGGCTGTGTGTGTGAGCAGGCTGTGTGTGTTAGCAGACTGTGTGTGAGCAGGCAGTGTGTGTGAGCAGGCTGTGTGTGAGCAGGCTGTGTGTGAGCAGGCTGTGTGTGTGAGCAGGCTGTGTGTGTTAGCAGACTGTGTGTGAGCAGGCTGTGTGTGTGAGCAGGCTGTGTGTGAGCAGGCTGTGTGTGAGCAGGCTGTGTGTGTTAGCAGGCTGTGTGTGAGCAGGCTGTGTGTGTGAGCAGGCTGTGTGTGAGAAGGCTGTGTGTGTGAGCAGGCTGTATGTGAGCAGGCAGTGTGTGTTAGCAGGCTGTATGTGAGCAGGCTGTGTGTGTTAGCAGGCTGTATGTGAGCAGGCTGTGTGTGTGAGCAGGCTGTGTGTGAGCAGGCTGTGTGTGTTAGCAGGCTGTATGTGAGCAGGCTGTGTGTGTGAGCAGGCTGTGTGTGTTAGCAGGCTGTGTGTGTTAGCAGGCTGTGTGTGAGCAGGCTGTGTGTGTTAGCAGGCTTTATGTGAGCAGGCTGTGTGTGTTAGCAGGCTTTATGTGAGCAGGCTGTGTGTGTTAGCAGGCTGTGTGTGAGCAGGCTGTGTGTGTTAGCAGGCTTTATGTGAGCAGGCTGTGTGTTAGCAGACTCTCCTACCTGCTGTCTTGTTTCTGAAGTAGATCAGCCTGACAGTCTCCAGCCCCAGTAGGTTCAGAGAGCCGTCACAGTTCAGGGGTCGCACCTACGGGGGTCACGCAGAAGTCAAGGGTCAAACAAAGTCACACTCTGTTCGAAACAGTGTCATGTATCCAGTCAGTTCTGTAGTGCACTTGTGTGTCTGCGTGTCAATGTGTGTGCGTGCGTGCGTGTCACCTTCTTCAGAGGGATGGACTGGATCCATTCCATGGTGTTGACGTCAAACACATCCACAGCGTTCTCGCTGTACACTGACAGGTAGGGGGCGTTGTAGCCTGGAGGACAGGAAACAGCTGAGTCACTTTCTTTCAGACACAGGCACAACAGCTAGCGCCATGCTAACAGGGGGTCACAGGGGTGACACAAGGTGAGAGGTGAACTCACATGCAGAGAGGGGCACGGCGGGCCACATGAGCTCCTGCTGGCGCGAGCGCCGCCCCTGGGAGTCCACGTAGACGCCGATGGAGGCGAAGCACAGGAGCAGCTCCTTGGTGGAGATCTCCACGGCGCACAACGCGTCCAGGGCCTGCTGGGAGATGAAGGCCAGCGTGTGGTCGTCCGGGTGCAGCAGGCTGACAGGCGCCGCGTCCCCGTGCACGCTGTAGCGGGTGAAGCCGGCCTGGTAGCCCACGCACAGACGCTCGCTCAGCAGGCCCATCCACTGGACCGGGCCCGGAGCCTGAAGCTCTCTCAGACGGCGGTGACGGGCCTTGGTCTTGTTCACCTGGGGGAGTGGAGGGGGGAGTGGAGGGGGGAGTGGCCAGGGGTGGGGGGTGGGAAGTGGGGAGTGACGGAGGGTGGGAGCAGAAGAGGAGCAGAGAGCAGAGGAGGAGGGCACTTAAGAGATGGGTTGGTTGGACAGAACTCCCTAGGAGTGTATTCATGTCTGGAGACACGAGCAGGAATCAAAGACCTTCCTTGCTTCTCACATGTCCTCATACACACTTTTCAGTGGATTTATCTGGAGTAGATGAATCACTAATCCTTAAAATATCCTAAATATTCCCATAGAAGCTCAGACTGCAGGTGCAAACCAGGTCCAGAGGTTTGAGTGTACCTCGTAGCAGATGACCTGTCTCTTCATGGCCACGCAGAGGCAGGTGAGGGATCCGTTTCGGACCGGGCCGGAAACCACGGCTTGGCAGCCCTTGGTCTCCACCAGCTTGTAGGAGTCCACCTCCCGGCCATCCAGCGCTGCCATGGGAACGAGTCGGACGTGGCGGTTCCTCCCGGAGATGACAGCGAGCAGCTGCTCCTGGGGGATCAGGTCCACATGGTGAACCTTCTTGTTGTCCCCCACACGGATGATCTCTGAGGAGGAGAAGGTGGAGGAGGTGAGGGGGGAGGAGGGAGTTAAATCAGTCAGTAAAATTCATTTCTTTTTTGGAGTTTGGAGAATCACAAACGGTACTTTTTAATGAGCCCTGAAGCAGACTACAGTGTAACATAAGATGAGTCTTACCATCTTTGGTGACATGGATGACATACAGGCCTTCCTCATTGCCCAGGGCAACGCGTTCATGATCTGACAAGACAAAAGAGGATGTTTAGAGAAGAAGACAAGGAGGCCTCCTCCAGTTAACTACAGCTGACCCCGCAGGAACTGAACTCAATTGGCTAAATTGTGTTGTTATTTGGTTCCTGGACGCTGTCAGAGGATGTTGCTTAGCTAGAGCTAAGCACTGGAAGACGGCATGCAGGCAAGACAGCAGCAGGCCACAGCAGCTGGCTCTGGAATGACCACTGCAGCTCTGTAATGAGGAGAGCTACTCTCACAGGCTCAGATAATAACAACCTAGAGCACAGTCAAAATACAGAGTCTGTGTGTGTGTGAGTGTGTGTGAGTGTATGTGAGTGTGTGTGAGTGTGTGAGTGTGTGTGTGTGTGTGTGTGAGTGTGTGTGAGTGTGTGAGTGTGTGTGTGTGTGAGTGTGTGTGAGCGCGTGTGTGTGTGTGAGTGCGTGCAAGAGTGTGTGTGTGAGTGCGTGCAAGAGTGTGTGAATGTGTGTGTGTGTGAGTGTGCGTGTGTTTGAGGGACATTTCTAGGACCCCACAATGTCAAGTTCTATTTCTAGAGAATTTAAGGGGGTTGACAGGTTAGAATTAGGGTTAGCCTAAGTGTTGGGGGTCAATACTACTTGAAGGGTTACGGTTAGGGTTAGGAGTTAGGGAAGACATGATTTGAATCAGCCCTCACTAGGATGTGTGTGTGTGTGTGTGTGTGTGTGAGAGTGTGTGTGTGTGTGTGAGTGTGTGTGTGTGTCACCTATGATAGCAGCAGACTGGGTGGTCTTAATGAGGGGCAGGGTGCTGTCGTAGGCCTCTTTAGGAGCGTAGACGAAGCGCTCCTTCAGCTTGTTCTTCTTCAGGATGCGATGCAGCTCGTTCAGAAGCCCCACCCACTTGTTCCTCTCGTGGTCGCTGTCCGCCAGGATCAGGATGGAGGGCTTGTGGCTGCTGGAGGGAGACAGCTGGGATGCCGTCACCTGCAGGTTAAAGGTCAAGGGGGGAGGGGGGGTTAGAGGATATTGAAAAGGCAAGATGGGTATGATGATGTTTTAATTTAGCAGATGACGTTTTGCAGAGTATATTTAAACAGTATGATGCTATATTTGGCAGTGCCAAGTGTGGGTGTGTGTCTGTAGGTGTGCGCATGTGTGTCTGTAGGTGTACATGTGTGCCTGTAGGTGTACGTGTTTGTCAATAGGTGTGTGTGTGTAGGTGTGTGTGTGTCTGTAGGTGTGTGTGTCTGTAGGTGTGTGTGTCTGTAGGTGTGTGTTTTCAGGAAACTGACTCTAAAGATACAGGGGATGTCCTTGCGGTTGGCGTGGATGACATCCGAGGCCAGGACGGAGCTGACACAAAACTCCTCATCCCTGGAGAGAGAGAAGAGAGAGAGAGTGAGAGAGACCGACTGAAAGCAGGAATTGTCTAAGACCTGGGTGTTTGTGGGAGTTGTAGTCCTGTACCTCATGTCGATGACCTGGCTGACCACCACACTGGGCTGTGTGGCTTTTCCCTCTCCAAGCTCATACAGAAACAGCTTGAAGTCGCACACCACAGCTACCGCCCGCTGCCAGCCCTTCTTCACCCCTGTGGGCTTGGGCACCTGGACACAAGCCACAACACCTGCTTAGACATCCCATAATGACCCAAACCTCCTCTGGAGGAGGGGAAGGGTCATGAAGCAACTGCCTCTCCTAAGGTCTCTTCCAGTTCTTCTCTCTAAGAGAAGTTCAGGTTCCCTAGTTTCTCTGAGGGTTCAGGTTAGCTACCATCACAGCTCACCTGAAGGCATCTGGGAAGCCTTTTCCCACACTGTTTTAAAAACAATCTAGACGATCAGAGTTTGAATTCGACAGGTGAAACAACAAACACAGCTGACTGTTCTATCAAGATACTCATCAACACCAGATTGGTTTGACAAACATGGTGTTCTAGTGGCTTCTGCCAGCCCTGCGGTGCCTGGTGTGTCTCACCCTGACGTGACCCTCGTAGGCGGTGCCGATGCCCCTCTGGGGGTCAATGCCCAGAGGCCCCTTGGTCTGATCCTGGGGGACCGGACACACGGCTGGGGCCTTGTCTGCACACGTCACGTGACACGAGAAGTTGCACACTATGGAGAGGATAAGAGACAGAGGAGGATTGGACAGATTTTAAACTAAAGTTTCTGCAGTGTTAACCAAACCCCAGCGTCTAAGGAATCTGAGTGTTGACGAGGGATGAGGTGGAGGATGAGGGTCGACCGGCTACCTTCACAGGTGCATCCCTGGCGGATGAGGCCCACCATCAGGGACGTGCACTGGTTGCACTTGGTGGGAGTGTTGAATGACTTCACGACAAACTGGTGGGCTTTGGGCTGAGGGGGGAGGAGACAATCAGAAAGGGGAGGAGTCAGACAGAACAGCAGTTTGACTTGGTTTCCTACATGTGTTTATCACTTTGAACCACCAACAGACCTACTTAAAAGTGAGTCTTTCCACAGCGGTGTGGAACAATGTGATGCACCGTTTAACAGTAAATCTATATTTTAAAAAAGAATTGGAGAGTGACTGATGTATCTACAGTCCTGAGGGAGGATTTCTGAGTATGAAATATCAGCAGTAGTCTGACGCCAGGAGTATTTATTCTGACGTCAGGAGTATTTGTGAGTACTAAACGCCAGGAGTGCTGTCGATGTATTAACACCAGATGTCACCTTGGGGGAGGAGCGGCCCATGCTGCCGTAGCCTGACCTCATGGTGGGGGTCTGCACAGGGCGAGGAGGGTGGTCCATCAACTGCAGCACAGAAACACACTATCACACAGAGCACTGCACAGCAACACAGTACCACACAGAGCACAGCACAGTAACACACTATCAGACAGCACAGTTGGAGGTCTTGTTTGGGGGGGTTGTGTTTGGGAGCTGAGCTGACCTCAATAGGCTCCATGTCACTGGCCATGGAAGGCGACCTCGAGCGAGACTTCAGGTGGGACTTGGAGTCCTCGTCCCGGGAAGGAGTGTTGGAAGGAGTGAAGTCAACCGAGTCCATCTGGAAA
The DNA here is from genome assembly GCA_036571765.1 of Plecoglossus altivelis. Classification (NCBI taxonomy): domain Eukaryota; kingdom Metazoa; phylum Chordata; class Actinopteri; order Osmeriformes; family Plecoglossidae; genus Plecoglossus; species Plecoglossus altivelis. Next base: position 5,703,329 of record BROE01000004.1, on the reverse strand, counting down.
ACAGAGATGAAAGAGGGAGGGAGGGATGGAAATAGAATTACGAGTTGCTGTGAGCGATCAAGAATGAAACCACCACAAGGAACCACAGAACAGCGTCCATGCTGAGGAGAGGAGAGTACAGAGAGAGAAGAAAGGAGGAGGAGAGGAGGAGAGGAGGGGAGAGGAGGGGACAGGAGAAGAGAGGGTAGGAGAGGATGAGAGATGAGAGGAGAGCCACCAGACCAGGAAAAGACACAGCGTACTACACTTGTGGTCAGAAAGATTGGGCCAGTGTGTTTATCCCACAGACGTCCAGGACAGCTAGCATACACACCGACATCCCCAGCCAGTCAGCATGCTTCCCTGGCAACAGGAGGAGCCAGGAACTTACACCATGCTCAGGACTTCCACACACTTTGACCAGGGCTGCTGCCCCAACAGGCAGCATGCCCACTGACCACGCCCTGCAAACCTCTGCCTCAGCTTGTAAAAGGGCCAGGGTCGCTTTCCCTCTGCTGGAGTCCCATGCAACACAACACAATAGCACCCACAAGCATGCAGGGACACAAGAGGGGTGAGGGGAGAGCGAGGCGAGGCATGTCTCCTCAGGTGCTTACACGTCTGCCTTTGCTAGCTGGCCCGATGGATGGAGAGCGCTTGGGTGGAGGAAGAGAAAGATGAGAGAAAGAGATTAATATTGCGAGAGGAACAAAAAAAACAAAAAACGAATTGATATACTACACCAAGGACTGGGAACATGGAAGAATTGGAGCACTTTCTACAAGGGTGGAAGACAAGCAGAGTTTGGACTGACACAGTAGGGTAGAAGTGGCTAGTTCAGATGCAGTAGGAGCTGCGTGGAGGGAAAGACCAGTCACTGGCTAGAGAGAGCTAACTAGATTGGGGTGCCTGGGTTCAGAGCTAAGCCCTCACACTACCAAGCACAGCCAGAGCAAGTCACTACCACTACTCAAGACTAGGAGAAAACGCAGCTGTGTTTGAAAGGGTAACTCACACACACTTCCATCCACACACACACACACACACTTCCATCCACACACACACACACTTCCATCCACACACACACACACACACACACACACAGAGAGACCCACACTGAAAGCAGGTAGTGACCCTGCAGACTTTGCTCCAGCTGTCTCCAGCCTACAGCTAGCAGCACACAGATCCCTCCCTGCACCCAGACATGACTTACATCTTCCCAAAACTCTATTAAAGAGGACGAGGAGGAGGAGAATGAGTCCTGACGTACCAGAAAAGGAGAGCAAGGAGAACCACCAAACAAAGACAGAAAGACAAAGAAACATGAGCAGGAATCAAAGAAAACAAACTTTGGCTGTCAGAAATTGATGGTTTGAGAGTAAGAGTGAGAGAAACTGAAAGGCAAAAAGACTCAGAGACAAAAAGTCAGTCGTCATTTGTCCATAAACACAGTATGAGAAAGACCTGCTACTGAATGATGAGCACTCCTGTTTGAGGAGAGGAGGGGAGGGGAGGGGGGAAGAGAGGAGGGGAGGAGAGGAGGAGAGAGAAGAGAGGAGGATAGAGAAGAGAGGGGAAGAGAGAAGAGGAGAGGAGAGGAGAAGAGAAGAGAGGGGAAGAGAGAGGAGGAGAGGAGAGGAGAGGAGGGGAGGAGAGGAGAGAAGAGAGGGGAAGAGAGAGGAGGAGAGGAGAGGAGGAGAGGAGATGAGAGAAGAGAGGGGAAGAGAGGGAAAGAGAGAGGAGGAGAGGAGGGGAGGAGAGGAAAGAAGAGGAGGGAAAGAGAGAGGAGGAGAGGAGGTGACAGAAGGGAGGGTAGGGTATCCTTACATCAAACTGGTCCATTGCTGAGGTGGGGGCATTCAGGAAGGCCAGGAAGGAATTCTGGGAGTCCTGGTGTTTCACCCCTGTAGATGACACCACACAGACACACTGATATACTGGCAGAGTATAAGGCAGTACGACAGAGTATAGCAGAGCACAAGGTAGTATGAAGCAGCATAATGCAGTACAGGAGAGTAGAGTGAGAGCATTTCTCACCCCGCCGCAAACGAACATCCTCGGTCTCCTTCTTCAGTCGCTCCATCTCAGCCAGCAGCTCCTGGTTCCTGGCCTCCACCTCCTGCAGTTTACTGAGGAACCAGAGAGGGAGGGAGAGCCATCATTTAACAGTTCATTTTTTGCATTTCTCTTCAATAAACACCTATAGATTCAGCATTTGCCCTGCCAGAGTGGTCATACAGACAGACACAGAGGGAGGAAGAGAAAGAGTCGTACCACTCTGTGGAGATGTTGGAGGCCTTGACCTTGTTGAGCTCGTCCTGGATGCTCTGCTTGGCTTTGATCTCAGCGTCCAGAGCTGACTGCAGCTCCAGACGGGCAGACATGTCCAGCTTGGCAAAGCGGCGCATCTTCCAGGGCATGTCCTGATGGAGGGAGGGAGGGAGGGAGGGAGAGGGAGGGAGACAGCAGGAGACAGCAGGAGGAAGAGAGAAGATTGAAGGAGAGGAGATAGTGAGAGACAGCGGTCGATAAAGGAACATGAAGGGAGAGTCAGTGTACAGCATCTGGGGAGCATGGTGCTCCAGTGTGTGTGTGTGTGTGTGTGTGTGTGTGAGTGTGTGTGAGTGTGCGTGTGTGTGAGTGTGTGTGAGTGTGTGTGTGTGTGTTACCGTAGCTCGGGCTCCCAGGCTGGTGTTCCTCAGTCCCTCCAGCTCCTCAGTCATCTTAGTAGCCAGAGCCTGCAGATATCCTCGCGCATCCTTCTCATCGCTCACCCTGGAACGCACACACACGCACGCACATGCACACATACGCACACACACACACGTGCACACACACATACCAAAACAGAACATCTTAAGCACCTTGCCTGCTTCCTGCACATCCACATCTCCCCCACTAGAGGTCCCCATAGTCAACATGTCTGCAGCAGCACTCTCCACTTCCTGTTTGTATCCATGCTCCTGCCTGGACTGGGAGGCAGGGGGCGCCACTCACCACTGTTCACCACTGTAACACAGGCCCTGTCCTGGATGGCTGTGTGTGTGTGTGTGTGTGTGTGTGTGTGTGTGTGTGTGTGTGTGTGTGTGTGTGTGCGTGTGTGTGTGTGTGTGGAATGTGTGATATGTAAAGACTGCAGGCTTGCCCATGTGAACAGGCCAGCAGCTGTTCTAGGGATGGTTCAGACCATCTGTAAGATCTCTCAATGATGAGGAGTCTTTGGCCTCTTCATACTACATCCAAATAAGGTCCACACACACGGAACACTCAAGGAATATAGTGTGTGTGTCTGTTTGTATGCTTGTCTGGTGTGTGTGGCTGAGCATGCATAAGTGTGTGTGTATGTGTGTGTGTATGCGTGTGTGTGTATATGCATGCGCGTGTGTGTGTATGCATGTGTGTATAGGCATGTGTGTGTGTGTATATGCGTGCGCGTGTGTGTGTATGCGTGCGTGTGTATGTGTGTATGTGTGTGTGTCCTCACCACTGGATGATCTCAGTGATCTGGGCCTCCCAGTGGGTGACACTCTCCTTCTTGTCAGCCAGCTCCCTCATCTCCTCCTCCAGCTGACGGTTGCTCCCGCTCAGCTTCTCAAACATGGACGTCAGCTGCACAACAACAACAACAGCAACAACATCATCAACAACAACATTCAGCTTTGTACTGTATCCAGGCAGCTCACTGGATGCTGAGATGACAGGAGAAGGGGAGGAGAGAGAGGGGGGGAGGACAGGTGGGAGGAGAGAGGGGAGGGAAAGAGAGAAGGAAAAGGATACAGGAGAGGAAAGAGTGAGAAGGAGGGAGGGAGGGGAAAGTGGGGAGGGAGGGGATAGAGGGAAGGGGCCCTTGGACACCCAAGGTCACCTAAATCCTAGTCAGTAGATGTCATACTGGAGAACATGGAGGGTGTGGGAGGAGAGGGAGGGCGGAGCTGCAGAGGCAGCTAAAGAGGGCACAGCATGGGAGAGGAGAGGGGGGAGAGGGCAGAAGAGATGGGAGGGCAAGGGGAGGAAGACAGGCTGGGGGAGGAGAGGAGGACAGGAAGGGGGAGGAGAGGAGGACAGGAAGGGGGAAGAGAGGAGGGCAGATCCGAAGCCCAGAACAGTGAGATGGTGAGCAGAGAGAGGACAGGAGGTTGGAGGTTTAAGACAACACAGCAGAGAGCCAGACTGGCTTATATCACAGAGCAGGCCTGACTAGCTTGTCCCCTGGTCTGTGATCAGCTCACCAGCGGATCAGCACATCTCATTGGTACCTTGTGTCCTGGCTTTACAGCTGAACTGGAGGTATGTGCAACAACAGAATATGGAATAAGGATTGTTGTGTTCCATGACCTGCACTCAGGTTCCATGTGTTCCAGATTTCCACATGCGCTCCCCCACCCCCTCACCCATCAACTTCAAGGCATCGCTCCATACTCAAGACACAGAACCGCAGAATCCAAACAGAACCTTTATCCGATATGTCAGAACTCCTAAGAAATTATTTGACTTGGGAACTTCCATCCCTCTGTTCTCATTGTTCACTGTTTCCAAAGTCAATAGTGTGGAAGCTTAGCATTCTCTGTGTGTGTGTGTGTGTGTGTGTGTGTGTGTGTGTGTGTGTGTGTGTGTGTGCGTGTTTGTGTAAGTGTGTGTGAGGGACCATGGTGGGTCTTAAAAAGGGGGATATTGAGTACTGATTACACTGCCTGTGTCAGAAGAGAGGGAAGAAGAGGAGGGGGAGAAGGTGGGAGGACGAAATAATATAAATGTCTCACAGGGTTACTTGAGGTTAGGACTATGTGTGTATACATGTGTGTGTGTGTATACACGTGTGTGTGTGTGTGTGTGTGTATACACGTGTGTGTGTGTGTGTGTGTGTGTATACACGTGTGTGTGTGTGTCCAACCTTGTCCAGTTCGCTGGAAAGCTTCTTGTTTTCCTCAGTCAGTAGAGTCCTCTCTCTCTCGTACTTCTGTTTGTACTCCGACTCAAACTCCTCGCGCTCACTTTGGCTGTTCCACACACACACACACACACACAAAAAACACACACAAAACAACACACAAATAAAACACATTCATCACAAACCCAAACTGCCACAAATCCATCATATGATGAGTCTCATTCTCTGATAAAGTGTTTAAAACACATATCAGACAAAAACTTTTCAACCTAAAAACATCTAGAAATTCAGTCCAAAAAAAAAGTTGGAAAGCTTCCAGCTAAAACTAAGACTGGGATAGTTGGCTTGTTTTGAAGGTTGCTGCTTGAACTGGGATAAGGAAGGAGATTCAGAACCAGGGCAGAATAGCATGCTAGCATACTACCGAAGCTAATGCTACACAGGGACACATGAATTCAGAACCAGGGCAGACTAGCATGCTAGCATACTACCGGAGCTAATGCTACACAGGGGCACATGGATTCAGAACAAGGCTAGGCTAGCAGAGCTAACGTAAAACAGGGACACAGGGGTTAAGGTGAGTTATCCAATATTACCTCATATAACCCTCACTGTAGGAGAGAGCAAAGAAACAAATCCCATTTGTCCAGACAGATAAAACTGTCTGGTTGCAAGGCACAGCAGGGTATTCATCATGACAAAAACTAAACATGAACTGTCAGACGATTAAAACTCCTTCCAGTTCCAATCATTTCCGGTCTATGTGCTAAACAGATGCATCCACCTCCCCCTGCCCCTCCTCCACCCCACAGCCCACAGCCCACAGCCCACAGCCCCCCACCTCTCTCGGCGTGTCTTGTCCAGCTTGTCTCGCAGCACCAGGATCTCCTTCTGCAGGGTGAGCTGCTGGCTCTCTGCCTCCCTCAGCTCCTTCCTCAGGGCCTTGAGCTCAGCAGCATGCTGGGCCTCTCGCCGACCTCGCTCCTCCTCCAGCAGCACCGCCTTCTTCTCAAGCTCCGCCCTCATGCGGCCTGCCTCCGGCCCCACCTCCAAGCCCACTGCGCCTGATGCAGGGCCAACCTGCTTCTGCTGTGGGGGGGAGGCAGGATAGAGATGAAGTGTGTGGTGTGTCTGAGGTGTGTGTGTTAGATGTGTGTGTGTGTGTTTGAGGTACCTTCAGTCCCTCCAGTTCATCCTCCAGCTGTCTGCTGTACGTCTCACTGCGTTCTCTCAGCTTCCTCTCCTTCTGGGCTTCTGCTGTCTGCTCTTCACACTGGACCTCCAGCTGCACACACACGCACGCAAGCACACGCACACACGCAAGTACACACGCACACACACGTACACACACGCACGCACACACACAAGCACAAGCCAGAGTACTGAATCAAACTACATCTATGACTTATACATGCCAAATCTTTCCACTCCTCCACATAAACACATCACAGCACAGTACACTACCACGAGCACGGTGTCTACTCTACCTCCTTCCTGCCCCTCTCTGCCTTGCGCACCTCGGCCCGCAGGCCCTCCACCCTCTGAGCCAAAGCCTCCATCTCCTCTTCCCTGTCCCGGAGCTGGCGGGCCAGGCGCTGCTTGGCCGAGCGCAGCTCCGTCAGACGCTCGTTGAGCTCCGAGAACTCTTGCAGCGCCAGCTTCCTCTGGGACTGGGCCTCCTTCAGGTCTCTGGACTGGGCCTTGAGCTTGTCGCTGGCCTCCATCAGGTCCTAGAGGAGCGGAGAGGGGGGCACTAATGTGAGTGGGGGAGGGAAGGGGCGTGCGTGTGTCTGTACGTACACGCACACACGTGTGTCCGTATACAGGGAGACACAAGCTCACCTTGTGTAGGTCGTCTCTCTCCTGCGTCAGACTCTTCATCTGCTTCTCCAGGGTCTTCATGTGTTTTGAAGAATCCTCCAGGTCTCTACGAGCACTGGACACCTCATCCAACTGCTGCTCCAGTTGGCCCGAGTCTGTCATACACAGACACACACAGTTGTTGAAGTTTGCGTATTGCTGTTCTGGTTCTGACAGCAGACAGCAGCACTGGAGCTTCCAGATGGAAGTTCTGACCTGCAGGTGTGTGTGTGTGTGTGTGTGTGTGTGTGTCCAGGCTAACCTGCAGGTGTGTGTGTGTGTGTGTGTGTGTGTGTGTGTGTGTCCGGCTGACCTGCAGGTGTGTGTGTGTCCGGCTAACCTGCAGGTGTGTGTGTGTGTGTCCGGCTAACCTGCAGGTGTGTGTGTGTGTGTGTCCGGCTGACCTGCAGGTGTGTGTGTGTCCAGGCTGACCTGCAGGTGCGTGTGTGTCCGGCTGACCTGCAGGTGCGTGTGTGTGTGTCCAGGCTGACCTGCAGGTGCGTGTGTGTCCGGCTGACCTGCAGGTGTGTGTGTGTGTCCAGGCTGAGTGTGGGTTCTGACCTGCGATCTGCTTCTTGAGGAGGTCGATCTCTGTCTTCAGGCTCCGTATTTCCACCTCCCTGCTGGGGGAGAGGGGCGGGGCGGGGCCCTCCCCGGGGCCTCCTGGGTGCTGCAAGGCCTGCACTGTCTTGGTGGACTCTGCAACATAATCCAGCCAGGGGAGAGATGTGTGAGTGTGTGTGTATCTGTGTGTGTGCTGGGGAAGGGTGAGGTAGATAAGTGAGAGAGAGTGTGTGAGCGTGCGGATGTGCAGGCCCTCCCTCCCTCCCTCTCTCTGTGTCTCACCCTGCAGCTTGCGGCTCAGTTCCAGCTTCTCCTGCTCCAGGCGTTGTATCCTGCGCTCGTAGGCCTCAGTGGCCAGGCTGTCCTCCAGGCCGCGCTGCACACACACGTCCTCCTGGCCCGCTGCCGGCTCCCGCAGACAGCCTCGGTCTGACAGAGTACTGGAGGGGGGCCAGGGAGAGAGGGGGGATGGACGGTAGGAGGAAGAGGAGGGCAGGGGACAGGGGGGACGGGGCAGGGATGGGGGGGGGAAGAGGAGACGGGGGGAGGACAGGAGAAGGGGGAGGAGGACAGAGGGGAGGAAAAGAGAAGGAGGAGGAGGTGAGGAGAGGGAGGAGGAGAGAGGGGAGGGGTGGAGAGATGTGAAGTCAGACAGTCACAAGAGGGGAAATGTAGCGGAACTAAGATAACAGTCATCATCATTACATCTTAATCTAGATGGGGAGAAGAAACCGCAATAGACAATCAACTACTGTACTCTCTGCCTGTGTCGTTAAAAGATCAACAAATAAACAAGCTATCATGCCACCTAATAACTCATTTCCTCAGGGGGTTTTGAACCGGGCAGGCGGGGGAGGGGGGCTCCTCTACTCACCATTTACTGGTGTAGGTGAAGCCCACAAAGGGCAGATGGTGACCTGAGAACGCTGTGTGAGAGGGAGGAGGCATGGTCTCCTGAAAGACACACACACACACGGTCAGGACACACGCAAACACAACTACAAGACAACAACAGTGAAAGGAGGCTGCTTTAGGAAGGGAAGTGAGACAAAAGAGAGACAGGAAGGAGGAACAGCTCCTTACAGAGTTCTTGAGGCAGTCGTCATCCACGTCGAAGTTGGACGTGTCTGTGGGGCTGCTCACTTCAGGGATGTAGGGGGCCTCGCAGGTGCGGATGTTGTCCCAGTCGATACCTGAACAGAGCAAACACAGCAAGAAAGCATAATCGTGATAAATAACCAAGAAAACACCATGACAACCGTACCTGAATAAACCGCACAGCTACGCTTGATTGTCTCCCGGGTTGCGTGTCACGATATCTCGTGTTGTACTGCTTCACGACAGCGACCACGGAACGTTGCACCTGCCGTTGCTTCTGGAGCCTGTATACAGGGTCGTACCAGAGAAGAATGGGTGCTGCTTGAAGTCCTCGATGCCATTCTGCCCCAGACGGTGTTCTCTGGAACAGATCAGCCGTCTGATAAGGTCCTTAGCATCCTCCGACACGTCTGTCATCTGCACCGGGAACTGGAAACGCTCCTGGGGTCAAAGGTCAGGGGTCAGCACTTCAGAGTTGGGGAAACTTGATTAGTACCGGTAACTGTCACAGACTGATTACGTGCGTACTGTAAGTTCCACCTAATACTACCACTCAGAACCCAAAAGTGAACACTCACACTGGAACCTAACTCCTCCTGGTCGTGGGTGAGGGAGGAAGGGGAGAGGGAGGGAGGGAGAGAGAGGTGGAGAAAAAGGAGGGGTGTTGAAGAAAGACAGAAGACACACAGCTGAACTGAACCAACAAGCCCTCAGATCACCACCCATCTACAGTTTTACATACTCCTCGTTTCTATAGCGACCCCACCAAACTCCAGAGCTGAGTCAACCTGAGGGTCCAAACAGAGTCATGTTGACAGAGCTCCGGTCCCTGACCTCTGCCCCTGGCCTGTGGCCCCTCTGGCCCCAGCCTCACCTTGTGGTTCATGATCTTGCCGTAAGTCTCCACCAGGGACTCAGCGTAGAAGGGGGTCTCTCCATACAGCATCTCGTACATGCACACCCCCAGGGACCACCAGTCACACTCAGGGCCGTACTTGCCCTTGCCGTCCTCCATGGCCTGTAGGATCTCTGGGGAGATGTAGTCTGGCGTGCCTACCGCCACGGAGGACTGGACCTGAGGGAAGGAGGGAGGGACACATACTGTTGTAGCTATTTTCTGGTATTATACGTACTGTGTGTGTGTGTGTGTGGTTGTGTAGTCTGTTGAAAATCTGGCTTGAGTGATTTGCATTGAGTGCCTGCAGCTGTGTGGTTGTGCTGGTTGGGTGATGCTATATACTCGCCTAGTCATGGCGGCTAGTTTGTCAGTCAGTCTAGCAGTGTTGGGTGGGTTGAGACTGTGGTTTAAAGCCAATTTTGACCACACACACTATTCAGTTACGCAACGTTTATGTACAGTGGGCATATTATAAATATTCAACAAGTCACGGTTAGAGTGAGTTTCAAATACCACTACAGATTTCCTGTTCAAGGCATCTCCAGCTTCAGATGCCGTGACAGACACACACACACACACTGCTGTTTTCAACTTTGAAATGTCAGAACATTAGCTTGTAATCCAGTAGGACTGCCTGCCAAGCCCAGGTTTATTTACCAAGAACCACAAGACTGATGGAGTACCAGACTCAGGCCAAATGACTTTAGTTTAGACCCTGTCTCTCACTAGGCCCCTTGCACATCAAAGACCCCCCAGCCTGAAGCCCCCCAACCCTGGGCCCCCACCCTGAGGCCCCCCCAACCCTGGGCCCCACCCTGAGGCCCCCCCAACCCTGGGCCCCCACCCTGAGGCTCCCCCAACACTGGGCCCCCACCCTGAGGTTTGGATTGGACCAGGGCAGGTATAAATGAGAACTGTGTGTGTGTGTGTGTCTGTGTGCGCGTGTGTGTGTGTGTGTCTGTGTGCGTGTGTGTGTCTGTGTGCGTGTGTGTGTGTCTGTGTGCGTGTGTGTGTGTCTGTGTGCGTGTGTGTGTGTGTGGAGCTTACTGTTCCATCCTCCATCAGCTTGAGACAGGAGCCAAAGTCAGCCAGGCGGATGTGCCCGTTCATATCCATCAGAATGTTGTCTGGTTTAATATCCCTGAGAAGAACGAAAGGAGGGAGGAATAAAGGAGGGATGGAAGGAGAGAGAGACCAAGGTAAATACACTGATACCTCTGAGAAAGACAGCGAGGGAGCGAGGGACTGAGAGAGCGAGAGAGCGAGGGGGAGAGCGAGGGGGAGAGCGAGGGGGAGAGAGAGAGAGAGTTTGCTCCTGGATCACGTCCTCCCTCATTATGGTTGGTGTTTATTTGGGCCGTGCCCTCTCTGCATCCTGCACCACACACCTACACACACACACACACACACCTACACACACACACACACCTACACACACACACACACCTACACACACATTTACTAACACACACGACCAAGTCCTTTCTCTATCCCCATCTCCTTCACTCAAAACAAATTTTTTCACTAAATTAACAAACAAACCGCACAAAGAGACAACGAGAGATAGTTAGAGAGAGAGAGAGAGAGAGAGAGAAAGAGAAAAAGAGAGATAGAAAGAGAGAGAGAAAAGCGTGAGAAGAAGCTAAATGAAGCAGCCAGACAGATGTGACAGGGAGGGTAGGGTGGTAGATGTGACAGGGAGGGTAGGGTGGTAGATGTGACAGGGAGGGTAGGGTGGTAGATGTGACAGGGAGGGTAGGGTGGTAGAGAAGGTACTGGCAGGTTACTGGGGTCAGAGGTTACCAGGTGGTGTAGTTTGGCCTAGTTGACCTGCAGTTTCCAGGGTGGTCTGGTTTGCCCAGGGTCCCAGCCTAAAAATACACCTCTGATTGGTGTGTTCTACTACTCTATGACCTCACTTCCCCTTCAGAGAGGTCAGTAAAGAGCTCTCATGTATATACCAAATACATGGCATGGCTTGCAGATATAACACTGTACGTATCCCTGTCATATCAGAAAACACACACACACACAGACACAGACAAAGACACACACACACACACACACAGACACAGACACACACACAGACACACACACACCGGGTCGCATGACAGCATTAGTGGTGATGATGCAAATACTTCTTCATTTTGCCAAGCAGTAATTTATCAGGCGAGGCTTCCTGTCTGCCTCACACACAAGCCTCTTGCACACACAACCAAACACGCACTGTACACACACACAGGAAAACACACACTATAGCATGACACTCCCAAACACACAAACACACACACACACACACACACAGACCCTCTGATATCCTGGAATGACTCCACATGTTCTCTGGGAGTTATTTTAACGACATCAGCACAACGTTAATCAGTGCTGGTCATGAAGCCCTGTGTCGTCCTCCTCCAGTCTCCTGACAAAGGCTCCAGTCAGCAGGACATGGAGGGAGGCTTCTCCACTGCAAGACACAAGCCCATCCTTACAAACCCAGACATTCATGAACACAGACGCTCGCACTGCAAAGCTGTTTCCCGGTGTTCCTCAAGGTACTGGGAACTGTGCTGTATCACATTGCTATGACTTATTCAACCCAAGACAGCTGGCTTTCACCCTGTGTGTGTTCCCCTGTCTATGTTTGGCTTAGGCCCTGTCTGGTTTTAGCCCTGTGTGTGTGTGTTTCCCTGCCGTAATGCCGCAGAGAGCAGACAGCATGCGGGGGAGTTCCTTGTCCTCATAAACCAATTAGCCAAGTGAAACCTCTGAGTTGCTAATGAGCAGAGATCACAAAAACATGGCTCCCTCCCTCCTCCCTCCATCACCTCTCTCTCTCTCTTCTCTGCCCTCCTCGCTCCAGACATATTTACCTCTGCTCCACCTCTCTCTGCCCCACCTCTCTCCCCCTCATTACGTCTCTATTTCTCCCCCCTCCCATCTTCTTAATGCCGCTCCCTCCTCCTCTCTCTCTGTTGTGACGTGAGGTGCAGCCAGGTTATTGACCCCAGGGCTGTAGGGCCAAGACTTTAACAAGGCTTAAACTTCACACAGACAAGTCACAGTGGGCATTAATGCTATGTGCGCTAGGCTAACGCTAGGCTGTCTAGTCGAGGTTGCTGGTGCTGACGGTAAGTGTGCTAGGCTAATGCTAGGCTAGTTAGCGCAAGACGCTGGGTGGCTAATGGGGCTACAGTGTTCCGGCGCATGGCCATCGCAGGTCTTAAAGAGCAGCGGCGCTGAGAATAGAGGAAGCTAATCTCCTCTAAGACCACAGACACACACATGCACACACACATGCACCACACACACACACACACACACACACTCTAAGACCGTAGTATCCATCTGTGAGGGCCATCTGGGCCCCCTGACACCAGCCCCCCCTTACACTGAGAAACACACACACTCACACACGCACGCACACTGTCTCCTAGGGATAAAGACAAAGAGAGGGGGTCATGACAACACAAAGCCCCTCCCACTGACTCAACACGAGACAATCATTTGACCAGGTCAAAGCCCAGGTATTCCTATGACAGTTAGGGGATTTTACAGTACTAACGTCTTGGGGTGGGTCTATGATTGGTTAATGTATGTGCGTGTATGTATGTATTTGTGTGTGTGTGTTATAGGTGTGTCTAATGAATTCCTTACTGTCTAAGATCAGTGGGTGTAAACAGGACTGTGAATCACAGAGGGCTAATCAATAATACAGCACACATATGGATCTGATCAATAGGCAACAGCACACACACACACACACACACACACACGCCCGCTCACAACGACAGGAGGCAGATGCAGGGCTAGCTAACAGAGAGCTCAACCATGCTGGGCAGGTCCAATCAAGCGTGTCTTAGCCCCTGTGGGAGGCCATGCACACAGCTGACCAATCACCAGGCCTGCAGGGTCAAACCAACCAATCGCCGGGCCGGCTGGGTCATTGACCGGGACCAGGAGGACAGAAGGACGTCCACTAAAGACTCTTTGTTATCCGATTCATTTCTATTCATTCTCAGACTCATTTGTCAAAGCAAGTGTTGAAGAAACCGTTTTGGAAAACAGAAAAAAAGGAATTCTTCCCTCAAGTGACTAAGTGCTTTCTAGAGAAGTCAACTGTTAAACTACTGAAAACATGGAGGGTGGAAACAGGCTAGACGAAAAGCTCAATCCTAATAACAGGATAATAAGAGTATCGCTGATTAGGCATTATGTTTCCAGAGGCTTTGCTTTCCAGGACTAAAGTGCTTGGCTACTTTTGTCCCTTTCTTTAATGTGGTCTACTTATGTGTTAGAAGGCAGAGAGAGATACTGGGCACCAACCACAGACAGACTTAATGGGTTAGAAATCCTGCAAATGATAGGGTTAATGTATTGTCCTTTCAGTTAGTCATGAAGAGAAGACACACCCTCACCATGCACATACACACACACACACACACACACGCACGCACGCATGCATGCAAGCATACACCACACACACACACAAACATATAGAAGCACACACCACATACCAAACACACACCAAACACACAAACACACACACACCCAGTGCAGGGAACAGGACACGCCCTCCTCAAGGGATGTGCGCTGGCTGTCTCCACAAACCAAGCGTGCCAAACTCTCACGAGAGGAGGTGGGGGGGCCCACACGCCCTCCACGCACCCCATCATTACCATCCCAAAGCGTCCCCAGGGGCCTCAAAGAGTAGCGATCCAACCGACCCTTCCCCCTCCCCCCCTCCCCACAAACCCCCTCACCCCTCCCCCGATCCAGCCCTCTCCCACACCACCAGCCCCCACAAGACACCATACACTTAGTGGGTCTGCTTCGCTGTGCATCTGCACTGCATTCTGGGATCTCTGACTGCAGTGAATGCAGGCACACCCATCACAGCTGGCTTAACTCTCTCTCTATGCTCCATCTTTCCTCTTTTTCTAACTATTTTCTCTTTCTCTCCTTCTCTCCCTACCTGTCTCTCTCTATCCCCTTCACTCTCTTCCCTTCCCTTTCTCTCTCTCCCTCCCTCTCTCCCTCTCTCTCCCCTTCCCTCTCTCTCTCTTTCTGTCTTTTCCCTCTCTGATCCCCTCATCGTAATAGACGCAAACAAATTCCCCACGTGAGCTGCTTGGGCGTAAAATGGAGTTAAAGTGACTATTTCCTGTGAATGAGACTGTGGTTCCCACCACAGGCGGACCAGCTATCCCACGAGCACCAAGGGCTACTCCTAACCGCGTGTGTATGCAGCATCTCCCCTGTGCATCGTGTTGGGCCTCACCTGTGGACGTAGTGCAGCTGGTGGACAGAGTCGATGGCCAGGACCATTTCAGCCAGGTAGAAGCGAGCCATGTCCTCCGGCAGCCGGTCCTCAAACTTACTGAGCAGCGTGAGCAGATCTCCTCCCACATAGTAGTCCATCACCAGGTACTGAGGGAGGGAGGGAGAAAAGTATAAACATACTGAAAATATATAACCGTAAGTTCTTATTTAATATAATTAAATGAGGTTCTAGTCTCTACTAGGGTTAGGGTTAGGGTCCTCTCACCCTGCACCCTCTCCTCTCACCCTGCACCCTCTCGTCTCACCCTGCACCCCTTCCTCTCACCCTGCACCCTCTCACCCAGCACCCTCTCGTCTCACCCTGCACCCCCTCCTCTCACCCTGCACCCTCTCACCCTGCACCCACTCCTCTCACCCTGCATCCTCTCCTCTCACCCTGCACCCTCTCCTCTCACCCTGCACCCTCTCCTCTCACCCTGCACCCCCTCCTCTCATCCTGCACCCTCTCACCCTGCACCCTCTCGTCTCACCCTGCACCCCCTCCTCTCACCCTGCACCCTCTCACCCTGCACCCTCTCCTCTCACCCTGCACCCTCTCACCCTGCACCCTCTCCTCTCACACCCTGTTCCACCTCTCTCACTCTCTAAGACCGGCAGCATCCCCTAGTAACCAGGCTGAGCTTCAGTTACACGTGGTCTCCTGAAGAGTTCCCTGGAGAACAGCGCCAGGCTCAGTCAGATTCCCTGTCTTTCCTCAAGGAGGGGGCAACACCAACGTGTGTCAGGGGAATGCAGAGAATGGTGGACGGCCCTGTCATTTGAACCAGGGGTCACAGCGGAAGTCTGGATGCATTACCCAGCCAATGAAAGTCCTGCAGAATGTGGTCTCGACCAATCTGAGCCTCCCACCGCCCCAGTCTTTCATGTCACCTCTTTTCCTCCCCTCCCCTCCCATGCGTTCCCCTTCTATGACATCATCCTCTTCCCTCCTGGATTCTTCCATGTGGAAAACAGCCCCTCTGTTCCTCCACCCATCCCACCTGCCCAGCTCCTGAAGTGCTGCCCTACAGTAGCAGCCGCAGTCAAGTTTATGAAGATGACGATGGTTTGGGACGGATGACGCAAAAGCAACTAGGTTTCAGGTGCGTGTAGCTGTGGTGTCGATACAGGTGTGGATGTAAGGGGTGTGTAGGTATAAATGCAGGGTGTGTGAGTTTGAGGGTATAGGTGTGTGAGGGATGTGTGTGTGTGCGTGTATAGGTGTTTAGTTCTGTACTGGTGTGTCTCACCAGGTTGATGTCATCCTGGAAGGCATAGTGCAGGGTGGTGATCCACTGGCTGTCTCCATTCACCAGCACGTCACGCTCCTCCCGGAAACACGCCGTCTGCAAGAGATCAATGGTGAACTCCCATGATCACCAGCGCTCGTCTACATGCAAACACATCCTAGCCTAGTACATGTCTGACCCGCTGTCTGTGTCCATGTAGGATCTGATGTTCTGACTGTGTGAGTGCTTAGACTGGTCCTTGGAGCTGCTCTGAAGGCAGCAGGGAACCCTTATGAAACAACGCTAAACTGTAAACAGCAGCTAGGCAGATCAAGTTTGGTTTGATTTGAAGAGGGGGTGCGTTAGTGTAAGCATGTGTGCTAGTGTGTGTGAGTGTACAGGGTACAGTCAGTTTGTTTCTCTAGACAGTTTCCCATGTCCAGACACATGCATACAGACGCCTCAGGGACCAATAGGAATGTTTGACTGACAAGCAGGGGAGGGTCATGTGGAAAGCACATCAACACCAGGCGTCATGCAGCTATGACCAACATGTGGTCTCAACCACCACAGTCAAACCTGAACATGGACAGTCCTTAACATGATCAGAATGGATCCTTAAAAGAAAAACTAGAAATGGACAGTTCCAGTTTGGGCCTCAGCTGAATGACTGTGTTGACATGTTGTTGTTGTTGTTGTTGTTGTTGTTGTTGTTGTTGCTCACCTCCGCTCTCTTCAGCATCTCCCACTTGTTGAGGATCTTCATGGCAAACACCTTGTCTGCATTCTTCACCTTCACCACGGCGACCTGCAGAAGGACGGACAGACGGAGGTCAGGGCAGACGTCAAGAATCGAGACTGTGTGCAAAACAGGCGCCTCTCTTTCAACTACAGGATCCCCTGATCTGATCTGTATTCAAATAGTGGGTTTGTATTCAAATCTCTACCTGCACCAATGAGGATCTTTCAATCAACTGTGACCAGTGATAATATAGAGAAGGAAGGTAGTAGGAGCGGAGGAAAGGAAGGAGGGGCGGAGGAAAGTAAGGAGGAAAGGAAGGAGGAAAGGAAGGAGGAAAGAAAGAAGGAAAGGAAGGAGGGGCGGGGAAAAGGAAGGAGGAAAGGAAGGAGGAAAGGAAGAAGGAAAGGGAGGAGGGGCGGGGGAAAAGAAGGAGGAAAGGAAGGAGGAAAGGAAGGAGGAACGGTGGAAAGTAAGAAGGAAAGGAAGGGGGGGCAGAGGAAAGGAAAGAGGAAAGGATGGAGGGACGACCATTTTAACTGTCTCATCAGGCCTCGGAGGAGGAGAGGGGGAACAGGAAGAGGAAGAAGGGACACAGGAAGTGACCTCGTTCAGAGGCAGTGACCTCTGCTCTGGAGAGAGAGGCACCACCTGGATCCTCTCACAGCTGGGATCCTCCCAGATCAACAGGACTTCACTACACTGAGGCTACTCAGTTACACCACTATGATCCAGCACTGGACTACTATCTTTGTCTATAATAATTAGAATTATAATAACAATGTATTCACCAAGCAGACACTTTTATTTTAAGTGACGTACAATACAGGGAGGCATTCGAACCACCTGCGACCACTTGATCTGCAGTCAAAGTCTCTAACCACTGAGCTCCACCCTCCCCAGGTTCCAGTCAACGTGACAACATGGGGTTGGTACAATCCTGGCTGACATGTTGACAGATTAAAAGAGACAACATGGTATAAAACGGAAGCCAGGTGATGACACAGTCAGAGGCTGCAGCAGCAATGGGAGGGGGGGGGCGTGGAGGCGGGAGGAGATGTTTTTGGGAGCTAAAACCAGAGCGAGGAGTCAATAAAACAGGACGGGAGCTTTGGGGTTTGGTTGAGTTTCAGCGGTTTGGTGGCGGTGGTAGGATGACAGTGGGGGCGGCACTTGCGGCTCTCTGAAACCTATGATGCAAGCCCTGTGTCCATTGTTAGGCGCTATAAACAAGGGAGCAGGAAGCATTCCTCAAACCAGTAGAGTAGCTGGCTGCTCAGCTCAGACGACTAGAGGGCTTGGACTGCCAGAAAGGAGACAAACAAGAACCCTCTTCTCCCTCCGCTCCACCTCCAGTCACACACACACACACACACACACACAGAAACAGATACACTGCCACACATGCACACGAGCACACGTGTGAAATATATACACACGTGGACGTACAAACACACATAGCAACATAACATACAGTCTGCAGTCCATGAAATGAGCTGGGTAGA
Organism: Plecoglossus altivelis; assembly: GCA_036571765.1. Taxonomy (NCBI): domain Eukaryota; kingdom Metazoa; phylum Chordata; class Actinopteri; order Osmeriformes; family Plecoglossidae; genus Plecoglossus; species Plecoglossus altivelis. The sequence continues at coordinate 5,685,250 of BROE01000004.1, read as the reverse complement.
GAGAGGGAGAATGCTAATGCAATGATAACATTCCTCCACTGTTTGGGTTTCCCCCAGTGATCTGATCAAGCAAAGAGAGGCAAGAGGAAGAGAGGAGGGGGAGCAAACTGTTTTTGGCAGTGACCTTGTGTTTAGTCCCCCCCCCCTAAATCCCCTCCTTCCCTCTCCTCTATCCCTCCATCTTTCCATCCCTCCCTTCGCGCTGTTTTCCTAGCTTTCTCCTCTCAGGTCTTTGTGGGGCCTGGGCCCATATGCTCCACGCTGTAGTCGGAGGAAAGCCATTCATCAGGAAAGCTCAAACGCCACGCACACACGCCATTTCTCTTCCAACGCTGACAATGGGAGGATGAAATAAAAACATCCTGGCTGAATGGACTTCTCTTCCTCCCTATCTGCTTCCTACAGCTTCCAGGTCCGATACCGCCACCCTTCACTGCTAGACGTTACCTGTCAGAGAGCTGTTTTCATTGGATCATTTGGAATATTTACTCTAAAATACAAAAAAAGCTCAATTTTAGCCATCAGTGGACAACCGCTGGCACAAGTCAGGAACTAGCTATGGTCCTGCAAGGTAGTGTGAGTTTATTGTGTTTTTCTAGGTAACTCACTCCACACCAGATTCAGCAAGCGACCTAGCAAGACTCCTATCCGGCCAGCCATTGCTCGTGTGTAACTTGCGAAGAGGGCTGCAACAAATCCACATCTGGTGTGCTGGAAGGCTCCGGTACTTCATCGCAAGGACCAGGTGCCGAACCAGGAGCCCCACAGGGGACTTGAACCATTAATAAAATAAGAACGAGTGGTCATGCGTTACGGTAGCGCTTACCACACCGCTAACGTCAGAGCGTCGGGAACAGACCCAGTTTGGAACAGGCTGAGGGAGGAACGTAAATGATGTTCTTCCAGCAGTCAAATAGAACCCAAATCAACAGGGTAGAACCAGGACTTAAGAGGCCTGGACTGTGGCCCAGACACTGAATACAAAGAACAGGGAAAGCTCAGCTTACATAGGTGTGGGGGATGTGTGTGTCGCTACTGTACACCGTGCTGGTGGAAATGTGTTCATGTGAGTGTGTTGGTTTGTTGTGTTAGTGTGAGTGTGCGCATGAGGGTTTGTGTGTGTGCGTGCGCGTGTGTGTGTGTGACATACATAACCCTACACTGCACTGTCTGCCATCACTACCTGGCTCTCCAGCATTCCCCAGCGCTGACATCACTCTCCCCTGAACACATCATGACCGTGTTCCTGCTGGATCTGCAGCAACTCACCAACCAGGGCTGCTTTCCCTTCCGCCCACATCGCTTTCCCCCAAACACACGCTGTCACTGACAGCACCTGCCCTCCTTTCCACCAGTCATGCTGACTGCTGTTTCTGTTGTGTAAATAGCTGACAGGGAGAGAAGTTGCTTACCTCACCGAAGGCCCCGCGACCAATCACCTTGAGGATCTCAAAGTCCTCCTTGTGGAGCCGCATCTGCTTGACCCTGGAGGTGAAGGGTTTGGCTGCAGGAGAGGAAAGGAGACAGGGTGAGCAACTGGAGCCAGGAAGCGGTTTGTATGCTTGGCAGTGTGGTAGAAGCTGGGATCCCAGGCAGGGCAGACAAGTGACAAGCGACTGATTTGCAAGGTATGTGTCAAGGTTGGATACACACGGTTTTGAGGGTCAAGTTGACGGAAACAGCTCATCCAAACAACTTTACACACAACACATGTAACACCATACAGTGACTGGTTCTTGAGATGATCGTGGCACACACACACACACACAGACACACACACACATAATCCTGCCTTTATAGTTAGATGTGCACACTTAGGAGATGCTTCTGGGCAACATATCTGTTGATCTGTAGACTACGCTGAGCTACACCCACCTACACCTGTTCCAGACTAGACTCTATATCCACCTCACAGCCATCTCACACATGTCTCCACACATGTAGATCAGCATCTAGAACCAAGCAAAACACCTGCAACTCATGACAATTCCACATCCTTCCCACTCCTGAGCTGGCCTGGAGCGGAAGCCAAGCACTTCAGATAGATCATCAATCCTAATGTGTCAGAGCAGGTTTCCTGGACTCTGGTCTTCACTGAGTCTCCCAGCTCTCCTGCCTGCCTGAATCACACCCGGAAGTGATGACTCAGTAGACCCACTCAATCTCATTACCCTGCACAGTATCATAGTATCTTCTGGATGCATCAGTTCCTCTCTGCTTGTAATGGGATTATCACATTATATGATCTCACAATGTAATCTAGAGCTAAGATCTGAAGCAGTTATCAACCTCATTCAGACAGACGTCTTTGCTGCTTAGCAACTGAGAGAGAGAGAATTTGGCCTGGTTCGGTTTGGGTGTTAATATAGACTGGCAAAGAAAGCTTTTTGGCACACTAATTAGCTTATTTACTTATCCTGACGTAAGGTGCGAACCTGCCCGGAAACGTCAGTCTGACTTCCCAAGCTGTGACATATCAGAACCAGACCAGGATCAGTTGATAACCTTCCAGACCAGGACCATGATCGGACCAGGACTCTACCAGAGCCACATCAGGGTTAGAATTGAGGGGGCTGAAGTCTTGCGATCTAGAGGTCTGGCAGGCGTTCAACACCCTCAAACACCCTGACACCCAAGCACACAGCCCCAATCCTGCCTGGCCCGGCCTGGCCTCGTCTGGCACGTAGCCAGAGGCTCCTGGCACTTGGCTCTGTCTGGGTCCATTACCATGAGGCTATTATAGCTCAGCAGGTATCTGCTATAACACACCTACACCTGCCCCTGATTACTACACATCTGCCCCTCACCACTACACACACCTGACATTTCCCACTACCATGCGTGTGCGTGTGTGTCCGTGCTGATCAGTGGCTGAAGGCCAACGCAGACCCAGACTACAGAGATGAGAGTGTGTTTCGTGTCAGACTAGCCCCACAGTATGGCCCTCCAGAGACACACAAACTGCTTCCTGAGCCTGCCTGGCATGCCTGCATCCAGAACACCAGCTGCTGAGTGTGGAGGTAAAGAGCTTCCTCACTGCAGCCTTGGTACGAGGCAAGGCCTAAGCAAACCAACCCTGCTGCTTTTGTTGTTGAATGAGGTCAATAGTGGACTATTGTCTATAGCAGGTGGATCGTTCTGCAGTTGAAGGTGTATGTACAAGAGGCTGGCATCTACCACAGAAGCAGAGATGATCAGGCAGGTTGGGTTTATAAATACATACCAGTTGTGTATTATCGTAGGACCATAAAAACAGGGCTGCAACACTGCAGCATCCCATTCTGACACACACGTTTAACACACACAAACATGTCCGCGCCCACACACCTACCTACACACACATATCTGCACGCACGCACTGGTCTCTCCAAGGTTTACTCAAGGACCAGGAGTGCCATTCGTCTGACGGTAGCATTGTGACATCGTCTCATTCCTCGCAAGCTTTTGGAGACAAAGGCCTCCCAGTCACGAATCACAACTTCTCTATAAAAACACGCAGGTGGTTCCAAACACGGCAGCGGTTGCCATGACAAGGTGTGGCGCCGGCCGGTTTGTGATGCCGTCTGCACACGGTCCCAGTCTCCCTCTGACTGCCTCTCTCTTTGTCTTCTCAGGGTTTTGCAACAGCTCTCAAAGACCTTCAATGTTCTTCCCGGACTTCAAGTTGACAAAATGTAAGTGATTCGGCATGAGAACTGGCAAGTGTGTCTCATCCCCGAAACCAACGCTCGTACGCAGAAACTCACACACAGCAGGCCTGTGCCGTGCAACTGGAAAAAGCTACGTAGGGGCCAAGTCATTCACAGCCAGACTGGTTAGAAGCAAATCCTTCTGGTTATCAGTCCAATCTAGGGCTGTCTGCTCTCGCTCCAGTCTGAAAAGTCATTAGTGAGAACTGTGTCCACGCTGTGGCAGCGACACAGACACATTCAGGCTTCAGACATGCTGACTCTACTAGGCTCCTGAGTTTCCACGTGTGGGTGCATGATGTACCATACAGTCACGGGGCAATGCATTTGCCAGTCTGCTGATGCTGCCTGTGTTACTTCATGTCCTGTGTCGAAGGAGGGATGGAGGAAGTGGTCAGGTAGAGATGGAAATAGAGAAGAAGGAGGGTAGGTGAAGGGAGTGGGAGGTAAAGACAAGGGTGTCTCCATCTCCCTCTCTCTATCCATCCCTCCATCCATTTCTCTGTCCCTCTCTACCCCCCTTCTTCCGTCCATAAACCCTATTCACCTCCGCCCTCTCTCCCTCCTCCGTCTCCCCTACCCTCCCTGCCTCCCTTCCCAGCAGCAGAGCTGTGTCAGTGAAGCAGGTTCTGGGACATCTGGAAGCCATCAGAGGGATTATTTACCACCACAGTGAGGTAACGACACAAAAATGCCGTTTACAGAGGAGAGGAGAGAGACAGAGAGAGAGAGAAGTGGAGAGACACGAGGTGAGAGGAAGGAGAGGAGGGTGACCTGGGATCAGCCTTTTGAGAAACCACAGGAGGAGGTAGCCTGGGGCTGAGCGTCACACGTCGTAACCCCACCTGACCTGGCCCACGCTGGCCTGACTTCAAACCCAACAGCCCCTGTAACCACTAGGCCATTACAACAACCTGGACTTTCTCCTCTACCACTTACTATCGGCCCCATTTCAAAAAAAGCTCGGAGAATATGTTCACACTATCCTCCTGTTAGGGTTCAAAACTCCTCTACTTGGCTGTACTTGGACTTGGTACTTCGCTGACAAACTGCCACAATTCTTCTCCAAACGCGGCAGTGAGTGGGGTGGCCCTTGGAGCTTGAGGAAGGAAAGATCGGTTTAGTTCAGTAGTTAGGGCTTTTGCCTTCGAATCAAGAGGTCTCAGGTTCAAATACTCCTTTGTAAATTCCTCTGGATAAAAGCTAAAGAATGCGTATTATTCTTATTAGTCAAGAGTGGACAAGCCCTTCACAAGCTCCCCTTCTGGGAAAGGTCTCGCTTCCACACGAGAGCCGTCATTCTCTGGGTACTTTCTGGTTAAATAAAGGGTAGATAAATACAACCAAACTGAGGGAGGGAACCCAGCAGCAAAGTGCTCCGTTATCAAAGAGAAAATCTCGAACAAGTTCCGATGCAGGGGAAAGGAACTGTGGGAGTGTCGGAGTTGGAAGGTGACCCGAAAGTGACATGAACAAGCAGTCCAAAAATAAAGCTAACCCTTTTAGCATTTAATTGCAAGTAGCTTAAACTACCCAGTAAATTACCTAAATTACAGATGAAAACTGAAGCAGGCCCTGGGAGTCAGGGAGGGGAGGAGGGGGGGGCAGGGGTGGTCTGGGGAACACAGATGTGAGGGGGGGCAAGGAAGAGCGGTGCAGCCAAAACCATGACTCAGTCTCCAACAGCTAAATCGAACGTTTCCCCTGAGGCCATGCCAAGGAGGGTACAGAGCGTGTGTTTTGTCATGTGTGATGTATGTCGGTCGTCATAGAGCAGCAGGCACACAGATAAATCATTAATAAGTACCAAAATACAAATACAACACATTCTGGGAATCACTTACACACAACATAAACATGCATCAGAGCATTAAATTGAGTTTAACGCTCCACTGCACACCAGTGACACCAGTATTCCCAGAGCCATGTTGGTTTCCTAGATCCCTGATACATACACACACACACACAGCCACACACACATACACACCACACACAGCCACACACACACACAGCCACACACACACACACACACACAGCCACACACACATACACACACACACACACACAGCCACACACACAAGCACAGGCACAAATACACACACTTTTGTAATTTGAGGAGAAAGTTGGTCAGAGATGGAACGCTAAACCAAAATATCTGGGCTTTGCAGTAAACACACAAACAGGATGTTCCCAAAATATTAAGATGACAGAGGGAAGGGGATAGGGAGGGAGGGAAGGAGGGAAGGAGGGAGGGGAGAGAGGGAGGGAGGGAAGGGGAGAGGGAGGGAGGGAGGGAAGGGGAGAGGGAAGGGGAGAGGGAGGGAGGGATGGAGGGAGGGAAGGGGAGAGGGAGGGAGGCGACTGGACAAACAATAGATTCGATCTGGATTGTGTCATGATATTACTACAGTGAGAAAAGCCTACCTGCTCACGCAGGCATGCAAACATGAGGAAGTAACTCTGTAGTTTCTGTTTCAGGAAGACTTCTGATAATCCACGCGCTAATAAGGTTTAAACCTTGAAGATTAAACGGTTTATATACACCACAAGTTCAGTAATCAACTGTGCCAAAAATCATGGGACATGTTTGTGTGTGTGTGAGGGTGTGTGTTTGTGTGTAGTGAAAGAAACTGTGTGGGAATGTGTACCCAAAATGTTTCAAGAACTATGCCAGGATTTATGGGACATGTTTGTATGTGTGTGTCATTCCAGTCATGATGTAAGCATCAATTTCTGTAAGGAATGTGCCTCTGCTGGTGTCTGCAGGGTAGCTGTCATACCAGGCAATATTTCCTAGATCACAGGTTCGAAGTCCCTGTAGTCCTGCTATCCCAGCATGGGTTTGAGTCCCACACCTACAGCACAGACAGTGAGTCACTCCGGATAAGAGTTTTCTAAGCAATTGACTGAGGGAGATTTGAACCTTGCATCTTGATCTGCATTCAAATGCTCTAACCACTGAGATATACATATTCCTCATGATGAGGGATGAGGGGATAAGTTGGTCTGACAAGGACTAAGCCTCCAGAAGACCAGATTTGGATCAAATAGGCCTTTATAAATACCTGGATATAGACGAGGTTTATTTTAATTGTCGTTTGCACTTGAGGGACTTCTTCATCAGTTCCATCAGACATGGTGGTGACAGCAGGGCGAGGCCTTCATCTTGCAAGAGGCCTCGCATTTTCATAACAGCATATTTTTGGTGCATGTCAATTGAGGTTTCTGGGTGGATGAGGCCTAAGGGTGGAGGAGGCCTCAGTGTGGAGGAGGCCTCTGGGTAGAGGAGGCCTCTGGGTGGAGGAGGCCTCTGGGTGGAGGAGGCCTCAGGGTGGAGGAGGCCTCAGGATAGAGGAGGCCTCAGGATGGAGGAGGCCTCAGGGAGAAGGGGGGCTCTAGGTAGAGGAGGCCTCAGGGTAGAGGAGGCCTCAGGATAGAGGAGGCCTCAGTGTGGAGGAGGACTCTGGATAGAGGAGGCCTCTGGATAGAGGAGGCCTCAGGATGGAGGAGGCCTCAGACATACAGCAGCAGCTGCCCTCACCTGTCTCTGGTCTTCTCACCAGCAGGTCTTGGTTGTCTCATCAAGGAGCTGACAACCCTCTAGGTCTCAGAGTTTGAACCTTTGGCTCACATGTCAGATGTTTCCGGAGAGTGGGGGTGGGGTTCTTCACAATACCCTCTCAACAAGCCCTGTGGCCCAGGGAGAGTTGGGTGACATGCAAGACTCCCAGCTCTGCTGAGATAGGCTATCCTGAACCCTGGGACATCTGTCTCTCTCTCTATGGCCCTCCAAAACATTGATCACTTTAAACCTTTTAACATAATTGAGCTGAAGTATTCTCAACTGTGAGTGCTGGCTGGTGAGTGATGATGATGTGATCAAGACGGACTGTCTGTGTGGTAAACCTTGTCAAACAGGCAGGACAGCTTTCCTTCTGTCCACATCAATTACAGAAGAGGTAGAAACAGCACTAGAGGTTAGAACAGAGGACTTCGCTAGTGTTCCTTCTGGGGCTGGGTGGCCACCTTGGAATCATGATGACGTGGCAGATAACCGTCAAGAAATACTCCACAAATCTGACCCACCCCCCACCTCACCCTCCTTAAGCCGACCTGTCACTGAGGGAGAAAATATCGGCCTTTGCTTTACATGATGATTATCTGGGTTCGCCTCCCTCCCTCAACCCCCCTGCTGTGGGGTGGTGTGACAAAGTGCAGGTAACTTTAGCTCTCTGCTTCTCTGGGAGTGGCCAGATGATGTATGCCTGGGCTAGGGCTTGTCTATCAGGGCTCACAGGAAGCCCCAGGTGCTGCAGATGGGCCTGGGGGGCCCAGTCTCAACAGGGCAGCGACCCATCCTTCTCCCGCTGGACCTAACGAGGAGAGCTCTGATGAGACCTGCTTGACAGGAGCTGTCCTAGCAATTGTTACTGTGCAAACCAAAACACACCTGCTGAATAATAAAGTTGAATTAAATCAAGTAGACACAAACTGATCGATTGATTAAGTCAAATGGAGACAGAAAGATTTGTCTTTGAAGAGCTGGAACAGGTCCATCAGCGGTGAATCATCATATTTTAACGATCTCTCTGGTTCTAAAAGATTCAAAGGACCGTGACATCGCCTAGATGGGAACCTGCTACAGCAGCATACATGATCCCACAGATGGGAACCTAAAGAAAACTACATTCTGAAAATGATAACTGAAAGGAAGGTAATGATTATTAACACTCTCTCCTGCAGTTCCACTTCAAGGCCAAAGTTACATCTGAAAACTCTAGGCTGCTGAGCTAACTATCACCTTGGAGACCAAGGTGTCAGTGCCGGGGCTTGTAACCAAAACTATTTCACAAATATGCATCTGGCTACAGGAGGACAAGTCTGGACGTGCGGGTCCGGGCCTTCCTTCAGAGACACAGCCAGGACGCCACCCGACTGCAGAGACATGAATGACATGAAGGAAATATTGCAAAATGGCTTGAGGTTGGCTGGGAGCCAGAGACACGGGCCTTGTTGTGGAGTTTAAATCCCTGGGCTGTTCTCCTTCTCAACAATAATAAAGCTAGTGGAATAACAGGAGGATGTGAAGCTAAGGCCAGTTCTCTGTCCCCGCGTAAGTCAGACTAGTCTGTTTTGATGATGTTACCCTATTTGCCTCAGATCTTGGTTAATGTTTGTTTTGAACTGTTGGTCACATTATCCTCCTGGTTGACTTGGAAACGCTTGCTACTACGCTGGTCTAGATCAGGTTAGCCAGTCACATGACTCGTGGAGAGGACGATATTCTTGTTAGAACCAGCAACATCTCTGGGATCGATTATGCATGGTGTGTTAGTACAATCTAGTTCATCAGACAGCTCGTTGAAATATTAATTGACTTTAATGACAACTAAGTACAATCAATAATGGCACGTGATCACTGAGTCAAATGATGACTTTTCCCGCAAACAAAAGACTACAAACTGAAGCAACATTTAAGCAGGGCTTTTAAGAAAAGCCCTTTTGCATCAGCAACATCGGATGAGCACCCAGGAAAGCTGTTAAACTGAGCCTCTGGCTGCAAGGATAAAACATCTTGAGCATATGGACAATAATTATCCTAAAATATACAAGTATTTACGGGAGGAAAAGGTTCTAAAAAATCTAATTACTTTCCGACTTCTAGCTTAACATTACAATTAGCCTCCAGTATCAAACTGTTTCCATTCTGTGGCCAGTATGGTAAGAGCTGCGTGTGTGTGTGTGTGTGTGTGTGTGTGTGTGTGTGTGTGTGCGTGTGCGTGTGTGTGTATGTGTCACCCTCACAGCCTGCTCTGACATACACACTCTCGCTCTGGGATCCCCTGATGCAGTAAACTGGATATTGGGTTTCTTGGTTTTCCTTGGGGATTAATAAAGAGAAGTGAATGGAACACCACGAGCCTATAGAGTATCATGTCTGTCACATTTCTGTAAAGATGGCAGCACACTGATGGGAAAAAGCCCAGTCCCTATCCCTCTCCTTCCCTCTTCAGACATGTGTTTATAGGTTAGAATGAAAGGGGGTGAGTGATTTGACAGGACAGGCTAGCTCTCTCTGGGCTGTGGGGGAGCAGAGATGATGGTCTATAAATAGGCTGCCCAGTAGATGTCCACAGACAATTGAGATGACTATCAGAGCGACCACAGGATTTCCCTGCGTCATGTCTTGAGGAGAGGAGACACTGTCCTGATCCTGAAAACAGTTCCTTTCCCAGGAGAGAGAACAGGGTGATGGGAACATAGCTCGCAGTGCACACACGCCTGAACACAAAACCTGCACTAACCCACAAACATCCATCTCATACTTAGCGGAGAGAGGGAGGGAGAGAGAGAGAGGAGAGAGAGAGGGAGAGGGAGAGAGAGGGAGAGAGAGAGAGAGAGAGAGAGAGAGAGAGAGAGAGGAGGAAAAGAAACATGCAGACAAACAGGTAATCTGATTAGTCAGCGCAGGAGCACGGCTTCATTTTATTAGTGAAATCAGGCCTGACAACCAGGTGATCCAGCAGAGGGGCCCGCCCAGCCAGATCAGGCCCATGTGAGGGGAGGGAGGCCTGGGCTCGGCCGGCTGAATGAAAGCCTGTCCTGTCCTGGAGCTCTAGAGCAAAGCCCCGACTGGTTATTAGAGTCACGGGGGAAATAGAGAGCGTCCCTTCCTCGCTGCTCAGGCCCAGACACCAGCGCTGCAACATCCGCCTCATATTCCCCCCAACAGGGTCACCCTCAAAGCCACCAGCGCATCACAAAGACAAGGACACGCCGCCCGTGGCTGCCTGCTTCACGAGCAGGATGCTCCGCCAGAGGCTGAGCAGATGGAGACTCACACTAACAATAGGACTGTGTTTTAGTACATGTTTAATATGGTTCCAACACAGACGTCTGAGTTTTGGCTGAATGTGGCTGACTACTACGTTGTGTGTATGACTGCACAAATTCTGCTTATCGGGCAACATGTCCCTGACTGGATTGAATCCATAGCCAGGTCTGAACACACATCTTGGTCTGAACACATTCTGCTCTGAACACACAGCTTGGTCTGAACACAGTCTGACCTGAGCACACAGCCTGTTCTGAACACAGTCTGCTCTGAACACACAGCCTGGTCTGAACACATTCTGGTCTAAACACACAGCTTGGTCTGAACACAGTCTGCTCTGAACACACAGCTTGGTCTGAACACAGTCTGCTCTGAACACACAGGCTAGTCTGAACACACAGCCCTGCAGAGATGCAACTCAGCAGACCCATCCATCATTCAGGACTGCAGGCCTTTACTGCACTGTCACTCTGACAGCCTCAGCCCCATCCCCAGCCTCAGCCCCAGCCCCAGCCTCAGCCCCAGCTCCAACCTCAGCCCCAGCCTCAGCGTCAGCTCAAGCCTCAGCCCCAGCGGCAGCTCCAGCCTCAGCCCCAGCGTCAGCCAACTGTGACTAGCTGATCCACTACACTGTTACTGGGCAAAGAGAGAAAGAGAGGGGGGGGGTGTTGTGGACAAAGAGCATGGCCTGAACAGCTGCTCTCGTCCTAACATTGCACCTCCACTCCAAATTCCACAGCACAGCTCTGAGGGCCTCTGTCTTGAGTCAGCGCTTTCACACACAGCTGAGCCCGGACAAAATGCAGGGATGCTTTGGCTACAGCAAGCACGGAGAGCCAGAAAGCACACTAGCTGCTAACTCCTGGTCCGTTAACCGCTGGGCCTTGCATAGCCAACCACATCATTTCACCCATCAACACCTCTCTCAGCGCAGCAAATCACCACTAAATACTGTGTTGATACCACACCCAGACAGCTATGTAAGGGGAGGGGAAGGGTGGGGCTGGGGGGTGGGGGAGATTCACAGCCCAGATTCCCAGTGTCATCAGACAGGAGGATATTGCTCCCACCCCATCGAGCGCTGGCTCCTCTGGGACACAGTGTCATGTATGTGCTGGTTGATCAGCTGTCAGATCGGCCTAAAACCCCCTTCTTAGATTAGGAATAACAGCCGTGGATGCCAGGTTTTTTCTCTCCTAGTCAGACACATCTGCACTCATGCACACACAAAAACTGATACACACACACATCTGCACACATGCACATACACATCTGCACACATGCACATACACACACCCTGCAGCAGGGAGGGTGTGTGTCCTCCTCCATGACCACCACAGAAACACCAGTTCAGTAACTGAGGGGGGAAGACACAAGTATGCAGGCTGCGTTTCAGCCAAGTTGGCAATGAACGCATTTCAAACCGGGGATGAAAAAAAATTGCAGCTTAAGTCGCTAGCACAAATTCATCCTTTCATAGTGAGGCAAATTGTTTGAGAAAACAGTGTGCCTCTGTGTGTCGGTCTGCCGGTATCACTGGTCTAGACTTAGCTGTCAGGGGACAGGAAGGGGAAGAGGGCTTAATTGCTCCTCTGAGTTTGACTCATTAAGAAGAGGAGTGCTCCTTTTTCAGCCAGAGAGACTGCTAGCACGTTTGCCTCACCTAAGTGAAACGATGTCAAAATGACAAAGACAGGAGAGGAGAGGGTGTCTCTTTTCTTTAGCGATAAGCTAAACATCTCTGTCTTCCTATCGGAGACTCCACATACTGCATGTTACCTTGTTAGACCATGTTGAAAAGACTGGAACTAGGTGCAAGTCCACTACCACTCTGGTTTCTTGTGTGTTACTTGCCAAGCAAGGACTTAGGCCAGTTTCCCATGATGGATAACATCCTGTAATAGCCTAACTTGGCAAAAGTCAGATGGCATTCTTATTCTCCGAGGCCTGGGCTGAGTGCATGGGATATTGAGCGCATAGCATGAATGAATTCTGCTGTTACATTTAGTGCACTTAAGTGTCTCATACACGAGACTGTCTGTGGAGGAAGAGAGGAGAGGAGTGAGTGATTAAACTAGTGACCTTGCAACCAATGTGTCTTTATATAGGCAGGCAAGCTGCACACGGGAATGACCAAAGCACACAAAACAAAGAGACACTTCCTGGTATGACATCATGTGCCTGAAAGTACACCCGAGTCCCTCCGGCACTTCCCGTCCCAGCCCTCTGAATCTCCAGACAGGAAACAGAATAACAGCCCGCATCGTGACAAGGATGTCCTGACCCATACTGCACAATCAACCTCACTCATCCTGATCTCCGCACAGAGAGCCTACGACACTGACCATCTCCAGCACCTGGACTGGCCTGCGGCCTGGACTGACCGCAGAGCAGTCTCACATGGTATTGTTGCACTATACTTGAGATATTCTTGTTCGCACTGTGCCCAGTAAATAGGCCGTTCCTTCACTCTCACCACTGACATACTGTTGGAGCTATGCCCTCCTGTTCCTCAGTCTTCTGCTGTACTTTCCACACACACTGTCAGAGTGTGGCTTTGGACAAAAGCTTCTGTTAAGTGAGAAAAACATGAAATCCTAATTCCATCTCACCCCTGCGATCACAGACCCAGTAGAGCCCCCTAACTACCCCAGGAAGATGGAGTCTTGAAGCTGATCTGTTCCTGGAGAACTAGCTTCCTGTAGGTTTTCACTCCAACACCAATCAAGCACACCTGATTCGAATAGGTTGATGTGTTGAACCAGGTTTGTTTGACCTGGGGTTGAAGCATACGTCTATGGGCAAGCAGCTGTCCAAGAACAGGATTGAAAAGGCCCTGGTCTAGACCTTACTGGAGGGTCACTTTTCATGCGACTGATCTGTATATCTGGTTAATGGAAAGCTACGCAGGCTAACAATAAGGTAATACAGTAGAACTGAGCCTATACTCAAAACTATTCAACGTTGATACTCAGAATGGTTGACAGAAACTGGCTGAGTTAAATCTGACTGCGTTATAGTAGGTATGTAGAAAAAAAATAAACAGGGTCAGGCTGGCCGTCATCTCATGCATGAAGTTTTAATGGTTTAATGCCACATCCTTTTTAAAAGGATATGGGCTGGCTGGTAGAAAATAAAGCTATGTCAGTCCCATGCTGTGTTATAGACCAGTTCAGATTATGGAATAGACCAGTCCGGGCTATGATGTAGCCCAGTCCAGGTTATGATATAGACCAGTCTAGACTATGATATAGACCAGTCTAGACTATGATGTAGACCAGTCCAGGCTATGACATAGACCAGTCCAGGCTATGATATAGACCAGTCTAGACTATGATATAGACCAGTCTAGACAATAATATAGACCGGTCCCGACTATGATATAGACCTCATGTCTGCAGGCCATGCAGGGCTCAGTTTCAGCTGGAATGAGGTCACCAAGCATGGAGAAAAGTCAAACTATACCAATGTTTGCCTATGGGTGTAAGCAGAGGGAGGTGGACCATTACAAGTGAGATCAAATACCCAGCCAGTCATTATAACCTACATGTGCTTAAATTTCATCCAACAAACCAGGCCTTTTCCTGGAGAGGCTTTTATGGTTGGATGCCCCCTCCATATCTGGTGTGCTTGGTAGGATACGAGATACCCCCTCCATATTTGTCTTAAATAAGTGTAGAAACTGTTTATAACCATGCCGTTAAATGCAAGTAAAATAAACCTAATACATAGACTGTGCTTTTTCTTCTTTGTGCTCATTGCTATATGAGCTTGTTTCCCCTGATCGTTTTTGTTTTTGAGAATAGCATCCTGAAAGTGTCCAAATGAAGTCACACTTGGCTACCGCCGGGCACAAGACAAGCGGGACAGGCATGCCCGAGCCCAGCAACGGGGCTCGCGAGTCGCGACCAGATTAAAGGTAAGTTGTTCGCATTCCACGTTCATGCACAAACCAAACCCCCGAATGTCGTCACAGTTCAGCTTTTCCACAAACGATTGAGTTGATAGTGTGTGGTCCTGTGTGTGTGTGTGTGTGTGTGTGTGTGTTTGCGTGCGTGCGTGCGTGCGTGCGTGCGTGCGTGCGTGCGTGCGTGTGTGTGCTTGGTTTAAACGACAGGACTAGCGAGGAGGTTAAAAAAAGCAAACGTTCCATGATTTTTATGGCCTGCCCTTTAGTACCACGTCTACAACAAATGGCAAACATAACAGCATCGTTTTTTGTTTGTCTGACTTGAGAGTTGCAACGCCGATTTGTTTCGAAAGACTAATCAAGTTGTATTCAAAGTGACTCCACATAAGTCAACGCACAGGTCATACCCCCGTACAAAAACACAATGGCACAATAACAAGCTAGCACTTCGAAACTGAAGCGTAATCAGGTGGTGGCCTCGCTTTGAAGGCCTAGCTCGAGCACTACTATAAAAGGAATGTGATGAGAGGCAGGGCCACTGCACCAACATTGGGACTTCAGAAAAAAAGGAAAGCCAAATTCTTACCCCAGTCCAGAAATTCCAAAATGTTTTTCTCTCTTCGGAGGGGCGAGTTGTTGCATTCATCATAAAGACAGATAAGGATATCCAGTAGGGTCTCCACACTAAGGCATTGGCCGTTTGACTTAGCTGGTCCGTCCAGGATTAGTTTTTCCAATTTCTTCAAACGAACCTCTCCCGACATGATTCAAACTATTTTGGGTGTTTCCAGCAATTATAGAAACTGCCTTGGCTGAGTGTATCTTCAGAATGACAGTGGGCTGGGTACGCCGACAGAAGTTATTCTCACCTTGTTGAAAGAAAAAAAACTTGAGTGCTCTCAGGCAAGCAAAAGCTATTGGGGGTTAAGATAAATCGATCATCCTCGTCCTCTCATAAAGGCATCGATACAGTATGGGTTGTTTGCGAAATGTGGAATACGTCCTCATATTCAACCTATTCTCAAGACACATAAAGGATAACTCACAGACCCTGCCACCCCAGGCCGGCAGATTTTGACGTTATGAAAGCCCTTGTAGTATGTCTATTCTTCTCATCCAAAAAAAATGCTTCTGTATCAAGGTATCGCCCGTGTCCATGCAGTTACAGCAATCCCCTGAGCCGTTGATATACATGAATATCCATTCTGCTGCAACAAAAAAACATCCACATACTAGCTAGCCAGATCTGCAATGCTACAAAGCCCGAATGCCCCTCCTCGGATGAGAATAGAAGGGCGAAAGGCTTAGCTAGCTAGTAGGAGCCTAGCTAGTTTTTTCCTTTAATTACCATTCTTCTTAAATGATGTGGAATGCTGTTCACAGTTTACAACGATAGTTCAAATAAAAGTCCATATCCGTTGCCGTCGAAAACGTTGTGGGTCCTGAGGGGTAGGGCTAGTTCTCGTCAAGAAGAATGGTGTATTCTTGCTTATACCAATCCCGGACGCAGCCTTCCCCCCTTTGCCTGCCTCCCCAGGTCGCTTACTGTCTCCGCTTGCTAGCCTTGCTGCAGCAGGCAAAATCCCAGCTCATCATGGCGCCCGTCAAACTACCGTCACAGCATCTACTGCGGGGACGGGAGAGGGGACACTAGAAGGATAGTCAATATTGTGAATGGAAACTGCGGGCGGTGGTATGGAATGACATAATGAATGTGCGAAAGAAGAACGGTTCCTTTAATTGTCATTGAATATCTTTTTTTAATGACAGAGCATTTGGGAATAGACCGAATAGGCGAGTTTATTCCCTTGGTCCCTTACACGTGTAATGAATATGGGCTATTAGGAATCATTAACCAAACAAGGATAGGAATTTTTTCTAAACATCACAACATTCACCACAAGTCGTTTGTGACACATTTCTCAAACAGGGCTACACTACATACATGTTAAAACGCGTTTTCCATTCCGTCCCCTTACATTTAATGTTTTCTACTATGGACTAGCGCTTTGACAACCGAGAATGATGAGGTATATGCTTTGGGGTACAAATAAATACCAAAAAAAACAATTCAGCCTTAATTAACTGATTACAAAACCTCAAAGACGTAATAAGGGGAAATTTAATTAAATAGCCTATATAAACGAGTTATGAGGTTATAAATAGTTGAAAAGAAGCCAGAAACGTAACTTTTTTGTATGGAAACACCAGACACCCTTCAGAAGACCAAGAAAAATATGATGTTATCTCGACTCGTTAATATGTCAAACGTCAGATATTCAATGCAATAAAGTAAAACATATAAAAGTCCCTATAATAACTCAGGCATATGCTCCAGTGGTGCAAAGTGCCTTGTGATTACTGTCCCATTGCGAAGTATGGCATGGCTCTGCCACCTAGTGGCTGGGCCACCTTACTACAACTTTCTATGGAACTGCAGTCAGATACATCACATCCTTGTTTTCCGAGTTTTTGAGGACAAATGAACAAGTAGCCTAACTTTTGTCTTTAACCTTTAAGCGAAAATAAGGAATAAACTATAGGGTTTTTTCCCCTACAGCAAATTACGACTACAGACACAAATGAACAGAAAACGGCATCGGGCCCTCCCCTCTAAAATCCATGTTCCGTTATCTGTTAAAGCCAAACGTACACCCTTGATTCCAGTGACGTAAGTAGACTAAAGCAAATGCATAAACAGGTCGATTGACTGACTTTGCACTTTTACAAGCTAAATGTAACGAATTTCAATCGATTTTGGTTTAAATGATTCCCTCATCTGTAACAGCCGAAACTGACCTGGTCCTGACAGGCTACACAATCAAATAAAACAGGGAAATGGCCCATAGTTCCAAAACGTAAGAGATGTCCCCAAATTAACAGTTCTGAAAAAAAGATGCAATTCTTTTAGTCTGCTGGAGGTTTAAAAAAAGAACAATGCAATTATGTTGCTTCGCAGGCCTATACCAGTTAATGTCTGGCGCATTTACTGCTCAACAGACAAGACAGTTGGTGATTGGGCCTAGATGGTTATTTGCGCGAATGAGGCCAATCGAGTAAATGCGTTTGCTACCGGCATTGATGGAAAATGTTCCGCCTCCCAATATTTGAGGATGACTAATTCTAACAATAACCAGTAAGTTAGTGACTGTACAACATGAAGGCTTCATAGTAAGAAGCAACATCAACATCAAGCAACATCATCCCATTTACTTTCTCAAAGCTTTCTTTGCCACGTCACAAACAAGTGGATTACTTGATTAATCGTCCGCGGCGCAGCTGCTGAACACGGCAGACTTCACAGCAGAACTTTCAACCCATATTTTATAGAAGTTCTGATTTTAAACTCTCGTAAACAGATCTATAGCCTACCTACATTTCAAAGAATAGACTGAGTCGTTCATCCTGTGTATGTCCATTACTTCACCATGAATCTTAGGAGTGTTTTGCTGCAAGGACATTTCATGTTTCACAAACGGGAGGGGATGGCTGATAAATTGAACTTCTTTCGAATGCAAATGATGGATGTTCATTAACACCTGTGTTGTTGATTGTGAGAGCTTGTAGGCCTTTGATTGAGAAGAAATGGCACCTGAAAGAATCAACTGCACCTTTGAACTGAAACCACAACCTTTGATAGACAGGGAAGAAGGAAAGACTGAGAAATGTCACACAAATAAGCACCTTAATTTACCAAATTAGGGGATATAATGGAAGTGAAAGTATCTTGTGTATTTTAGGCCACCACTAAATACTTAGACTAGACTGAACAATGTATTTGGTCTGAATCTACATGTGAACATTTAACTCTCTGATTGCCATGTGCAACCTTGATTTGATTGAAGGCAGTCATTTATGCCCTCTGGTCCATTGAGGAAGACATTTCCATATTACAATGTCCTCAACATTAGAAGCAAAGAAAACAATTTGCATTACTTTCCCACAAATACAAAGACATTTGATTAGTTTACTTGTATACAAAATCTAGTGAAATATGTATATATAAATATTTAGTATGGACTGTTAACTTGGACAGCATGACACTGCCTACATTTGACAAAATAACACTTAATAAATGAAAGAACTGCAGGGTGCACTATTTCAATTTGTTTTTTTGGAAGACAAATGATGCCCTACATGACAAATGCACATCATGTCGACTTGGCTGAAAGCCTCAGCTAAATGAACATAAAGTCAAATGTAACTATACTACCCAGTAGCTGTAGCGAGTGTGGTCCCCTGAAACAGTTTGTGGAGATGTGTCTCTTGACAGTCATCTGTCATCTGCTCTTCCTGTCCTCCGTTGGTCTGTCTGACATCTCAGAGTAAATAAGTCCCAATACACAAACGCAGACAGTGCCCCTGCTACAGCCAGCGCACCCCTCTTCTAGTGTTTGTGTGACAAAAAAGGCAAGGCAAATCCTGCAATACAATCAGATAACCACCAACCCGTGAAGAGCTTCCAATCCACATCCTTGCTAGAGCTCTGGATTAACTGTCTGTTTGGCTAATAATTTTAATCTGCTGGAGGAGGCAGAAGGGGTGACTGGTTTGGAATAAACATCTAATCCACTCCACCCCCTGGACCCCCCTAGACCCCTCCCCTCATTCCTTCCCACCCTCCAAACTCCACACTCACACTTGTCCAATGCTGGGCTAAACGTATATCCGGGAGCTACCAGACAGATTGAAGAGCAAAAATGAGCACAGAGTCTGTACGACAGCCTGTTGCCAGACTGATCCCGCTTTGCATCGTCCAGAGGAATGTACACATCAGGGTGTGGACAGACAGATGTGGGGGCTACAGGCTGGGGCCTGGGGACAGCCCAGGTTCACGGGGTCAGAGAATGTCTGGGCCCCATGTGCATCATGTAGACAACATAGAATTGAACTATAGAGGTGCATGGACTTTGGTCACGGAGGATTTGCCAGAATTTAATAACATCTATTATTGATCTAAGAAATGATAACTTAATGATAGCCACCTGTATGCTCATAAAGAAATTATGGTGTAAGTGATTATTAAATAAAACCTATTCAAGATAATAAACTACTGTTCTTCAGATCCATCTAAGAATTTATACCCATTTGACAGTACAATTTATTGATTTCATTTCAAAAGTTTGTTTCTGTAAATCCTTATTTGACATCAACCTTTCTACAATAAACGGATTAGGGTTCATAGATTATTTTCTGTTAAAAGATTACATCTCGAATAAGATACATGTTTATCAGTGACATTAAAACGAAAACAAGTTTTTATAAATGCAGACAGACCATGGGTCCTTCATCAATGGTTGGCCAGAAAGTGAATTAATAACCTTATGATTTAGAGAAATACTGGTAGAATTGAGTGGTAAAAAAAGTGGTAGACCACCATACATGAAACGGATACGCGTTTCGTTCAGTCACTTCACTAGTGATTTGTTGCTGTTTGAAGTATGGCAGTTAAACATGGCCTGTCCAGGACGTGGCTTTAATGTCGCACCTTTGTTCTGATATCGGTCCCCACCCCCATCGTCGATGTGCGAACGACCGGGAGTGTCACCAGCATATAAGGACCGGCTGGGGGTCACAGCTACACTCTCTCTCCCCTTCCGAGCAAACAGACCTCAGCTACTGTACTTCTACCTGGAAGATTTTACGATGGAATTTCTCCGTGCTTGTATTCTGTGCGCTGCTTTTCTTACCGTAACCAAGGCTTTTACGCACCATGACATGAAGGACGCTCTGCTTCAAAAACTTGGTCTGGATGAAGTTCCGAAAATTCACAAGCGGGATTTGGAGAACATAGTTATCCCGACTCATATTAAAAACAAGTATGCTTCCATGTTGAAGCTGCACCATAGCAGGCGGCGCAGATCTCTGCCCAGTTTAGCGGGCATCTTGAGGGGCATCCCTGGAAATGCAGGTAAAAATGGTGAAAACTGTTACATGTACACTGCAGCTTTGTGTATTTATTTAGTGCCACCGTATTTAAAACGGACCTTTTTATGTTCCCTGTCGTGTCACTGAGTGTTTGATCTATGGATTTACCAACTATAACCATGTATTTATTTTTCTTTTTTAGACATATCTGGGGAGTATCTATACTCGGATACGACTCGGCTAAGGATCGCGTTCGACATGGAAGCGAGAATTCCAGTGAACAGTGAAGTGACCATGGCTGAGTTGAAGCTGTATCAGAAGGCTACCCATCACAGGCGCACAATGGCCGAGAAGAAAACTTACCGTCAAGTCAACAACGCGCGAGTCAGCATCTACTGGGTCGAAATGCTGGACAACGGATCCAACAGAAGCTCGCTGGTGGACTCTCGGTACGATTCGAATTTTGAAACTGCGCCTTGTTCAATTAATTGAGTTCCAATCTAATCACTTGTCAAATTAGACGTGTAAAGTGTTCAATCAATCACACCCTCTTTCTCACCCGTGCAGATTGATTTCCATTCACGAGACGGGCTGGAAAAGCTTTGATGTGACCCAGGCGGTGCACTATTGGTCGATGACGCAGCAGAGCACACCTATGCACATGGAGGTGTGGGTCGAGGGCGAGAGACCTGGCAGCTACGCGGCAGAAATGGCCAAGAGTGTCCACTTTACCACCCAGGACCAGACGGACAACACCCTGGGAAAACCGGAGCTGGTTCTCTACACACTCAACCTCGAAGAGTTTGGGTAAGCAGCGCGCTTTGATATACAGGATGGAGAGATATTGTAATAGAGTGACAACTATCCTTTTCATTTGCATAATTAGTACCGGCGCAGGAGAAGGTTAACGGTTTCCCTTTCTTGTTATCTCTCTTTAGATCTCGAGGTGACTGTGATTCCAATCCAAACAAGGACTCGTGCTGCAGAGATAAATACTTCATCAACTTCCGCGCGCTCACCTGGACCCAGTATTGGATCATTGAACCCACGGGTTACCAGGCTTACAAGTGCGCTGGAGGATGCAAGCAACCCAAGCGCAACTATGGCTATGGGGAGAGAAAATGTACTATTGCAGAGAGCGCACCACTGCCGATGATGTATCTGGTTAAGAAAGGCGACTACACAGAGATTGAAGTTGCCGAATTCCCCAACATGATCGTTGAGAAATGCGCATGTACAATGGACAATGTATCGATAGTTTGAACTCATATTTCCAGATTTTAAAATGTAGATCCTATAAATGACTTCCAGTACTTGTATATCAAAATATGTTATTCTCAGGGAGTTGGACCGAATATGCTGTATTTCAACTCCGTACCCACAAGCACTTTATATCAAATGTTGTATAGGCTACTTAACTATTTAGTTTACAGTGGTACAATCCTTTTGTATGAAGTTTTATAGCATGAAGTCGCAGCAGTCAAGAGGCATTTAGTCTTCGATGTTTTTAGATGTAAATATTTTGTTTGAATTATATATTTTATGCTGGGGAAAATAAAACTATTTTTTCACTTATAAGTTTGCTTTTCCTCTTTTCTCTGTGTAACTTTCAAAAACTAAAATATGGAATCATCACAAAGCATCACAAATCAAATCTAAATGTCTAATTTAAGAATGTCAATGAATGTATTTCGAACGTGTAACAATAAATAAGAAGACTTGAATAGCCAATCATAGGAATGTCAGCACATACAACAAACTGTCAATACACAAGCACAAATTCAGCTTTATTTTAAATAACGTTCACAAACCATCAAACTAAAACGAGGCAAGTGCATCCTATAAGACAACCCAGACAAACACAAATGAAGCATAAACTTGACATTTAGCACCTTTAACTAATTCCAGTTTAATCTGAAAAATCCTCATTTCACTGACAAAACTTGTCATTTCCACTAACTTCTAAATACATTCCACAGTCTGTGACTATACAACAGCAAGCTTGTCTGCGAAGCCACTCGTCCCCAAAGTGAATTCAAATGAAAAAGACTCACAGCTGCTTCCGTCTGTATATTCTGTGCCTCTCTATTTGCTATGTTTTAAATAGGAAATGGTAATGCTGTGTCAATACCTGTGATTTGACTAATGATGTATAACCTGTCCCAATGAGAGGCTACTGTCATGGAAGAGGACGGTCAACAACAGATTTGTTGGCAGGCATTTGCACCCTGCTTCCTGCGTGTGGTGGCTGTTTGCAGGAGGATGAGTCCTCAGGCCTCACAGGGAGAAGACGACGGCACACACACCCAGAAGGACTGTGACGTCAGTCTTTAGCTGATACACACAGACACAACATTGTTAGGCAGGGAGCCGTTCTGTAGATCATACCCCAAGCTCTGTTTGCAGTCTAGGTGGGGGGTCCTGTCATCCTGAGGAGTTGCTAAAGACACGGGTGAGCCAGGATGTGAGCTCACATTAACAAGAAAGGTTCTTAACAGGCTGAAAGGCCCTAGGTTAAATATGGTGAAACCCGGGATGTAGGTTTCATTACACATGGGTGGAACACGTGTGAAAATGGCAAATCTGTCTCCCATCGTTTTAATAAGAAAACTTTTTAATGGTGGCATCCTCACTTAGTCCTTACTGATAAGAAAATAATGAAAACCTGAGCCCTTTATTTAAAGTTATACATATTTTAGACAAGGCTCAGATATATTCAAATGAGGCGCACTGCCACAAAGAAGGTTATAGAACAAATTCTTTTCAGTGTTTAGAACCTGTAGAATGTGAATGCAGAATGTGAAACATTGCCAACATTCCTGATTCATGTCTGAATATAAATTGTTCAGACAATTTTCCTAGGCAGGGAAAAGGGAAGTTACAAATGCATTCACTGGCTGAAGAGAATCCTACAGAAATAATCTGTCACACAGTTCATACTTTCTAATCTTTATTATTGATTTATTCCATTATGTTGCAATAGAAAACCACATAAAAAAGGAAAGCAAATATGAACATATATCAAAACATCCGATACAGAGAACGCTTCAGTGGGGTTTTAAAACAATAAAAGGTCATTAGGATCAACCTCACCCAGAACGTAAAGTAGGACCTAAAGAGATATTGTACACCTCTTCATATACTGAAAACACTAACTCAAAACGTATCAAAATCTAGTCTGGGCAATTTACCATTGCATTCGAACACAACATACAAGTAATTTGTGAATACAGTCATGCAGCTAGCACACCAGCATCACCAACATCAAGCGGTGATGATTTATGAACCATTGGAGTTCACGGGAAACTCACATAGACATTTTAAACATGAGCCATTACAATGGACGCAAACAACCTATATCCTGGCTGAAAGGATCCAAGGGTTAAACACTTTCAGTGGGGACAATCACATTAAGTCATTAAGTATCTTCCATTAAGAGCCATATGGTTGATTTGATACAGAGCCACAATTATCTATGGGCCACACAGTCACAAACGTCTATACTAACAATACCAGCCTTGGAAGGCGGTTCAGAAGATAAGGTTTCCAAGTAGACCAATCGCTCCATTTTGGTTCCGTTTTCCACTGTTCAGCCTTAAGGTATAATTCATGTGTAGTTTTAGCGTTCTTAGCGAATGTTGTGACGTGTGTGTAGCCCTTTTATATGCAGGTGAAAATGGTGGGGGGGGTAGTGACTTGCATCAGACACAACTAATACTTTCTTAGATTTCTAAGACACCACACAAAGCCTAAACGTGCTAAACTAGCCACAGAATCTAGCGTCTTCCATATAAAACAGCTTGGAAAATAAAACAAATATTAGGGGCATTACATGTAAACACTGGAACTGTGTGGTCAAGTTGGACTGGTTTCTTGTGTTCACAACACAGCATCACTCAAAGCTAACCACTGCAACTTTCCATCGCAAAATGCTTCAGGACAAGAAAATCAATAAATAAGGAACAAGCTCCCATTCAACCCTGAGAAGTACAGCACGACCCACGCTAAGATGAATCATTTGCCTTCAGAAATGTGTCGAACAAAAAGGAAATGCCAAAGCTATCCAGAATGCTAAAAAGGGATCCAACATCCAATTTGAGCAAGGCTTTATCAAACGAATGCTCGTTCAGATGACAGCCTTCGTGTTGTTGTCAATCGCAGTAGAAAACCAGGCCGGAGCCATTGCAACAAAGGCTCTTTGCGCACCTTTGAATTTCAAAACAAACAAAAATCACAAGCCGTGAACCTTGTAAAAAAGCAAACATGTAGTTTATTGTAAATCTATGGAGTTAAGATTACATAGTTGATGTTTGAAAACAAAAGACAATCCCCAAATTTGAACTTTTACTGTTTCTACAACTCAATGTTGTTCTATGCTGCTTGACTACTTGTAAGTACAATTCTTTAGCAAAGCTATAGCTACCATGCCTTTCAAGCACTGGACTCTCTCAGTCTTTAAGTGTTTCTTTAAACCTTCCATACAAACAAATGAAACTAAGCAAACAATATTTACAATTCATAAAAAAAAGAAGAAAATCACAAAGCACAGATAAAATGCACAACCCTGAAAATCTTCCAACATCAGCTGCGTGAGCAACATGTGGTTCCTGATATACCAAAAACACTGGACTTTAAAAGCATGAGATTTAAAAGTAGTGGAAAAATATCATAAAATGTACAAAACAAAATACGAGTAAATCAAATGAAATGGAACCATAAAGCTTGAAAGAGACGTCGCCCCTCAGATGTGGAATGTTTCTACATCGCTTTGTGGTGGTTGATTCTTTTTTCGGTTGGGTTTTTTTAAAAAGTGGGTTCTAGAAAAACTCAAGATGTCCGTGGCTGGTGGTTGCGGGCCCCTTGTCGGCCACCTGTCTGTCAACACACAGTCTCTCAGTAATAGCCTCCAGGCTGGTACTGCTGGCTCCAAGGCTTCTGGTTCCAGAACTACAGGAAAACAAGACAAACACACACACACAGCAGGTTAGACACAGCAGGAAAACGTCTAGACTTCATTTATCTTAAGACATGACTAGATCAAATCAATTACATGAAGGGTTATTAAAGCCAGAAAGTCTTCCTCATAAAATGTCCTGGGAAATGTCCAATGGTCTAGTCACGATGATCTTAACATACTGAAAGACTGTACTGTGTCAAATGCTGACATTTTCAGTCACTGAAACACTATAAGCAAATTAAGAGTCGGATTCGCTGAAAGACCATCAGATGAGTAGTGTTTTCTGTCACTTTCAGGCACAGCAACCGTAGAGTTTGCAGTCGCTGAGAGACTGCCCTCGCCTTGGCCCAGGCCCCAGACCCGGGGCCCATCCCCAGACCCGGGGCCCATCCCCAGGCTGTGGAGCTGAGACTCACCCCTTGCTGCCAGCTCTGGTTGAAGGCCTGAGCCTTGTCCATGCCGAAGCTGCCGTTCCTGCTGCCAAAGTTGCCGCCGCCGCCGCCACCACCGCCGCCTCGGTTGTTCCTGTTGTTACCGTAGTTACCGCTGTTCTTGTTGCCAAAATTACCACGGCCGCTGCCTCCTCTGGGCTGGAACTGAGGGGGGAGGAGGGGGATCTTTAACTCACCTATACAGGTAAGAGGGTGCGTTTTGGGGGCATGAACTGTCCCTTTAAGATAACCGTTTTACCACACTTAATAGCCTCTTATCAGATGTGGAAACAGTGCAACAGTGGATTTGTATTGCAGATGATGGCCCGTCTGTCTGACCAAACACAAGAACACCAGGAGTTCTTGTTCTGTCCTGTCTGTGTCTCTACATTCTGTTCTTTTTGAAAAGCGCTATATAAAATGTATTATCATTATTAATAATAACTTCATTGTGATAGTTCAATCCTGTAAAGCCCACCCAGCATGTCTCCACTGCTCCTTCTCCCCTCCCTGCCTCACTCACCTGACTGAAGCTGCCTCTGTTTCCTCCCCCTCGGTTCATGTTTGGAGCCCCGCCCCCCTGGCTCATGCTACCCCTGTTCATTGGACCGCCTCTGTTCATGGGGGCTCCTCCTCCCCTGTGGCCCATGTTGCCTCTCATTGGTCCACCTCTGGGAGCTCCTCCCCCCAGGCTTGGGATAGGTCCGCCACCACCCCTGTTGAAGTTCCCCCGGGCAGGGAAGCCCCCTCTGAAGGCCGGGGGGTGCAGGAAGCCCCTGGGGTGGCGGTTGAACCCTCCTCGCGGTCCTGGTGCTGGAGGGGACCAAAGAATCAGCGCTTTTAAGACCAGAATGACGAAGCTACAAGAACAAACCTTGTTTAATAAAAACATGTTATCTGTATTAATACAGGTAATATGACCAATATTTTAACCCTTGCCATCCCACTCATTACTACAGATGTATCAGACACATCGAACAAGATTATGTCATTTGCCCTGCACAGACAGCATCATACACACCTCCTCTGAAGTTGCCTCTGTTCTGGAAGCCTCCACGGCCCCCTCCTCCCCCTCCTCTATGACCGGGCCCCCCTCCGCGGTTGAACTGGCCCTTGCCCCCCCTGGCCCCTCCGCGGACTGGCCCCCCCCTCTTAGGGGTCATGCCCCCCTGGTTTGGCCTCTTCTCAGCAGGCAGGGCTGTCTTGCTCTCCTCCTTGTACTGTTCCAGCAGCTTGGCTGCCTCCTCCTTCTGCAGCTCCACAAACTCCACGCTGCTGAAGCTCTCGCCCTCCTCAGGCAGGGAGAAGAACCCTGGAGAGGGGAAAAACAGGACGGGAAGGGTCAAGAAAAGAGGACACCATAAAAGGTTGACAATTGAATAGTAATCTAGATCCCCAGTACGTTTAGTCAAGTTATTTTTTTATTTTTTTAAAGGGCCTCGAAAGTAAAGTTATAGGGTCCCACATGCTTAACCCCACCCAATAGAAACACTCCATAACCCCAGAAGAACAAGCTGGAATGATAACAGCCTGTAAGAACCTATATCCCACCTGTCCCCATCTGATAAAGACCAATGCTGACCCCCCTATTTAAATCCCTTCACTTGTGAAGCCCCTCTACCTTTCATCTTGAGGAGAGCGTGCTCAGGAACCTCCTTCCCGTCGCTCTCTGCCTTCTTCTGGGCCCGCAGCTTGTACTCCTCATCAGAAGGACACACCACCACAGCCCTGCGCTGGTAGCCTGCAAACAGACACATCTTCCTCTTCTGACCTGGAGCGGACAGGTTGGTCTGGAAGGAAGAAGAGACATGAAGAGAGCGAGGGAGATGGAGAGAGAGAGTGTGTAAGGAAGAGAGGGAGGGAGATGGAGAGAGGGTGTAAGGAAGAGATGGAGTGTAAGAAAGACACAGGTAGATGCATATTAGTACAGGCTTTTCATGGTGTAACCTTATGTGCTGTAACGTCTTCATTCAGTAGACGTAAAGCGAGGGGAGGATCTAAACCTATAACCTTTTGATCTGCAGTCAGATGCTCTACGACTGATCTATCCCCATCAAACACCTCAACGATAAATGTATGTTGATTATTCAGATGATCAAAAACATCTATTCATTCCTTTCCTATGGGAAGCATTAGGTGAAGATGAGTAGCAGTGTGTTTGCTGCTGTTTTCACTGCTGTGACTACAGCTATCCACCTATCTTGCTGATTACTTCCTTGGAAACCAACGCTTAGTTCCTTGACAATGTCAGGACTTACATGGTCAAGGATGTAGTTCCTCTTCTTGCGGGCAGCAATCTCGATGAACTTGCCCAGGAAGAGAGGTGCACGCTGGGAAATGGCTGTGAGCTTGGCCGTTTCTTTAGCTTGCCGTTTCAAGCTGCCAATCTACACAAACGGGGAAGATAACAAACCCCCCCAACAAGACAAGTGCTTACAAACGTATAGCATTTACCATGACAACGAGCTGACATTGATCTGTCAACCACCTTTCTATGAACTGCAACAACAATTGAGCTCCTCTGGTGTTTGTTGCGGAAGTGGCTCACCATCATCTTCTCCACGATGGTGTCGCTGCCCAGGATGTAGTACTTTCCTGGGTTCTCCTCCACATGCTTCTTCACCCAGGTAGTTTTGCCTGACCCAGGTAGACCCACCATGACGATCATCTACACAAACACACAGTCAATTACATAAGTTCAAATGTCTGATTTATGAATAAACATAAGTTCCAATACAAAAGGTATCAGTTAAAGAATTGTTTAGACTAAACAGGCACATGCCCACACACACACGCACACACGCCAGGCGGCCATATTCACCTCGCAGTCCTTCTTAGTCTCTGGGCCCTTGGGCCCCCGGACACGCTGGTCCACCGGGATGTCCTGCAGGAAGGTGAAGCCCTCTGGTGTGGGGAACAGCGGCTGCTCCAGCTGCCCAAAGTTAAAGTCCACCGCACAGTTGTGGCAGATGACGTGAGGGAAGAGGGCCTGGCCGCACAGAGACTCCTTCTCCACCTGGAACGCCAGCGCTGGCTCTTGGCCGTTCTTGGAGAAGGACATCTCCACCTTCTCCCCTTCAAAGTCCTACGATTAAAAAGACAAATACAAAGTGATTCAAGATTTGTTTCATTGAAACCAGTTGTTGAAAACAACAGGTTGTGGCATGAGTGTGTGTGTGTATGTGTGTGTGTGTGTGTGTGTGTGAGAATGAGTCTGAAAATATACTAACAATAAGACAGCAGACAACGTCATTCTCGTCAAAAGTCTCTCCAAAGTCTTCTGTCACGCAGTTTGTGGTCTTCTTTCCCTTCCCAGAGTAGGCATACGAGTGCTCATCCTCGCCTGGAATAACACAATCACATTTCACTTTTACTTGTTTGCCCACTTTCAAAATATCTCATTCATTATTCCACCCATACTGCCCTGCTATTAATGCTGTATTAAACGAGAGGCTCAGGAAAAATAAAGGAGTCAAGTGAGGTTTGACCTTGAAAAGTTTTTCCTTTTCTTTTTTGAAATGTAATAGCTCATTTCCCCACTGGGGGGCACTGTTTCATTGTAAAATGCCTGTAGGAGATCCTTGCTATGTCACTAGCCTGACAACTGATATCCTCACCCAGTAGCAGGCTGCTGTTGGCCACAGACCAGCCCACCTGCACCTCATGGATGTCCATGTTCTTACTGGAGATGTGCTTCACAGGAATCTTCTCAGTGATCTGTGAACAGGAAACAGGATTACTCGATGTCAGCAGGAAAACCCAGAAAAACGTAGAATTTGTGGGGAAGGAACTATCCATCATCTATGTCCAAACACATGTACTTCTAGTGAGCGTTGTGTGCTTCCTTGATCGTCCATACCTTCATCTCGAAGCAGGCCTTGCCCTGGGAGACCCCGTACGAGGCCTTGCCCCCAGACCACAGGTATGCGAAGCTCTCCATGGTGAGAGAGGAGGCGCTGTACCTGTCGCGAGACACCTTGAAATGCAGGTCGCAGTTATCTAAAAGAGACAAGAGAGGGAGAAATAAGAAGAGAGAACAAGAGAGAGAACGAGAGAAAGAACGAGAGAGGGAGAGAGAAGAATAAACAAGGGTGTTGTTAACATTACTGGAACTCTTTTTCCACACAGCATGAGTCTGGTGTTTATGCTCCAACAGCCGTTCTGGCGCATTTAAAAAAGCCAAGATGGTGGTGCTTGTTATGAGCAGGCTGGCTTACAGGTGTCCAGGCAGACTTTAGTGTCGTCAAACTCCTCATCTTCCTCCTCCAGAGGTGGCAGGGGAGACTTGAAGGAGGCCCTGGAAGAGAGAAAAGAACAGCTCAGTGAGACGTCTGGGTAGCGATCGTGCCTCAATGCACTTTCAAGGGGCTGGGACTGCCTCAGCTTAGCATGTCCTCTCTGCAACAGGAGAGGGAGAGAGACGTGGGAAAGTAGACTAGATGAAAGAGAGACAGACCTTCTGGCAGGCTGGTGCGTTTCACCAGTGTTTGGGTTCAGACAGCACTTACCTGTTGACATCCATGAGAAAACTACAACTTACAAAAATCAAAAACAAACCTAAACTGGGCATTGGATACGTTTAAGGGGGGCGGGGGGGGTAAAAAATAAAAAAATAGAAAAAAGGAATCTTGGTCTCAATGAGTGAAATGTGTTTATGGCTTTGAGATTCCAGATCTGGAGCGTAAAGGCCTAGTGGATATAATTAACTCCCTGTGGGGACCTCACATCAAAAGGTCAAGCCAGCTGTGCGTGCCAACAACAGTAAGAGCAGAACTGGGTCTTGTACTGCAATAGGGGACTTCAGAATGTTTCGAATTAGATCGCGATTTCAAATAATTATAATAGCACTCTGAATGTGCTGCTCCGTTAACTTACCAGCTCTAATGGGGCATCATTCAAATAGTTTATAAACTGTTGCCAAACTGCTTTAGCTCTTTTTAAGTTGTGATCCACTCAATATTTACTGTGAGGATTGCATGGATGACCGGTCGTGTCTGAATGTTGACGGAAATGTGTGCAGGACATAACACTGGCAGAGGGTCAGGAATCCCATAATGTGGCAGAGTAGCTTGTGTATCTAGAGTTTATTTGGGACACATCCTTGAGGGAAAATGCAACTTGCATCATTTTCAGAACTGCCATTCTCCTATTGGGTCAATGTGCTCTCTTTTCCAGAGAACTGCGAGGCTTTGGGCTTTTAGAAATGGCAGCCTTGGATAGTTCATAGACACTGAAATCCCCCAGGCCATGCAGAACATGGTAAATACAGTTTTAAGTCAAGAATGATAGCATTGCAGGATAGCCCATAATAGGATTAACAGCAGTGCTTTGCATGGTGTGTCATGGATAATCACTGGGCTAAGGGTGGAAACACTAGCTAACGTCCCACACAAAAGATCAATAAAGATACAGATAAATAATACACAATGAATGATGTAGCCTGCTTGGTTGGAAGAAGACCTGTAAACACACACACACACACACACAATACAGAAGAGACAAAAATGATCTAACAGATAAAAACATCAAGAGCAAGAATTAACAATGGCCGGTCGATGGCGACGATCCATTTGCATCTTTATGGACATTCAGAAACACCGGCCGGATACACTGCTACATCCTTGTGTGCTACACTGTCTGAAATGGACCCCCCCCCCCCCCCATCCTCTCCCTCCATCCCTCCCTCCCTTCCTCCAAACTCCACATCTGCTACACTCTTCCAAAATGATTTTTGTTCCTGAGTATTCTTTCGTCTCGTTGAGTGTTCACAATGGGCTTTCCAAAAATGAGAGTGTGAATGGGTGGGGAGAATGTTGCAATGTACTGGTTCATTCATTTTTCATACTGCATGTGCAGTCCATTTAAGAGTGTGTGTTGGCACTGCAAGTTAATGGTAAGGTTGTTTAGAAGCAAGGAATGACCCTCCAAACATTTACAAAATGGCAATAAATGATAATTAAGAGAGGGTTTCTTTTTTTTACTTTTCCTTTTGTTTGCTAGTTAGTGCATTGGCGCTTAAAGCCAATACAGTTCACATAGCTATGACGGCGCTTCAGGAATACCGAAGGCCATTTTGTCTTGCCATCCTTACCAGCTGTATTTGTTTTCTTCAATAAATTCAAAGTAGCCCCTTCCATGTTCCTCCCGGCGTCTCTTAACACCCTTCTTATTCTTCTGATCGCCATTCGCGTCTTTGTCCGCATCCCCTTTGAAAATAAAACAAAGATATAATGAGGTGCTCCTTTTTGATAGAGGTCGAACTGGTTGTGGCGGGTAGTGAACCACAGTACCTGTTCATTAGTTACAATGTTGTCGACCTGTGATAGCTACGAAGCAACACCTCAGTCGAATCCAGGTAGCTCTAATGCTATAATTGATCAAAGCTACTCTTCTGACGGAGTAATAGACGTTATATTGTATGGCTAAACTAAATGTATAGGTAAAGTAGCCTGGGCACGAGGTGATGGGAAGAACAATCACTGCAAGAGATCAATTGGGGGGAATACAAAAGGGACTAGTTAGGAGTATAAGAACGAATCACACGTATGATCTAATCTTATGTTATGTTAAAGCTAGCTGTTGATAGGGAAATGTATTTCAGTTAGGTCCGCTTAGCTAGCTTCTTAGTTTGACATAATGCATGAAACCAAAACTGTCTTCAAGCGAAACCATCAACCTCACAGTCCTGACTGCCCTAAAGATCACTATCTGACGGAACATGGTACAATACTGTAATAGTGTAAAACAAAATAACATAACGCGATTGACTGATTCATTCTAGTAAGTACATTCCTAGCAAGTTGAGCTAGCCAACGACCCATGTGCAGCAAACCAAGACAACACCTGGTGGGGTTCGTCAGGATTGACGTCTGCTAGCTAACGTTAGCAGGCGACCCAGCTAGCATCTAGCCAGTCGCTGATCCAAACAAGCTAGCAGTTAGCCAGCATAGCCATACCAGCTAGCTATGAACAACGCGCCAACACAAAGGAGTGTGGCATGCAAGCGAGCTACTAGGCTAGCTTTACCACCCGAACAACAGACGTTGACAACCAAACAAGCACCGATTTCAAGCGCAAATCCTTTCTACGCCAAAAGACTTAAGAATAACATTTTCTAACACTAACCTTCATGTTAATCTATCCGACCAGCTTTTTGAGTAAACTATCTTAGCTATTTTGTGGCTCAGCACACCAGGCATATGAAAAGCCTAGCTAACGTTTTTCTTTGACAAACGTCCCCAGTCGGCAAGAGACCAAGGATTTGAAGTCGAAACGGGCGACTCACCCTCCTCGATAGTCTGGTCTCCAGGCTCACCGTCCTCTGTATCAATTTTCTCCATGTCGTCCACATCTCCTTTTAGCATCGGGTCCATCTCCTCCTCGCAATCTTCTCCCTCACCCATCTCATCGTCCTCGGTGCATTCATCCACGACGGCGTCTCCGTCTCCATCCCCTGCGTTCCCATTCTCCTCTTCCTCAACCTCGTTGGCCTCCATGCTTTCCTCAACCGGGACCACCTCGTCTTCATCTTCCCCCATACAATCTTGTTCGGCGGCCTCAGGCACCGAGTCGGAGTTGCCTTCATCCGCTAACGTAACGCTTTCGTCTTCGTCGTCCTGACCAAGCGGAGAATCTCCGGCTAGGGCCTCTTCATTAAGCGCGGCCTCCAATCGATCCATTAGCTCGGCCTTGAGCCCCTTGTCGGACAACTGACGCTTTTTTAGCTCGTCCTTCAGCTCGTTTACTTTGAGCTTTTTAACGTTTAGTGAACTCATTTTGGTCTTTAAATGAAAAACTATGCAAACACTACAATTAAATAAAACAAAAAAACCTTAAACAAGATGAAAATGTTAATGTAAGACGCTCTGTAAGCGGATGTAATTACAACTGCGCCAAATGGCACTGCTTTTCTTTTTCACCGGTAAAGGATTCCCGTGCTGCAAGCGAACTGTATGGGGGAGGACGAGGGCGTCGTTTACCGTAATAAAGGTTCAAGAAGCGCAACGCATTTTTTCAGAGGGGGGTAATAGCTGATATTTTCATGTATAAATCAAGAAAGAGCTAAACGCGAAAAAATAGTGTAATTGAATCAGTCTGATTTGAAGGGTGTAAGGACATTATTGGAGAGAATCTACTGATTTTGGAGTGACCAACTCAACACTCAAATTATAGCTTAACTAACCAATTAAATATATGTGATCTCTACTGGAGCATAAATGTGAGCTGTTCCAAAGATTTGTTCACGTTCTCTCACGTCTGATAAGATCACAGGAAGACACGGAGAGAATAAAACAAGCCGTCTCTGAGGCCTCAGAAAAAGACATTTAGGCCCTCATGGTTAAGAATTTAACAGCCTCATAGGCTATAAAGCCGTCATATCCTATACAATTAGGCTATATTGCATTGTTTCTCATTATAATATGATAAGAAGAAGAACACTATTGATATGACTACACTTATACTATTAAGACGATTCGTTTTCGATCTTTTTTTCGATAGATCCATATTCGTATCCTGCTAATATTATTGTTGTTCATAGACAGTAGACGCCATGAAAAATACTTGTACTTTACCGACCCCCTGTGGACAACAATGAACACAAACGCCAAGCAACCTACTGGAATCGACCCTTACCAGGATGAAGTCAGCTTCCTGGGATGCTCGAGTGTATTGCACACTCATCGAGTGTATTAACACACCCAAAGGCTCACAACACTAGCTGGATCAGTGTGACAAGATGCAAAGAAGTGCACTTGATATCAGTGCAATTGACTTGTATTTTTGTTGTTGTCGCCTAACATTTCAAAACAGTTTTAAAATGTAAGACAATGTAAGAAAAAGATTTCTCAGCATTGTGCTTTGTTCGGATTTTCTTGGTAAACAGTTTATAAGGATATGTCTTCTGTCACACGGAAAGAAACGGCAAGGTGCCCCACCGGAGGAAACCGAAGATACTGGGTAAGTGACAGACGCTATGCCTATTTATTAAGGATTATTTAAAGTTCACAAATAATTTGGACATAATGAGGATCACATTTTCAATATACTTCCCGTTTGTGTTATGATGTCATATTTATGAACGTGCACGTTTTCCAGTCCGCAGAGGCACCTCACAATAAATCACCCAGGTTTTACACTGATTCATTGAGAGCGTCTGCTCACGAGGATCGTCAATCCACCACCAACCGTCCCTCTCCGGAAGGGGCTGGATCCAGTTGCGATCTGCAAGGTGGACCGAGTCAGAAATCGAATGTCACCCCTCTTGTATCTCGGAAGGGACAATGTCCTGGTTCTTCTGGTCTATCCAACGGTTCTGGAATTTATGCAAATTCGGTATCAGAGAGTTGGAACATGAAGAAGGCTGACCGAAAAGTTATCTGTGAGAATTGTACTGCGACTTTGGCTGCGTTGAAGAGAAGAGCGGCTAGTCTGTCAATACCCAACACATTATCATGCAAGGTGAGTAATCTGTCACTTTACTGCAAGAGTGTGTTGCATCAGTGTACTTACACAGACATACACTCACAGAAGACCCATAACACTCAACATTCTTCCAAGTAAAGTGGTACAGATAAAAACAGAACTGCACTTTCCATAAGTGTACCTCACATGTCTATCATGTATAGAACTACACATTCTATACTAACATATAATCAATAAGTGATAAGTAAAAAAAACCACAACAATAATTCCACCTTATGGCCATTTTTGAGTGAACTGAATTAATATTTCAGAAAGATAACCCTCACATTTTCAATCTCCACCAGAGAGGAAAGACAACAGTTATTTTTGCCTGCCATCGAGAGAGATGTGACAAGGACTGCAGGAGTCCCTGTGTGGGATGGGGATAGCATCTCACAACCCAGACCTGAGACTATCTACATAGAAACTTGATATGACCCTTATACAGTTTCATTGATTTCTGTTGCTGGGGAGATGTTTTCAAGTCTCATGATTCCTGATGAAAAAATGAATGTTGGTTAGGGGGGCTAAAACAGACACAGACATATTTCGGTTGGAGTGGAGGCACATCTGTGTTTTTGCTGGTTAGCTTTGTTTTTATGCAACAAAACAGTGCTGTGGCAGAAATGGACTGGGGCTGCCTCTTGACTATGTGGGTCATGGACATTGGCAGCTTGCGGGCAAGAGTTTGGAACAGGAGTTCACAGAGGACAGGCAGGGGTTAAAAGTAGGATGGGCTGTGTGTTTGACTGGAAAACAGGGATGATTCATATGACAGACTTTGAGGTACGGTTCTCTGATATCCAACTAAAAGCGTTTGCGAAATTATTAAATGTAAGTGTAACTTTGGTTATGTAGGAGCAACGTTTTTCAGTTACACTCGTCTGAATGGCATTAGTGGTTGTTCCACAGTGACTGAAGTTTTTAACTGCCTCTTCCGTGAAACAATGACCTAAATTTTTTGCATTTTGTTCTTAATTGAAATGAATATAAATGTATTTAGTTTTTACCGCCTTTTCCAGCGAAACAGTGAGCACAATTTTCTGCATTTTGTGATGCACTAAAAGGAAACTAAGTATTATATAATCGTTTACGCTTCTACTTCCTGTGCTTTCAATCCACTAGGAATCCAGCCTGTCTGCTTTCCTCCAGGACCATCTCCAGGCCCCTTGTGGAGCCCCGGAGTCCTGGCCCGAGTTGGAGCAGAGAGGCTGCAGGCTCTGTGGTTCCCAGCCAGGCCAGTTGCGACAGGAGGTTATCCACATGGTCCTGGAGCGTGAGAAAGCCAAGTGGGCCAAGCAGTCTGGAGGGAAGCCCACCTCTGGGTCTACACTGCCCACCAGAAGCTCCTCCACTGCCCCCCCACCACCCTCCAGCCCTCACCTCTCCTCCAGGACACGCAGACCCCCTGCCCGTGCCTTGAAGACCCCCAACATGGAGATGGGCCGCTGGGTGGAGGAACAGCGTCAGCTGGCAGCCACCATGCCCATGTCCATATCCTGCAGTAAAGATGTACAAGGAGTCCCCATATTCCCCTACCAGGTCAGGCTGAAAGCGAGTATTTTCAGTAGATAATTATGACCAACAAACAGACCTCTCCACTTCCTAGACCAGTAAAAATGTATTCTCAAGATAACTTATCTTAAAGTAAGGTGCATGGCTATGGGCTTTCATCAGGCTATAGATCATAGCACATCCCCCAGGACAAGTGTGTCCCTTTATGGGCTCTCGAAGGTACTAGTGTGTTCTTAGGGATGGTCGTGTCAACCAGCCAATGATTCATAGTGTGCAGTCAAGCCCTATTAGATGCCGAGCAGAGAGCATGTGGACTGTTACTGCTAATGGACGGGGATTGGCCAATGGTTTATATCCATCATAAAACAGCCAGTCAAAAGCAGAGTGATCAATAGGGTCCGGTCATATTTAACAACTGGTAAAATATTCATCACCGAACCGGTAAGACCGTAGGAGCAGGCTGTAAATACTGTCTGGATTAGAGTGGGGAGATAGAGATGCTGTAGAGTGTGAGTAAGTGAGTGTGTGCGCATGTGTGTGAGAGAGAGAGACAAAGAGAGGGTGTGTTAAGTCAGATCTTGCTCACAGAGACAGGTTCAGGTTTCTTTATCAGTGCTTTGATCTGATAAAAGTTCTTGTCTGATACATTGAGAGCCACTGAATTACTGAGTGTTTAAGTGCTGACTTAAGTGTCTTTCATAATATTCCACCTTACATCCTTCTCAGGAACTGAGACATATCAGAGGGAACAAAGTCAAATATGCAGCGTCAGTGGGGATCTCTTATGTGCCGGTTGATTTGGGGCATGTGTGCTTGCAAGAGTGGCGATGGTTGGATTGAAGGAGGAGGGGAGGCGTATGCTTTAAGAGCCCCTCCACCCCTCCTCTTATTCCAGATGTCAGTCTAGCCTGCGGCCCCCTATGGCTCTAATTGGCATTACATGGCTGGAGGTTTCCTGTGGTGGCATTGAGAGAAGAGTAGCGTTGTTATCTTGCCCTAAAAAGCTGAAACATTGATGAGACGTGGGGCTGCAGAAGGGGAACTAGAAAATAAGACCCTGGCTGTCTTCATCGCTCGCAGCTGGCTCACTGACTCTGAGCCTATACAGAAAAGGCTGTCTTACACACACACACACACACACACACACACACACACACACACACACACACACACACACACACACACACACACACACCACAAACACACATTTATGTAGACCCAGTCAGAAAAGCACACAGACTCAGGCTCTCACAGACGTTCTGCAGACACGCACACACATGTGCCCCTCTCTCTCAAACACACACACACACTCCCATCCTGGGGCTACAGTTGCAGGGAGACAGGGTTGGCCTGGGTTCAGACTCCGGTGCGTCAGCCCCCCAGGGCTGGAGGGCTGTGGTGTGGTGAGGTAGACACAGTGCCTTCACCAGGCTCCTCTGTGCCTGAGTCATGACTCACCCCTGCGGATAGTCACCCTGTACTGGGAAGCTAATGTGTGTGACTCTACATGTGATGTGGCATTATTAACCTGTGTTTAGCCAAGCCATACAAATGTACTTTCATCTTAAAGTCTTTTTTAAGACTACATGTGCTCTATACACTGATGCCTCCATCTGTGTCATAATCCTAATTGTTATAATTGAAAAATAAATAATGATCTCCCTAAGAATAAACAGTAATCTCCCTTTTGCCTTGTCACAAACAATGAAGATAAAAAAGACAGGATTTTCCTAATCAAGAGTACCTTTCGTACTCTAGGCATTGAGCATCATGCAGTGAGAACATTAGGTATTGACAGGAGTGAGACTGGCTCCCTGACTTAATGTATAGCTTGTTTCCCCAACATCCAACAGAGTCTTGCCTTGTCTGTAAAAAATAAATGAATATACATGCATTTGCAGGAACCACACTACTGGATCTAATGGCTCTTATTTCCAACATAGGTTTACCAAGCCAGCCTGGAGCAGGTCAATTGGACCGGGTTGACCCGACAGAGCTCAGTTGTTTGCAATGTGTGTGTTTTTACCACAAAGCGTGATGTGACGCGTGTGTTGTTCCCCACAGAGCATGGAAGAGAGCCGTGAGACCCAGAGAGAGGCGGTCTCCAGCCAGTCCAGCCCCAAGGCCGCCCACATCTACAGAGTTAGCTCTAGCATGGCCACTTCCTCTGCCATGTCCTTCCTGGTCAGGTACGTTGCTGTGTGGTCCCACCAGGAGGAGGACTCGAAGCAGTAGACAGACACTCCCAAGTCAGCCTGGTCTGAGAGGAGATATTTGTCTGACCAGTCTCATGGCCGCAAGCCAGAGATGGCTCATTACAAGACAAGATCAAGACTAAACAGATCATCCCCCTCACATTATGTATTATTAAAACTATTAGAAGAATGATGCTTGTGATGATTAAAATCAATAGTAGTTATACTTATCATATGATGATGATTGTTATTGTTGTATATACATAATTCTTCCCTTATTCAGACAAAGTTATACATATATATACTTGTATAAGTATGCAGTGGTAAATTGACCATCCTTTCTACAGGGCAGCTCAAAAACTGAACTTGTCGTCACGGAGGAAGAATTCAAGCTCCTCTTCTGCCCCGACTCATGCTCTTCCCTGTTCTCCTCCCTGCTTCCGGGGGCTTCTCCAGAAGTCTCCTCCCCCTCTCCCCACCAGTCTCCTTCAAGCCCCCCACAGAGATAAAGACTCGCCCAGCGCTGGAAAGGTAAACCTCAACCTCAACCACCATCTCTTCAGAACGTCCGTCAGACTTATAAAGGGAAAGGATATGTTGGAGATCCTATATCAGGTTATTATGCCCCCCCCCCAGTTCTTTATGATCTGGGGGTAATGTGGTGTTAATGCCCCCATTTTGTTTCAGCCCTCCCCCTCCTGGGAATAGATGAATCAATATGGCTGCCCCCATGTCTCAGGGATCTGCTGATGGGCCTGGTCTAGAGTTACAGACAGAGGCTGAGGAGACTGCTAGGCCGCACCTACTGATGCTGGAGTGCTTAGGATGCAACTTGGAGGGTTGAGGGGGGCGGGGGGTAGGGGTATAAGGCGGTGGTGGTGGGGGGGGGGTTAAGGGTGGGATGGGGGGGCTGGATATTCCTCTGTAAAAGGCTTCTTGAATAATTCAACCCCCATAAATAGAGCTTGAAAGAACCTCGGTAGTGATTTGGAACGACTACTGCAGATGGGGAGGTACTAAATCTCCCAGGTTTATCAGACAAGCAGACAAGCAGACAGATAGCTAGGAGCGCCCTGTGAGTTGTCTAACAACCAATAACAGCTGACCAGAAAGGCCTAGAAATTCTCTTGGCCATTTAGCATCACCATGTTGTGTTGTGATTGAAGGATTGAGCTGCAAGGTCAAGTGGTCAGACAGAAGGGCTCAGGTCTTTAGATCGAACTCGACTTACTGTAGAACACAGCTAATCGCCCCTGTCCACCTTTTAAAGATGCATTCAACCAATACATGTATGTTCCTGAAGCCATTTCACTCAGGAACCTGAGGCTATGTCTTAATGGAACAGCGAATAGAATGAGTGATCTTCTCAAAGTGCGATGGCTTCAGTCAGGTTTTCCTCTCACGTTCTTCTCAGCTCCACGGCTGCTTCTGCTGAAGACTCGCTGTCTCTCACAAGAATACAGAGTGACGTTGGAAACCCCTACTCACTCTCAACTTCTCAGCCAAATCCCTTTTCCGTAAAGCTTAACGTCTCACACATATTTCAAAGAAGACGTATAAATAGAAGCGTAAAGCGGGAGGACTCGCTGGCTTTTGAGAGACTTCTGTTCCTGTCATCTCCAGCAGCTTACAAACAAAATAACACTTCAACATCACGTGACCCATATTTACTGCCGTTCATCTCATCCCTGCACGCCTGACTCTGCTATTCAGCACATTTGGTTGTTTATGCTGAACAGAGAAAACCGTTCTGTGGTTTGGCTGTTGTTATCCGAGCACCACAGTTGGCTTCAAACGTGAAACTTTACTTTCAACTTTTCAGGCGGATTGTAGGACTTGTCTTATCTACGAAAGCCACATATAAACTTAGTTGCAAAGCTCGTCAATGTCGACCGTCCCTCTCGCCACGCAGGTGAAAGTGGTGCTTCGAATGTGTCCCTCCTTTTCGCCCGACTCTTCCTCGCCACCCACTCTCAGAGTGGACCCCTTCAGGAGGAGGGTGACAGTGGTGGATCCAGCTGCCCAGTGCTCCACACACACACAGACCCAGCCGCTGGCCGCGCAAGCCAAGGTCCCATCCAGGACCTACACCTTCGATGCTGCCTACCCTCTGGAGTCAGCCCAGGTCAGTGGCTCCATAATGCTTTGTTATCTCTGCCTGATGACCTGAAAACTGATGGGATTTAAAATAGCCAGAACAGCCCAAGATGTGTGTATGTTGTGGATGAAGATTTTTGTATTTCGGCTTCTTTGTGTTGTGTTGAAAGGGTGTATCTAACTTCATGTGTATCTACACGTGTGTGTGTGTACGTGTATCTTTGTGTGTGTGTATGTGCATATCTGCGTGTTTACTCATGCTCATGCGCCTCATAGCCTCATGGCATCGGCTAAATCCCCTCTCGTTTTCC
Organism: Plecoglossus altivelis; assembly: GCA_036571765.1. Classification (NCBI taxonomy): domain Eukaryota; kingdom Metazoa; phylum Chordata; class Actinopteri; order Osmeriformes; family Plecoglossidae; genus Plecoglossus; species Plecoglossus altivelis. The sequence continues at coordinate 5,643,980 of BROE01000004.1, read as the reverse complement.
CTGGATGTGTGTATTAGTGACAGTAGGATGACTCCTGCTCCTATGTTCCCTACCAGACGGAGGTGTGTGAAGGCATCTTGTCTGATGTCATCCGCTCCGTGGTCAGCGGAGCTGACGGCTGTGTTCTGTGTCTAGGAGAAGAGAAAGAGGGTGAGTTATTGATTCAGGCCGCAGCCACTCAGACACCAAGCATGGGCACTTACACTGACATCTCACATCTCTCAAGGTTTTTCCCTGTGTCTTCCCTCTGTCATTTTCCTTTCCATTAGAGATAAAAATGCAAAAAAGGGTGGAATTTTCACTCTTTCTTTTTTTATAAGTGATGGGGTTAGTGACCAGGGTCAAGCCACTAGATGAGAGTGCCTTTTACCTCAACAAGACCTTTATATTAAGGGGCACCTTCATCCATCCATTTTTCTTTCTTTCTCTCTCTCTCTCTCTCTCTCTCTCTCTCTCTCTCTCTCTCTCTCTCCCTCTCTCCCTCTCTCTCACTCTCTGTTTCTCTCTTTATCTCTCTCTCCCTCTCTCTCCTCCTCTCCTCTCCATTCCTCCACCTCCTCCCTCTGCTCCATGGCTTGGGCAGAGGTGTGTTTTTATATCGTTCTCCTCCACTCATCCATCACTTGCTGATGAAAAGGGAGAATCATCAATTATACAGCACAAGTGTTTTGAAAGCTTCCCCAGCCTGTGAAACACGTCAACACACTGCACAGGAGACCCAAATATTTTGCAAGCTGAACCTGGCGAAGTAAAAAAAACAAATGGACTGGGAGGCCGAGCTATTAGCAAGATGGATCCCACTTAGCCAGCCTAAAGCTTTTTAATAGATGATACAAATAAAACACACACACACACACACACACACACACACATGCTATAAGGACAGGCTCTCCTTGGTGCATGCTCCACACACATGACGCCACTTGCCGTAAATCAGATTAAATTATCCGTGCAGCGTAGACGGCGGTCGGTCGGCTGCCAAAGGATATCAATCTTCAGACGTGGAATTACGTTCCAGATGAATAACGGCAGGCCAGTTCGCCTTTAATTGGAGGAAACCAATTCTCTTATCCTCATTCAATTAGCGTTTGGATTAGAGTGCATAAACTAGGCATAAACTAGGGGGCTACCCAGTAGGCCATGACTGGAATATGCGACAAAAGTACCCCCCCAACCACTCTCTTTCTCACTATTTCTCTTCTTTGTCCTGCTGGGTACTGTACATGATCAGGTAAATTACATTGACCCCCTACAAATGCACAGCGCTTTCAGTGCTATGAAATACACTGTAGAAATACACAAACCATTTATTTCCAGAGGGCTGTTTTTAGTTTGTTTGAGTTTGTCCTGTTAAATCTTATTCATCTTGGGAAAGAGTCTGAAAAGCTCCTGGAGCTGTTGTATCTTGGTGCTTTTAAAATGTAAGTGCCATGTACTGTTCACTTACCGTCTAAACACTACTACAGGCAAGACACGGTGCTTACATATTTAATCATTGAATGTTTCCATGTGGTGTGAAGGATTAAGTAAGTAATACAAACACACACCCTAAGTGTCTCTGTGTTAGTGACTAATTATAACTTTGTCACTGAATATCATCAGAAGTTTTACTGTGTTTACCAGGAAGGACCTACTCCATGCTGGGGAGTGATGAGAGCAGAGACAGCGGAGGGATCATCCCCTGTGCCATTGCCTGGCTCTATGATCTACTGGAACACAGTGCTGGGGCCGGGGCCAGGGCTGGGGCTGGGGCCAGGGCTAGGGCCGGGGCTGGGGCCAGGGCCGGGGCTGGGGCCAGGGCCAGCCTGGTTGTATCTGTGTCGGCTATTGAGATCTGTGGAGAGGATGAGACGTTGAGGGACCTGCTGTCTTCAGTTGCTTCAGGGACAGTTCAGGACAGCCCTGCTTCACACATCCATCTTTATCAGGACCCCATTTATGGCATGCAGGTAAGAGAAAAGGTTCTCCCTCCCTGACAAAGAGAACCACTACCGTTAAAGTCAATACTACTGTACTGTACTACTGTATTTGGGGGTCACACCAAAACATAGATCTTATATAATAATCCCCTTTCATTATGGATGCCGCTGAGAGAAGCATTAGATGCTCATCATTCCTTATTCAAACGCAGAATCATCCAGGACATACAACTTAGTCACGCTTCGCAGTCACAGTTACATAATGACACAGGCATTGTCACATTCAACATGTTATATTCATGTGACGTTCGTACCCTCATCCCTCTACCCTACAGCTCCGTAACCGGCGTGTGATTCACTCCCCCTCGGCCGAGCACGCCGCCTCCCTCCTGGATGCAGCCATCGCATCCCGTCGCCATGGCGCCAGAGGGATGAGCGGTGACATGGCGCCGTCCCGCAGCTCCCACATGTTCTTCACTCTCCACGTCGGACGTGCTCCGGCGGGCGGCGGCTGCAGCAGAGGTTGTCCTCTCCCTCTCTGCACGCGCTCACACGCTACATTTTTCTGTCACCTTCTTTTTATTTGGCCAACTAAGGTACCAAATACACCGACTCACCATAACACATAGTAATATTTGGCATTCTTTCATGAGTTGATGAGTATGAGTGTGCATGAATAGAAGTATTTATTTATTCATTTGTCAGTCAGTGACCGAACATAACACATTTGTTTTGAATGTGAGGAGGATTTGAATGTTGCTTAGGGACTAAGCTCTGTATCTCAAAGCTTGGAGGTTCTCTTGAAGTGTAACCCAGTCTATGCTTCTGTTCCATTTTCAACAAATCTGTCAGACAGTCTCAGTCTCTTTCATTTCCTCCTGTAATTCAATTACTGCCTCTTCTCCCTGGGATCTTCTCTTTGTTTCTCTTTTCCTCTCTTCCACTCTCCTCTGTTCTTTTCTCCCTCTCTTCTCTTCCACTCTCCTCTGTTCCCTTCTCCCTCTCTTCTCTTCCCCTCTCCTCTGTTCCTTTCTCCCTCTCTTCTCTTCCCCTCTCCTCTGTTCCTTTCTCCCTCTCTTCTCTTCCCCTATCCTCCCCTCTCCCCCTCTCTTTTCCTTTTCTTTCTTCTCCCTCACATCCTCTCTTCTCTCTCCTCCTCTCCTCTCCGTAGTGGGGGTTTACAGCAGGTTGACCCTGATAGATCTGGCCAGCAGAGTAAAGAGGTCTGGACCAGCCTTGGACGGCCTCACTGCCCCGCCCATGTCTGAGCTGGGGAACACTCTCCTGGCTCTGCTGAGTGGCAACAAGAACCTCCACAACAGGTCAGACTGGGGGCAAGTTGTCATTTAAAAGCACAGTACCTGGAATGTTATCTGGAATGCAAATATGCGGTTGTTTTTAAGGTGGTGTGTAACGAAAGTTCCCAGCTTCGGTTGTGAGGGTTCCTCCTGTGTGTCCACAGAGACAGCAAAGTGAACATGCTTCTTCAGGAGTCACTGGGGAACGGGAACTGCTGCACCACCGTGGTCGCTCACGTCTGTGACTCACCTGCACACCTACTCCAGACCCTCTCCACCATCCAGACAGCCACGCGCATACGCAGGGCACAGAAGAAGGCCAAGGTCTGAGCACAGACTCCTTTCTTTGTTTCTGCCAGTATCGTGTTTTGCCTGGTCATTGAACTCATAAAATCTTGTCATTGAATTTTATTGACTAATTTAATTTAATTTAGAGACTATTTTCCTTTCACACAGCATTCTACTTCCTGCTCTCCTAATGGGCGGAGCCTGAGCAGAGAGAGGCGATGCGGTCGTTCTTTATCGCTCCGAGCCTTCCATTCTACGAGCGAAGTGGATATAGACCCACCCATCCTCCGTTTCCATGGCGACCTGGACGACCACTCCAGCAGTGACCAGTCCTGTGACACGGTCATCCACGTCAACTTTGATGGTTCTGTGCAGTCCAGCCAGGACCGGACCCAGGGCCTAGTGGAGTTTGTACCCATCATTCCCTCCCTCCACCAGGGGAAGACTGAGCTAGAGGACTCGGAGTTGACTTCACTTCTGAAGGAGCTTCTCAGCTTCTCTCGGCCAGACGTGGAGAAGAAGAAGAAAAAGGATCAGGAACAGGAGGTGACCAAACAAGAAGTCCTCTCATCTCAGGGAGAAGGGAGCGAGCCTGAGAGAGATTGTCTGAAATGTGACACGTTTGCAGAGCTACAAGAAAGACTGGGCTGCATTAATGGCAGGGAGACAGACCCCTCAAAAGTCTCATCAAACGCACCTTCTGTTAATATCACAACAGGGTCTCACAAGGACCTGAGCCAGACAGATACCTCATCGGAGAAACAATCCTCCTCCCTGGATGTCAGCCGTGGTGAGATCAGTAACGAGGCCCCAGCCAGTGAGAAGGTGTCAGATGTCAGTTTCCCTGGAGATAGCTTCCAGAGGGAGGACTCGGGTCTTTATGACTGCGAGGAAGGCAGTGCAGCCAGCTCCAGTGAAGACCAGCCCAACCCCCCAGGTCCTGTCCTCCACCACACCCAGAGCCCCCATCTCAACGCCAGCCTGCCTCCCCAGCACCATGAGGGGCACAACCCCATCAGCACCACCACCCCCAGCTCACTCCCTCTCACCCTGGGGCCCCCAGGAAGTAAAGAAGGCTTTGAGGGTACGGATTGGCTGAAACCTGAGATGAGGCTCTCGCCAGCTGGCAAGAGCTCCCCCGTGTACCCCTCCTCTCTCTTCTCCCCTGCCACACCCTTTTCCACCTCCTCCCCTTTCCTGGCTTCCAGCACTCTCCTGGGGGACATCCTACCCCAGCTACCCACAGAAGAGCTCAGGGAGATGAAGGCCACCATCACGGTCACGGTTCAGCAGCCGCTGGACACGACCGGGCAGGATGAGCTGGTGTTCACCATGGTGGAGGAGGTGACCATCACAGGAGGTCTGGAGAGAGGGAGTCGCGGGGCCGTTGTCAGGACCAGGACCGCCCAATCATCTGCTCCGGTTCAAGGATCTGCTGGCACTCGACCAATCAGGATCATCGGTAACGTCAGTGCGGATGTGGCTACTGACCGGTCTCTCATCAAGGTTGTGGAGCCTGCTGCTGTTGATCACCGGGCTGCTGGAGATGTGACTTCCACACCGGCTCGGCAGAGAGCAGAGAGGAGGGCCTTGCCCTCCTTCATCAACCCAACACTTAGTGACCTGACATGGGCTGGTGATGTCGAGCTCAGTCACGCAAGGAATCCTAGTGGAAGTATGGCAGAAGAAGAACCGTTATCTGGACTGCAACAAGGTTGCAGAAAGGGCTGGTCTACAGAGACATCTGGAGCTGTGGCTAATGTAACTCCCGAGAAACAGCCCAGAACAAAGCCTTGGAGCACGGTTAGGAGCTGTGGAGAAGCTGTTTGCCATTATGACACACTAGAGAACAAAGCCCCATGGAAGACTCACTACACAGATAAGCCCCACTCCAGAGGCAGAGAGCCAGTTCACTCCCCCAGTATCCCCAGGAGGTTCAGGGACAACTGTGACATTACCCCAGAGAAACTCCCAGAGAATCGGTTACCTGGTTACCTGGTTACCATGCCAACTACCTTGAAAGCAGCAAGCCTGCCAAGGGGTTGGCATGATGTGACCCAACCGGAGAGCCAGACTGAAAGAGGTGACAGTCATGTGACCGAGGACTTCAGGGATAAGATGGCATCAGCCTTCCCCTTCAGCCCAGGCGCGACCCTGGAGAGACACACTCCCAATTCGCTGTCCCCTGCTGGGCAGCGCCGGCGTAAGGACAGCTTCCCCTTCTCCCCTGGGAAGAAACACAACAACACGGAGCACATGCAGAGAACCAACAGCGTCCGGTGTAGCCAGGCCGACAGCCCCCTATTCGAGAAGCCAAAGCCATCCACACTGAGTGCAAGTCCAGATCCAAGGAGCAGCGCTGGAAGGGTGAGGTCTCCCATGGAGGAGAGCAGCAGGCTGTTCAGTGCTAAGCTGGAGCAGATAGCCAGCAGGCCCAGCTCCTCCCTGGACTTCCACACTCTGGATGGAGGCAGCAGCACCACCTCAGTCAGCTCCAAGGGAAGCCATGAGGGGGAGTCGTCCTCCTCGTCGTTAGCCCAGGCTAGCAGGAGTCCGCGGAGGTCTTCGAGGTCCAGTGACCCCTCCGCCTCCCCGACTCAGTCCCCCAAATCCAGCCGATCCCGACTCTCTGCCGTGGGGAAGCTGATGATGTCCAGCCCCAAGGTGCGCAGGCTGTCTAGCCCCAGCAGCAGGAACCTGAACTTCTCCCCCAGAGCCCTGCGGCAGAGTTCCAACCGCAGCACTAGCCTGTCCCCAGATGCTAAGGCCCCTGAGCAGACTCCGCCCTCCTCACCGCTGGCCGCACGCGCCTGGAGCCAGAGCCAGAGCCCCCGAAGAAGCTCCACCAAGTCTCCTGTTCACATCATCAATGGGCGCATCTCTGAGATCCTGAATCTGGGCAGCGACCCTGCCCCCCACCCCGCCTCCAACACCGCCTCAGGAGGGATGGACTTGGACAAGAAGGCAGCTTTGCCCTCCAGGTCTAATACTACTTAAACTTTCCCAAAATATTCTAAGCGGCAACACAGCTGCATGTAACCACTTGACATGTTTAAGTAAATCCATCATTCCAGTGTTTAGAGTGTACCTACTATCCATGTCCTCTCTATGCGTTCTAAGGCTGATAGTACGGCCTGGTGCGGTTCAGCCTTGCTGGTTATGTCACTCCATTCCTTCATCACTCCTCACAGAAGTCATTTCTCATTTTCACCCGAATGTGTCTCTCTTCTTTGCTCTCAGGTATCCAGGAGAGGGGCTGACCTCTCACCCCTTGGCCTTCCCGGTGCCCTCGCCCTACAGCCAGGTGACGGCTCCCCGCCGGCCTGGGCACCTGAGCGGGCACACCAGCGATGCCACCAGCGTACTGAGCGGCGAGTTGCCCCCAGCCATGGGCCAGACGACGCTGCTGTACAACAGGAACAGCGTGGTGAGCAGTGGTTATGAGAGCATGGTGAGGGACAGTGAAGCCACAGGGAGCAGCACCTCCAACAGAGACTCGCTCAGCAGCGACCGGAGCTGCTCTCTGGGCAGCGCGGCAGCACGCAGCGGCCGATCTGCACGCAGGAGAGGCAACACAGGTGAGGACTGGAGCGGAGGGTAGAGTACAGTGGAATAGAATGTGATAGAATAGAACAGAATGGAATGGAACATGTTACAATTGAATGCGATATGACAGACTGGAATGCAATAGAATGTGTTAAAATGGAATAAACAGAATGGAATGGAATTAGAGTTAAAATGGGTCAGAATTAGTCTGAGCAAGTGTGGATGATGGCACTCTGCACTGGTTAGCATGTTTGGTTTGATGTGTCCTGACGTGGCCAGGTGCAGACTGTACCCAGGTGGTAAGCAGGAAACAAGCTGCCTGTGTCAACATCAGACATTATTCACGTGACATGAGAATGAACAAAAACAACAAGGACATCAAACATGGTTGTTCCTGTCCTTGATGTGTCTAAACACACACTTCTGAACACACAAACAAACACAGGAAGCAGAGTCATGCCTGTGCCCCCCCACACACAGGCTCCCACCAACGGCGTCCGTCCCATGATGCCCCCCTGTCCCTGCGGAGGTCTGCCAGCGGTCCCAGAGGCCGCTGGGTGGACCGGGGCATCCCTGAGGCCTACGAGATCAAGGTCTATGAGATCGACGATGTGGAGAAGCTGCAGAAGCGAGCGATGCAAGGAAAACAGGTGAGACACTACCAGAGATGCATGACTCCTTTTCCCACTTTGAAAGGTTGAAATGTGTTTATGTGCGTATATGTGTGTATATATACTATATATTGGTGTGTATATATACTATATATGTGTGCGTATATAATGTATATGTATGTATATATACTGTATATGTGTGCGTATATACTGTATATGTATGTATATATACTGTATATGTGTGTGTATATATACTGTATGCATGTGTATATATACTGTATATGTGTGTGTATATATACTGTATATGTGTGTATATATACTGTATATGTGTGTGTGCTGACAGGGGATCGGCAGCTTCAGCGCCAAGCTCAAGTTCCTGGAGCAGCGGCAGCAGCGTATCTCCCAGGTGCGAGGCCGCTACCACAGCCTGAGGAGGGAGCTGGAGCTGGCCAAACACAACCTGATGCTGAGGCCAGGCCTCTGGACCCAGGAGTGTGAGTACACATGGTTCAAAATGGGCTGGTCACATTTGAAACAAAGTGGTGAAATGTCTGAATTTGTTTTCGTTTGTGTAGTGATGTAGAGTTGTGTTGCATTTTTAAGAATTTCTCTCTGAGTAAGTTTGTGCTTTCTGTTGTGTTTACAATTGACATTGTCTGGTTCATTTACATTAGGCCCCATGTTATTAGTGTGTCCACAGTCAGTTCAACAGAAGATCAAGGAGCAGATGTTTTCAGTTCTAACAGTAATTAAGGTGTTCAGAGCCAAAGAACATCCTGTTTTTGACTGGTATGTGTGTTTTATGGTCTTGTGTGTGTATGGTGTGTGTGTGGTTCATGTATGGTGTATATGACATGGTGTGTCTATTTTGTGTACGGCGTATTTGTGGTTTGGTGTGTGTGGTATGTGTGGTATATGTGGTGTGTGGGGTTCAGTCGACCTGTGGCAGACGTTCGAGGTGGACTCCCTGGAGCACCTGGAGGCCCTGGAGCAGGTGACGTCCCGGCTGGAGCGCAGGCTCAGCCTCTGCAAGGCCAGCGTCATGATCGTCACCTGCTTCGACGCCGCCAGCAAGCGCCGGACCAGGAAGAGACGCCACGCTCCACCGGAGCTGCCAGGCTTCCTGGGAATCTGAACCGACGACGTCTGCTGGTGTTCTTGTGAATAGGGGTAGGAGGACAGTCTGAAGGAGGAATGGGGGGGGGGGGGGCAAGAGAGGAAGGTTTATTAGTTTCAGGGTATGGTGTTTGATACCAGCAGACCACTGGTATCTTTTAAAGTCTATTTGGGGCTGGAGGATCTGGTTGAGGAGAGTTGTGTAGCTAACCTAGACCTGAGTCTAGGCCTGCAGGGTCTAGATAATAGAGAAGGTGGTAAGAACAGAGAAGTGAGAGAATATCCCAAATAGAGCCAAGTTTTGTACTATTTTTGGTGCTTATCTGACTTCCACTTGAAAAGGGTGTCTAACGTAGTCCAGTTGTGAACAGTGTTTTGAACGTAGTCCAGTTGTGAACATGTCTCTTCTCTTTGTTACTGTTGTGTGAGAAGGGAATGAAATCACTGTCTTCAAAGAAACCACAAAGCACTCACTGAACTGGGGACTTGAATGATGTATGCTCTGATGCATTTGTGATCAATACTCACTGGTTTGGAAAAGGATCAATGTAATCAGATACAGTACACACATGTATGCATTTCATGCACAAACACACACGCAGAGTCAAACTGGCAGATAGAAAAACACACAGAAAATGATACGAACACACACTCATTTGCCGTCTTGGTTGTGAATCATATTTATAGCATGCTTGTGAACTCTGTAAACTTCACTTCCTCCTATCTGTATGTGTAATGCTGCGGGCTTTCAAAATTAAAATAAAAATTGTGAAGTTTTATACATTTTTTATACCTAGTTTCTTTGTTCATGACACATTAGAAGAACTAGGTAAACACATATATTATTAATACCAATGCATTTTAAAGCACCATTGGAAGCATCCGAAGCGAGACCACGATATTATGACGGAACACATTAGATTTATCTGTTACATTGGATGTTTTACTGTAGGGGGATAACGAGGACATGCAGTCAAAGAGAGTTCAACTCTAAAGGTAGCCCATTACCAAGTCAACCTCATTACACACACACGCACACGCACACACACACACACACACACACACGCTCATATTGAAGCCCCCGTCTCCGTTTCTGCTCTACTTCACCATCATTAGGCGAATCAGAAATCTTTTAAAAAGCAGCAGATTTTTTTTGTTGAGAAATGAAAACACTGGGCTCCTAAATTGGACAGTAGGAATGGAGCGCATGAATTATACATTTAATAGGGAATCAATTGCCAGGCTAAAGGTAAACATTGGCATTCCATCATAAAATGCTTACCACCATGGACTTTGATAACTACACCAGTAACTGACATGACTAACTCGAAAGGAATTGCTTCGGTGTTTTCACATTCATTTCAGATTGTGCGCATCGAGTCTTCGTTTAGGTTTAGGTTTTATTTGGGATATGCGAAATGGTTAGTAGCCCATAAAAGCGCGTTTACAGCTAGATTAGAGCAAGTATCGTCCACTTGCCAGAAGATGGCACCATCGACTATTTTATGAAATAAATAAATTACATCTGCTATGAAAGCATATGGGAACAGAAAATGCCCGGATAGGGTCGTAAACAACCATGGAACCGCATCGTGAAGAGCATCGCCCACTACCACTGTGGACAGATTGAGGTTTCTGATTTGATTGTGTAGGCGACATCCGGAACGCCACGTCCCGGGACGTCGGGGGTTTAGAATAGAAGAGATAGTCAATCAGATGCTAATGGGAAATCTCCAAGACATCGCAAATCAGTGTGAGTACTGATGCATCCATTGATTGCACACGAACAGATGTTGGATTTCATATTCCGCCTTAAACCTAAACAATCAAAAGACAAATAATCTTGATAACTAATTGACACATTAGTCTACTCTTTTATGTTACATTTTGTAACACACTTCTGTATGCATGAAAATTATTAAATAGTTAAGGTGTTGGCTGGACCAAGTCAAAGCTGATGTCCCTTGCCCTGATTACGAATCTGGTTTGAATGCTAGGCTGTTCCACCATCCCAGACTGCAAGCACATGTTCACTTTAAACTCCAGTTTAGTTACTTCTGTTGGCTACGCTCTTCTCACTCACACGCCTGTTGACCAGTGCGCAAAATTATTTTTTTGAGTTTGGGATAATTTCACCTCGGGGGTAGAAGAGATTCTTGTCCGTTAAACACAGAATCAACGACCCTACGTTCCAGATGTGCATCCGCAGCAACAGCAACATTGAATTCATGTGTCGCTGCGGTTGCTTGCACTCCTCACGAAATTGCCATAGTGTTCACGCGGGCGTGATAATCATAGGGTGAATGCAGCGTGTTAGACACGAAGCACTTCGTATGACTCACTGTTCTACGCTTCTTTTATTTTGTCGCGCAAATCCTAACTCAGGAGGACACGTTCACATTCCATGTTCCAGATCTGCACCCTCACATGACTGGTATTATGCCCCATTTGGAGTCACCCTCTGCTCCTGTTGCAAATGGCACGCAGTGGTGTACATACCCTGTGACCATCTATGCTCGAATGTAGCGTATTGGATGTGGATGCGATGTTCATGTTCTCGCAGTGAGGGCTAGGCAAGCACCTTAGCCTATATCCTGGCTGGCTGTAAGAGTGCTGCGTTGGTGATGTAACATGGCTGTTACAGCACTGCACTATAAGAACAAAACACTTTCATTCAACCCAGATTCATTTAGAACAGACATGGTATTTTCTGTCTGCCTGGAGGGAAACTGTGGTTTTGACAGAAGACCATCTGTCTCCATTCAGCAGACTAACTCTGGTTCTTCTCATACTAGTTAGTCCTAACTGAATGACCACAGTGAGGAAAGTATTGTACAGTACCAGGTCGCTGAGAATGACATGCTAACAGTGTGACACAAAAACATTATCAGTAACACTATAATCATCGTAACACTAACATTAACCACAAACTGCCATACAGGGTTGATGAAGTGTCTGTCTGTCTGTCTGTGTGTCTGTCTGTCTGTCTGTCTGTCTGTCTGTCTGTCTGTGTGTCTGTCTGTCTGTCTGTCTGTCTGTCTGTCTGTCTGTCTGTCTGTCTGCATATCTATCAATCTACAGTGATCTGGAGAGAGTGAAGACACTAGCTCCTTGATGACCTGCTTGGTGTTTTAATGGATAATACTGTGGTAGCCAAATTACAAGACAATCTCAAGTGGATGAGACTGCACAAGTACGAAGAACTACAAATCCCACCCTCTCTGGTTTCATGAATTGTAGTTACCACAAGCAATGCTTCCACTCAGGATGGACCAGTTTTAATTCTTGACACAGTAAGAACCCAATCCCAGCATTCCAGTGGGTCTCATCTTCAGACTTAAGCTTTGACCCAGAGAAAGACCACAGGAGGGATGGGGAACAAAAGCAGTGTCTCAAACCGAGGCACTGTGACTGGGCCTGCTCAGGGAGGTGATGGCAGGTCTGTGGAGGTCATTCCAGGTACGGAGAGAGTGATTGTAATGTTGCGTGATTTGATCACTTTTAGAAAATCATGCATCATTTTAAATGCAGAACAATAATAAAATACAAACTTGACTTTTGAAACTACTGTAGAATGACAGCATTAATTACTAATTTATTGAAACGCAAAACTGTTATGAACTGTTTTATTGTCACTTTCCAAGGGGACAGACTTAATGCGCTATGTGTGTGTGACGTGTCTGTTCTGGTTGTGTCTTCCAGTAGGTCCCCGTGGAGGGCCCAGCCCTGAGCTGTTGGCCTCCCTACAGACCCTGGGGGAACACAGCGACCACGCCCTGCTGCCCCAGTCACTGCACCAGGTAGGTATCTGTGTGTTTGTATGTGTGTGTAACCTGCCCCATTGTAAGAGCTAGATTTTCCGTGGCACAGCTGGTGAAAGCGGTGGTTATAGAAGTGGTCCTTGCAGTTAGAGATCAGAGGATTCACTGGGTTCAAAACCTGGAGTGAATGAGATCAAAAGGACTTTCTGATGGGTGACAGAGTGACATCTGTGATGTGTGTGTGTGAGAGAGAGAGAGAGAGAGAGAGAGAGAGAGAGAGAGAGAGAGAGCACATTTTACAGAGACACAAAGAAATAGAGAGGGAAAGAGAGACTCTGAGAGTCTCTGAGCTCTGTTTTTGTTATTTCTATGAGTCGGCTATAAATAGCTATAAAAGCCTTATTTAACTCCGTCTGCAGGTCATGAAACAGGTCTAACTGTACAGTTCCTGAGCCCCAAGAAAGCAGAGAATGGGCTTGTCTCTGCTTCACATGAAAGTCTTGTACTCGGATCCTAGTTTGATAGCTATTGGACCAGTGACAGAAGAGCTAGCTAAGGATAATATAGAATACACAAAGAGATGAGACTTCCACGCTTACCAATATTGTAGGCCCGCATTAAGTCCCCCTATATACCAATGAATGCAGTCCATTGTTTGAATGGATTTTTGTGGATATTCCATCAAAAAAATCATTGTTCTTTGTAAGAGAGCATGTTCAGGATGATGTGGATCAAGTCAAGGTTTGCCTTGGTAGAAGCGTAACAGGGACACACCTGTGAGAATGAGCTACTTGTTATGGTTACTTGTAAAGGTCACAGTTCTGTATTTAATTTCTCATCTGGGTCTTACGAACAAGACCTCTGGGTCTGATGATGATAACCTTGTTGTTATGTGAAAACTGCATGTGGTTAAACCTGATTGTTGAAGTTGGCCATTTGTGATAAGAGTTAAGCTCCAGTATACTTAGAAACATGCAGAAGTAGAAATATGCCTATAAGACTGAGCCATATCACCTGACTTCATCAGGACCATGTGACAGGGTAATGTGAAGTTAAGATCTATGTCTTTTATGGAATGTGGAGCTCTGTCATGTGATCTTGGTCTTGTGTATAACAATCTGCCTGTGAAAAATACCTAGATAATATTGTGATCATATCACCATGAGGAACAGCCCTATGGAAACCTTCTTTAAAGTTAAATTAAAGTCATACTGACTTGGCTCTGCTTCCAGACATACTGCATATGTCCTTCAAACCCAGTGGATAATGTACAAATGCATGTGATGATTACATGTTTGGTTTGAGTAAGATGCAGATATGTGTCAGTTCCACTGTGAACCAGTTTTGTTTCCTCTTCACAGATTGCTGAGGCCTACTCCCTTGAAGAGGACTGTATCCTCTATACTTTAAGTTGAAACTTTTCCTGCTTCTATTCAAACAGTTTAAGTTACTGGTGGAACATAAGTTTTCCAGAGAAGTGACAGCGATTCAATGACAAGTCTATTGTGTGACAAAGAACAGGGACTGGTTTCCTGGTCCTGTCCAGACGAAGGTTTCCACTCAAGCGTGTTGCAGAAGTGCAGTGTAACATTCCAGTGTAAGAGAGGGGTTTTCTTCCTGCTGTGTCTGTTCTCTCAGGGACTCCCCAACAGTCTGTGCTTCTCTTTCTTCCAGCCCTGCCTCTGACTTGTGTGTACCTCCAGCCCTGCCTCTGACTTGCGTGTACCTCCAGCCCTGCCTCTGACTTGTGTGTACCTCCAGCCCTGCCTCTGACTTGTGTGTACCTCCAGCCCTGCCTCTGACTTGTGTTTAAGGCGCCTCGCCTATTCGGGCTGTTGCCACGGTAACCGCACCACAAGGCAGAAAGCGTCACGTTAGGAGAGTTACAGATAGACATGTTGAGAGTGCACGCAGATAAAAGGGAGGAGGGGGGAGGGGAGGAGAAGAGACAGAACATTTCTGTAGTTCTTTGCTGTGTTTGTGTCCTTAACTCCTGGTTGTATCAGACCCCTGGGCGGTCCAGTTCCTGCAGTTGGAGAGACTATATCACGAACGCCTGTTGTCCAATCTCGCCGCCCTGCAGGAGAGCTGGGGTACTGTAGTCTAATCGCCTTGTAGAGCGACCGCCATCCCAGGAGATCCATCCCCAGCGATCAGCTAGACCAACATAGTTAATATGACTACACTGACTTGTCTGTGAATGTGTGCGTGTGTGAGAATGTGTACGTGGGCAAGTGTGTGCATTAATGAGTGTGTAGGCGTGTGCTTGTGTGCGCGTATGAATGTGTGTGTGTTAGAGTAAGAATGTGTGTGGGCACTTGTGTTTCAGTGCATTTGAATGGTTTCCTCTCTGTCTTCAGAAAGCCAGAGCAGGCAGAGTGCCAAGTCTCTGAGTCGATCGTCACTTGAGCCCAACAGCATTGGTCAGGAACACATAGATGTTCTGAGCAAGATCTGCAGGACCCACCAGAGGTGAGAACCTTCTGCACATCATCCTCTGGAACAATGTGAGGCTGTTCCAGTGGAAGATTACCACTTTCTAGTATTCAGTTCTAGAATTCTAGGAAACAGTTAACCAAAGTTGCACTTAAGTGGCTCATAAAGAACATATAACAAGGGGATTTGATCACTTGAGCTCCAGAGAGGATCAAAGGTAATTGAACAACAAAGGCAGACATAGACTGAAGCTCATCCTTGTTTCCTATTGAGTCCTGTTTCATTTACTAGAGTTAGGTTTATTTTTGTGAGATAATTCCCATAAAATCATCAGATGTAAATTCTGCTTTTGATAGGATTCTATTTAGTCCAAGTCATAAACACAGACTGTTTAAAAAAAAGTCTGTAGCTGTGCCCTGTCCATGCTGCCTCTTATACCAGGGCTTTCATGCCATTAGTTGGAGATTGACTCAGCTGGAAACCAGATGCCACTTACTGTAGAGGCCTGCAGTCATAATAGCTTTTAAATATGTGAAATCAAATGCCTTCGAATGCTAACTGTTACCATGCCTGACCTCTCTCTCTCTCTCTCCTGCTTTCTCTCTCTCACTCTCTCTCTCTCTGCTCCATCTCTCTGTCTGTGTCTCTCTTTTGGTCCATCCCTTTCACCTCTGGTACATTTCTCCTCCTCTGTCGTTCTTCTGTTTCTCTACCAGGACAACACTCAGTGCACAAGTGGTAAGATACCCCCCTCATCCTTTACCTCCTGCATCACACTGAGCAGTGACATCACTTTGAAGATCACTCTCTGATCTTAAGCCACATCAGTATTAGACCTGTGCTTCTTGTCACGTGACTGGTTGTTTTCAGCAGAGTATGGCAGATGCAGTTCTGAAGGACATCTCAAACACCAGGGGGCAGTGTGGCAGCAGGCAGGATGAGGAGGAGGTCAGAGAGAGAGAAGCTGAAGTCACTTCACATGAACCAGACCAGGAGAGGAAGGATGAGGAGGAAGGAGGAGGGGAGGAGGAGGAAGAGGGTGAGGAGGGCGAGGAGGAGGAGTGTGAGGAGCCAGGAGAGGAGAGCCCGGAGGAGGAGGTGCTGCTGGAGTGGCCCGCTGGTGTTCCCCAGGCCTCGGTCAAGGGCCTGGCCAAACTATCCTACGAGGAGGGGGTGAGGAACACTGTCACGATGACCATGGCCTCTGTCTTCCTTTCTCTGTCTCTCTTCTCTCTCCTAATCTTTTTACTTTCTCTCTTCGTCTCTCTTCTCTCTCCTGCTCTCTCCTCCTCTCTTTCCTCTCTCTCTCTGTCTCTCTCCTGCTCTCTCTCCTCCTCTCTTTCCTTTCTCTCTCTGTCTCTCTCCTGCTCTCTTTCTCCCCCTCTCTTCCCATTCTCTCTCTGTCTCTCTTCTTTCTTGTTTTTCTTCTCTGTGTTTCTTTTTTGGGAGGGGGAACAAACATTTGCTGAGATGATTTCCATTTCTCTCCAGTGAGGTTCCCAACAGACCCAAGACACTTTCATCTTACAAAAAGTCTTGTTACTCGAACTCCAATAGGACTCAAACGCTCACAGTGTCAGGAACTACAAAGGGAAAGTAACCTCTTAAAACCAGCTCCTGAACATCTTGGCTCTAGCAGACCCCTATGTACCCCTCTTCCTAGGAAGTTGGTCTTGGCAGATCCACAATCTCAGTAATCAGCGAGTTGGCTAGACGTGTGTTTGTTTTAGCTGGGCCACACCCAATAAAAGTAGATGACCCAGGGAGATTTGAAGGCAACTAAGGCTGTGATGTCAGGGAGAGACCTCAACAGCCATCCGTAGAGTTTAATGTGTAGAGTTGTAGAATCTGGGAGTTCTAGGTTTGGGTGTGGACTTACATTTTTCAGTGTTGGATGCAATCTGTTCACTTACAACATTCTGGAAAAAGGACAGGAAAAACATGATATCTATTGAGAAATAGGAGTGTCATTACTGACGCTGACCCTTACCCAGACTGTAAATACAAAGCATACTGAAATCAGGAATGAAAAGAGCACACCACTCCTTAGCAGTCCATGTCTGTGGTCTAGTTTAGCAGCCAGTCTGCCTTCCAGGTCCTCATATCCTGGGTTGACTGTGGATGTGATTACATCTGCAAGTCCACTGAGTCTTTGATCCATGCATATTGACCTTCTGCAATTAATACGGTGGATATTGCAGAAATGTCAGGGTGAGAAATGTCCTCTGGCCGCTCAGGGCCATGTCAGACATTCGATTGCTCCGATCTGTTTTCACACTTCATAGCCATCATCATTTTTACTCGATGTGGCAGTGAGAAAGGTTTTCATAGTTCTTAGTTCTTTGACAGTGGCTGCTAAACTCACTCTATGATGTGTTATTGCATCTTGTCATGTGTAGAATCCATATCTTCCAGAGGGTTTGATCAGGTGGTTTGTTCTACATGTGGGAGTTCCCCTTCAGACTCACTTGGTTCTGGTTCTTTCCAGAGTTCTCCAGACGGCCTGGTGTCCATTTTGAAACGGAGACGAGCCTCTTTGGATGGACTTCCTCCCCCCGATCCTGATGTCATCAAACAGATGTCCAAGCGTAAGGTCCGCTTCTCTGAGCCAGAGGATGGCATAGACCACGGTAGGGTTCTGACACACTTACATTCACAGTCTCACACGCATACGCACACACACACACTGCAGTAAGATTCATCTTCAGTTAAGCCTCTGAGAGAACCAGGTTATATAAAAACAACAGCAGCAGTTTAAAATAATAATACCATCTGTCATGTACGTCCTTGCTGACGCTTTGCCTGTGTACGTTTCCCTCCATGCAGATGAGGTGGGCGGAGACTCGTGTCTGATCCTGCTGCTGTTGTGCTTGGTCACCGTGGTGATGAGCCTGGGTGGGACAGCGGTGTATTGTGCCCTGGTGGACTCCTACTCCAGCATCTGCACCGACTTCTCCCACAACGCCAACTTCTACGTGACTCACGTGCGCCACTTCCTGGACGAGCTGAGACGCTGGCTGCCTCTGTGGTCGTAACCAGATCCCGACAGGTCAGGAACAGGTCATGTAGAAGCTCTTGGACTCTCTCTGTCTCTCGCTATCTCTGTCTCTTGCTCTCTGTCTCTGAGAAGATGGCCGATGATGCTACTCTCTCACGGGTGAAGAGGAAGAGTGGTGAAGAGGAAGGAGATTCTACCTTGGTTTGAGGGGACAGAGACTGAGGTGGACTGGGTGAACAGGTGTATATTCAGGCATTGAGTGGGAAACAACACCTGCAGTGGTTTCATCATGGCGCCTACTTGAGTGTTCATTGATCATATTTGATACAGCCAGTGTCAATGCTTAAATGTTTCACATACACTGTTTCTCCTTGAAACAAATGATACATCAGCGATGGTCGGCAGAATTCATTTTAAAGGAGAAAGATCAACTTGTACCACTCAAAAGTACATAAAAATGAACTGTACTGTAGCAAAATCATGTGTAGCACAGTTGAATGGGGAAAAAACACTCAAGTTGTACTTATGGCTAATGAAGAACATAAACAAGGAGAATGAACTTGGATACATTTTTATATGCACCATTACAAGGTATTGTGCAACAATGATTTTCCAGATTGAGTTTCCAGTACTCTTTCACCAAAAATCTGTATGTTTTGTACAACCTTGTCTTACAAATACCACATTCCGCATATTGAATTATACTTGAGCGGCAGACTTTTAACTGTCATTAGCTTTGGATACATTTCAATTAGTACATTATTAAAAAGTGCTAGCACATACACACAGTTAAATAAAAGTGATTGTCAGGTGAGGTAATTATTATATATTTTTTCATTATTATCAGGCAGAACTCTCAACCTTTGGAGAACGTGCATGTGTGTGTGTGTGTGTGGGTTACTGTAGAGAACGGCTCTAGATGTTCTGTGGGACAATGTAAAGTAAATCTAAACAATCCCAACAAGCGTGTATTTAAACGTGTCAACTTGGATGTCAGTGAACAAAACACAGTACTGTAAGGCTCTCTCCAAAGACTCAGGCCCATCCCACCATCAGTGCTCTGTGTTTTACCTCTTGTATAATGCCTCAAATGTACTGGCTTTATATTCTAAAAACATTGTATATTTTTCACAATCCTTTTAGTATCGTTTATTTCGGTGTATTTTTGTTTTTTATTTTCTTGCTTTTTTTGAATTGTGTACGTCTGACGTTTTACCCTACCTGACGTGCAACACTCAACATGTCTGACTCAAGTGGACTCCAGCTGGCCCCAGACAAATCAAAAATAGAGATTGGCAACCATTGTCAGAATTAAACCGCCAAAATCCCTTATAAGCATGGATTCATTCCATTGTGTTAGTCTTGTGTTTTTGATAAAGATACATCTTTTCTCCATCTAGTGCTCGAGCTTGTTGATTTGAGGCCAATGACTTGTTACTTCCTGTTGTCACTGTGCTGTGTATTGTTTACTCTCAAATGTTGCATCAGAGCAATATCAATGGAACCAAATCAGCGACATAAAGTTTTGAATTTTTAAAGGCATTTAATACTTAGTATTGAAACGTGAACACCATAACATTTTTCGTTTTGAATTCACAACTTATAAATTGAAACATGAATTCATCTCAGTGTAAAAAAAAAAAAAAAATCGGATACCAAAATTCAGTCAGGTTGTTCGAATTCATTCGAAGTAAATTTACATTTCAATTTTATAGAGGTGAATAAAAAAAATGGTATTTCAATATAAATTATTCCATGCCTTTAAAAAATCGGAAAATGTCAATGATTTACTTCCATAAATATCTTAATTGTTTATATCTTATACTATTTATGTTTACTTGTATTCTTGGATGAATATAAATTATATCAAAAAATAAATACATGTGATTTCATTATTATTGCCTGCTTCTTAGTAGTTGTAAAATCTAGGTCATGAAATGCAGTATTGGGATTTAGACGCAAGATGTCTCCGTACACCATTAAATTGCTCATTCTAATTCGAGAAGTTTCAAGTTGCCAATGCTGCAGTCGGCGCGGCTCAGAAGTCACGCATGCTGCGTAGGGATCGTGCTCTAGGTTGGCACGATTGTATAGTTGCATTGCGAGGTGAATGTCCATATAACTGAATAACAGCATATATGATGGTAAACTATTCTTTTAGCCTGTAGTTTCTGTGATACTACGTGATTTGCCCTTCATTTACAGGGTGAGCGGTAAAGCCTGCTAGTACAGCAACGATTTTTTTTTACTGTCAACTCGCTTCTACCAAGGTACACTAGATATTTATTTGCACACCGTGCTCGTTGCGTAGTCGGCTACTATAATCCTAACTGGCTGACAAGTGCGGTACCTTAATACTAAACAATGGCGCCCGTCATCTCCACTACTAGACCATACCACGTTATCATTTTCGGAGCCTCTGGTTTCACCGGGCAGTTTGTGGTGGAAGAACTAGCCCGTTGTGTCGCCGAGGGTCCAAACGGACATCTAACTTGGGCCTTGGCCGGGAGGAGCAGACCGCGGTTGGAGAAAGTTCTGAATCAAGCCGCTGAGACGCTCAGTATGAAACGGTTTATTATTACCAATCAAACAAAACAGTCATGTCCTCTACCCGCAGGTCACTCAAAGATTTAATGTCAGACATGGATTGATCACTGAGACAATTGTCATTGGCACTAGAATGTATTGATTATCACAAGTAAACAACATATTGAACTTGACCTTCTTGTCTGCATTGTCTCCTGTTGTAAAACGCGACTTTATCATTAAATTTGGAGATGGCATTTGCATTCTTTTTTTTAAACGAAGTTCCAGAAATGTTTCCCCTTGCAGTATCCAGCCTATGTTAAAGCCCATGGCAGATTATATAACTTGGTGTTATTGAATATAGTCCCTCTACCATGCATGTAGTGCTGATAACCCTGTGGTCTGCAGGTCAGCCAGATCTGAGGACAGATGTGGAGATCATTGTGGCTGATGTCTCTGAGGCAGAGTCTCTGGCCATCATGTGCAAACAGGCAGTGGTGGTTCTCAACTGTGTGGGGCCAGTAAGTAAACAACAATATAAGTGCACAACTTTTTTTTCTTAAACAATAGACCACTTAGTTCTCTAAATCCCACAGCATCTACCAGATTCAGAAACCAGTTTATGGTGTGCAATGACAAACACTTACATAGTTAGATGAAGAGCCAGTGCAAATTAAGACTGTATGTCCATATTTACATGGACTAACTTGATGTCCTGGGTATGATATGTTCTGCTGTGACTGTTTGAGTGTGAGTTGTCTTGACTCTCCATAGTACAGGTTCTATGGAGAGCCTGTGGTTAAGGCCTGCATAGAGAATGGATCCCACTGTATCGACATTTGTGGAGAACCTCAGGTAGGCTGTTTCATCACAAAGCAACTTCAGATACTATGCATGCGTATCATCACTTTAGGTGAAAGTGGAAAATAAGTAGAAAATGTATCAAATGACATAGATGGCATTGGGTTTGGTTGAGTGGCAGAGCAATTTATGGCAGCTCAAGAGCTTTGAGGTTCAAATCCTCTCTGTACGTTGCTTTGGATAAATGTGTCTTCTAAACTGGTCTGTGTTTTGTTTTGGGGGGGGTGCGGTGTTTAGTTCCTGGAGCGTATGCAGTTGGACTACCACAGCAAAGCCTTGGATGCTGGCTTGTACGTGGTTGGCAGCTGCGGGGTGGACTCCATCCCAGCAGACATGGGGATACTGTACACTCAGGACCAGTTCAAAGGTCACATGACATCACTGTTTACTGTGTGAGGGTTGTCCAAGTAAACGAGTGAAACTGTAAAACGTAGAAATCACAGTAGCAAAGCAACATGTTTATCTTTGTTTCTCCAGGAACTCTGACGGCTGTGGAAAGCTTTCTGACGATCCACACTGGCCCTGAGGTTTGCCCCCTTGACAATTTCCTACTCGGACCTTCCCTTTTGACTCCTGCAATGGAAGATGGGAGACGTAGACTTTGTATATAATCCTTATTTGTGATTGTTGGCATGTCCTGTTCCTTCAGGGCGGTTGTATCCACGATGGGACCTGGCAGTCGGCCGTCTACGGCTTTGCAGACAGAGCTTATCTGAAAACGCTGAGGAGGAAGTTTGGCCACCAGCCTCTTCCTGTAGTCGGGACCAGAGTCAAGACCAGGTGGAGTAGGGCCAACTTGTTTGGTTGGCAGACATTTGGCAGAGTTTGAAAGTTTATTGCTATATTGTTTTGGCAGTGATGGTAGATAATGAAGGAGTATCAGTGGAGGTTTTGCCTACAAATAGGACTGTGTTTATGGATGCACATCTAGACTATACTGACTGCTGCATCTGATTCAATCTCTGACTCTCACTACTTCCCTCTTTCTCTGTTTGTTTTAATGTGTACATATCTTTTGTGCACGTTAACCTGTGGGTGTGGTTGTATGTGTGTGTGATACCAGGGGTAGCCTGTTCTTCAGTAAGGAGGTAGAGCAGTATGCTGTCCCGTTCCTGGGCTCGGATGCCTCAGTGGTCAGGAGGAGCCAGCGGTTCCTCTACGAGGAGTTCCAGCAGTCTCCTGTGAGAACCTGCTCACCTGGAAACTAGCCAGCAGCACAACAGCCAGAAACACAACAACAGCTAGCAGCACAACAACAACAGCCATCAGCACAACAACAACAGCCAGCAGCACCACAACAACAGCCAGCAGCACCACAACAACAGCCAGCAGCACAACAGCAACAGCCAGCAGCGCAACAACAACAGCCAGCCGCACAGCAACAACAGCCAGCAACACAATAACAACAGCCAGCAGCACAACAACAACAACAGCCAGCAGCACAGCAACAACAGCCAGCAACAACAGCCACCAACACAACAGCCAGTAGCACAACAGCCAGTAGCGCCACAATAACATCAACAAAACAACAATGACATATCAACAGCAGCATCAACCCACTACACACCCTTCTGTCACCAGCTAGGTACTCAGGTCTATCTACCACACCTGACTGATATAGACCACTCCATTTCTCTGCACTGCAAACTGTGATCACAATGCAGTAACAGGCCCATGTCCAAGTTTGTCTAAATGTGTTTTTCCAATTTAGTCGCAACGTTGGCTCTAATGAAGCTTTCTTATTATGTCTCATTTACGCAGCTCCTTAAACAGCTGCTGCCAGTCTTGCTGTAATGATGGTGAAATGATGACTCACAAGGTGATTGATTCATGTCTTTATTTTCTCATTCTTTTCTGTCATCCCATTCCCTCTCCTCCTGCCCTCTCCTCCAGGTCCAGTACAGTGCCTACGTAGGGATTGGAGGCATTGGCAATGTGGTGAAGATGTTCTGTGGCGGCCTGTTGTTCTGGCTCATGGTCAAATTCAGCCTGGGAAGAAAACTGCTAACGACGGTCTGTATTTAAAAATAGCAATATTATTATCCACCTGCACCATGCTCCCATCTTCCTACTCCATCTCATGGACGCTACGCTTGCTAGCCCCATTAGCTTGCTATACTAGGCTCACTAAGCCCGTGTGATAGTCAAACCAGTGTGGAAGTCTCAGGGGGTAGAAAGAGGGATGTGGCATCGAGGGAATAGGTGATTAACCTCACTGATTGCAAATAATGAGCTCCTCTTGTGATTAAGCGGTTGACAGGGAGTGCTTCTGTCGTTGTTTTTAAGTTCCCTGGATTCTTCTCCTTCGGGTTGTTCACGAGCGCCGGTCCTACGAAGAAACAGGTACATGGACTTCCTCATTGTGACTTGTCTAATTTAAGAAGCTGTGAGGTGTGTCTGATACCTTGATCTAAGGTTTAATGAGGTACTTCTCATGTTGTGCATCTCTGAATGCAGGATTTGCTTATTGGAGAATATGTCTCATACTCTACAGGGTTTGTTCTCTCTCTCACACACACACACACACACACACACACACACACACACACACACGCGCACACACACACACACACACACACACACAACCCTCTGTTGTTTGTTCATTCCTCTCTCCTTATCTTTCAGATAGAAGGAACCTCTTTTTCTCTGACGTTTTATGGGGAAGGTTACACAGACGGACTAGAATCTTCTCTGCGACAACCCAACGCTAAGATCGTCACTCAAGTCACAGGAGCAGGTATTGGGCTTGCCAACTCGGTGTGATTTATCAGGTTATCTGAAAATGCATTGTGGCCAATAGTGTTAGCGTGATTGTAGTGAAGTAAATTGTGATTGGTCCACAGAGCCTGGCTACGTTGCCACCCCGGTTGCTATGGTTCAGGCAGCCATCACTTTACTGAACGAACCCCAGTCTCTTCCCATGGGGTAGGTGGAGGTTCACTTCTTACCTGTTTAACTTCCACATTTTGAATCCTCATAAAAGTGAGTTTCTTCAACTCTCCTTGTCTTGTTCTGTCACACTTTCCCTTCCACTCATTCTTACCTCCTCTCTCACATCACCCCCTCCTCTCTGTCACTGTCTCTGTTGTCTCTTCCTTTTCCTCCTCCTCTTTCTCACTCTGTAACCCACTTTCTTTGTGTCTACATATTTTGCTCTCTCACCTACCTCTCCATGTCTCTCACACGCACCCTCTCATCCACACCATCACCCCTCACTCTCTCCCTCTCCTCCCTCTTTCTCTCCCTCTTCTCTCTCTCTCTCTCTCTCCCTCTCTCTCTCTCTCTCTCTCTCTCTCTCATATTGTCTATATATCTCTCTCTCATATTGTCTGTATCTCTTTGCTTTCTAGAGGAGGAGTGTACAGTCCAGGAGCAGCGTTTGCCAAGACAACTCTCATCGAGCGTCTTAACAGACATGGCCTCAAGTTCTCAGTCAAGACTGGCTGATTGTCTCCCCTCCAGAAGCCTGTTAACCCCCCCCCCCCCCCCCCCCCCCCAAGCCAGGGCTGTCTAACCCTGCTCCTTAAGACCCCTCCCCTCTCCTCCACTCCAACCCTGCTAACCCTCAAGGAGGGTAGATCTCCAATGGACAGCTATGTCCTAAAGCACTGATCCTTCTAGTTTGACGGAGAATGTCTTTTCAGTGTTGTGTAATAGACTGGAGGGGGTATATCAACATCAGCTTTAAACGGATAAACATATAGTTCTGATCCGTAGCTGTTTCCCTTCAAGTTTGACTGGGAAGATCGTCTGTGAATGTTGCCAGTTCAATCTGACGTTGGCAGGTTTATGCCCTATTTAATTAAAAGAATTTGCATTATGACTTTAAATCGAACTATAAATAGCATTGTAATAGGTGTCTGTGCACATCGTCAGTTGTACATAAATAGACAGCTTCTGTTCCTGGTGTTTTTACTTGTGAATTAGTCCTTGACCCAGATCAGAGTACTTCAGCATCCAGGAAGAGCTGTGAGAGTGGTCTGGGTACTGCCAGGAACACTCGACTCTGGGCCTGTGTGTGATTAGAGGGTTATGTTTTCAACACTCAGACTGAGCTTAAGAAATCTCATGATGGAGCTTTGTGTAAATGTCCTGTTTGGTTTTGCAATGCTTGTAGCTGAGCCTTAATGAACAACATACTAACACACACAAAATATATTTGGTGAAATATTGGTTGTTGTAGATATTTATAAATGGACTATGATGTTGGATTAAGTAATTTTGAAATATGGAGATGGTTTATGCCCCATATTTCCCCCTTGTCAATGTTATTGTGATTATGATTGTATGCAATAAAAATTAGCTTTAGAAAAAGTCACAAGCATTTATGGACATAATGATGTTGCTTTTTGTAACAAACGAAAAACAACAGCAGCCAATAGTGAACGGTGACTTGTGTAAGTTATGTGACTGGTTGAAGTTTCCTTCTGCCCACATGAGCATGCAGTACATCTGGACTTCCACTAGGTGCTGCTGTTTGTCCAACAACACCCGTCCAAATATTTACACGACAGAAAACCAAGATGACAGTAGAGGTCATTTGCCAGTGAGGGTCGTTCATATTGTTATGCGGTAATTAAAGGGCCATGTATAGGGGTTCCGGGCAGTTTGTTTGAGGTGATGAAGGTTACCGTGGTGGAGGGGATGATAGGAGACAAAAGGAGATCAAGGTTACAGAGACCTAGAGGCCGTTCTCTAGCTCTGTGACTCAGCCTCTCTCTGCTCTCGTTCCTCCCCCTACTTAACTACACGCTAACCTGTTCTACCACCTCTCACTCTTCCACCCTCTCCACTTCCTCCATCCTCTCTCCTTAACCCCCCACCCCCTCACCCATCCTCTCCCTCGACATCCCTCTAAATCTTCCCCTGTACTATATGTCACTGGGGATAAAACCATCTGATAAATAAATACATTACAGAACCTCTCCACTCTCCATCTAGCCACACAATCAACAGCAGATATCTAAGCATGGAAATGCATTACTAAACCTTTGCCTGCTTTCAGCACTGCACTGGGAAGATGGACCGGCACTTTGATTTGATCAAATATCACATACTGTCGCGTAATTCCTGTGTTTAGCAGCTCTTAACTACAGGGTGTTTGCTAAAGCTCTGCGACGTGCACTTTTGCCCTGCGTGGCTTTGTGTTATGTGAGAGAGATGAGAGAGAGGAAGGTTAAGCTAGAATAAGAAAGAGACAGAGATGGAGCGCCGAGAGGAGAGAGAGACACAGGGAGGGAGGGAGTGGAAGAGAGACGGGGGTGGGTGGGGGGTGTGTGTGGGGGGGTGAGATTGCAGTGGTTTCCCTATGCAGAGCCCCACCCCACTATCCCTCCCCCGCATGCCCGCCATTGTGACTCTGCTGTTACTCAGGCTTGCAGCATCCCTTATCTTCCTCAACTATCCTCTCCAGCTCCTCTCCTCCTCACCTCCCTCTCTCCTTCTCTTTCTCTCTGCTTCTCTCTCTTCCCTCTTTCCCTCTCCTACTTTTTCCTCTCCTCTTTATACTCTCCTCTCCTTCCTTATACTCTCCTCTCCTCCTTATACTCTCCTCCCCTTCCTTATACTCTCCTCTCCTTCCTCCTACTCTCCTCTCCTTCGTCCTACTCTCCTCTCCTTCGTCCTACTCTCCTCTCCTTCCTTATACTCTCCTCTCCTTCCTTATACTCTCCTCTCCTTCCTCCTACTCTCCTCTCCTTCGTCCTACTCTCCTCTCCTTCCTTATACTCTCCTCTCCCCTCTCAACTGATCGGTTTCTCTGCCAGTACACAGCCCAGTGACTCCACCCTACATCATTCAGACGCAGGATATTTGGAGTCGGCTGCAGTGCAATCCCCATCAGTGCCCCCGTCTCTCCCTGCACTCCTCCTCCCTTTCTCCTCCCACATTCTCCTCCTCTCTTTCTCCTTCTACACTCTCTGTCTCCCCATCCCTTTCTCTCCCTCCATCTCTCCATCTCCCTCCGTGTCACTCCATCCCCTGTCTATTCCTCTCCCATGTCTCTCCCTTTGTCTGTCTCTCTTTGTGTCTCGCTCTATACTTTCTCCCTCTTACTCCCATGCCCTTTTTCAATTCCTCCCTTTCATCCACGCACAGATTCATCCCCTCCCTCTCTTCTCGCTTTCACTCCCTGCTTTCCTCTGCTGTGTGGTGGTGTGTGCATGTGTGTGAATGGCTCGTGTACTGATAGCACAGCACAACCTTACATAAGCCTCCTCCCCCCTCCTCTACCACTCTCCCACCCCCCCCTCCATCGGTCTCCCTCTCTCTCCTCCCCTCCACCCCTGCTCTCTCCTCCCCTTGCCATCTCGCCCTTGCTCCGTCTCATTCTCCTCCCCGCCTCCAACTCTCTCCTCCCCTCCCTCCCTCCCTCCCTGTAAATGCTGGTCTGGTAGATTGTATTGCGAAGCGAGCCAGTCTAATTCTAGAAGCTATGTGCAGACGCGACCTTCACTCCGGCCCTGCCAGCCATTGAGACCATGAATACAATCAGCTCCACCAATATACACCTGTTCATGAGGGCTAAAAGGGCCAGACAGGCACTCAAACTGTGTGTATGTGTTGCTGACTCCACTAAGTATGCCTGTCCTATATCTGTCACCATCCCCAGGGTGGGGGATGTAAGCGTGCGTGTAAGGAAGAGACAGAGACCCAGATGTCATGCCAATGCTTGAGCAAGGAAATGAGAAAGGGAATGATTCATAGATAAATGTAGATGCTTGGGCAGATCAAGAGAGAGAACTGAAAGTGAGTAGCGTGAATGTTAGACCCAACTCCGCCCTCTCCCTCTCACAGCTCTTGTTCCTCAACAGAGAAGGCAAAAGTTCACACATCCTTCACTCAAGTAGAAGTACCGAGACTCATGTTTACAAAGAGTCTGGCAAAGGTACTAGACCACACTTTTTCACTCAAGGTAAAGTGAAGAAGTGTGGGCTCTGACACATACTTAGTCATTACTTGTGGTAAAAAGTTCCCAGAAAAATTCAGAAGTACTGATACCATAAAAATGTACTGAAGTACTGTAACAAAGTATGTGTCCCTAAAACACCAGACGGATTTCTTTAGGTTTTTGGGAATTCATTTTCTGTCTCAATAGAGATAGATTATATGTTGTTTATTCAGTAGTTAAGTTAGCTCCACTATCATATATATACAGCTTAGTCTTGTGTTGTTGTTCCCAGGGACAAGGCAACACCAAATCAAAGAGGACATGTTTGTCCTGCAAACTGTGTGTCAGACAGAGAAAGTGTGATTAATGGCTGCAGACCGTGTACGAGAGCAATCTACCTCCGCGCTGCTGTTGTGCTGACTTGCCATTAGGACACGAAGCAAAGTTAGGAAACACCATTCATTTTAATTATCAAACGTCATCAACCCCCACGGTCAAACCTCGAACTCAGACGTCGCTCAGATGAACCCCTTCAGAACAGCACCCCGGTAAGGATGGCAGTCAAGCCAAAGTGGTTTTTCATGCCCTCAAACGGTAAAGTGGCTAATCCATTACAAGAGAGCCTCTTTGTCAAGGGTGGTCAAGCATGGTAATACAGCACCTCTACAGCCTACAGCAGACTCATCCACATCATTCAATGCTTTCGGTTTGATCAGACCTGTTAGAAATGAGATGAACCTTCTCTCAGTCTTTCCTACACTGCTGATGTTGCTTCTGGAACTCTCCTATCTCTGTTATTATGTTCTCCTCTCTGTTGATGCTGTGCTAGCACAATACATTCAATAAAGTGTGATGTCCAGGTTTGCTGTGGTTTTTTGTTTCTTGCTAAGATAAATCTAAGCATGGCCACAATCATCACCCACACAGCAGGGCTGACTGTTGGTCCAGAGATCACAGGTTCGAATCCACCCTGGTTATGACTTTGTTAGAAGTGGAAACGGATGAAATCCCGCTCAGTGATACACAGGAGCAATAATCACAGACACTGGGCTAGGCTTTATTACTTTAATCAATTCAGCTAGCTACAAAATGTCCACCACTTCACAAACTGACAGAGTACAATGGGAGTTTTAATATTACATGCGTTGAGGACATCAATCTCACAGTTTAACCTATGTGTCATTCAGGTATTTAGTCCTACTATTCTAACTACTCAACATTTCGGCGATTTGGTGTGCATAGCTCTAAAGTACAGAAGCAACGAAAACCCTTTTGTAATGTAATTTTTTGTTTCAGAGTATAATTATTATCATGATTATTATTATTTGACTGATAATAAACAACACGCGGGGGAGAGTAAACTAACAGGAATACAGTCTTCTTATAAAAGTAAGGTCTCTCAGAAATATGTGTCTTTTGCTTTACATTGCAAACGTTTCTTTTTTCAGAGCATCCAAATCCTATGTTACAACACAACCAGTCCCACCCTCTCGACACATCTTCAACATCTCTACTGAACTGCATATTCGTTTAGAAAACAGGTCATTTTTTGCAAAACAGCCATATCCTCGTTTTTCATTTGAATCTCCTTGCTTTTCGAACATTTTGCATTATTTTACAACGATGGTCACAGTCTGTGAATATAGATAGACAGAAATAGTGGCTCTATTGCAAACTTGCAGGAATATGGAACGGTCAACTGTGTCCTAATACTAAGCATGCTTTTTGTCAATTTTGCTGCTGCCATGGTATATATTTTTTTATATTTTTTTTCAGACAGGATTTATTTATAAGACTCTAAAATCTACCATTTGTCATGCAGAACGCACAATTCACATCACTTGGAATGCAATGCTATTACAGCTACAGAGTTAAGTTGCACGTTGTCTAAACAGAAACTCATTATGATTGCAGTGAGGAAAAAGGAACTGAAGACAGTGATTGTTTAAGTGCTTTTTGAGAAATATATCATCATTGTTGTTGATCTTTAGTTCTTTTAATTCCTCTTCTTCATTCGTCATGACAACATCAAAATAAGGATCATGACAGTAGCCTAATGGTATGACACAGTTTTACTAAGACAATACTGAAATACTGAAAAGGAAAAACAGCTTGTTTAGCATTCCCATCACATTAATCATCCAGAAGTGTACTTTTATTATATATATATGATATATTTTCTATATATGATATATATATATATGTATTGATAAAGATAAAAACTTCACAAGTGAGCTATAACCATCGAGTCAGCACTATATACAACCTTTGGAAAGAATGATATACAGAGTATAAGAAATCATCTTACGAGGACAATCATTGAAAAAGCCGACAGACAACACACAGAACAACATTTACAATGGAGGAGGTGATATGTGCATGTGTGCAAACCTAGAAGTTAAATACCAGATGATAAAAGCATGTTTGCGCCTGTTGACTGACTTGGCAGCAAGCAGTGGATGTGCAGGTGACAGGAGCTTAGCCACTGCCAAGCATCTTTGTGGCGCGCTGGTTAGCTTCATCAATCCTGGTCTTGTTGGAATCAGCCTGGTTGGAGAGAGGACAGCAGAGAGTGAGCGATCGACATTGACAACCCAAACAACAATAACAAAGGTTGATAGTCTAGTGATGGATACAATGTAACATCTGACTCTTATCCTGGTTTTGGTACAAGTTAAGTATATCACTTATACTAGGTTTGGAACCCGATTAATCTTATTCTGATATATTACGATATCCTGATCCCAGAGCTATTTTATTCATTTTATCTCTGTTTCTGCTTGCGATTCAAAGTCCTCCCAGTACCTTATCCATGATCCTGTCGATCTGGCGATTCTGGGTGTCAATCTCGTTGCCCATGTCCAGGGCCATGTGGCGCAGATTGCCAATGATCCCGCCCACCTGCTCCAGGTTCTCATCCATCTCATTTTCCCTGGCATCGTCTGTTACCCTGCACACGCACACACACACAGCTGGAAGTGATTCACATGAACACGCACCTCATTTTCGATGGAAAAATACACACACGCCACACAAACTCCATATTGACTTGGTAATACAGGGCTCCCAGGGGCCCCACTCTTCATCTCCACTGGGCATCATCCATATTCCTCCTTTGATGTCTCTCTCAGCAGACCTGGCCCTGTTGGCTGCTGGCTAAAGCAGCTCTAGTTTACCTCCTCTGCTCTGCTCTGCTGTCGTCTACACGCACACGCCTCAGCATCGACTGCACCATCACACACACACACACACACACTCTCTCCCTCTCCATCCTCTTCCCCTCACCTGCGGATGAAGCCTCCGCTGATGGCCATCTGCTCGCGCTCGTCGACCACACGGGCGGGCTGGCTGGCCACCACGCCGTCCTGGTTGTTCCCCCAGGCCTTACTGCCCCCACTCTTCATCCTGGTGGGCCGGCCAGACAGGGAGGGAGGGAGGGAGGGAAGGGGGGAGGGTCAGTTTCTCCTTGACTACCTGTGTTCCTCTTGTTCACAACTAGGAACTGGAACCATCGTCATTATCGTCATTACGATCTAGACAGCATTACTGCAGCATGCATCTGGCACATAGAAATATGATTAACAGTCAAGACTAGACTAACCAAGCAAAGCAGAGCAGGCTGGGGTCAGTTTCATTATCTTGTTAATATCATCATGTCTGTCACATGTTATATCTCCTAGGAATATAACATAGCTTTACTCAGGCAGGCTTCGTGTTGGGAGGCACATACCTTTGTCAGCACGGAAATAGCTAGTCTCCGACATGCATGCAATTGTGGATACAACACTTGCGATGACTCATATTGTGTCTTCCCCCCCCTCCATCCCCCATCCCTCCCACCCCAACCCCCTCCCCCTCATGACAGTGTCCCCCCAGTGGGACTGTGACAGAGAACATGTAACACAGGCTCTGGCAGACAGACAACACAGGGGAACAGGACTGTCACATCGTTGGGGACGAGTGCGAAGAACTGCAAAAGAAAAAACAAAAACAAAATGGAGGGAATCACAGAGCACACTGCACTTTGTCAGGAGTGTCGGATGTCTCGGATCAGGTCAGAGTTTAAACGCTGGAGGACAAGAAAGTCAGTTGGAATTAAGGCAGGTGTAGTGAGGCTGAGGTAGGGGCTCAAGTCAGATTAAGGGGGGTTGAACTATGGCTGTTCTAACAAGGGGGGGGGGTGAATGAAGGCTGTTCTAACAAGGAGGGCAGGTGAGCTATTGCTGCTCTAACAAGGGAGGGAGGGTGGATGAAGGCTGTTCCAACAAAGGAGGGGGGGTGAACAATAGCTGACAATGTGGCATAATCTATTTTCCCAGTGAGCATGTCATCTGGCCCAGAGAGATGCGGTAAGTGTGTGTCTGCCTGGATGCCTGACGGTACCGACAGGGAGAATAAACGCGTCACACAGACGTCTGTGATGGCAGTGGGAGTGCAGCAAGACCTCTCCTCCTCTACACGGTGAGAAAGCACCACGGACGGATCTCAACTTAGAGAATTTCAACATATTTTTGTTGTTTTTCCTTCCCTTAATCATGTGTATTTCTGCTCCAAAGAGAATGGAAGCGTTTTGATAACCTTGAAGTCTGGAGACGATGTTGTTTCATCAGAGAGAAGCCTCCCCCACCCGGGTTATTTCTAGACATGGACTGAGGCTTCGCTTGGCTCTTTGTCATCAGTGACACACAGCAACCTGGCAAACACTCTCCTCTCCTCTCACGCTTTCCGGCCCCTTTTCTCTCTCTAGTCTCTCCCCCACCTTCCCTCCCTCTTCTCCTCTCCTACTTTAAATTTGGTTTGGCATCTCAACCCATTATCTTATCAGTTCGATTTGCCTCCTATATGTTTCGGTAATCTGATTTCTACAAAAAGCACATGCGCTGTGTGATGGGATTAGGCAAGATAGAAACTCATCCTATTCCATTTCCCAGCCTCTTGCTTAGAGTGGGGTCGATCTGTGGTTGATCAAACACACTAGCGCAGGTGTGAAGACAGCCAGCCTCGAAAGGACTGAGGGAGGCCAGGCAGCCTCCAAAGGACTGAGGGAGGCCAGGCAGCCTCCAAAGGACTGAGGGAGGCCGGGCAGCCTCCAAAGGACTGAGGGAGGCCGGGCAGCCTCCGAAGGACTGAGGGAGGCCAGGCAGCCTCCAAAGGGCTGAAGGAGGCCGGGCAGCCTCCAAAGGACGAGAACAGAGCTGAAGGCTCAGATCAGCCTGTCTGTAGATTTGGTCTTTAATAAAACCTTGTGGCCAGTTATCATGGCAACTCCATGTGATCTACGTGATGTAGATCTTAGTAGGTTCTCTGAGGCGTGTCGAGGGTGGGGGAGGGGGTGTTAGAGAAGTGACCTGAGCACTGTCACCGCATACGACGTCTCCATCCGTCTGACCTCTGTTACGGGAAACAGTTTGGATGTCAAAACTGAAATGTACTTTTAAATCTATTTCCTTTTTGATTGTCTTTTCATTGTTTATATTAGATCCATTTTTCGATCCATTATTCCGTCAGTAGTTTCTGAGTGTCTCTGTGTTAAACCTGGCTCGGATGTACCCCGGGATATATTTATGAAACATAACAAGAGCTTAGCATTCACTAGTAGCATTATATTACAAATATAATTTCACGTGTTGCATTATCAGCATGAGTGGCAGCATCAACATGCATGGCATTCAATAAACATGCTCTCAAGTCATTCCAGTCAGTGGCATTCGTTATTGAGTTAATTACTTGGGGTGCGTTCAGAGTTGCAACGGGAGGGGGGGAGGGTTAACGTGTCTGCTACACTACGGTCCTGTACATTCCGCAGCGCAGACACAGCTGTTACTGTGTGCATGGGGTTTCTTTCATTGTGTAAGGTTATGCCGTTATCATGCATATGAGGAGAAGTGTCAAACAGTCCTGCTCATTTGTCCTGGTCTAGAGAAGCTCCTCCCATGGTTAGGTTGCATGGAGACATGCTTTGGGTGCTAGGAGAGGGTAGCTTACTGAGGGTGTGTGTGCTGAAGTAGGGTTGGATTAGACTGCTCTGAGAGGAGGAAGTTACTAGTGTTGAAGTATTGTTGGAGTGCAGGAAAGTTTGTTTTGTGGATCTGAAGAGTGTTTTCATTATTTATATGTTGTTGAAGAGATCGCCAAAAAGACTGGGCGTGACCAGTGTGAAAATGTGACTGGCTGGTTTTAGAAGAATTAGTTCAAACATCTATGTTTCAGTGTGTCACTGTCATGGTTTACATTCGAACCATTCAGGATTCCGTCACTGAGAGATTGGGCCCCATGGAACTGGCTCTGAATCTCCAGATTTGGGATGAAGCTGAGCATTATGGGATATGCCTGGAGGCCCTCCTACAGGGACCTGAGGCTGTCGTGATCCTCTGTGTATTATTACTGTGTTAGTGTTTATGTGTGTGTCTTGTATGTGTATGAGAATGTGTGCTTGTATGTGCACGTATACGGATGCTTGGAGTGTGAATTTCAATGTCAGTGTGTATCTGTGTGTTGACCCATGTCATAGAGGACGTGTGCGAGTGTGTATATCAGAAAGGGTGTAAGAGCATGTTTCAGGACCAATATGGTTGTCGTCAAGACGTCAAGATTAAAGGGGCGGGTTTAAACTTGCTAGAGTTGGAGCAGAGCAGACTATTGGCCCTTGGCCACTATGATGTCACTTCTACCTCTTTTTTGATTGGCAGGCAGGCAGGCAGGCAGGCAAGCAGCACCTACTTGTTACATGGACAGGAGCAAAGACCACAGAATTTTCCTAGATCGTTCAAATTCTTTTCTGCATCCTTCATGTCCTTATTGATCTGGTCCATTCCTTCCTCGATACGCTCCAGTTGCTCTGATTAAACACAAGTTATTTATCCCCCACAGAACGAAGCACGAGAGGAGAAAAAGATAGAGGAGGAGAGGAGAGAGGACAAAGAAGAGAGGACAACAACTTCAGACACTCACTGTGACGAAAGATTCAAAAAAAGGAAAAAGAAAAAAGAAGTTAAAAAATAGAAAAAAAAGAAAACTGGACGCCACCACATATGCAAGAGTCTTTGGGCACGTGTTCAGTACCTACTTGTTACACGGACATATGAAAAGCCCACAGCATTTCCCTAAATCTTTTAAATTTTTCTCGGCCTCCTTCATGTCTTGGTTGATATGGTTCATGCCATCTTCAACACGATCGAGTTGCTCTGGTCAGGACAAAGGGATGACAGCAGTGGAATGAACTTTATTGACTATTTGACAGAAATATGACTCATGAGCTGCATCAGCACTAAGATGTGTGAGAACCTAAATGAGTTTCTATCGAGTGCATGCATCGGTCTGCTACCCTGGGACACTCTTACAGCCTGGACCGTGATGCCAGGGAATACTGTAAATAGATTCATGTGAGACTGCGATGAACTTATTCTTCATGTAATTCTCAATATGCTTGCGTTGGCAATTGCAAATACCAAACAGATTTGAGACAACATAAGAAGGTGTTTTTGGTATTGTGCTGTGTCTGTCAGAGCTATCCTGTCCTGAAAGGTTCCATCTTACTATCTTGGTCTAAAGGTGGTCTATGTTCCATGGCCAATGCGTCCAAGGAAACTAATGATTCATATTTTGCCACCTTGGGGTAAGAGTTCCCTGAATGTTCTACTGGGTGAACCTACCAGTGGTACACGTTTTATTCACACCAAGCACTAACTTTCACCTTGAGTGATTTCAACTAAATCAGTCTCCAGACAGAAACATTAGCTACTAATGTTTGACCATCAGCAGGTGACCCTGTAGTGGAGCTGAACAGGCCTGACCTACAGGATGAGCAGCGGATGGTCAATGTGACTCGTGAATCGAGGCATGAATATGGGGGGGGAGGGGAGGGGGCGTGGGTGGAGGGTGGCTCCGGTTAGTTTCTGAGAAGGAAAAGTAGCATGCTATAGGATGATGGTTGACAGGGGGCAACCAAACCAATGATATAGTTAACTATAAGGCGTTCCAGGTTGTCTGTGTGCGCGTGGTGAGGGTAGAGAGAGGGAAACCTTGTGTGAGGTAGAAGTTAACTGAGTTCAGGAGAATCCCTGAGGAGGTAGTGTGTGTTGGGTCAGGCATGAGGCAGTTAGGAACTCACTGACATCTTCCAAGTTTGTACAATCCCTGGATAGCGCTCAGATCACCGTGACAACAGACGAGCAGGGCAGGGAGACCATAGGGGCTCCCTGCTTCCCTCATTACTAGTGAAATCTGTCTCAGAATCATTCCTGTGTGGAATGAGTGCGCAGAAAGATGAGATTGAAAGATGACAGAGGTGAGGCAGAGAAAAAGAGAGAGAAATAGAGAAAGTGTCATTAATAAACTCAGCCAGAGAGTTCACGCCTGGGTGGGTAAGTGGCATGGGCTACCAGCCAATCAGAAAGCTCAAGTCAGCTAAGGTCTCTCGATATATATACACCTCCATCTCTTCAACTAACACTAACAAATGATGAATAAACTTGGGGGAAAGAAAATAATATCTAGTTGTTACACACATAAATGTATTATAGGATAAATGTATGCTGTGTCTGTTAGCCATGCTAATAACAGTGTAACATAAATAGTCAGATGGCCTAGTACTGAACTGAACATGCATGTATAATCGCATGTATCCAGTGCAGGTATTCACTGCCACATTATCTAGGGATTGTACAAAAATGTCTTCTGTTAGTGTAGACAGCAGAATCATTCATGGGGCGTTCAAGATAGAAAAGTGAGTTTTGTCATTACCAGCTAAATCGATCGTTTGTTTGTACTGTTTAGCGACACTGCGACAGAACCTGTGTTCACCTCCGTATCGGTGTCAGGTCAGCCCCCTCTGAGGCCTGGAGGCTGACCTCGGATCAGTCTACGCTGGACAATCATACTGTGAGTCCCAACTGTAAATAGACAGCCAGAACGTATGTAGAATCTAGTTGTGTGACTCTGCATAAATGCTGGCAATCCGACAATCCTCTTTACATATTATGAATATTCAGTGACGACGAGTCAACGACTTTCTCAGATTTCCTAGAATAGAGTTAGGTTTGTCAGGTTGATGTGGTCAGATAGATGGGATCAAGCTCAAACTGATCCAGGGTCAGACTAGAAGTCATTTTTGTGTCGTTTCTATTGTCTTTGCGACAATCCAACGAAGTTGATGCAAATTATTGAGAGAATTTTGTCACAGAAATGCATTTATCTAAAAAGGTAAGAGGACAGGTGCTTCAGTGTCTTTGTATGACCTCACAGAAGCCAGGAGGGAGTTTTGCACTTCATAGTTTCAAGGTTTTTCTTGTATTTTGGCACATGAAGCTGTCAGCGAACTAAAAGTAAAAAGGTGTTGGCGAACCAAAGAAAAAGAAGTATGCAAACCAAGGACAGAAGTTAGCAAACCCAGGAAAGAAATAAGCGAAAGGAAAGAAGAAGATTAAAATTGTTGTTAGTTGAAAGAAAGATAAAATTAGATAACCATCTTCACGTTCGTCCTGAATTAATCAAATGAAATTAAAAGGCATTAAAATAGTAACAAAGGAGGAACTATCATTTGAGTTGGCATTTTTTGAGGGGGGAAATATTAGTGTGAAAATGCAGCTTTATACAAGCAACAGTTCCATTTTGCCACAACATGATAATCTTTCAATC
The DNA here is from genome assembly GCA_036571765.1 of Plecoglossus altivelis. Classification (NCBI taxonomy): domain Eukaryota; kingdom Metazoa; phylum Chordata; class Actinopteri; order Osmeriformes; family Plecoglossidae; genus Plecoglossus; species Plecoglossus altivelis. The sequence continues at coordinate 5,606,095 of BROE01000004.1, read as the reverse complement.
TTTCACTTTAATAGGGCTGTTTAGCAGAATGTGGAAATAAACACAGGAGTGTGTCTAACAATCATCGTATAAGCAAATTCATGATTTGTAACAAAAAGGTATTTGCAGTGCATGCATTAAGAGTTACACTCTCTAAACGTATATCCAGAGGTGGTGTGTGGGTCAGGTACATGTCTGGATCTTTTCTAGAAGATTCCCTGACTTACCTCCTTGCTCGTCCAGCATGACCAGTGTCCTGATGCCAGCATCTTTACTCTACTCCCCCAGAACAGCCAGGCAGAGAGGGAAGGAGGCGCGGAAGACAAAGATGAACAGAGGACGAGAAAGAAAGGAAGGTGATTCCAGAGAATAGAGAAGCAGACTGGGAGTTCAGTGATTAGAGGACAAGGTGAAACCTTCATGTTAGATGGACAAAGTAACCCCACCAAGAGACTCGTCACGCTTAGATTACATTTTTTGCGTCATTTGATTGCGTCACTAAGGTGGTTTGGAGCTACTCTCCGCCTGAGGCTTGTGAGGGCACATGTTGCCCTCAGACACCCTGTGGTTGACCATTGAGTGCTTGATACCGAGTAAACAGGATGTCAACCCTGCTGGTTCCATCTGACATCCTGTGGCCTGATCTGTGTGAGGGTTGGCTTCGCTGCCGTAATCTCCTCTTCGCGTTGAGAATGATGAAGGAGCAAATAAGTCTGACCTGGCCTCCACCCAGCCACCCAGCAAGACGTGAGTTTGTATTGATTGAGGGTCACAGGTCCGAGTCGTTACACTCCTGGTATAAAACGCAATAAAGCACTCCCCGAGAAACGACCAGAATTGAATAGTTTGCATCACAATTAAGCTTCCTATCTGATCTGAATGTATAAAATATTACATAGAGCTCCTCGATTTTTCATCTCATTCCTACACAAAACATCCAGGGGAGGCCTTGGTTACTTTTGTATTCCTCCACACCAACCGTAGATTCATCTAGCACAGCAGACCTCTGGGCCTGCCTTGAATTGCCCATGTGGGACTTATTACTCGTTGATCATTTGGTACAGATATCGACCGTGGGAGGAAGCCATCTTGTCCCCCTTTAAATCCTGAGATGTTATTTTTGAGAAAGCTTTAAAAAATACTGCTCTGTACGGCAGAGGCTTGGCACCTGGAGAAGAGATAGCAGAAACAAGACGCACACGCACACACAGGCTGACGCAGCACACACACAAGGCTAATCTGTGGAGTGGTGCATCGACGTCCGGGGGCGAGGAGAGGAAGAGGAAGCCGCTGCAGCGTATACATTATGGGGTAATTGCGTCTCCTCTTCCAGGAGGAATCCCCAAAGCAGCTTTGAATGGATCCCTGGGGAATGTCCTGCCTCAGCAGAACCAACCTGGAAGCATCTCAGACATACTGGCACTTGCATTCTGCCATTTTGCGTGCAGGTTATAGAAACCTTTTCCTCAAAATGTGTTGCGAAAAGTGATAGGGTTTAGTGATAGGGCTAGGGTTAGTTAAGTTAATCACTGCTATGACAGTAAGCACCCACGGTTTAACCTCCAATGAGTCTCCCTGAACAATTACAATACATAATCATCTGACTGAACACCCGTCTCTCTCCTAAACCTCCCTTTCTTATTTTCTCTTTCTCCTCGCTCTACTTGTCTCTCACTCTCCACACCTTTTCTCCTTCTATCCCTCCTCTCTTCCCTCTCCTTCTCCCTCGCTCCGTCGTACCCCCCGCAGCGTACGACTCCTTTTCTCCCTCCATCTTTGCAAACGTTTTTCTGTTGTTCACATCAGAGGTGTCATTGTCCATCCCGTCATCTCTCCCCCTCTCCCCCCCCCTCCCCCTGGCTCCCTGCGGTGGTTCCAGGAAGGAGCCGTGAGATGAGATCTGTTGACTGATGATCAATACGACCTTGAGATGTGTAGCGAACGGCCGGAGTCCTCCTGAGCAGGTCCTTGGCCCCTTCCAGCTGCCTTCTAGCTTGCACTCTCTCACCCTCCGTCTCTCTGTGCTCGGCTGCTTCTTCCTGACCGTTTCTTTCTGTTCATCACCTGTCTCGCTCTCATTCCCATCTTCTTTCTCTGTTTATTTGTGCCCCCCAGCCTCCTTCCTTCTCTTTTCTACCTCCTCCCATCTGTCATCACTCTCTCTCCCCTCCTCTCACTCTTGTCATCAACAGCTTTGTCAGGACACTGAGTCAGAGCCACTGACGGTTCAGCTGGCTGAGTCACACCGTAGCTGATCTGAAATCCTGTTTACTTGAATTTCTTTCGGGTTTAATGAAGTAAATTGAATTGAACTGGATGAACTGGTATGGCCAAGCGGGTGTCAGTGCGTGCTCTGGTACGTAGGAACAAGAACCTTGTGTCTCACTCATGTCATTGTCTGTTCTCAGCCCACGACTCGGACCGGCATCAACAAGTCAGCTCGGACACACACACACGTCAGCTCAGACACACACATGCAGAACAGGAAGTGTGAATACAGGAAGTTCTTTCTCTCACCTCCTCGACCAGCTGCAGCATACGACGAGTGCTCTCCAGTGACTGTGGATGAAGAAGAGGGCAGAGGTTAGCTTTGGGAACCATCACCAGGGCGACAGAGCATCAGAATGAAGGAGAACGTGTGTGGCGTTGTGTTTTGTTTGATTGGATGAGCGACACCGTGAGATTGTTAACCATCTGCTCATGTCTTTTCTAAACTCCACATGGGTGTTCATCTTGGGTGTCTGTAATGGTAATGAGATCTACTTTATCACTGTTATGTAAGCTTTGCATTACGGTGCTAGCTAGCCAGTTCAAACAAAACAGAAGATTAGACAAAAAATACAATGTGTACTGTATTTAAATATACAAATTCAAAGATGTAAGTTGGAAAACAATTGCATCTATTTTCAGGATTGTCTGATGGTATTCTGTGGGTTCCCAGCCTCTTCAGTAGCTTGAAGTGGCTGGTTTTATTCATGGCCTCTGTGGTGATGTAGCTGCATGTTCCTGTTTCCTCCGTAAATAGCCTGCGTTAGCGTGTGGCTGTGGCAGAGGCTGTGGGGGAGATGTGGAGCCCAGCCCTGGCAGACAGGAGGGAGGGATGAGAGAGCGATGGTGTCTCATCCCTCACGCATGGATGCCGGCTGCAGAGCCCCGCCCCGGGAAAGGGGGAGGGTAGAGGAGAAGAGAGGAGAGGGGAGCAGGGAGAGGAGAGGGAAGGGGGGATGGGTGAGGGGAGGGGAGAGGAAAATGGAGAATAGATGAAGGTATGTGGAGAAGGAGAGATGGATGGAGGAGGGAGGAATGGATGGAGGGAGGAAAGGGGAAGGCGAGTAAGGGGAGGGTAAAATGATCCTGAGCAGCCTGAGCCACAGTGACTCTGCTGTAGCCTCTCATCCACCCTCCTCTCATCCTCCCCCTTCCCTCTCCTCCCTCATCCCCTCCTCCCCCATCAGGCTATCCAACCATTCCCTTCCTTGATGGTGACTTGGGACACAACATCTTCACGATACTGTGAAATACTAGACTCTCTGAGGTCTGCCTGAGATAACATGTGCTGTATGTTATTCTGCTGTATGTTATTGTGCTGTATGTTGTTCTGCTGTATGTTATTCTGCTGTATGTTATTGTGCTGTATGTTATTCTGCTGTATGTTATTCTGCTGTATGTTATTCTGCTGTATGTTATTCTGCTGTATGTTATTGTGCTGTATGTTATTGTGCTGTATGTTATTGCGCTGTATGTTATTGTGCCTGTGTGTTACAGCGCTGTGGGAGCAATCTGTGACGGTAGCTGCCATTTTGTGTCGAGTGTTTGCATGTGGGTTTAATATTCTGCTCAGCTGTGTGAGAATGAGTCATGAGAGCAGCAGGGAGACAGGCCGGGTTGCTGCAGGCCTGCCCACAACACACACACACACGCACACACAATCACATACACACACAGACACACAATCACACACACACAATCACACACACACACAATCACCCTCATGTACAAGCATCCACACAGACATGCATGCACAACATAGACAAACACATTCACTTGGCATGCACTCACTCATGTCTGTGAACACACACACACGCACGCACACACAGTGCGCGTATTAAACATGAGCACACACACTCACAGCCCCACGTACATACTAAATGTTGTAGCGTTACATAAGCTCGGAGGCAGGAGGACTACTCCTCTACCTGACACACACACACAATTGTACACACGTACCGCACACCACACACACATGCATATGTGCCACACTCACGCATACACATACATTCCACACACACACACACACACACACACAAACACACACACACACACACACACACAAACACATACACACACACACACACACACACACAAACACATACACACACACACACACAAACACATACACACACAGGCAGCACAGCTTGCCTGGACACAGCGCCAACAGCACGAGCCTCCTGAGCCAGCCTTCCAGGAGGACTGAGACACGTCCAGTGCCGCTGTTTCATCTCTGATCATATGATCCCAAGTGGTGTACCGAAATGTGTTGGAACAGAATGAGACCTGCGGTGAAGCTGTGTGTGTGCAACGCGTGTGTATGGATGTGTGTGAATGTGTGAGTGTGCGTGCATGGTGTTTGAGTGTGTGTTTGTATGTTTGATGTGTGTGTGTGTGTGTGTGTGGACACTGTCTCACCTCATCAGCCAGCTGATCAGCACGCTGCTGCATGTCTGACAGCTCATTACGCATGTCCGAGTCTTCTGCCATGGCTGTGTGTGAGGTGGAGCTGTTCTCCAACAGGGAAGAGAAGATCCTAGTGGGAATCTGGGGAAGACTGGGCGATACCAGGAGAGAAAACAAACAACCCTTAGGATGAACTTAAAATATGGAAAAACATCCTGAAGTTTGGTGTCTATCACAGGTTAGCTGTGTGCCTAGTGCTGGAACAAAGGTTAAATCGTATTTGAAGAAAATGAAACCTTGAGGTCTAGATTCACAACTCCCAACTGTCCAAACTGCAAACATACTGGTGCAATGCAGTCTAACATTGATACAAGCCACAGAGGAAGTTCCTTTATTTGAAGATAAACAATAACCATGATGGTCCTGTGTGTGGGGTGTGTTTGCAGAAGCTATGTTGGGTCCTGTAGAGAGGGTGAGAAGGGGGAGGGTGTTTGCATGTCCTTTGCAGTGACTGCATCTCAGGGGCAGGACTCTCCCTCCCCCCTCCTGTCCTTAGAGGACCAGGAGAATGGCGGATTAGGGGCATTTGTTTCGTCTCAAAGACAGGAAGCAGGCAATCCAATTGATGTTAGCGAGGGATGCCAGTTCTGGAGAGGGAGAGCTGACAGGATTTGATGGATTAACACAGACAGACATAAACAGCCTTTGAGTCTGCACCACAGACTGACATGGACAGCCAGTTAGTCACTGTGCGAGATATTCCTTCGGCCCAACATGCAAAGATTCAAAGTCATTTGGTCTTACGGCATACAAATAGAACCCATATCATAAACACGGTTCTGTCTTTCAGTTGCTTGGTGGGCATGGCATAGAGTGGACATGTAGAACTCCCATATACAGTGGGACACTGTTAAAAGACAAAGGATTCAGACGTGTGTGTGTGTGAGGAGATCATGTTGTTGATATTCTGCCCTGGAGGTCCTTTTGTACACAGCTTCTCTGGAGCGTGGCCTAGGAGCCTCATCTGCTCAGCCCAGCCGGCCTGCATGCTGAGCAAAGGCAAACATCTTCTTGCCCCCTCTACATCACATCCCTGCCCTCTCGACATCACATCTCCCTGCCCCCGCTACATCACATCCCTGCCCTCTTAACATCACATCTCCCTGCCCTCTCAACATCACATCTCCCTGCCCCCGCTACATCACATCCCTGTTCTCTTGACATCACATCTCCCTGCCCTCTCAACATCACATCTCCCTGCCCCCGCTACATCACATCCCTGTTCTCTTGACATCACATCTCTCTGCCCCCGCTACATCACATCCCTGCCCTCTCTACATCACATCCCTGGCCTCCCTACATCACATCTCCCTGGCCTCCCTACATCACATCTCCCTGGCCTCCCTACATCACATCTCCCTGGCCTCCCTACATCACACATCCACAGCAGAGGGACATCTCGCCCTCAAGCACGTCTGTTTCCTCACATTTACATCAGTCCACTGGGAGACAGAACACTCTTATCCTCCAGTTAGAAGAGTTTTTGACAGTATATATTTTAAGGGAACTTTCCCTTGAATGTGCCCTTGTGATTCAACACATGTCCCATGGCTGCCACAAAAACCTGACAGTGGGATAATATATTTATCCAAAACAGCTCCATGATATCTACTGGAGGCCCCTTGCTTTATAGTAGCCTGATGTTGGGTCAGCTGGCTAATGCTCTCCTCCGCTCGGCACCTGGCCTTAGCCTCTAGATCCAGCCTCAGCCTCCTCCGCCGGCCTCAGCCTTCTCCCCGGCCTCAACCTCTGGATCCAACCTCAGCCTCCTAACCTGGCCTCATTTTCCAGAACCATCCTCTAACCTGCCTTAAGCCTCTAGACCTGGCCTCGGTCTCGTTTCCCAGCCTCCCTTCCTCTCTCGCCTGGGTAATCACAAGCGTTCAGCCATGTTGGCTTATATAAATCTCTTGCAGGGTGGAGACTGCAGTGCAGTGGCTTTCAACGCTGAAATCTAATCAGATGCCCAAACAGGCTTCAGAATGTGTTATCACATAAAGAAAGACATTTCGTTACATAACCAGATTCAGCCAATTAGTTTTAACGTGCCATCCTGACCTTTTATTTGACACTCCAGACCCAGGCAGGCTGGCAGTCTAGCAGAGGAAGCATCTTAGAAGCCCTGAAGACAGCCTGTTCTAAAATAGCAGTAACTGCGTTAAAAAGGTACATAATCTGGTCCTTAACATCACTACCAAAGGGCCACACTTTAGATTAAGTTCGAATGAATAAGATCGTGTTTGATTGAGTCATTAATCAACAGATTAAGATGTAATAGGATGTACCTTACAATTGAGGTTACTTAACTGGCATTTTAAGATGAGATCTGGTACCATCTAACTCTACTTTGTAAAGGCTGTCATGTTAGTCAGCTTGACATCGTCTGTGGTTGAAATGAAGACAGACCACAAAGTGGATGTGGCACACGACCCCCCAGGGCCAAACCTCTGCTGTTCAGCTACACTACGCACATGTGCAGAGGAGAACGTTAGGAAACATATAAGAACAGCATGTTAGGAAACAGGACTGACTTTCTGTTCAAGACGGCTGTGTAGACGAGCAGAGATTACGAGGACATGCATTGGCTTCTAATGAACGATGTTTGACCAAATCAAGGTGCTAACATCTTCATTTAGCCAACACTTTCATCCCAAGCCATCGACAGCGTCGCCTGTGCATGTTAGATTCTGGATACCAGAGGGAGAGAGAACATGGTCATATCTTAAATCCCCATCTCCTGTAAAAGAACCGCTGTGGGCTGCATGCTGTGTTGGTGTTAACCTAGTCAGACACACTGACTGACTCATTCAGCTAATTTACAGTGATTAACTCTCTCTGTTCCTGTGACAGCTGCCAGACAGCTGCCTCAGAATATGTCTCTGTGCCTTAACCCCCACAAACCACCCTCACTCCCCCTCATTCCCCAAACCCCACCAATCCACTGTTCGATGAAGTACTTTTAATTCAGTTCAGCGGACATGCACTTGCACGCACACACACACACACACGCGTCACTCAGTGGTGTCGACGGCCTTGTCGATGGAGATGAGGTAAGGCTCTCTCATATTGACCTCACACTGATGGGAAACCAGCATGATTTCCATGAAGAACGCATGCTGACTCACACACACACACACACACACACACACACACACACACACACACACACACACACACACACACACACTCCACAGACCTTTTACTGCAGCAGGGAATGTGGTCTTGTTAGCTGGCTCTGCTGACTCAGGCAGCATGTCTTAATGGAAGGCTCCTAGTTACATCGTGTGTTTTATATGCCGCTTGTCTCGATATTTTTAGAAGCACTTAAAGTCGCAATTCTGTGTAAAATCGCAGGCTTGCAGTTTATAAGGCGAATTTATATATTCAACTGATTAGATATTAAATGGCAGTTTATGCCTACATTAACCTTTAACGAACGCAACACAAATCAACACTAGGTTCACCAGCAGACATTCATTGGTGTTACAGCACACGTGCACAAAAGTGTATCTGTAACATGGCATGAGTAGATAAGGGAATGTTTTGACTCGAGTTGATAATATACTTTTTGAGGTTGGTCAATCTATCCTATCCTAGTCTATCCTGTCATACTAAGATCAGTTCAGCCTATCTCCAGTCCTGCAGTAGGAGCTCTGACGAATGTGTTCTCCTTCCCTCATCCACTGCGCATGAAGACACCCCATCTTTCGTGCCGTGTCCAATCGCAATCAACCAACCAGAGCTCTACCTACCCCCACTGGCAAATGGCTTTTCTCTACCCCCTTTCTACATGCCCCCCCCCACACACACACACTCTCTCTCTGCTTCTCTGCCCCCCCCACACACACTCTCTCTCTGCTTCTGTGCCCCCCCTCCCTCGCGCTATGCTCTCTCCCTCCCTCTCTGTGACCATGTCCTCCCTCCCCGGTGCGTTGCAAATCTCACAGCCTGAAATACCCAAACCGACCGTACCTGTTTTCATCAAACAACAAGGCTGCAGGCGTAGCTGCAAACACATTACCCTGCTGGCTGAAAGCAGCGAGATTTCATGGAGACGCTTTCCATTTGTCACGTTACACATGTGCGCTCGTGTTCCACGCTGACTGCGTGACTGTGGTCCTCCAGCGCCGCTCCTTCATTCAGCACCCATCACTCAGTGTGGTGGTTGGCAAAAGCACTGATGGGAGACTCGTGGTATTTCCTCAGACTGGCGTTCGGTCACTCGGACACACCAGCACAGTGTTAGCAGTGAGACTATAGAGCATTGTTGTGCTGGATGGATTGGATGGAGAATAGCTCTTTGTGTGGTTGCCCTGCGTAACCGAGTCTTTAGTGTCTCGTCAGTGTTGGCTGCCATTTTGTTGACCAGCTCTGTCACTGTAGCTTTCACTACATGGCCTGCTAACTGTTCCTGCTCTCGTCTTCTATATAAAAACAACTCCTCAGTGAATATGTGGGCTGTTCAATATTTAATTTAGTGCTTTCAGCCCATGTGGTAAACGTCAGACTTTGAGAATATAATTGGATAGAGATAAAAGATTTCATGCGTATCAGTCAGAAGATTTTCTCTCTCAAATTTGTACACATTTGTGTTAGCTGCTCAACTCAAGAATGTTATTTTTATGAATCGTGACGATCTGTTTTCGAATGAGCCATCCTTCTCTCCGTCTAAACGACTTTCTCAAGGACCTTTCCTTGACCTCTTTCCTTCCCTCACTCACCTATGAAGATGACCAACAGATGTGTCCTTGTTCTCCTCGCACCGTCTCTCCATCCTCCCAACCTCAGACTGCTCATTCATGGGCATCATGCATGTTCGTCATCCTCAGCATTCCTCAAACTGAAATCATGACATGTGCTGTAATCATGTAACAGCTACTCCCTGGTCTAACGAGTGCGGTATCGCTGCAGTGGTCGCTCAGCGTTGCTTAGTGACGACCTCTCTGACTGACCTGGTGATTTAGATTGGGACAACACCCATCGACTTGGACGAGCACAAACACACAGACATCTCCCCCTCCTCCCCACACAGACACACAATACACTGCTTGCATGGTGTCTTATCAATATGTCCCATGTAAATACACTCCTGACTGAAATGTTTCATCTCTCCCTCTTCCTCTGCACAGAAAGCAGTGAGAGCCATCAGCCTAGGGATCCAGCCCAGCGATCCAGCCAGGCGATCCAGCCCAGGGATCCAGCCCAGCGATCCAGCCCAGGCGATCCAGCCCAGGGATCCAGCCCAGCGATCCAGCCCAGGGCTGGACATTGCATACAGGCTTGTACTACGGACACTGTGCTCCCTCAGCTACTACCTCTGTGGTCTCCTTGTGTCAGCGCCCTCCCTTCCCCACCAACGCCATGAACTGGAGGGGAAGGGGGGCCTATTAAAGCAGACATCCAAAGCCTCAAGGCCTTGCAGATATGACAAGCCTAACATGACAGGGGGGGGATCCTGGAGGTGGGGGGAGCCTGACATCGGATAAGGCTAGGGGAGAGAGAGAGGGAGAGAGAGAGAGAGAGAGAGAGAGAGAGAGAGAGGAGGGGAGAACAGAGGAGGGAGAGATAGGGAAGAGCTGGAAGATAAAAGGGAGGGGGAGGCAAGAGGAAGGAGGATGGGGGGTGGGTCAGCTGGTTCATATCCTAATATGATGGTCGACTGAACTGAATATGTGACCTTCCTGTTTATACGAGCCCCACATCAACACGCTCACGCATCAACACGCCTAAGAACTCAGGGATTGAGTGGCAGATGTCTTTTTTATAACAGCAGGCTTGATGGAATTCAGTTATCAGCAATCTGAAGCCTAACAACACAAAGGTACATCACAGATACTTTCCTGTTGCCCTGGTATTTGGCTATTACACCGTTAAGTTCCAACCAATACTGACACCAATTTTCCAATTGGTCCTCAATGTTTTTGTGTCATGTCTTAGCGTACAATAGAGCACATCTGTTTCGTTCCTTTCTGTGAGGTCATTTAGAACTGGACAGGGTTGACGACTGGTTGAAATAGAACATGTTCCATTCCAGAATGGAGGTAAAAAGGTTCCAGTTCTATGCAGACTTCTTGGGTCTTGGTGTGGCTCTTAAGTGACAACATTAGAACATGTTAAATATTTGACGACTGAGAAAGACAGAGGCATTAAAAAGCAATTATTGAGCCCTCGAGCCAAGAAATATACCCTCAGTCATCACAAATTGGAAAACCAAATCCTTGTTCTACCCCCCACCCCCCTCACCACGCACCCATCATAAACTCACTGTCTAGTACAAGCATTCCTAACAATAACTAAACATGTAATAGACGTCATTCAAATGTGATTCAGGTGCAAAATAATCTGTAGTTTGAAGGTAAAATAGAAATTATAGTCTACAGAAGGACTTGAAAAAGATACTTTGTGAGTAAGATGGTTGGGGGGACACTAATGTGAGGTAACCCAGTCAAGGTAAATTGGTGATCCTTGGTGATCCTTGAGGTCATTGAAGCCTGTTAACGACAATTGGCTTTAATGTCTCCTCCACTCGCATGCAGTGTTGGCAGATTGTCATGACCACTTTACAGTGGGACTTAGCATGACCACTTTACAGTGGGACGTAGCATGACCACTTTACAGTGGGACGTAGCATGACCACTTTACAGTGGGACGCAGCATGACCCTATTACAGTGGGAATTAGCATGACCACAAACATATTAGATCAAAGCAAACCTCTCAAACAGGCCCAGTAGTTTTTTACATTTGCACTTTCTGTGTGTGTACATGTATGTGTGCGAGTGCGTATGTGTGAGTGCGTATGGGTGAATAAGTATGTGAGGGTGAATGTGGTCCTGTGTGTATGGGCATGTGTGTGCTTGTACTTGTGTGTGCGTGTGTGTGTCTGTGCTGGAATCGGTCGGTGATCTACGTCGCACAGTACCATTCTGCAGGGGTCCCCTGCTGCGGGGATGCTTCCTGGCTGCACTGCAGCATCATAAATGATCCTCCCCAACCTGCATCTGACCAACCAGAGCAGAGCAACAGCTCACAACAGCCCGCAACAGTCCACTGACTTCTAAATGCAACAATATTGTATCAAATGTGACCCAGTGTGAACAAAGGTCTGAAATGTGACCAGACTATTGTGACTAAAGCTCACCATGACTTGCAGGCACATTCAGGTCGACTAGAGAAGTATAACAGCTGACTGCATGCCTCATTTAAGAAGAGGATTAGAGGTCTGTGTGTCCGAATGGCCAACGACAACAGATATGACTTGTCGTTCAGCCTTGTAGAATCCCTTCAGGGTGTACACCTGAAGGGGAAATGATTCAACAGTGGTTTAAGATGTTCGCCATCGTACTGCAGCATTCTGCGTCACAGCGGAGAGTGTTACTTTAGGGGCCGCACACCGCAGGGCAAGATTCACAACAACCTGCAAGCGATACAGTCCAACGGACACAATCAGCCATTTTCCGATTTTTTTGTGTGAGTGAGACTATTACAACTATTTGAATATTGGACTCAAGTGAGACTATTGGGCTGGAAGGTTCCGGGTTGTGAGTTGTTGGCCCCCTTTCACCAGTTACCCTGTCACTGCAGAAGAAAACACTCTTTCTGCTTCGTCACTGCAGTGCGTTCGTCGCTCTAAAGCCTTCAGAAAACAGGAATGTTGACAAAGGGAACAGTGTCAGAGTCAGCCATGCTGGCCTTTTCCTCTGCAGTGTACCCAAAGTTCTCTATCAGCTATTAAAGAATAGGCCTATATATGTACTTGGTATTACAGTTATGCAGTAATTAAGTCACTACAGAGCATCATCTACTCTTGAACTAACAATCTCATAGTGACACGACACAAATAAATGCAAAATAATCCAAATCAAATTTGAGATCTAAATGAATTGGACTGATGGGACATTACAATTTGAAGAGCAAAATCTAATCAAAGATTCCTTCAGAAGTTTGCTGTTGAGCGCGGAGAGAGCTGAGCAGTGGCTTTCCGAGGCCAACTCCGCCACAGACACAACCCTTAGTGGCAGCCATTTTGTTTCGCTGTGTTTTTGTTTACACGCAGAGCTTCTTTGAGAAAGTGATACCTCCCCTGTGGCGCTGACCAGGCACGAAACACTTTCCCTCCCTCCCTGTACTCTTACACTACCGCACCCACAACATTGACTTTCCAACACCCCTTCTCCTCCGCCAGCTCTAAAAAAACGAAGAAAAACACTTTTAAAAAGATAAATCGGTTTTAAATGTTTTCCAAATTCTGGCTGAGATATTATTGGCCCGCTGAGACAGAGAGAGGAAAGGCAGGGAGAGAGAGGGGACGACTTCCTTGAAATGGCTTGGGCCAGTATCAAATGTTGGCCTCTGCTTTAAGGCTTTAGATCAAGAAGTAAGCTATCCAGGGAACCACCAGTGCTACTCAAACGTACTTTAAATCTGTTTGCAGGAGCCAAAAGTAAATACCTTCAGTGGGGTCTGAACCAAAACCACAACGATGCATTCTCAACGGAGATTCCTCTGAGACAACAAACTTCACATACATGTCTCCCCATCTAAACGTACTCTGGACAGACCAAGCAACAGTGCTTTCCTGAGGCCACAACAAAGGACCAACAAAGGACATTACCTCTGATCTCAACCTCCCATTTCTCATTATGTGATTTGCTCTAAGAGAGGCTCTTCATCCAGCCAATACAGGACACATGCACAGACAAAAACACACTTTAGCAGTCTGGAACAAGACCAATTCCTTTTCATAGGCACGAATTTATGGCACATCTCTGTCAGAGATTAATATTGTGTCTTATTAATAGACAATGTGAGGTTTTGTAAAACTTAAATATTTCTTAAACAAAGACATGTTACAAGACAACTTTCATCATTCTAAAGAGACTACTTGATTCGTTCTCTCAAAGAACATATTTACTAGGCTATTTAAGGCCAACAACATCCTTACGGTACTTCCATGACAGGAAGAGACATTGCCGCATGCAACAGCACACGCAAATAAAATTAACAAAAATGTTTGAAAATCAAAATGACATTGATTTTCGGACAGGCAGAACACGGTGACGTACACTGTAGCTTCCTGTCTGACACGAACCAGACAAGCCAGTGACGAAAAAACAATCAAGGGCTGATGATAGTAGGTTATCATTAGTCACCGCTTCCCCGCGGAACAATCACATTGTGTATCTCTGCTCCGCAGTTTGACCGACCGATGACGGCAGAATGGTACGGCTAAGAGACGTAGCTACTGGCTAGTATAGGCTGCTAGATCGCACGCTCGTCTAATTTGATCGCGATGGCAAGGCCTTAAATAATATCTGAACGATGGATACCAAAGTCCTGCCATACTTCTTTATATAGGATGCTCTGGTCATTTACGTTTAAATCCCTCTTACCTACTGCTCCCGCTGTCACTATCTCTGCATCTTATTCTCTGTCTCCGATGCGCAGAGAGGGAGAGAAAACGTGCTTAGCAGAGGAAAGATTTGACAATCGTATAGCCCTGGTATATGTAGGCTTATGTTTAAATGATCATCATCGGGTGCTTATTATCAATAGATGAAAAATGCGTACGATCTATTTATTTTCCTGCGACACAGTGATCACTACAAACGCACGTGACCTAAATAGCTGCCGCATCCTCCTCTGGTCAACAATCAAGCAGGCAACGATCAATTTGTGGAAGCGTGATCAATAACGAACGAGGGCCGGGGAATATCAACGCTTGAGTCTTGTAGCATTGTCTACTTCACTGCGTTAAAGTCATTACTGGGATTGAGACGGTTTTGTATCAGTATAACCGGTCAGACGTTAAACATATAGCTGCTTAACGTTGTGATGGATGGGATGTTGGAGGTGTCATAGTGCGGGTTTCAGCAACCTACACCCCCGCTCATTCGCCTCCTGCCCCCGCCCATCGTCTACAAGCCGGGCGACACAGACAGTAATTACCGATGCCTCGTCACGTAAATGTGGTAGGAATGCATCCTTTTGACGCAACAAACTGCCTGCCAGCGCGGACGTGCACAACAGTGCCACATTTATGAAGTTGGACAGTACAGTCATGCCTCCGCTTGTTTACCACACTTTCCCTTTCCCGTATTACAAACTACGTACTATGACGCAGTTTATTATAAATTATAGTATTCAAATTTGTTGACGTTAAAGTTAGAACACAATTTAAAATTTGCTGCAACATGAGCAGAATATTGCCGATATCAGCCGAGCTGGTTGTATAAAGACCAGCCTTCCAAAACCAGCCAGCATCCCCCTCAGGAGGAACACACAGCCCTGCGCAAAAATCACAACATTCCTATAGCCTCTGCACACTAAAGCAGATTCGACCAAGATCAAAGCCATATCATCCATTTCAGAGGCATTTTCTAAGCGTCCTCATGTATTATCTTCCTATTGACGATAACGCAGTTGAGCGATGCCGTTGTCCAAGGTGCTGAAAAGCAGAAAACGCCCACACCTTACGCATTAGCCCACTGCACCCTACATTTTCAACAATCGAAGGCGGGTAGATTTATTACGCGAAGGGGTCATGCGTTCCAAAGACGTTCTAGTTTTCCATCTTACAGCCCATACTACGAACGCTACACATATCCAATATCCAAATAATACAATTAAATAACTGCCATAGTCTTGTAAATGATTTATGGTATAAGTTGTCTTCTTTTTATCATTGGAATAAAAGCGCATACTTCGACAATCTATACAATCTCCGGTTAGTTCAGTAAAGCTTGGTGAAAGCATCAAAACATACATTTGGACCAATTTGGTATGAATAGTGATAAAATGTGAAAAAGATGTTTCTCCTACCTGTGCCCGTTGTCAGTGGCTCGCAGTCAGTAACCGGGAGGAAATGTCGTCGTATTTCAACAACCGTTATCACCCCCTTTCAGTAGGACTGGTTTGCTGCAAAGGCTCTGCGCGTGGTTGATACCTCCTCAGTTCTTCTTCAATGAAAGCAGCAGCACTGCCCTCATCAAAGATGGCGGACGCTTTTGACGTCAGCAGCTTTTCATAGGTGGACCTATCTGTCAAATGGGGCATTTCTGCAAGCTTGGTAATGGGCTGCATATGCACGCGGCAACATCTAGTAAAATAATATACACACAGAAAAACACAGTATACACAGTCTTTCTAGACAAGCTATGTAATGGTATTATGAATTGCCTTATTTGAAGTGGAAGACGTGAGATTGAAAAGTTGTTATCAAGTTCATAAACTATGGGCAGAGGAGACATGCTGATGCCAGTGAACTGAATTTTTACGTTCAGTCTCACTTGTGGATGACTAGTTAACAGAAGCCAGATGAATCATGCATATCTTTGCCCTTGATGTAGATTGTATTGATATTATGATGCAGTAATTGCACCAGAGGCGTCTCAATTATGCTATATTATTTTGTAGAAATGGCTTAGTTGTATCCAAAACAAAGCCTATTGAAATCACAGCTATTTAGCTCACATCTAATAGACCCAAACTCAATGAAGTTGCCGTGGAGTCCCTGGCAACAGAACCTATAACGGATGATAATGCAGTTTTGTTTGAAGATATTCTGAACTATAGTCAGTGGAACAGTTGTTTCAAATCCTGTCTGAGTTCCTTAGCTCAATGTGTAATCTGTTAGAATTCCTTAGGCTTGCACTGGACATCTATTTCATCTGAAGGGAGCTTGGAGTGAATCGGAGGTAGATGGATTACCTGTTACATCAATGTAAGGTCCTAGTAGCTGCTGTGAGTTTGGATATGCACACCATACTCTTCTTGAAATAACTGTGCTGTCCAGGCTGCAGCAGGTTTGGATATAGGATAAATTGAAGCGATAATAATGAATGTGGAGGATGAATAGCTGATGTATTTTAATGAGAGTTCTCCCAGACCTCTGAAGGCTTTGTCAGCACAGCTTCAGCAGCACCTCTGTTTGGCAGTCTAACAAATGTGTTTTCAATTGCTCTGAAGCAAACCTGTCTTTTAAATTAATGATAATGATAACTTACATGAAAAATCAATTTGGTGAGGGGAGCCAGAGGAGAGCCTGCTGTGAGTGGGGAGGGACAGGCAGACAGAGGCAGGCAAGAGAGAGGCAGACAGGCAGGGAAGAGAGAGGCAGACAGAGGCAGGGAAGAGAGAGGCAGACAGGAAGGGAAGAGAGAGGCAGACAGAGGCAGGCAAAAGAGAGGCAGACAGAGGCAGGCAAAAGAGAGGCAGACAGAGGCAGGGAAGAGAGAGGCAGACAGAGGCAGGGAAGAGGGAGGCAGACAGGCACGGAAGTGGCTGTGTTTAGAGAGAGGCAGATGAAGGCAGAGAACGGGTGCTGTGTGTGGGGCGAAAGGGAGAGAGAACTGTGTTGGGGGGGAGGCAGAGAGAGAGCTATGTTTAGGGGGAGAGAGGCAGAGAGAGAGAGCTGCGTTTGGAGGGAGAGAGAGGCGGAGAAAGAGCTGTGTTTGGGGGAAGAGAGAGGCAGAGAGAGAGCTGTGTTTGGGGGGAGAGAGAGGCAGAGAGAGAGCTGTGTTTGGAGGGAGAGAGGCAGAGAGGATGCTCCTTTGATGGATATAAGTCTTTACGGATCAGTCTGGAAAATAATGGAAAGCAGCACATTGCTACCCAAGTAACCACTGAACAACAAATGAAATGTTTACTGCAGTGTTCTGCACAGTATGGAAGGGTAGAAACTGTTGAGTCGGGGATGTACAACAATGTATTTAATGAATTCTTCAAGTGACATACAAAATGTGCTTGTAGAAATAGTGCATGCAGAGCTGTTTAGGATGTAAATCTAATTCTGGAGTGGAGTTTTTAAATGGGATTGAACCAGACTGATAACTGACAGCAACAAAAAGGTGGAACAATTGCAGCCAGTCACAGAGTCCAGCATGCTAAGCAGTCCTCTTTTCTCAGTCTGTCATATTCCTCCTCTTCCAGGAGATGAAAGGGAATGTCAAACTTTTCTAAAAGCACTCCTTTGAAGTTATTCTTTTGGCTGTATGTGTGAGGGAGTGTGTGTGGGTGGATGGATGCATGGGTGAGGGAGGGAGGCAGGGAGGGAGGGATGGAGGGAGGGACGGATGGGTGGAGGGAGGGACGGAGGGAGGGAGGGGGGGTGATTGGAAGAGGTAATGGTAATTTTCTTCTGTTCAGAAAGCAGGACCAGCTAGCTGTGGAGCAGATTAGCAGCAGCACTATCAACTCTACAGCAGCCTTGCGTTTGCCCTCTGACCCCCCCAAGAGAAGCCGATTTGACTCCTAATTAAACTGCAGATAGAGAGGGGGACTGAGGGAGAGGAGGAGAGAGCAAAGGGACAAAGATGAAGGCTTTTGAGAGAGGAGAGCCTGATTAAAGTGTGGACTGAGATTGAAGGAGGGATGGAGACAAGGAGATTTAAAGAAAGATGGATCTTTAGGAAGAGATCAGAGTAATTGATGGTGGGAGAGTATTAAGGGGTGTGAAAGGGAGAAAGAGACAGGGAGATAAACAGTGATGCAAGGGGGAGGGGGGAACGGAGGGAGGGAGGAGGAGAGATGTGAGCAGCGTGGGGGAGGGTATTGCAGCAGCCATGGATTGCTTCTGTGACTCAGCACATTCCCCCCAATATCTACAACCATCCGTCCGTTACCGTGGCTACCATAAGAGAGCTCTGATATCAGATGTGAGTCATCGCAGCAAACCCCCCATTTAGAAGATGCACACTCCTTGTCACGACATTGTCAATTGTTTGACTATCCTCCTGTAAAGGGCTTGTTTGGTCCTGTAACAACAGTGATCAAAATCTCACGGATTCAGACTGCTCTCTAACCTTTTCTGTCGTACATTGTGTAATGTTCATTTGCAGATGAGCAGATGAGAACATTTCTCTATGGATTTTCCAGAAATTCCAACCAATATATAAAAAATATGAAAATATGAATGTTATTGCTGAAGGGGCTGTAGACGATGACAGTCATATTGTTCACACCAAACAGGAAGAACATCAGTCCTAACCCTCACTAGAAAGACTAATATGTCATAATGAGATCTGTTGATTGATGTATGGATAGATTGCGCCTCAGTGGCAACATTGAGTACAAGTCTTGTATCCAGTGGTGAGGAAAGCTGCGGTCCATGGATGTATTGATTTATTACTGATCTGCATCACTCCACTTCTCAGGCCTCCTCTTCTTCCTCCTCCTCCTCCTCTCCCCCATCCTCACGTTCCTCCTCTCCCTACAGCTCCTCTCCCTACAGCTCCTCTCCCCTCCTCCCCCCTGTCCACGGCTCACACATTCCTGCTCACACACCCTGGCCGTGCCTCTCCTCGTTCAGAGCCTGTGGGGCAGCAGAACAGACAGAGACTGATGAGGAGGATTAGAGAAGTGACAGACAGGACGCGTGAAGGATGGAGAGAAGTCAGAGGGAAGAAGGAGACTGAGAAAACGGCGGAGACACATGGAGGGCTGTCCAGACAGGGAGCTCAAATACAGTCTAAACTAAGGAAAATAACCATCAACACACACTTGGAATATGTGACATGTCTTAATTTCTGGATGTAGACTAGGCAAAACGAATGTTCTTACAAATCGAATATTCTTTCAACGCACCAATTTCAATCCTTACACTGTCTTCACCAGCGTGCTCTGATGGTTGTGTTGTCTCCACACAGAGGGAATTCTACCTGTTGTAAAGACAGTGCAGGGCAAGAGAGAGGGATGCAGGGAGGGATGGAGGCGAGCGATGAAAGATGACAATGAAAATGCATTCTGTCCTATAACCATGTTCGATTGGAGGCAGGGCAGAGAAAACAAATACACTTGATGGTGTACATACCACAGTGCCCTGTCACTCTGGGTAGAGCAGGGCAGAGCAGCGCTGAGGGGTGGAGAGTGAATCAGAGTAGAGTAGACTAAAGCAGAGCAGGGTAGAGCAGTGATGAGTTCTGAAGTGCACTGGCCCAGAATGCAATGTCCCTTCTGGCAAGCTCAAAGCAAGTGGCACATTACTGCTAGCACAAATGTGTGTAATCTTAGTCTCCATATGTGCTTGTGTGCATGCACTTTGCATGTGTATACTGATCTGTACTGTATGTGTGTGTATGTGTGTATGTATGTGTGTGTGTGTGTGTTTGTGTGCTTTCCAGCTCAGTTATATTGGGGGTTGAAAAACAGTGGAGCAGCTGAGAGAAGTTATGCTGCATGATAATGTTTCACATGCTCAGATGAACTAATGGAAGCAATAAGTTCACTATCAAAATCGTGGAGAGAAGCTTTTTAGTGAGTGATCATTATCTAGCTAAGAGCCTTACCATTCCACATACACAGCTTTTAAACCACACTCAACTCAATACCTACTCAGCAATACATAGGACCAGAAATGTCTCTTTCTCACTCCATTTCTCACATAAACACACACACTGCAAGTAGTTAGCCTTGGTACACTGTAGAGACCCCCCTGTCCCCCCTCCTCCTCCCCCCTCCTTGTCAGTGTATTGTGTTTTCCCCCAGGAGGTAGTTTATGCTCTGTTACCCAGTCTTGCTGGGTTATGGAGGACAGAGATCTGATTGGTAAAGAAAGTCTGCTCTTACTGTTGGCAGGTCTTACAAGTCTAGTGGAATCTAGTGTATTGTGTGTCCATATGTGTGTGCATGTGTAATTTGTGTGTGTGTGTGTGGTTATATGTGTGGGTTGTACACAGCATTATGTACATGTGCATATCTCCTCCCAAACTGAACTGCCAGTGTGCCTGCACCTGGATGTTGCTATGGAAACAGGGTATCCTCTCTGCGTCACCTGCACCCATGTTTGGTCTGGCTTCCTGTTTCTCTCGCTCCCCCCTCTCCCTTTCTCCCTGCATCTCCCCTTCTCTCTTCCTCTCTCTACCACCATTTCCCTCTTCCTCTCACTCTCCGCCCCCCCCCTCTCTCTCTTCCTCGCTGAATCATCCCAACTGAGCTACGCCACACAGCCACAAAAGCTGCCTCTGCCTTTCTGCCACCTCATTGTTGGCATCCATAAACAACACAAGATGTGCTGTTCACTATCTGAGGTGATGAACAATTCCAGAAACAGACCACAACCTCCACCGATGATGCTGGCCAACTAATGAGAAGCTGACGAGACGTAAGATCAATGGTCAATGAAAGTCATGAAAGACAAAGCACGGTGGAGACATCATACATTTTATATGGGTTTCCTTCCTTTGAAGTTTACCTGCATGCATGTCAATGAGCTGGCTCCATCCTGGATGTACAGGATGCTCTGCTGTGTAATGCCTTTGTAATTCTGTCTGATAAAACTTCTATTTCACCCCTCTGAGTTAGCACAGAGGAGTCCCTGACCTTAAGGAACCTTCCTAGGCTGTGGAAACAAGAGAACGTACTAGAAGGAAAGACCAAGTGGTGGTGAGAGGGGAGAGAAGAAAAAAGAGAGAGAGGAGGAGCAGAGCAATTGTACTGCAGTAAAACAGAACCCCTGTACCCCAACTGGGGGGCCTCTCACTCTCTCTCTCTCTGTTTGTCTCTGTCTCTCTCCCTTATCATTTTATGTCTACCTCTCTCTCTCCTCCTCTCTCTTTCCCTCCCTCTCTCTATTTCTCTCTGTGCCTGGATCAGCTCAGCTCTGACCGATTCAGTGTTGCAGCAGTACAGGACTAGTCTGGCTAAACCAGTCTGGCTCTGCAGTACCCAGCATCAGGGAACCTCCTCCGCTCACACCCTCATACCAAGATTCCCCTCTGTCTTCCCCTCCATCACTGTCTTCTCCTCCATCACTGTCTTCTGCTCCATCACTGTCTTCGCAGGACCGTCACATGCCTCACAAACTTTACAGCACAGCCTCTCTGTTGAGCTCCCATCCTTGTTATCTCCCTCAACCTCTTTATCTCATTCTTCCTCTCCTCCCAATCTCTCCCTCTCCTTCCCGCTTCTCATACCATCCAGGGCTAGCAACAAACCTTTTTTCTTCACTGCCCCAGCATGATACTAAAATGGGTTTGTATCATTGATGAGTTCTTGATCCCCATCGGAAATATAGTTTACTGGACAATGCTCCAGAAATGATCAGAAATGGAATCTGAAGAGGTACTCTCAGACTGGGATGATGAAAGACATCCATCTTCATGGGATCACCTGATCTGTGTCTTTCACTAGAAATGAGCCACTCGTAGCACCTCTCCAGGTTTCGCTCTCCATCGTCTCCACAACATCCGTTATTCATGACAGTATTAGACTGGTCTGTTGAGGGACACTTACATGACATTCATAATATTCATATTTCATGACTGTTGTAGTTTGATTAAAATGTCTTTCTTTTCCAGGGCCACTACCTCTCTTCAGGAGAAGACTATGCCAACATTAAAGTTTTTAAACAACTCTCCTTCCCTCCACCCTGCTTCCCTCCCTTCCCGCCTCCCCTCCTTCCTCCCTCTCTGCACCCACCCTCCCTCTGTCTAGGGGCGGTGATTTATTGCGACAGTTCGGAGTTTGAGGGGAATGATAGAGCCAAATGAAAATGCAGAGTAACAGAGCTGGACTGGATAAACTACAGCAGGTCTACATGTTTACTGAGAGACACATCTACCCTTCTTGTAATATCATACGATAAATGGGGGTCAGATATCATAAGACTGTATCTATTTAGCGGACGCTTGCATCTCAACAAACGTACAGTCCAGGGGAAGTTTTGAACCTTCAATCTTGTCACCTGCAGTCAAAATGTTCATATCCCAAAGCTATTTCCGCTCCTGAGGTCTTCTGGATCCTTCAAATAAGATATAACCAGAACAATGAACTCAAACATGTTTTACACAAACTGCTGAATTTATAGTCTAGGCATGCATCAGAGTGTTTAATGCATAATACTGCGTGTTTATTAAGTGTTTAACGATGGTATCTTGTGGTGTACATAAACAGTAAACTGTACAGTTCATAAACTTCCATTCTAGCTAATCTTGTCTGTTTATGAACACTCTTACAGGGCTTGCTAGTTGGCAATAGGAGCACAACAGTAATATGTATTTCCAGAACGATATAGTCTAGGTTTAGAGCTTCTGGCGAAGTTTACTTGGAAAGGTTGTTAACCCATAGCTATTGCCCCTCTAAATAACGTAATTTTACATTACATTATCCATAGAAATGAAATATGACAAACCAATTATGTATCTGTTGACATTTACGTCTAGCAAGCAAGATAAAAATTTAATAATTTAGTACATTTTACTCAAAATCATTAACACGTTCAATAGCTAGCTAGCGATAGCTAGCCTAGCTAGAGCAACTTTACTTTATATTCGTAATTGTCGCTGTACCTCAAAACGTACAACGTTGCTTGAAGGGCAGCAACACAGAATATCATGTACATCGCTAATTCTCATTTGGGGCTGATAACTAAAAGTCCTTCTAAAAACAGTATTTTTGTGAGAGAACTAGCCTACCACCAACGTAAATGCAAACTACCGGAAGTTGTTGACCTGAGTCATGTAACATGCGGAATTAATGCGTGCATTCAGTGATAGCGATGTTTCTTTATTGGCTTTTTACTCTGAATTACTCGAGACAACTACAATCTTGGTATGTCTGCTCCTCGACCAATCACTGTATATAGCAGGACAAGTAATCCTTATTATGTTTCTCAGCATGAGATATGAATTGAAATCCAAAGTGATGCATGAGTGCATGAGAAATGAGAGCCCTGCGGTGTGTGTTTGTGTGCTGGTGCGTTCTATCTGTCTGTCTGACTTTCTCTCTGTCTGTGTTTTTTGCTTCCTTGATTGTTTTGTGCTCTGGTAGTGTATCCGTGTGTGTGTGTTTTGATGTGTGAGCCCCTCCAGGGTGGCTCAGAAGCCCTCAGCAGTCTGGGTCCTCTGACAACAGCAAGAGATGTGAAACTGCGCCAGAGATGGAGAGAGATGGAAAGAGAGGCTGGCTGTGGAGGTTGGCTGGGGTTAACGGCCCTGTGCCAGGTCGTGGCTGTCCCAGTAGGTTCTGGGAAGTCAAGTTTCTGCTGAGTAAGCTGAGTTGCCAGAAGGCTGAAACACTGCAGTGCTGCCGGAACACAGAGAAACTGACCCCAGACATCCTAGCACAGGCTGTACCCACGCACTGTAGAACTGTTTATTAGAAGCATGGAACACACTCACAGACACAAAAGCACACACACGCGCTTGTTTTTCTGTTGAGATCACACAGCTATCTGCTAATCACATCATACATGCCTGATAGTCTTCATGCGAATCCACAGAAGATCTACCTGTCAAATCAAATCAAATTATAATTTTACTGGCCTCATTCCAAGCAATGTCACAGTGGGCTTCACCTAAATCAACCTTAAACAAATAAAATAAAAAAAACTTGTAAGGGGGTGGATTCAATGAGGGATCTTTAGCCCAATCAGACGGTCGGCGATGTGTCACATGCACCTGTCACCCCCCTTCCCCTCCCCACACATCCAACAGGCTCCTCCCTGGCTCTTAGGCTCCTCCTCCTGCATCAAGGACTTATCCACCTCACTCATCTTGGACTCATCCACCACACCCACACACTTCTTCCAGAATGAACCGTGAGTTAATTCCTTAATTCATTTACTTATCAGTCATGTTCATCCTTACAGTAAAGCCATGTGTATCAAGATGTTGGTGAAGCCTTTAGACTCATCCACCCATAAATAAGAAATGCTGATTACCAACCAGACAGAGGTGTTGTGATGTGCTTGTGTTAAATGTCATCCTTTAGCTCTCATAGGCACATTTACATGCTCATTACTTCTGCCCCCCCCCCCACACATCACAAAAGGCCGAGCAAATATGGTACATACAACCAAAACAGCACACATCAGAAAACACAACCCCCACACGCAGCCACACAAACACACTGTTTCACTGCGTCAGACTGTGACCGCCAGCCGGCCTGTAGCCTTCGTTACTGCCTCCAACCTGCACAGTGTTTATTATGGTGGAAAAGCCCTTCTCTCCACCCACGCTACCCCCTCGCTCAATCCCCTCCATCCAACTCCCTCCCCCATCTCTGACTCACCCGGCCCCCGCTCTGCTTGCGCTCTCTCTCCTCTCGCTCTCTCTCTCACTTTCTGTCGTTCCCCGCTCTCCTTCTCCTCTCTCTCCATCTGTCTTGCTCTCTCCATCTCCTCCCCCCTGCACTGCTCTCCATCTCATTACACTCATCCTCAGACATGAATGTCACCACCGGGGTTTCTTCATCTCTCCCTTCTTTCTAATCTCCTTCGCCTACATCATGACCCCCCTACTCTTCTTCTTTCCCCCTTTTCCTCTCTGTCTCCTAGCTATGTCTGTGTCATAAGAGGTCCTGTTCTCATTCACAACTGGCAGAACGGCTTGTATACCAAACCTCCATGTTGTTGTGTTTTCTCTTTATCTCCCTGTTATTTGGTCATGCGACTGCACCCCGTGGACCTTGAATACAAGGGGATCTTATTTTACCGGCTGATGACGAGAGAGCAAGACTCAGGATAGGTTAACACGTTTAACGCAAATATAGGCAAGAGAAGAACCATCAGCCGGATGGTAATCTCGGATCATGTGCTGCTGATATCCACCACAGTAGACGGACCTTGTTGCTAAAAGGCAAACTAGATGAAACAATGAAAATCTGTGAGAGTTGTTATTTGAAAAATAACAAGATTTCCTTATCGTGGGTATTCACTGACACCATTTCTATTCAGATTTATAATTAGTTGAATTGATACCAGGACAACCATTGTGGCTATAAAATGGACACATACAAGGCCACCATATTGCCACATTGTGAGCTATGAGACAAGTTCCTGTTCATGCAGCTTTTTTGTTGATGTGATTTTTCAGCTTTCACATTAGACTCGGGGAGAACAGACCTCCAGCGAGGAGAGAACACCAGTCTCTGATGAAGTTGTACCAAACAGCACTCCCTGCTGGCTTGCCTGTAGAACACAATCTTCTCATCAGAAAATAGACTGCGTGGTAGAGTGCGCACGCACTCTTCATGTTACAGTGTGACGGACCAGTAAAATGAAACTAGCACACAACCAACCAACAGAAACCATCACAGAACCAACCACGTGTGGCATGATTTACAAGGACACAAAGAGGTTTAAAAGACTGTGTGTGTGTGTGTGTGTGTGTGCTTGCCTGTCCTGTTACCTGCAGAGCGAGGGCTGTGGCACAGCATGTCAGACAGACGGCGAGGGAGAACGGAGACGTGACACGCGCCAACTACCTGCCGCTAGCTCTGATCCTCCCACATCATAAAACCTTCTGCAACTGCAGAGAGAAAGGGGGACGGGGGGACGGGGGGGGTGGAAGGGGAAGGAAAGGAGTGAGGATTAGAGGAGGGAGGGAGGGAGTGAGGGAGGGGAGAAGGAGAAATAGGTGAGGGAGGGGACAGAAAGGGAGCGACAGAGAGAAAAAAAGGACAAGAGAGAGAAACAGGCAGAGCCCAGGACAGAACATGTGCTGTGTTCTGTAGCCTTCATTCGACATACTTGAAATACAAACACCTCCTGACATTCGATACACATCAGTTCTACAAGATAAAGCGATGGAGGAGGACAGCGGGGTAGAAAATGCACAGATTAATTTATTCACTGAATATGCTACAGAGTACCAACACAATAGATCACATGACACAAGTGCAATGTGTAAACTCGCTTTAAACTGAAAATATTGGCATGTTGTTGATCGTCCATTTGCTATACTACTGATGCCCAGCTGCACATGCCTGTTTTAGGGCTGTACTCTGTATGGTCCAGTACAGAGCTGGGCCCAATCAGAACACAGAGACAAGCTGCACATGTGCGGCTCCTGATTGGCTCTTCTAGTTGGTGACTTCAGACAGCTCCAGAGACTTCTTCTGGATGTTCATGCTGAAGGGCATCAGGAAGTCCTCAAAGTCCACCTCGTAGGAGAACCTCTCCCTCCTCCTCTCCTTCTTCTCCACCATCTGGCTGCTGGTGAGCTGCCTGCCCCTCACCTGGAGAACAGAGTCAACTGTTTCAAATGGAGCTTTAATCCATTCAGCTGGTACTTTTACTCAGAGCAACATTCAAACAGGGCGTAGTGTTACGACAGTGAGAATTCAAAGATCAGATCGGTACTACAGTGAAAAACCAACAAACAGACACACGAACACAGGATGAAATCAGGAAAAAGTTTGTTCTGATATGGATATTACTTCCCTGTTACATCACAGATTAGCAGCTGACTTGCATCTGTATTCACAACTTCCACACGAGTAAAGTAAAGTCCTCTAAAGCTACAGGACCTTTCTGACATGGAGGACAGGTCAGATGTCAGGGCTGAGAATGGCCGTACCGTTTTGGGCAGAAAGCTGATGTCCACTTTGCCTAGTTTGCCCGCCGTGATCTGGGAGCTGTGCATGACGATCGTTTCCTTCAGGGAGGCGTCTTTCTTTGCTAGCTTGTGGGACGGCACCGAGTTCAGCGTTTCAGCGCTCTGGAGGGGGTAACCATAGCAACACGGGTCACTAAGGGCACCAACCCCTTAAATTACCAAGTCAAAGACATTCAGATCCAGTTTATGGTATTCAGTAAATACTATATACAAATGTTTTGACGTCATTGAATATGAGGTACTAATCTGTAGTGGGACTGTACGCTCCAGGGGGTCTGCAAAAGCCACACATAAGTAACATCAACAATTAGCTCTGTATGTCCGTGGATAAAGACTGGAATGTCTGCTTGTTTCCAGCTACAGTGTCTGTGGTTACTAATATCACCACAGGAAGCTTGTCCTTGTGTAACTCAACACGGCTCAGCTAATTTGCTTACAACTCGCCGGGGTAGAGTAACAGCGGCTTGTGTTTCATGTTGAGATGACCTCAACAGTAAAGAGGAATGTGTGTTTGGCAGTATGTGTTTGAAACTCAAAATATTGATCCGCTATCAGCAGGTTGAAGCTGATTCAGGGCCCCATTAGTGTGCAGCTGGTACCTTTTCTGTAGTGGCGGCTGCTTTGGGTTTCTGTTGTGGTTTTCCAGCCTTGGCTTTCTTGGTGTCTTTGGGTTTGGGCAGGGTATCCATCTTAGCCTTAATTAAGTCCACAATCCGGGCGTCTGCATAGGCACGAGCTATGTCCAAGCAATTTTGTTCTGGAATGAAAATACAGGTACTCAAAACCAAAGCCAAAATTCAGCAACAGTCACAAACAACAGAGACAACCGAAGAGGCAAGATCCAATGGATGATCATGCTGTCGTTCACAATGCTGACGTCACCTTTCTTGTTCTCCGCAGTAACGTTGGCCCCAGCCTTGATGAGGAAATCCACGCAGCAGGGCCTGCAGCTTTCGATGGCCCTCATGAGGGGCGTGGCCCCGTTCAGCGCCAGGGCATCCACCGAGGCGCCTCGTTCCAGCAGCAGCTCCACAACATCCAGCTGGCCGGCATGGCAGGCATGGTGAAGTGGCGTCCAGCGGAACTGGTCACAGGCGTTCACATCGGCCCTGGAGTGGGGTGAGGGTACATACATTATTTAGCAGATGCACAGTCTGACCCCGGCTGGAGGTCTTATCCCTGGAAGTCTTACTCCTGAAGGTCTAACACCAGCTCACCCCTGAAAGTCTTACTCCTGAAGGTCTAACACCAGCTCACCCCTGGAAGTCTTACTCCTGGACATCTAACACCAGCTCACCCCTGGAAGTCTTACCCCTGAAGGTCTAACACCTCCTCACCCCTGGAAGTCTTTCTCCTGAAGGTCTAACACCAGCTCACCCCTGGACGTCTTACTCCTGGACATCTAACACCAGCTCACCCCTGGAAGTCTTACTCCTGGACGTCTAACACCAGCTCACCCCTGGACGTCTTACTCCTGGAGGTCTAACACTAGCTCACCCCTGGAAGTCTTACTCCTGGACATCTAACACCAGCTCACCCCTGGACGTCTTACTCTTGGAGGTCTAACACCAGCTCACCCCTGGCAGTCTTACTCCTGGAGGTCTAACACCAGCTCACCCCTGGCTGAGAAGGTAGTGAGCGACGTCATAGTTCCCGCAGGAACATGCGGTCATGAGCGGGGTCTTGTAGAAGCGGTCTTTCACGTCCACAGGCACCCCCTCACTGAAGGCCAGATCCAGAGACTCCAGGTCACCAGTCTTCACGCTGTAGCTGATGTTGATGTAGACCTTGTCAGGCTCATCCATGTACCAGGCAGAGTCATCCTGGATGGGGTGGCTCGGGGGGTGGTCCCGGTCGAAGCGGCTGAGGTCCGTGGCAAGGTGGTGGGTCTCAATCATGAAGTGTGGCGGGCCACCGTCTTCCCGCCGGTGGATGAGCTCCGAGGGGACGGTGCAGATGGGAAGCGGAATGGTGATCTTCCCTTTCTTCTTCCCTTTCTTCCCTCCCCCTTTCCCCCCTTTTTTCTTCTTGGGGCCGTAGGAGCTCATGACAAAAGGCTTCTGAAGGTACTTGAGACCTTTGAAGAACTCGCTGATGTTGATGAGGCCTTCTCTCTTCTTGTCATGGGCCGCGAGGATGGTGTGGAGCTCGTCGATTTCAGCCGGCGCGTGGTGGCCCTGCAGCACGGAGATGAACGTCTCCCCGGAAACCGAATCAGTTACGCCTGACTCCTCGGCGAAGGCGTTGCGAAGGGCGGTCTCGTTCTCATAGGACCAATCATGGAGGGTCAGGGCCCAGGGAGGGTTCGGATTGGACACGCCAGGCTTGGAGTACTTCCCCTGTATCCTCTCGGCCTTCTTAAGCTCCTTAGTGGCCGCCTTGTGGCCGTTGTCCTTGGCAACCTGCCGCGGCAACAAACCCTCCTGGTCCTTCAGCTTGGAGTTACAACCTGGAGACACATGCATGGGTGACAATCTACTTCAGAAACTCACATTTAATGAACCAAGCTCAGTTGTAAGAGTTATGTGATGTTGTGGATTCATTTAGCGGATCCCAAATGAGGACAGGGGGATTTGAACCTGATTATAGATAGCAGTTTAGTGCTCTTCCACTCAGCTATACACATCGCCAGAGGTTTATCGTCTGAAGGAGGTGTAATTAGACTATGGCTGTGTGGGTTATGGCTTTGAGGGTAGCT
Source organism: Plecoglossus altivelis (assembly GCA_036571765.1). NCBI lineage: Eukaryota > Metazoa > Chordata > Actinopteri > Osmeriformes > Plecoglossidae > Plecoglossus > Plecoglossus altivelis. The sequence continues at coordinate 5,576,352 of BROE01000004.1, read as the reverse complement.
CTGTCACCAACAGCCTCTCTAGTACCTCTCTGAGCCAGGAACCGGCAACAGTCGGTGAAGCCGCCGTAGGCAGCGTAGTGCAGAGCAGTACTGCCTTCAAGGGTCATCACTCCCATGTCAGCTCCATACGCAGACAGAATCTGGATCACCTACACAGGAAGGACAGGCAGCGTTCCTTGACTCACAAAGAACTTTCATTGCCAGTAATAGTCTCTGCACCACACCATCCCTGGGGAATATTCCTGTAACAGCTTTAATCTGACAGATGAACTCATTGCACACTGAGCTTTAAACATGAGTCATCAAGAGCAGTAAATATCACCAGACAGCCTCATTGTTTTACAGCCACACGCTCACTTGAGTGAGTGAGTTGAGCTGTATTGTCATTCCGCTACATGCGGGGGCATACAGTGGAACGAAATGTCGTGCCTCACAGAGCCACGGTGCTACATAAATCAAGTTAAAAAAGTATATATATATAAATTTTTCCTATACACAAACTAAAAAATACAAACTATACAAACTATGCGAATACTTTCCGATGAATACTGGTCATGTGCAAAGAATGCTGTACATGTGCAAAGAGTACGGTACATGTGCAAAGAATATGAGCATGTAAACACACATATGTTACCGATATTACTGAGTCTTTTAGTGCAATTTGTGTACACACTGTGTACACACTGTGACCCACCTCGAAGAAGCCGCCCATGGCTGCAAAGTGTGAGGCATGGAAGTTCTTCCTGTCCAGGGCATTGGGGTTCCCTCCCCTTTGCAGGATGGCTCTGACCAGCTGGAGGCACCCTGCTCGGGAGGCCTCCATCAGGGCTGTCCGGCCGGTTGCCTGGAGACAGGGAGACGCTGCGACTTCACAATATCAGATACTTGAATGGAGACCATTAGAACTTGAACAGAGGACCTTAAAGACGATGCTGGTCTCTGAACAAGTCAAACACTGAACACGTTCAGGTTGATTGTCATGTGCAAGTACATTACAGACATTGAAATTCTTATTTTTTGGGCTTCCCCAAACACTGCACACAGACCTGAAGAGAGGACTTCAGCCTCAAGCACTGAGCCCCCTCTAAACTCCTCACCAACCCATCTCCTGACCACCCCGCCCCCTCACCACCCCACCTCTTCACCCCCCCCCCACATCCTCACCACCCCATCTCCTCTTCTAACCTCATTGGTTGCGTTGGGGTCAGCACCACTCTCCATCATCCTGAGACACATAGTGGCACATTCTGGGGCCTGCTCACACGCCAGCAGGAAGACTGGCTTCCCAGCCAGCGACACGTTGTTGACATCAGCGTTGCCTTTCAGGCCCACCTGCATGCAGCGCGTATGGCGCTTGGTGGGGACCATACAGTAGAAGAGCATGCCTGGGACACAGCCAGGAGGGGCAGGGGGACAGGGAGAGAGATCAGAGGAGGAGAGGAAGAGGGAGACACAGACAAGGGAAAGAGATCAGCGGGGTAGACAGAGTAGAGGGAAAGAGTGAGAGGGAGAGAAATGTGGAAAGAAAGTGGACCAGACCAGACCAGTGAGGCCAGCCAGATCCACAGGCTCAGATTACCCAACAGGCTTTGCAGAAGGGGATCAACTTCTGGGTCTGATCTGTAATTAGATGTGGCCATTGTTGCTGCCTCTCCCCTCTCTCTCCCTTCTCGTCCCCCTCTAAAGAGCCATGCAGTGTCATTTACTGTAATGGAAGCCTGTTCGGGTTGGACTGCGATTGAAGCAATTATGGTAATTGGTTTAAAGGAGCTTCATTGCAGTGCCATTGGTTGGATCCCACGCAATTTGAGTAACCAGGGATACTGAGCTCATCAATATCTAAACAGTGAGGATCATGCATTTTGATGAGTCAGACACAAGTCAGGCATTCAACACAAACCCTTTGTCTGACTGAAAGAAAAGCAGAACATGCTGTGTGCCAGTCCCATAATCACATAAAGTGGAAGACCAGGGGTGCACTCTGTCAGGAGGGCCCTGAGGACCAGGGTTGAAGACCACTGGTTTATGCTATCTGACTCTGTCTCACACAGAGTTTAGTGTCTGTTACTAACCCTGCTCCAGAGCCTGTGCAGGCCTCCCCCTCACCTTTCCCCTCCGAGTCCACAATGCTCATGTCAGCGTTGCTTTGGGCCAGCAGGGTCACCATGTCGATGTGGCCCAGCTCTGCGGCGAGCATCACGGGGGTGCGACCCCTTATGTCCTGGATGTTGGGATGGGCGCCCAGGGACAGCAGGAAGCTGACCATGTCTGTGTTGTTGGCCGCTGAAGCCAGGTGGAGTACACCAGTGCCCTGCTTGGGTTCAGTCAGGTTGATGAGCTGCTCCACCCCCATGCTCACCATCGTCTCTATCCGGGATTTGTCTCCATCGCGGACGTGCTGTAGCAATTTGTAGATCTGAAGCACCTGCAGACGACCCTCTGCAACGCGACTCTTCATCCTGTGCTCTTTTTCCGTACAGGATGACACGGTAGATGGCTATGTTGGCGATACTAATTAGGTTAGTTTTATTGAGGAAAAAAATCAAGGCTTCTGTGTTTAAATAACGAACAAAATCAGCCGATGGGTCATTATGGATGGGCCCATTCAAACTCGGTTTGCAGCATAACAAACTATGCAAATTACTGAACATTTTTGTTATCAAATGCGACTGCTTAACAACAGTACTGTACGCATTAATTTCACTTGATCTTAAATTAAGTTTGGAAAAAAACAAGTCTCATTACATCAAAACATTGTTAGAACTTTACAGTAGCTAACGTTAGCGCTATTATTGTTATCGAGAACATCACCCTCTTACTGTACCTTCTTCAAAAGCTTGGAACGAAGAAATAGGTTGTGTTCTCCTTTTTTATTGGTGTGGAGGAGCCACACATAATACGTGATGAGACGATCGATACAATTCTGGATTTCTAAAAGGATTTCTACCTTGGTAGGCTACTTTGTTTCAAAGCACAACCTCTTACTTTGTTTCAGCCGGCCGAGACCTTATCTCCATAGCAACATAAAGCGCGGAAGACCAGGGACGGGCTTTGTAGACTGTTCTTTTAAAGCCCAGACAAAGTTTTGACAAAGCTAGACTTAGCTATCTCAATGGCTAAACATTCTCAAGTAGGTAGTATTACAGTTCCTTTGCATTTCGGCACCGTCGCATATATCAGTTTACATGGTCTTGTAAGTTACTTTGAGTGACAGGGCAATGACAGTGTCTGAAAGGGTCACTAGGAAGATACTTGATGAGTCTCCGCGATACAGAACACGATACCACCTCAAAACATCTTAAAATGTCAGGGTTGTTCGATAGTGTACTGCTGTGTCAACTTATAAATATGAACACTAGATGTCACTTGTGTAACGCAATATCCATTTATAAAGAACGTATCTCGGCCATAAAAAGCAACCACCAGCGAAGCAGCTGTTTAAAACGTAGTGTCTGTATTAGACACGTGGCAAACATTCCCAATACAAATAAACACCGTGTTTTAGTCAGGAGACATACTATTATGACAACATTATACAAAATATTTACATTCTATCGATGTTGTAAATATATATCAAATATTATTACAAAATTGCATTGACACAAGCAAGTTAAATGTTGTGTTACTGACTCTGGATATCCTGGAAATGTAGGTACCTTTTCTGGCACAAAAACAAGTACAACCTTAACTCTTATAATTCCCTGTTGTAGCACTGACAGATCAAGCGAATACAACCAGATTGTGCTGTGTGGTGGCCTGTGAAATATTAAACAGACAAATAATTCCGAGACAGGCAGAGTTATTAGACCATTAAGGACTCAGGAAGCCGCTAATCTTGGCGAAGACACTAGAGTAACGTGTAACCCTGTTACTCCTTATCTGAGGCTATAAATATGAATTTTCCTGTCAGTAGATCTGAAGGAAACTGCCTAACAAAGTAGTTGATCCTCTTCTAACTTTTTCTGACTCAGTCTAATCAGTGATTCCAATCCCCGCTCCTCCCCTTGTGTTTGCCCCTGAGTCCTTGGGCAGCCCATAATGGAATGTTCCTGAAATGGACCCGATAAATCGACTTTGAACTGGCAGGCAGAACCTTTGTAAGTTCACTTTCATCTTGGCTGAAAATACTGCTGTATTGCTCACTAAACCTGACATTGTTTTTATTCTAAAGTAAGGAAAATACAAACGACAACAGAGAAAACATTGAAATACTGTAGAAATATGTGCAAAACCTTTAACTATACCAGTCATAATCCGTGGGTGTATTATATCATACAAATATTGTTTTCATCCTTCATGATCCTTCAAAAACATTTTCCTTTAAAGATTTAAGTATAAGTGAGACCTTGAGGCCATCTTACCATAATAACCTAAACATTCAAGTGTATAGTGTTGCATACAGTTGTTGAGTTAATGAAAAACCCTGCAGTGGCTTCTCTTTCCAAAGGAAATTAATGTCAAAGACAAAAACATAAAATGGCTCTGAGCTCCGATGACTCTTTTCCTTTTCTTAAAGCTGTAAAAAACGAACATAAATTCTATAAAATTCAAAAAAGGAAACATTTATTCTTTTGTTCCGACTCCAAAGGAATTCTTAGATTCTCTCAAACTCCTGTAGTACTGAACCAATCTCTCTATATAAAACACACACAAACAGCACGCCCCCAATTTCCTTCCATCAACATATCTGTCAAGCAAGAGACTGACGCGCAGCTGTTAGACAGCCTCACGCAACCTCCCGTCCAATCACACAGTCTCGTACAGCAGCATCCCGCTGAAGATAGTGAGGGGTTCCACTGAGTGGGCCAGCTTGCCAGTGACCAGGTCAATGCAGACCGTGTCTCCTACGTTCATGGGCAGGATGATGTTAAAGACGGCCAGGGCTCCAGGGGTGAGCCTGGTCTCTGCCATGGGCTTCTCCAGGCCCTCCGGCTGGTATCCTGCTGAGTCAGCACGAGCTATGCCGTAGTTGGACTTGGAAAGGACCGCTTCGATCTTCACGTTCTTGTGGCCAGTCAGCGTGGCACTGAAGAAGTACTTTCCTCTCACTGGAGCAGTGAAGTAGCCTGGGAAGGAGACCGTGTAAAGAGTGTATTAGGTTACGGCTATATTGAACTGAATTCATTGTGTTCAGCGCAACTCAGTGTGTTATGGTTATGTAGAACAGAATTACATTATGGTTATATTTTAAAAAGATAGATAATCAAATGCAGTGTCAAGCAAAGATATTATCAGGATGTTTTGATTTGAAAGCAATTTGACCATTTTAATCAAGCTCTTTCTCGCTTGAAAATTTTCATCAGATGGCGATACGTTCATTGACTAGGGGCATGTCTAACTTCAGTTTTCAAGTGAGTGGGCTCTAATACCTGTGCGTTGGTTGTATACGTCCTTCTCGTTGACAAAGACCTTGTTGAAGACGATGGTCCCCGCGTTGCCCATGGGCCGCGTGAGGGCGGCAGAGAAGGCCAGACGAGGCACGTGGGCGTCTGAACCTGCGGGCCCTGGCACAGCACAAGGAACAGTCAGCGGTCACAGCGTTTAGACCGTATCGATCCAACATTGCCTTATTCCCTTTTTATGTCTAATTCCCGGACAAACATCATACCTTCTTCCCCTCTGAGTCCTGGAAGTAAACATGGAAAGGTACGTTAAAATAACAAAAGAAATTGATTTGATGTCACTTTTAATGAATGTTTTGACATGAGTTGTTACTTGTTTAAATGTTTTTATGTTTCAGAGTTGTGTTTGTTTTACCTGGGGGTCCCACTGGGCCTTCCTTGCCCTGCTTGCCTGGAGGCCCGTCCCTTCCTTGGGGCCCTTTGGGTCCTGGTAACCCTGGGAAGCCCCTCTCACCCTGGGGGCCTGGGAGACCAGGTGGGCCTGGTCCAAACAGAGACATTTTGGAGAAAACACTCCAGAAAAACCGCATTGCCAGAAATATATATTTGTTCTATTTCTTGTTATTTCTATTTGATATAATACAGACACAGAAAATGTCCTTCTCATCTACCACAGACACACAACAGAGAGACTTTCAGTAAGTGAAAGTGACCAGGGTGAACGTTCATCATTGTGACATGCTGGATTCTTTTTCTGGTCTATTTTCAAATTCAACCTGACCTTGACTCAGACTCCCTTAACCGACTGCTCCATCCCAGGCACACACACACACGACGGCACTCGCAAACACACTTTAACTTGTGTCATGAACGCACACCCAACGCACCAACAAAGTCCTGCTCCCTGAAGCTGTAGAACTCCTCCAGCATGTTGACCATGGACGAGTTCAGTCTGTGGATGTTCTTGTGGACGTTCTCCAGCTGGACATTCTGGATGTTCTCGATAGCATCTCCATGGGTCAGGACCGTGGCGTTCAGCCCGTTGACACAGTTCCAGAGGCCTGACACCTGCCTGCTCAGCCCCTCCTTGATCTTCTGCAGGCTGTCAGAAACAGAGTCCAGCCGGCCACACATGCCCTCCATCTTGGACAGCCTCTTGTCCAGGCCCTCTCCAGCCCGCCTGCACTCTCCCACCTCCGTCACGTAGTTGTTGGTGATCAGCTGGATCTCCTTGGTCAGGCTGCCAAAGCGCCCCCTGCTGTTCTCAATGTGCTCCTTCATGTCCCTCTCCACCTTCTCTACCTGAGGAGACAGTGAATGGAAAATGAGCTGACTGTGTGTATCCATTCAAACAGACCTGTTAACAGTGTGTTTGGACTTATCACAATCCAAGTGTAATGCATCAATAGCATATTGATGTAGTCTACAGTTGATTATATACAGGGTTATATGCAGGATTATACAAAGCGTTGTCTGTGTCATAACCACCTCTGAGATGATGTTGTCCTTGTCGTTGCTGAGGTCTGTGATCATGGTCCCGTGTCTCTGCACAGTGCGGCCCAGGCCCTTCAAGGTGTTATTGATGGAGGTGAACGTGACCACGAACCCCGACAGCTCCCCCTGCAGAGACTTCAGGTCCCCCCCCAGCCTGCCGTTGTGAACGTTGTGGCCTTCCAGATGTTTCCTCAGGTCCGTCAAGCCGTTCTTGCACTGCCCTGTGCACTCCTCCACCTCGTCTCTCAGCTTCCCTACCTCCTCCTGGAGGTTGGAGCATACCTGAGAGCAGGCCGTCTCCTCCGAGTCCACCCTCCTTCGCAGGTCAGTCAGTTCCTCCCCCCACTTGTCGAAGGCGCTGTTTGTGGCATTGGTGAACAGGTGGAGGTCGCCCTCCACGGAGGAGCAGACCGAACAGTCGTCCACCTCGCGGCCCAGCGTCTCCACCTCGGTCAGAATCCGGTTGAAGCGCTCTCCATCCTCTCCTGTCACGTCTTTGATCCTCCTGACATCTTTGGTGAGGTCCGTCACTTTGTCCAAGAGAGAGTCTCCGGTCACTGACAGGTCCCGCAGTTTGGTGTCAAACTTCTTGATGTCCTCCTTGTTAGCGATGACCATCCACTCCAGGGTTTTGACGGTGTCATCTGTCTTACTGCCCTTTCCGCCCGACCCACAGGACTCTGCGCACAGGTTGGTGGTGGATGTCAGCTTCCTGTCCATGACTGTAGTGACGTTTTCCAGTTGATTGAGACGTCTGCTGTGGTCTGTGACTGTGTCTCCTAAGACAGACAGGTCCAGCTCGATCTTGCCTATTTTGAAGCTGTGGTCGTCCATGCTGCCGAAGACCGTGTTGCGGATCTGGGTGACTTCTCTCTGGAAGTTTTCCTTCATGTTGTTTCCAGTGTTGGAACATTTCTGCTCCGTCTTCCTCATCGTGTTGTTCAGCCTCTTTTCCAAATCCCTCAGACGCCCGTTCAACCTGTCCTCGGTCAGTTTCCCTTTCCCTCCCCCTCCTCCTCCTCCTCCCCCTCCCAAAAGCTCCTTGTCCAGTCGCCCTTTGATGACGTCACAACCTTCCGCTGTGGCGCTCACTTTCACCTCCAGGGTGCCCATCCGTGTCCCCAGGTCTTCCAGAGAGCTGCAGCAACCCTGAACTCTCTCTGTCTCCCTGCGGCTGATCTCCAGGCTCTGGCGGAAGTGCTGGTCCAAGGAGCTCAGGAGCTTCTCCAGGGCCCGGATCCTGTCACGATCTTCCTCCCGCTGCCTTCTCAGGTCCTCCACGCCTGCCTGGCAGGAGGAGCAGGACAGGGACACTCTCCTCTCCAGCTCCCGCAGGATCTCCTCCTTCAGGTTGTCCATCTGATTACCACCTGGGGGTCGACACAATGCAATGAAATGCATTGGTGAAAGGGTTTGTGCTGTACTGTTCCCTCACCCACACACCTCCACACACACACACACCTCCAACCCTGGCGACACCATCCAGCTCATTGTTGATGTTGTGGAGGGTCTGGTCGTGGACCTGGGTGCGGTTGTAGAGTTGGTCCAGCCTGGTCTGGATACTGGTGATGGTCTCCTTCATGTGGGGCTGGGCTGCGTCTGCGGGGTTACGTCCTCCATTCACCCCTGACCTGTATGGGGGCACAGAGCAGAGGTTACAGGATGGTACTCTATATCCCTGTTTTGAGGGGAGTTCATCCTTGTTTAGTTTTTTAGGGTGAGAAGGAAGGAGAAGGAAGAGAGGTTGTAGACAGGAAGAAGGAAGAGAGAAGAAAGAGAGGTAGGACAGAGAGAGATGGAAGAGAGGTAGAAGAGAAGATAGGTAGAGAAGGAAAAGAGGGAGGAGAGGAAGAAGGAAGAGAGGTAGGAGAGAGGGAGAAAGACGAGAGGGAGGAGAGTTTCCTACCGGCTGGAGTCCTCGTGCAGCCTTCGGTTCATGCCGTGCATGGTGGACTGCATGTCGTGGAGGTCCTTGGTCAGCCTCTGGATCTTCTCCTCAAGCTGCCTCATCTTGTCGCTGTCTCCTGAAGAAAGACACAGGAGTAAACAGAGAACTTTTGATGCTGCACACAACTTTGTAGAAAAGGTACAAATTTGTTCTGCCCGTTTGTTTGTCAAAGTTACGTTAGGGATGGGAGGTGGGGGTGAGGTGGGAGTGAGGAGAGATGGTGGAAATGAGGATGAGGGGTTGGAGGGGTGGGAGTCAGCTGGGGTAAGGGGGTTGTGGGGGAGTGTGATGGGGGCGGGAATGAGGGGTGAGAAAGGGGTTAAGGCATTGAGGATAGCAGGGGTGTGGTAAACACATACCCTCTTCTCTCTCTCCTCCCCTTGGACCACTTCCTGTGTTGTAACCTGTCTGAGTGACTAGGGGTCTCCCTGCAGTAACCTCTGTTGATCCCTCGCTGCAGTCGTCGCCCGAGTAACCGTGGCAACACTTCCACTCCATTTCCGTCACCATTTTGTAGGCCACCTTGTACCTGGGTCTCCTGTAGGTCCGATACCTGGGGAAGCAAAGGAAGTGAAAAGGCAGGTAGGAAATCAAACTGGTAAAGAACATACAAAGTTAAATAATTCTGCCCAGGACATGGACATTTCCAGATTCCTCTTGGATCTGCTTGAATCTTATTTGTGTGTTCCAGTCACGGGGGTAGAAGCCTTTCAATAGGTCATTGTTAGGTAAGTACCACTAAAGGAACATTAAGAAGCATTGTGCTTGACTCAGCCCAGGTGGAATATTCCTGATCAACAACAAACTCTCACACAGAAGCAAAATGAAAGTTGAGTTGAAGTACGTAAGACAGCAGAGTCAGGCTATGGGATCACTATTTAAATCAAACCTATACATACATGTTATGTTTGGAACATACATTTATTTTTCTTTCATTTAAGAATGATTCATTTAAATCATGTAGGTCATTATCCCATAGCTTTAGAAATTAGTCATTACTGGAAGTCGAGATGAAGATTTATGGTGGTTTATTTTTCATTGTAAGACTCACCGATTATGTAACTTCATAAGGGTACAGCAGTGACTACCACCCAGCCCAAACATGGTCAGACTTTCCTTGTCCTAATAAAGACTTCAATTTCCAGCTTCCCACTCAGTGAGAGCGTGAGAAAAACAAAGCAGGCCCACTCTCAGAACGAAACCCACCATGGAGATGAAAGAAGACCCCTCTAATGTTCTTAGGGGTTTTTTGTGGAGCCGCAGTGGCCAAACTCTCAGCAAAAACCACCTTCCAAGTCATTCATAGACTATGCAGAGGGAGGGAGTTAGTAAGGGAGGGAGGGAGGTAGTAAGGGAGGGAGGTAGTAAGGGAGGGAGGGAGGTAGTACAGGAGGGAGGGAGGTAGTAAGGGAGGGAGGGAGGTAGTAAAGGAGGGAGGGAGGTAGTAAAGGAGGGAGGGAGGTAGTAAGGGAGGGAGGGAGTAGAAAGGGAGGGAGGAAGGTAGTAAGGGAGGGAGTTAGTAAGGGAGGGAGGGAGGGGAGTTGGGAGACAGGGATAGAAGGCAGGAGGGGAGGCAGGGGGAGGGGGGTTACTTACGTCGTCACCCTGGTACACTGACCCCAGGCACAGCGCTGGTATTCTGGCTTGACATATGTCTCCACCCCATCCTCCATCACACAACTGATGGTGCGTGTCACCACATAGGCACACCAGTTCCTGTAACGTAACACACACACAGACGTACACAAATACACACAAAGGTATGACAGATGTGTCAGTGTATTACTATTGGCAGAATAACAAGCTAATAAAGAACAGAACAATAAGCAGGAGTAAATCAATGTTCTGTGTTCTTCAGAGGTTCAAACACAGTATGACACGCATACACACATTCTCCCTCAAACACACACACTCACACACAAACACACACACACACATTCCCCAGTGTTCAGTGCTACTCTCTTTGTCCTCACTCCTCTAACTCCCAGAAAACACCATGAAAAACACGCTTCTAGATTTGAGACACAGACAGTCTTTTGTACTGCCCTGAGGAGACAGTCATGTTCCATCATCATTTTCATATTGCAAATCCTCCATTCCTCCTTCAGCACTTTCTTGACTGTTATTACCCCCAATTAGTGTCATTCCCCGATTCAGCTATGCTGGACTTGAACTGTAAGTACGAGTGCACAAGGAGTTCCTTCATGCAGGAATTTCAATCAGCATCTCTCCCTCTCCCTCCCTCTCTCTGGTGAGTAAGACCTTGATCCCTCCCTCTCCAGTCTTGTGTCAGACTGACAGAATGAGTTTATCTACCTTCTCCTCACCCCCTTAACGAACCGCTCACAAGGCTGTACTATCTACCCAGTTTGAAAACGTGAGACGTTTCTGCGGAGACTCTTGAGAATGATGCATACCATTAAAGGCAAAGGCAAGAACAGGCTGACAGATTATTTGTTTTCCATCATGAGAGACTGGTGTTGACAACCAGTAATGTTAATGAATCCAGATTAACTGTCCAGCCTGTTCATTCTCCGATCCAGCCTCCTACGTATGATGTTGTGTCAGGCTGTTAGATGTCGGATAGCAGCGAGGCTGCTTCAACCAGCGAGGTCCAGTCGTTCTTTATCATGACTAATTTCCGACCAGGGTACCCCAGACAAGCAGAGATAAAGCAACAGCAGGGAAACGTTCTCACACGTTCGGACACAGAACAGACGCTGGAATTCGTGTAAACAAACGTCCTCTCCCAGCTGCCTCCTGTTGTACACGTGAACACTCCCCACCTCTCTGTCCAGAGGATTCCTTCAACGGAATACGTGAGAGGTGCCTTTATTTGTGAGTATCGACATGCTTGCGAGTGTGTAAGAGAGGAATGGTAGAGAGAGAGAGAGAGAGAGAGAGAGGAGAGAGAGCAATGGTGCTTTAAGACGTGTGTAGGAGTGTGCTTTTGTGTGGACAAGCAGAACGGTACCCTATGTGTTTTCAACGCTGGCACATTACAGGGACAGACATTGATTAAGGAAGATGCATCTATGTTTGTTTTCTGCGTTGCTCCAAAATAAATTGCATTCAGAGAAAAATACATTTAAATATTGAAGGGATTGTGTGAGGGCCACAGTAGCCCTCGCCTCCTACAAGCTTCCCGACATGAAAAGAAAGCTTTCATTTCAATCCAATAAAACCACATTATTCCACACAGCACAGCCTGGGTGAAATCACATCATGTTTTCACCAGTGTGAAAAAAACCATCAAAGACTCAATGGACTTGGCCTGATATTTGTTTTCCCAGTTCACTAAGATGGGGCTCTTGACATTTTCAAAGTTATATCCTCTAGAAACTGCAGCCACTATAAACAACTAACTATTTTCAGCCTAAGTAACCCAACTGTGTGACAAGATGTTTGAAAGAACCAAATGATTGAGCTCATGCTGGTGTGTGATTCATTTGACATTTGCCTGCTCTTTCTTCGGATACGCATGCAGCACCATATTTGACACAGCAGTAAAATAACTGCTGAACTAGCAGTTGGAGCGCAAAAAAATAACATTATACACACAGAGTAGTAAACTCTCTCCATCTCATACAACCACCACTGAACACCCCCACCCCACCCCCCACAGCCAGACTGCTCCACGAAGGGATTCGCATATTCATGCTTCGGTCTGCTGGCGTTCAGGTGCTTATGAGTTGGCTAGATCATCGCCATTCTTCCAAGCGTAGCTCCATGTCATCTTATTATGTTTATGGAGCAGTAACTCAACCAGCAGGGGGCCTGCACCTGCCAGGGGATCCGTTTATACCCTAATAAACCCCCCATCTGGAGGCAGGGTAGTAACTGCCGGGTGCTTGTGATACAATGTAAGATTTCAACCCTCCTAAAAGCAAGTAAATCTCTCTGTGAAGCAGCACAGCACATCGACAACCTGGAAAAACATTGGCGGGCGTATTAAATAACCCCCTTAAGACCAAGGAGGAAGCTAATCTGGTTACAAAGGGATGGCTTCAGGCCGGATCACAAGCTAGCTATGTGATGGGACGGTCCTATTGGTTTGAGGAAGAAGCACCGTGACAACAGGATTCTCAATGAATTCCAAAGAAGGGTGTCTGGGGCGGAGTCAGCTCAGTTTGACCTTTGAGCTCTAGGACAAGCCTGAGTGTCCTTGTGAAGGCCACCCCCTGCCAAGTCCTTCTCGTACGTGCACACACACACATATACACACACACATACAAACACCTCCGTAAGAGATGACATGGCTGCGAAAACTCACTTGATAATGTTTAGCCTGAGTGCTGGCTGTGATATACAATGTGTGTGGGGGAGACAGTGCTCCTGACACAGTTTTATACATGCTACGTCAGTGCTATGATGACTTTGTTTCTTTTGGTTGCTTGCAAATGTTATAGCCATTTATGGAGGTGTGTTACACTGCGGTTTAACCACATCCTAGTCTATCCATCGTTCTGGGGCCTCTGATGAAAAGACAGCACTGTCTGTTTCTGGAAAATTCTCTCTCTGTTTTAACTTCTCGTCTGATAATTCTAATGTCAACAGCTAATGAGATGAACTTTTTATCTGGCTCGCAGATGAATAGGCTGACAGTGGGAGACTGGCCTTAAAGCTCCTGAGAGACTGCACATCTATGAGTTCACAACTCTCTTTACCACTTATGGAATATTTCACACATCTGTCAAAACAAATCAGTGAGTTCAAACAGATGTCGGAGCAGTAGCTAGCCGGCACCGCTGGCCAACTGGATGCATTAACACAGCAGCAGGCAAGCCTAGCTCCTTCTCAGGCTGTTGGTTTCAGCAGGAGAGCAGTTAAGGACTGTCTCTTCTCGCTTTACTTCCCCTATATTTCTTGTTCTAATTTCTCTCTTCTTCTCCATTTTCCCTCCTGTCTTTCCCGCTCTCCCCATTTCTTATTGTTTACTCTCCATCTCCCTCTCCATCAGACCCAAATAACTGTCAGTGATGGGCCTCATGGTAGCTGTGTCGAGACCTGAGTTCAACACACACAGAAGGGGCCTCCTGCTAGACCCTTCTCACTCGCAGTAGCACTGACTGAAGCAGAGAAGAACGTGGTGCTCTCTGCACCCCACCGCCCCTCTCCCTCAACCTGACCCCCCATCTCATATTTAAGAGTGTAGAGGTCTGCTCCTTGTGGACCCTAAACTACGGGTCCATTACATGCATGGTGCCAATGAAGAATTATAGGAGCAGACTCAGTATGTGTGTGAGGTCCCGGTTCTATAATAGTAAACTTTACGGACTAATGGGTTCATTTGTTTGTTTGCAATAGATTTTCATTTTTTTATCATCTTATGCCTGGTCTATATGCTCATCTCAACGTTTAGTCTCAACATTATCATTCTGTTTCTGTAAATACAGCTTGTGTTTCAAAATTAGACCAAACTAATCACATTTTCTTTAAAACGTAGTATCCGTCATTTGTAACATTCGTCAAGGATTGGCGTTATGTGGGGTGATTGTTACATGTATTAGTTTATTCGACATCGACTTGGACAGAAAGTTACCTGTGTCTACTCGCAACTCTACCCCCGTTCTGCGCGCTCGCGTGGGACTGGCTCAGACCCGCGTGAGGACTAGTCCTCGATGGATTCGCGGATCCAAGACTCCAACTTACTCCAGGTAGTGTCAATAAAAGCAACAGGTAAATAAATGACGTCTCCATTTTCTGCACGGACAGCCCACCGACACATATATCCAATTTACGTCAAATGCTGAATTCCATCGGTCCCGAGCTCGGTACAAAAATTTAGAAAACCGTTTTGACGTTCAGCGGAGGTCTACAAGCCATCCATTGATTTAATTAAACTGATTAGGCTTTTAAAAAATTTGGTGGTGTAAAAAATATGTTGGTCAAGTAAGTTATATTCCGTTAAATATCCCGCTTTTAAGTTACTTAACCATTCAACAGATTTTCTCTTGCTGTATCATAAGTGTTTGTTGCCTATAGTATCTTACATGTAATGAAAACGTTATTCCGCTAGAGTAGCCTTAGAACCAGTCCTCAACGTGATGGTGTCATCGTTCAGGCAGTGCAGTCCTCCTTTGCCCTGTCCAGACCTCTCTCTCTCTCTCTCGCTCTCTCCCCTCCTTCTCTTTCACTCTCTTTTTCCACTCTGGACTCCTGTTTTGAGAGGGAGACCACACTCTTCTCTTCACAGTCCCTCCCCCCGAACCTTCTCACCATTAAACATTACTCCCAGTTCATAAACTTGGAGAAAGCATTCTAAATATAGATGTAATTTAGCTCGTGAAGAGACCAGGATCGGATTGTTGATGTAATGTGTGGAATACTAACTACATGTTAAAGTTAGTCATAATACATTCAGTGTCTGAATCATGCTTTCTTTATTGTTCTGTTACTGGCAGTGGAACGTAACTGACTTCAGACACGCTCCCCTTTTTCTTCCTTTCTAAATAACCTTCCACAGATAAATCTAACCTGAGATGCTATGCAGTATAAGTACAGTATGTGTTTTTTAATTAAACACAAGCCTGTTTCAATTAGTAACCATTGTCTGATTCAATTCTGTTTTATTCCATTGCCAAAGGGAAAGAGAACTGTAACAGAAACTGTTCCCTGAAGCTTCGCTTTAGTCAAGAGAATAGAGCTGTCATGGTTGAATTCAGACCCTCCCCCTCTCCCTTCCTCCTCCTTTCCAGGCCTCCCTAAATGACAGCTAATCTGGCCGCCATCAGCCCCTGTGATGCTGTGCTGCTCTGCTCTGCTCCCCCTTGCAGGACCGAGGGACAGTGACTTCTGATGGTGATAGTGACAGCTTGCAGGCCCGCCTGGGGACCCTGCTGCAGTTATCTGCTGTCTACATCTTCCATTGCCCTGTGACTCAGTTAAGTCCACTGTACTGGACATGTAGAAGTACAGGCTAGTAACCTTGGAAACTCACTGGCATTTATTTTGATTTATTTCGTCTGATTATTTCTTTTCATTTAAATGTTTCTTTTACCCTTGTTTCTTATGTATACCTAATGTATAGCAGATACATAATCAACATCCTCCATCTATTCCCAGGGGTGAATTCAACATAACCTCCCCAGGCCTGGATGTTTGATGCGGGCCGTGTTTACCAAGTGAGCCCCCTGTCTATGGAGGCACCTTTTATTTTACGATGTGGCAGACCATTACCCCCCTCAGGCATTACTATCTGACATCTACTTTTTTACTTTCTCCTCACTCTTGTTTCAAAGGGGAGTTGAAGGCTAATGAGCTTGTGTAGTTCACTGTGAACTAGAAACTTCTTTTTTTGTGTCTGTAAATAATTCATCATGGTGAGTTGAAGTTTTACAGTAAATGGGATGTTCATCAGTCTAGAACTGACCCTAGACAAGGCCTGGATGGGCCACTGGACTGTTGACCATAGCCTCTGAGATTAACATTCCTGGAGGCGCCACTGTTTATTTCTACTATAAATAGGGGGCTTAGGACAGTGGTACACAACCAAACAAATAAAGAGGGTTATCGCGCTGCTTAACAGGCCGGATAGAGCTGTGTTTGAACCAGAGTGTGGTGCAATTTCTGAATCAAGTTCAAGGGGGACTGAGATTTGTAGTGAACGTTCGAGTACTTCGATTGGATGACCTAGACACTCTAAGCGTGCTGCCAAGGGAATACTATGTTTTCACATGTAGGTGGGGGAGATAAAAAGACGAATTTCATGCGGAGGGCGTCACGCATTTGCATTTCCTAAGCAGCGTTTCATTGTTCAGATATAAAATGCAGTTGTTTAAGTGTAGCCTTCTACGCGTTTTTCGTTTTTTTGCGTCCAACTTTACATTTCCCATTCGATTCGATATGGATGGTCTAGTCAAAGGTGGTTTGCAGTTAGCTTACCCCCCGCTGTCCTGATGTCCCGGACTGTTTACATTCTTTCAGGCTTGTCCCGTGTTTCACACTAACAGGGTCTTGCTGTGGTGTTTGGTTTAGCTATAATGGGATCCCCCCTGTCACCAGTTGTTATTTCGCACTTTGGAAAGACCCCTAAAATGCCTGCGTTTTTGTGGTATGCGTGTTGTGTGCTGAAGTTATGGGGAAACGGCCGTTCTGTTTTGGCCGTTTTTTCCTCCTTCTAATACATCCGTTTCAGTTCGGTTTTACCAAGTCATAAGTTTTTTCCTTTTCGTTTAAACGTTGACATTAGCATGTTTCTCGCATTCCCGAAAGTTAACATAAATACATTCAATCAAATGCGAGTGACAGCTGCACTCCCCTCTCTGAACACAAGTGCATTAACCTCTGTTTCTGGAAGCTAAAGGCTGTGCCTAGACCTCATTTAGTTCAATGTTTTGACATGGAGGGGGGTATTTTCATGCTGCTGTTACACCTTTGCATTGTGGAGAGCCACATCATAGCCCAAAGCTTTCTCTTTGGGCTCTAGGGATAAGACCTAATGAGTTTTCCTGGTTCAACATGGGTCCAAACTTTAGTTTCCACATAAAAAAGTTAAATGTTAGCAGGGTAACTGGAGTGGAGTTGTTGTACGAAAGTTTTTTTTTTTTTGAATACCAATGCAGGTATCAAAACCAGAGGATAACATCACCCAATGTTTTCCCAGTGTGTCAGACTCACTCCAGGCTATCTTGTTTGTGGGCAGAGTAGAGAAGCTAAAGAAGAACTTTACTTTGTCCCCAGAGGAACAAGTTATTGCATGACAGTAAAAACAACAACAATTGAATGTATAACAAATCAAATCACTACATACACACAATATCAAAATGAGAAATACAATTAGAAGCGCGCAAAAAGGGCTCTGTGTTTCGGGACTGTTAAAAGGTTGTTGAGACGCTGCTAAAAGGTTTTTGAAAGGTTGTTGAAAGTTGATTTCTTAGCAAGATGAAGATGATGGGTGGGGCACATGGGAAGCGATTCCTCCCTCATTAAAGCCATTATCCCAGACTGTTATCATCGAGGATGTTTGTTTTGTGAATAGTGCTGCGGTTGGCACAATCCACAGGAGGATGAGGTGGAGGCTTGTTATCTTTGTGACAGATTCTTCCTTCTCCTCTTAACGCCTCAGGGCTTCTACACGATCTCACTACCTTTGCAAAAGAGCCACAATACTTGTTTTGGGGTTTCAGTTGGTTGTAGGTGCTGGTCTGTGGGCATCTGAGAAGCCGTCCGTGACATTGCTTGCGAAAAGTGCTATGCAAAAAGAATTTGATTGGATTTCGGAAAGGCTTTATGGAAAACGGTCTGCATTGGGAACACTCGGTCACTCCTCTCAATCGTACAGATTGTCCATTGATTGATAACAAGCGAACTCTTGTTGTGTGGGCTCTGGCCCTGGGCCGAGCTAATAAACAAACAATTGGTAAGTATGTCCCGGATGTTTACGTGGATGTGGTAGAATAGACTGACCAGTAGTCCACAATGGTTTTACTAGACCTCAGGCACAAGGAGTATGTAAAGACATCCCATCCTCGGTGTCCAGCCCAAAGAGTGTTCTAGAATGATGGGCTATGCTGCTTTAACTGCATTCTAGAATTACAAGTATCCCTCAGAGATCCAATCATGCTCAAGTGAGGCATGAAGTGGGATCTCAGTTTCCAGATGACAAAGTCTTTAGCAGTGCACGATTCAAGCCCAATGTTACAGCAGACATGAGAAGCCATGCTTTTCTACAGGATGTACTTATCGTCTATCTGAAAGAGGGGGGGGCAAAAGTGAGGGACAGATAAAAAACAGAAGGAAAAAGACATGTTGCACTGCTAACCTGTCTGATCTTTTAGAGCTCATAATCTTAGCTATAACTCTAACCTAAACCCCTTTGCTTTCAATATGATTCCGTATCAGAATTCTTTCAAACGTGGTTAGCACTTTAGAAACACTCCAATGGCACTTGAAGAGAAACAACAGATTTACAAAGATTTCTTCATATTTGTGCGTTTTCACTGGCCCTAATGTTTTCCAGCTGCCAATGCTCTCTCCTCTCTTCAATTTCTCCCTCTCCACTCTCTTTCTCCCTCCCTCTCTCTCCTCCCTCTCTCCTCTCTCTCTCACCTCGTTCTATTCTCCCTCTCTCCCTGTCCAGTCTCCCTCTCTTTCTCCCTCTCTCCCCCTCTATCTCGCACAAAAAGTTTGCGGCTGCCGATTTGGCGTTCTTCTCCCATGGGAAAAAGCAACAAGTCCTGGTTTCGCTTCAAAACAAGCTGGCTTTATGATCCGTTTTCCTCCATTAAGCACATTTTCAACATAGCGTGTTACAAACTTTCACCGTGAGGTTGGCAAATGGTCATGGGAAAAGACAAAAGGTAAATTCATCCAGTGGTGTTTGAAAAGGGTCATTTGAACTTTTGATGCCAGAGTAGACAACTGGAACATAATTTGTTCTGTTCTTATTTTGAGTGAAAGTTTTGTTCTGTGTCACTACCACAGAAAGGTCCAGAAGATGCTAGTCTGTTGAGGCAAAAAGAAGCTGCCAGAATATCTTGAGCTCCTGCACAAAAGCAGGAGCTTCAGGAAGTCCTGCTTCAAGCTTGACATCAAGCCGCAGATATGAGCTCCCAGACACGACCTATTGGGAATTCTTAAAGGGGTCTTTTGGGGTTGAACTGTTGCTTCACTGCACCAGATGTATTGCTCAACGAACTGACCTTCTTTAATGACTCCCTCTCCAAGTTGAGACGTATGCAGGCCCTGGAGGTTTAATGAGGGTAAGATTTAAGAAAGCAAAGGCCTGGTAAAGAAAGCAGTCCTTTGTGTGTGTTAGTGTATGTGAGAGTGTGCATCTGTGTGTGTGAGAGAGAGAAAGAGAGAGAGAGAGAGAGAGAGAGAGAGAGAGAGAGAGGAGTCCATCCTCTAACCCTCCTCCACCACTACTCTCTTCCTCAGTTCTCCAGCCACAGTCTTTATTGGGGAGCCAACAGCAGTGTAACCCCATACAAACCAAACACCGCTCATATGCTGCTTAACTTGGGAATCCTGTTCGGAATGTTTGTGTTCTAAAAGGCCCTCTTTGTGAGGCCTGGGAGTATTGATCTGCCCGGCACACAGGAGTTAGCAAGGCTGATTAATAAAGGAGCCCTGGAAGTCTATTTAGCTGAAAGAGATACAGCAATCTGAAAACATTCTCTCGACCGGCAGCATGGCTTAATATGAGGACGATGGTCAGAACGTTTTCTCTTCTCGTTGAAGCCCGGCACCCTTCTCCCTCTCCCTGAGCTGAGAGGTCTAGCCACACACAACAAGGTACGGGAAACTGTGGACTCTCCTCTCTTCCTCTCCACCCAGGAGAAAACAACTTGGGGTGGTGGCTAGTTTTGAGGCTAGCCCGCACAGGACAAGGTACAAAGCCTAGCATTCATACTTGCTCTGCCAAGCTCTAACCTCAGGAGCCCAGGCAGTCTGTACACCAGGAGAGGGAGGGTGGAACAGAGAGAGGGAGGGAGAGAGAGAGAGGGAAAGGGAGAGAAAGGGCGAGAGAGTGAAACTAAAGAAAGGTACAAATAGGCATTTTCAGGAAAAACGGAACAGTCTATCCCTCGGTTTCTTGGTGCTGCTTAGTTCTAAAGGGCTAGTGTTCCACGACAACAGGCACTATGTGTCTGTGTTTCCAGGTGTCACAACCTTCTCAGTGGGTAGGCAAGTTGTAAGCACCTCTGTTGGCTCTCAGATAAAAAATATGTGTTTAGCGCAGTGCACTGTGAATGAAAAATGTTTTCATTAGGCAAGCGATTTTCATCCAAATGAATGAATAGGACTGTCTATGGATCAAGACTGAATCTGACAGTCAGACAACACTGCCTTCGTGTTCCCTCCTGCCCATTAAAGAGCCAGGAAACAGCATCCGTTCCAAATCAAATGTACAGTGTGCATACCGCCCAAAAACGGTATAAAACACATGACAGATTACACAGTACTTCCGTGGAACTTGTGTGTAGTAAATCAGGTTTATTCTTCTCAAGCAAGCCAACTGAAATCTGACATGCTACAGTATACAGCCCACCCCCAACCTCACCCCCAACCCCAAACCTCCCAGCCCCACTGCTCCCACCCCCCTGCTCTAGTTTCTAGGCTGCTCTGTCCTCTAAGTGGGAGAGTGTGTAGGGAGGAGTCCTATTGTGGGGGCTGTGAGTTCCTCTGGGCCTTCAGCCAGTCTGTGGCAGGGCCACGCTGCCAGCTGCATCGCTGGGTCAGATACCTTGACCCGTGACGTGCCCCTTATTGGGCCCACTAGCCTGTTAACAGAACCGGGCCCATCTCTGAAAATGGACTGGAAAAGAAATATTAGCCCCACTTTTTTCAGGTTAATAATGTGTCTGTTTTATCCCTCTGCCTGGCTCTCCGTCTGTCTGTATATCAGGTCTGACTGTCTATCTGTCAGGTCTGTATGTCAGGTCTGTCTTTCTGTCTGTCTGTTTATCTGTCTGTCAGGTCTGTATGTCAGGTCTGTCTGTCTGTCTGTCTATCTGTCTGTCAGGTCTGTATGTCAGGTCTGTCTGTCTGTCAAGACTGCCGGAGGTGCAGGTTGAAGAGCAGATTCTGAGGAGAACCTTGACATTGGTCTGAGGAATGTCCACTAGCAACCTTCCTGCCCACCATCCATTCACTATCAGCAGTTGGCCAATGGAACGTCAGTATGGAGAGGTACGCAGGTCTGAGGAATGTCCACCAGCAACCTTCCTGCCCACCATCCATTCACTATCAGCAGGTGGCCAATGGGACGTCAGTATGGAGAGGTACACAGGAATCTGTGTGAACTTGTTGATACTACCAAGCTCTCCCATTGGTTGAGTAATTGCGTCCATTGAGGTCATTAGTAAAACTCTGTACGAGCGTGGATTAGTCTGCATTCTGTGAAGGATAAATACACAGTGTTGAGAAAACGAGTTTTCACAGTCAGCTACTGCTGAAATAGAACTCTGAGGTTAATTCAAATCTGTTTTTACTGTGTGGATAACAGGGGCTACTGTCAAACTGTGTTATTAAAGTCAACAGCATGCTCTCTTGTCACAATACATGAGCTCATCATCCTGGCCTCTGTTTCTCTACAGGAGACATGATTGGTACCATTAATAAACACATGGATCCTCTTTCTCTGCTCTGACTGAGCGACCTGACTGTTCCAGGTCACTCAGCATGTGGCCTGCATGCAGTTTAGAGATGGAAGGTATCCGGTTTGGATTCAGAGGGTTAGGGTTCATGAAGTGATTAAGAGCGTTCTATGTACCACAAGACTGTGGTATTCCTCTGAGATAAAGCCCAGGCCTTCATTTGGTACCTCATGTCATTTGCTTCTGATGCCATATATGTTACTTTGAGATGGCCCGATGCCCTCGAACCACAGCCCGCATTTGAATGGCAGCGTTTTCATGTTAACAGACAGATAATCTCACATCTCACCTTGATTCTCTCAGTCTTTACCTTTATTAAACTAGGCAAGTCGACTTCAATCACGTTCAAAGCAACCACGTGGGGGAACACCATTTCTGCAAGGGGCCAAGGGGCCCCAACCTTGTGCGGAGCCCACAAGAGGTGTGTTGTTTGTGGAGGAGTAGAGTGGACACCCTGGGGGCTCTGGAGGTTGAAGCGGTCAGTGTGGGGCCGTCATCGACACTTAGGACCAAAGCAGAAGAGCATGCCGGTGTGTCAACTCCAGCAGCTGTTCCAGGGCACATAAACCTCCAGGCCTGCCGGTCTACCGAGACACAGAGGACACACACACTCAGACACCTACTGGGAAACACCTCGTCTAACACTGACGTTACACACACGCACGCGGACTCACGCTGGGAAACACCACATCTAACACTAACCCAACACACACCCTGTCACGTCCTGCTCTTCCCAGGAGCTCTGTGGTTAGCTTCACCCCAACACACTCGACCCTGAGATGTCTGGGGTGTTCGTTTATCCTTCCAGACTGTTCCAGACTGTTCCGTTCAGGAAGAGAGACAGCAGACAACTAGGCCAGGGCCAATGAGAACAGCTTAAGTTAAACTCAAAGAATGTAGGTTAAATCGATGTGACTTTGACTGTGGTTTATACATCGAAGACAGTGAGTGACAGTCCATCACCGTAAACAAAGGTTTGTAATGTGCCCGTCGCAATCTGTCATAATCACAATCCTAGCAAGGAAAACTGAAGGTTGCTTAAACCTTTACACAAAACGTTTTCTCAGATTAAGTAATGTGCCACCAACCATATAAGCATTCAGTAATGAAGTGTTGTTCTTGGAGTATACATTTCTATGGAAACATTCATGAAATAACAGGGGTTCTGGAAGTTCTGAAAGGCTCTCTGTGTGCTCCGCCTAATCATGCTGGACCTCACACAGGAGCTTCTGCTGGAGTGAGTACGAACACACCCACTCTATACCAAAGCGTCGGTTTTCATTTGAATCATCTTCAGCCAGACTAAGGGCTCCTTCCCTGTATCCTTCATATTTGAACTTGTGTGTTGCTCACCTGCTTCAAAGACTGCGTTAGACAGTGATCTAAAGCCTAGGCTCACTGAGGGCCCCCCCTGCCTGATTTAAGGGGCTTCCACCTCCTGGGGTCCCCCCCCCTGCTGTGTGGCGTGTAGCATGGCCTGATATTGCAGCGTTGGCCAGCTCTCCTGTCCTTAGTAAACGTCAGCCTTCAGGTGTTTGATGGGTCCCTTTGCCCTCTCGTCTCCCTCTGGGACAGTCGTGGGCCTGAAATGCCGTCTAAAGCCACGGGCCGTCCCTCCTGCTGTTTAACGACAACACCCGGGGCCCGGGCCAGGCCCACGGGCCTTGGGAGGTGTGATGGATGGGGGAGGAGGCCTGTACTGGAGGATCAAAGGCCTGGTCCGGCCTCTGAGGTTGGTTCACAGGGGAGAGGCGGCTGGTCAGTGGGCTGGGGGATCAGGGAAGGGTGGCTAATTCACTTTTCCTGAGATACAAGACGATCCACCTGAACTAATGCATATTGGCCTGGAGGGATGTCTGCAGGATGCAGGAGGAGGAGGTGAGTCTGTTTCAGGTGTCAAGTGACAGTGGTCCTGAGCAGATGTTCACGTGTGTTTTTGACACTCGGTTTGATGCTGCTTGTTACGATGGCAGAGGAACAGAGCAATAAAAAGCCTTGGGGCCCTGACAGTGTAGCAGACAACAACCACTCAGAAGTAGTTTCAACCTCCAGTTTAACTGGTTCAGTTAAAGGTCTTTCCTGAACACTGCAGGTGAAATAATTGACAATACGGAGAGGGTTGTTTCAATAAAACACGGCAAAAAAATTTAATCTCAGAGGTGCACATAACTGTTATGATATTTTACCTTTATTTTATTAGTTGTCACATCATATTAACCACTGTAATGTAAACGGGTTTGAGTGGAACCATATGTTAGCCATGTGCTGGCTTGATTTCAGCACACAGGAAAATATCGTTTTTGGACGATTTTTCAGTTTAGATTTTCTAAGATTCTGGTTGACAGATGAAAATACAGCACACTGACATGAACTCTTAGTGACACTAAATTCTTATTTGACTGTGTGTACTGGAACGTTTACTGTGGTCTGTTATGAATGAGATTCAGCTTTCTGTTGTATTTGCATGGCAGCGATACAAATGTGTAAAACATTGTTAGAAGTGCTGGGAGAGATGTGTTGGTTGCTCTCTTTATTCATGGTCCCTCTCTCTATTCATTTATTCTCCTCTCTCTCTCCCTCCCTCCACGCTCACTCTCTCTATCTTTCCTGAGTCTAAACTCTCTCACTCTTTCATCCATTCTCTCTCATTATCTCCTTCTCTCCCTCACCCTCTCTCTTACCCTCTCTCCTGGTATCTGAGTTTGGGGCCTCAGACAGGGTAGTGAGGGGCACTGCACGACTGCTCCTGATTAACTGCATCTGAGGTGTCCAGTTGCTGAAGAATAATATATACAGCTGACAGATTCTGGAGATGGCCTTGGATTAGATGTGAGTAAAGATAACCCTGTAACTATGTCTGGGTTCCTATGTCCGTGGCAGTTGTAGGTTTCCAAAGACTGAAGGATGTGAAAGGGAGTGTGTCAGAGACTAGTAGCCTGGCTACATGTAATTATACGCCCAACTGCTCCATCGACCGTGACTTCCTCTTTCCCTCAGCGTTGATGTACAACTTCCTGCGCATGAATCTTAGAGATTTATGACTTTGCACAGCGATTGTTCTCTCATCTCAGCTTGGTCCGAAACGGTTCTTGAGCATGAGAGCTAGAGGAGCGCTGGAGACCTGCAATATATTAGAAGGAGCATTGTCACCCAGGTCCAGGGGTCAGGACAGGCCAGCACAGCCATCAGAGCATCCCAGGAGGTCGAAGGTCATCCAGTCTGCATCCACGTCTGTTTGTTCAGTGGGGGACCAGCTGGGTCCCTCACTGATGCTGACAGTTCCTTGGAAGTATACAGTAGTTAAACATCAGTAATAGTATAACGTTACATGATCATAATTGAAAAGATACATTAGTTATAGTTATGTTCTCATAAGGTGATCTTCTAGACAGTATTATGGGATCGTACAGTCTTCCATCTTCCAGCTTTCAGTGCCTGGGCTATCCAGCGATCTCTGCTGTGGTCTCTACAGAAGATATGTGGCTGCCGTTTGATCTCTTCAGCTTCTGTCAGGACAGTTTGCCAAGTGAAACCATGTGTGAATCCTCTGTGGTGAATCCACCTGATGATTCCACAAACAGGTCCAGAAGTGATCGTACCAGAATACCAGAAGACAAGCTGTGCTTGCAAGTGAAAACAGACGAGACTGCGCTGTGAGTCTGTGAGTCTGTGAGTATATGTATGTGTGTGTGTGTGTGTGTGTGTGTGTGCGTGTGTGTGCGTGTGTGTGTGTGCGTGCGTGTGTGCGTGTGCACCATGGAGCTCTCACTGTACACACTGCAGAGAGTTCAACGGAATCTTTGAAGTGGAGAGAGGAGGGCTGTTCTCTATCTCCAACACCCTGGACGGTCTGAGACAGCAGCCAGTGTTGACTCCGCTGAACCATACAAGAGAGAGTAAGAGAGAGAGACAGAAAGAGAGACAAAGAGACAGAGAGAGAGAGAGAGAGACAGAGAGAGAGAGACAGAGACAGAGATAGAAGGCTTACCACTTTCTCCATGTGCGCGCACACATACACACACGCACAGATGAGTGCAGTTATCCCCTAAGCCTAAACAAACAGAGCTTTTACACTCCCAGAGTGAAGGATAATAAGTTCTCTTGTAAAAGGTGAATCAGAAGATTATCAGTCGGTGGGGATTCCTCACACCTGCTCACCTGGGGTGAAGCGACAACATTGTTCAACCCACGATTATGGATCCCATTGTGAAACCTCATGTTACTCCACCTAGTATGCATCCAGTCTTTCTCTCCGGTCATGTCTCTATGCTGGTGAATGACGCAATGTTCAACCTCAAACACGGGTTTGAAGAAAGGTTCTACAGTATGTCTTGTATTTAGTAAGGAGCTGAGTATGGGTGTTGTTCATGCCTACTGATGCCTGCTTTGGTACGTCGGTGTCCACATGAGGGAGGTACACTTGGCAACCACCAGAGGATGCTAGAATGTCAGTTTGTGAAATATGAGCATGAGAGATTTTTTTCCGAAAGTTGTTAGATATCTTGCATCTTCTCGTGGGATGAGCAAAGCTTAGCAGTTGAGCACCTGACTCTCTAGAGTTTTCAGGTTCAAATCCCCCCTCTACGTTGCATTGTGTAAAAACAGTTATCTGTCCGTGAAGACATGATTACAATCGTCACCTTATGAAAGATGATCAATCTGGCAGCTCTCTCCAGTGGCTGGAGTCCTGTGCTGGAGACCTCTGAACTCAGTCGGATCCTGACAGCCTGTCAGTCTATAGAGGCGAAGCGGTCATTCTACATGTGTGTGACCCTCAGGAGGAGGCCCGGGACACCCTGGGGCCACTGCTCTACCAGGTCAGGCTGGGAGGAAGTACACTCAGCACATCTGGAAAAGGTGTTGGGAGGATGCATACAGGCATGTGAGTGAGAAGGGGAGGGGGAGGGAGGGATAGAGGTGGGAGGGGGGTTACATATGTGAGAGAAGACCCCCCCCTCCTCCTCCTCTTCCATCCCCCACCTCACACATACACACACTCATGTGTGTGGATACACCTACGTAGACAGATCCACACAGCCTGGACCTGCAATAAATAAACAGTACACTCTGACAATGTCATGACAACACACACACACAAAACCATGGTGACATTGCACACCCTATAAAGCAAAACACACACATACACACAGCAAAACACACACACAGGGAACAAAATACACTCAGCAAAAAAACGCTTGCACACACACAGACACAGGGAAACACACACTCACTCCAGACCCTGCCAAATCCTCATTGCCATGCCTGTCATGTTTCTTCCTCAAGGTAGCTGTGATAGCTGTGATTCGATTAGCGTCGTTCAGTTAGTGTGGTGGTGGGCTCTGGAATAATTGAAATGGGGTGATCTCATCTTGAGGCAAGAGGGGTGATGTCAGATTCTAGAATGACCATTCCTACAGCCACACAGTTTGCAAGTTAGTGTGTGTGTGTGTGACAGAGAGAGAGAGAGAACATGTCAGCAGGTCTCGTTGCCAGGAAATGACACAGTCTACGTTTGGAGAGGAAAACATTTACGTTTATGTCAGCTTACACAGTCATGCACAGCTGTAAATCAATGAGGCATCAAGGTATGTTAAAAGATGTCAGGATACTGTCCTCTCCCTTCCTCTCAATCTGTTATCATTATTTCCCTTCCTTTGAAAGTATTTCTATCTCTTTGAATCGTAACTTTCGTTGTAGGCTTTTAGAAATCCTGCACTCATATGCAATGTGTTTGATGACTGAACTCTCTCCTCTCTCTCTCTCTCTCTCTCTCTCTCTCTCTCTCTTTCTCTCTCTCTCTCTCTTTATCTCTATCTCTTGTCCTAGTGATCTAATTTCCAGGATATGTGTGATTACTGGAGAATATTTCCTGTCAGGCTAATTGAGAGGAGAGAAGAGGAAAAAGGAGGACTGAAAAAGAAAGGGGAAGGGAGGAGAGAGGGGAGGGACAGGAGAAGAGGAGAGGAGAAGAGAATAGAGGAGAAGCAGGTGGAAAGTGATAATAGGACACGCCTTAACATGACCCCCTATTTTTTCTCGTTCTTTCTCACTGCCTTTCACTGCCCCTACACAACCTCCTCCCTTCTCCCTTCTCCCTCCTCCCTCTCTCCCTTCCTCCCTCCTTCGCTGTCTCTCAGGGCGATGTTGTAAGCACACTGCGCTTTCATCTCACATGCCTTCAGACAGCCTGGTGACATCATGGGGGTGATGTGAGCTGAATAGCAGATCAAAGGGCGGTAACACACACGGCATGCTTGTCTACAAATACACACACACAGAACATACTGCTGCAGAGTGAACATGCTCCATTATTTTGTTATATTTTTCATTTCTTTAAAAATAAAGTACAATCCAGTACCTGTGTTCTACAGTCAATGATAAGGACACAGGAGTTGTTTCATTTATTTTTCACAATAAACGCCCACGTTCGATTATGTGATTATTATGCCAAAGGATTCCTCTTTGTCTTTTGTTTACAGTCAGAGATTTGAATAATTTAGAACTCTTCGTGCTGCCAGGCAGGATGATCCCCACCCCTCACACACATGCGCACACACACAGGCACACACGCACGCACACACACACACACACACACACACACACAGACACACACACCGTTACCCCATGCTCCCCTCTGCACTGTAGCATTATGTCTGCCCCCCCTGCAGTACAACACAAAGAGTTAACTTCCCTCCTCCTCCCTCCCTTTCTGCTCCCATTGGCTGGGCTGGCTGGATGCTGGCAGCGCTGGGGACCAATGGCAATGCTGGAAGGTGATGTCATACAGAAGGAGTGGTGCTGTTGCTGATGCTGCCCGGTGCCTGTATCTGAGCAGGCAGACGGAGGAAAGCTGAATCTTACCAAGACCTCAACCACCTCCACTACCTCCACCAAGACCAAGACCTCCTCCACCAGCACGTCTTGCAGCATCAGCAGAGCCGCTGAGTGGGTAAGTCTCTGCCTTCATCCTTCACAGTAGAACAACAAGCCTTTATGGTTCCTGGTTACTGTAGACTTCAGTGTGCTGTGAGGAAGATGAGAAGGATGAGGATGGAGATGGAGGAAGATGAGAGAGTGAGGTGTGCTGTCGAGTGAACGAGAACTCAGTGTACTCACTGCACGTTTTAGGCATTGATGTTAATTATGTATCTGATGCAGCCAAGCCTTGTGTCTGTGTCTGTGTGTGTGTGTCTGTGAGTGGGAAAAATGTACAAATCCTTGTACAAGAAATGTACAAGTTGAACACCTTTCTCCTTCACCACAAAAAAATATGACTCATATTGTGTTGCATTTTGTGTGAATTGCAATTTGATTATGTACCCTTAGAAAAGGTGCATGAAAAGGTGCATCCTGTGTGTGTGTGTGTGTGTGTGTGTGTGTCTGTGTGTGTGTCTGTGTGTGTGTGCGCGAGCGTGCGTGTGTGTGTGTGCGTCTGTGTGTGTATGTGCATGGAGGTGAGTTGCTGGGTGTTAGGTAATAGGATAAGGACAAGGGAAAGCTGTGATGGAGGGCACGGACACACACACACACACACACACACACACAGGATGTGGCAGTTGGTCTCAGTGAGCCATCTCCTCGCTGAGATCTCCATGAGTGAGCAGGGAGGATGCAGGCTTTGCAGTTTTATTGACAAACATGGAGGGAATAGCTCAACCTGCAGGAGGGCTGCACCCTGGGTGGCTTTCACACGAACCAGGTGGCCTCTGTGCTTGTGTGTGTGTGTATGTGTGTGTGTGTATCTGTGTGTGTGTGGATTGGTGGATGTGTGTGTGTGTGTGTGTGTGTGTGTGTGGATTGGTGGATGTGTGTGTGTGTGTGTGCAAGCACCTTGAAACAGCCCAGAAGGGAATGCATGAGGACAGGTGGGAAAACATGGAGTGTGAGAGAGACCAGGAGGAGTCCAAAGATCTCTCTTGCTCTCTGTCTATCTGTCTGTCAATCTCGCTGTCTGTATCTCTCTATCTTTATCTTTTTACCCATTTTTTCTCTCTCTGTCAGCTCATTTTTGCATTTTTTCCCTTGTCAACACTTCCCTCCTTCTGTTCTCTCTCTCCCTCTCTCTCTCTCTGTCTTTCTATCTCTCTCTGTCGCTCTATCTCTCTCTGTCTCTCTCTATCTTTCTCTCTGTCTCTCTATCTCTGTCTCTCTATCTCTCTCTGTCTATCTCTCTCTGTCTCTCTATCTCTCTCTGTCTCTCTATTTCTCTCTCTGTCTCTATCTCTCTCTGTCTCTCTATCTCTCTATCTCTCTCTGTCTCTCTATCTCTCTATTTCTCTGTCTCTCTCTCTCTGTCTCTCTATCTCTCTATCTCTCTCTGTCTCTCTCTGTCTCTCTATTTCTCTGTCTCTCTCTCTGTCTCTCTATCTCTCTCAGTTTGTCCACAGCATCTCTGCTGCTCCCCCTGCGTCACATCTCTGATCACCACGCAGGAATGATAACAACCGTGTCATTGTTTTGATCTCTCTTTTCTGACTCTCCTGTAGGATTGTATTTGGCCCTGAGTGTTTACCTTGAGCGAAGGAGACAAACATACACAGAAGAAGGATGACTTTGGCAGGTAAACTGCAGACAAGCATGCTAGATTCCTGGGTATTGAACGTGACCAAACAAACTGTGATGACTCTTTAGTAATGCTGCTTTCTGTGGTGTGTGTGTGTGTGTGTGTGTGTGTTTGTGTGTGTGTGTGTGTGTGTAACTGTGGTGTGTGTGTAACTGTGGTGTGTGTGGTCACCATGCAGCATACAAGGAGAAGATGAAAGAGCTCCCCCTGGTGTCTCTCTTCTGTTCCTGTCTCAATCCCCAGACAGCAGACAAGCCCACATACAAGGCAGAAGGTGAGGACATTCACACGCACACACACGTACACACACATGTACACACACACACATGCGCACACACATACATATGCGCACACCCATGTACGCACACACACACACACATGCACACACACATGCATGCACACACACACATACTGTATATCTGTGAGGTCTAGATCTAATCTCTATGGCTATAAAGTCCACAAAAAATAAGAATGTGTTCATTAAGTAGGAGGATTTGCACGGGTAATATTTTGATTTGCTGTCAAATGCCCTAAAGGTAGATGTACACATACTGTACATCCTCTGCCTAAGATGTATATCTATGAGGTCTACATCTGAACTGTATATCTATGAAGTCTACATCTGAACTGTATATCTATTAGGTCTGGATCTGAACTGTATATCTATGAGGTCTGGATCTGAAATGTTTATCTATGAGGTCTACATCTGAACTGTATATCTATGAGGTCTACATCTGAACTGTATATCTATGAGGTCTACATCTGAACTGTATATCTATGAGGTCTACATCTGAGCTGTCTGGTCTGGCAGATGCGGTGGACCTGGGTTGGTGCGCCATCAAAGACGTGGAGGTGAAGGAGCTGAACAAGCGAACTTCAGGTCAGGCCTTTGAGGTCATCCTTAAGCCTCCGTCGTTTGACGGCGTGCCAGAGCTCAACGCCTCCATGCCCCAGCGCAGAGACCCGTCCCTGGAGGAGATCAAAAAGAAGCTGGAGGCCGCAGAGGAGAGGAGGAAGGTGAGGGGGAGGAGAAGAAGGAGGATACAAAATTGCTTTGGCAACACTGCATGCTTTTGAATATACCTATGCAAGCGTGAACACCCAAAGGCACTTTGGCACAGACCAACACACACCAACGCACACACACACACACTATGCGCGGTAGTGACTCAGGTGTTGGACACCACTACAGCGATAACGCTCTACTGTCGCCCTCTAGTGTCAAGAGGCAGAGTTGCTGAAGCACCTGGCAGAGAAGAGAGAGCACGAGCGGGAAGTGATCCAGAAGGCCTTCGAGGAGAACAACAACTTCATCAAGAACGCCAAGGAGAAGCTTGAGCAGAAGATGGAGGCCAACAAGGAGAACAGGGAAGCCCTGCTGGCGGCCATGCTGGAGCGACTGCAGGAGAAAGTAGGTTCTTGCTTCCTTTTGATTTGATCTCTTTTGTTTCAACACGCTCAGGTTTATATAGATATTTATATGTTGCTATACCTTCTACGACAATTCAATTTTCTATTGTTGTTTTCCCTTTGTCATAGTCGTTTATATATAATATATATAATGAATGAATATAATGAATGAAAAAAATACTCATATACAGTATATTCATTCATGTATGAATGGGATTCATGAATATATATAAAGTTGATATCTTAATTTTTTTTTTAAAGCTACCTCCATTTATTTAAATATAATGTTCCAAAAATATTTTTTGATCTATCTCAATTAGCGCAAAATCTGTCATCTATATTCAACCTTCCATTTATAATAATTTTCACGTGAGGCGCATGACACTTTGTCTTTCTACAGTTTGTGTCTCTGAGGTTTATGTCATTAATGCTAATGTGTTCCATTGCTGTCTGTCCTTGTTTTTTAGGACAAACACGCAGAGGAAGTGAGAAAGAACAAGGAGCTGAAAGAGGAGGCGTGTCGGTAGAGGAGAGGAGAGACAGAAGGAGAGAGTCAAGGAGCGCTGGACTGTTCCCTGGGAGTCCACAAAAAGCAAAGATCCCGATTCTGAGAGGAGAAAAAAGTGAAAAAATGAAAACAGGAGAGAGAAAAAAGCTACAAATGAGGCATGTTAGGTGATTTCCAGTCTGCTGTAACGATTCCAAAACTAACTCTAATCAACTCCTGTTGGGAAACCAATCTTTTAAATATTTTATTGGGTTCAGCAGGAAACGTTATTTAAAAAAAGCATTGATGAAAAAGCAAAAAAGATAGTTGGTTTGTTTAAGTACCCGAGCAGGGAGCCAGTGCCTCAGGCTGTGAAGAGACGATGGAACAGGTATAGATGTACAGACAGAGAAGTGAGTTATAACACTACAGACTCAGTATAACATCTCACTAAGTCTACGACTACTATAAGAGTGTACATCACAGTGCTTATCCCTCCCATGTATAATCGCTGGCACACACACACATACATTCACACACATACAAATCACACACACACCGTTACACACTACAAGTAAATTCTACTTGTGTTGCATACAAGCCAGGCTTCTCCAGCTACAACTAGCTTATGCACAATCACTCATGCTCTGCATTTTTTAAGGGTTTATCAGGAATTTCAATAAATTATTAATGAAAAATAAATACATAAAAATGAAGATGTCCTTTCGGCTGAAATACATGAGATAATTCCGTAAAATCAATACACTTATTCTGTCATCAATTCTGTCACAGCCTACTTTATTAACATTAGATGATCAATCAACAAAGATGACTTATACATTTTGATTCACTTTTAACTTACAGCACAAATATGCCCTCTGATTTAAATATACATCATCTTTTTAAGCACACTAGTCAGAAGCACATAGTCATAGTAAATACGTGCATGAACAGTAGGTTAAAAAAAAAACAACAACACTTTTCTGGGGGAAATAAGCTTGAGAATTTCGTTCAGCATCAAACACCTGAAGGAGAAGACAAAAGACTGGGGAGGAGACGTACAGGTGGGCTTTGTTCACAGATGCCTCGACGGGCAAGCTGGTCCAGCGGTCCTCAGTCTATGTACCCTTGTTACATGCTTGTTTTGTAATGTCTTAAAAAGAGACTGGTGAAAGGTGTATGGGTGGAGGGAAGGGGGGGGGGAGAAGGAAGGGAGGGAGGGAGGGGGCGAACGTTTGGCTGAAGTCACAACTGGACCGTAAAATGGAATGCCTGATCAAACGTTCTGTCTGTATTTGGGGTGAAAAAACTGTTGAATTTATACTTGCTGTCTAAGTGGCTGAATTGTTTTCGCTTTGGCATGGTCAGTAAACTCTTCTCTCAAAACATCCACTTTCCTCTGACGTCTCTCTATGTCCTGCTAGATTAGGATGGCCAATCCAATACACTGATATCACTTTAATACTCCCCTCAAACATATACTGGACATTCCTTGTCTTTTTTGAAATGTTTGATCTGTGGTTTATCAGAAAGAGGAAGGAGGCAGGTAGGAAAGACGGCATTTGAAAGTGTTCAAACCTGGCCATATTCGTCTAGATGTCCTCTGCATGAACAGTGAGAGCTAGAAGGGATTCAGGTCGATGACACTGGGAGCGACACAGGTGCAGCCCACGGTCACGATCTTACTCTCCAACCTGAACACGTGCTTCTTCTTCTTGGTCTGTCCCAGCTTCCCCTTCCTCCTGCCTGGGGAGGGGATCCTGCGTAGGACTAGGGTGGGGTAGGAAATGGGCCTGGATTCCAACCCCAGGTCCTCTCCTTTATGGGGGATCTGACAGTAGGAGCTGCTGCACTCTGCCTGGGACAACTGTTGGGGAATGCGGTCCGCATCGTAGACCTGCCTGCGGACGGACGGAAGGATGGACAGATGAAGGGATATTCAGCAGACGTTTTTAATGTCAAACAACCTCCAGAGGCAGAGGAATCTAACCTGTCGCTTTAAATCTGTAATGAAATGCTCTCGACACCCACTGAGGTCAATCTGGGCTCACCTGTATTCCCAGGGAGAGAGGGCATTTTTCTTCAACTTGCTGTTTAGTTGTGAGTCGTAAACAGAAGGGATTTTCATCAATGTGGGATCCAGGATTATTTTCACTCCCTTGACAGCGTTGTTTCTCTTCTTCTGCATCTGTGTCCTGACAGCGAGCCCTGGCAGCACCAGCAACACAGCCAGCACAACTACGCACGTCTGCCACAACACGAAAGGAGCCGTACAAAACGTCACCAGGCAAATCGAAAATCCAAAACCTCATTAAGTGACCTTTTTTTTAAAAAGAAGTTAAAAAGCTATCAAACATGAACATGAACGTATCTTTACTTGAGCTCTAAGTTAGTGCATGTTGTGTGCAGCAGTATGAAGCAGAGAGCAGGCAGAAGATGGTCAAACTCACCATGAACAGAGGCATCTCGTGAGCGGAATCCTTGCAGGTTGTGACTGTGTTCCTTTAGAAAGGTGTTCATATATAGTCAGACAGCATCTGAGTGTTGACTACACACACATCATTTCCTGCTATGACTGCCTGCCTAATCTTGAGGAAGATAAGACCTTTCAATTCTTGAATTTTTGGTAAATGCTCAGCACGATTCGATTTTATATTTGTTCGCTTTATACCAATATTAGCCCTGAATTCACATTTGAACACATTTTATTTGTAATATTAGGAGTAAAACATGAGCATGTTAATTTTTTTTCTGTAGTTGTCAAACTACATTTGACCTCATTTTGACGACTCTAACGGGGGTGAAATGGTTAAGAGGCAACAAGTCACTGCTCTCAGATGCTCTCAGATGTGAGAGCAGTCGACATGTAGCCCCAGGAGTGGTGCGATCAGGGAGTTTCTATAAACTGGTTGATGTGGTTTAAAACTGAAGAGAGGTTTGACAAACGGTGGCTGATTTAAAAGCAGTAGATATTCTGCTGAGTCTGCAGACCAAACGATGCATTATGTAACAGCACGGTGTCCATTAAGCATTTTGGAAACAGGTTCTAGTCATGGAGCAGGCGCGTTCGTCAAACCCGACCTGCAGTAGGTTATCGCTGCAGTCCACAGTTCGAACGGTCGCACAGTCAGTGCTGTCAGTTCACCAGACAGCCGTTCCTTGACTATCCGCCAAAAATACTAGAATTGCGCTTCTGATCGACGATTTTACAGTAAGTTGTGCGTGAGGATCGCTATCTCTGCATCTCATCCGGTTCACAAGAGATCTTCATCTGGGTCTATGGCGATAAAGCAACCAAAGCGTACTTCTGTGATAATCAGTGTAATTTGCATCGGTTGACTGCGGTCTACAATGTAGACAGATGCTGATGAGAGACAACAGGACAGTGTCCTAGAACACTTGCTCACAGATGGGCAACACTGTCAGCCCACACTCTGCTGTTACTATATAGGCCAGAGGAACTCGGGTCCATTTCTGGAAACAGTATCGTCATCATGACTCACCAATATCTGATCAAAACTGAAACAATAAGATCATGACAGGATCTTCATGATAAGAGGGTAGAGAGAGGACAATAGAGGCCAAACTAAACCCAGGCCTTCTTGGTTAAATAGAGAGCTAGCATATGGGGGAAATGATGGAGAACCAGCATATTCATCAAATGTTAACAATTTCTGAGTGTTTTAAATTGAGTAGATAAGGGCCCCGATATCAATGTTCCTGAGCTCCCCACAACAGTAGACCAGATCTGGAACATGCTTTGTCATTTCAGAAGCCTGACGTGTGTCGTTATCAGAAACCACATGGGGAAATTTCTACCAGGCTCTCTGTGTAGGAGTGAGTTTCTACTTCACACAAGCTTGCGACTCCCGCTTGTGTGAATGTTCTGCATATCCAGACACTTATCCTTTCAACATGTAGGAGTTTAATTTGTCGTTGGCAGCACAATTAGTCACCTGTTCACGACGACGGCTTTTTTTTGTTTCTTTTTCTTTAACAAATGTAATATTTACACGACAATATCTTCTTCACCATAAAAAAGGCTAACATTAAAAACATTAGTATGAATTGCGACACTGATTCAGGTTGTACGAGTCATGCCCCAATCATCTCAACTTCAACACAGAGAAAAAAGATGGAAAAAAAAATGTCTGCTAACTGACAATTTCAACTGGTAAATAAAAAACTATAAATCCATAATAAGTCAGAATTCCTCAGTCCTCCTTTGGGTGTTTCTCCCCCCTCACTGTTTGAAACCAGGGGACACCTCAGTGTCCTGGTCGGTCTGCCAGGAGTCTGCTCAACATGCCGGGAGCTCTGCCTTCTCAGATGAGGAAGATGATGTCGTTGGCCAGCATGACCTGGTTGTCGTCCTGCATGCGTGCGAGTGCGGCGCGGACCTCGGCGGTGCTGAAGGGGGTCTGACGATCCTTGTTCATGCTGGATATCAGGCTCTGCATGCCCACAGACTGAGCATGTGCGGTCCGGAACACCTCCAGGAGGGAGGACTTGAACTCCTTTAGCCTGGATGGGGGGGGGAGGGGGGAGAGGGAGGAGTGGGAGGGAGGAGAGGGGCAACTACTGATTTAAATCAAATCTTGGTTTTGTTGCACTGTGGTGTTGACATTGTTATTTTCCCCACTATGGACTAACGGTAATACTAGCCGATAACCTGGCATTGAAATACTGTCAGAACTACAAACATCAGTTCCTTGATATCCTTCTCTACTTTACAGGCATGATTAGAAAAACCTTTTTAAGTAAATGAATAGTGCCACCCACCTCTCAACAGAGACAGCCACCTGTCCTTCCTGGCTGGGCGGCACCACATCATCCATAGGCCCCGCCTCTTCCTGCGTCTCGCTGGGTTTGGGGGTGCCGGCCTGGACTGGTGGACGGGGAAACAGAGGGAGTCAAACCAAACCAAGTACAGCAGAGAGGATCCGAGTGCAGCAGAGGATGAGCGAGTCTCTTACTGTCAGGAACGTGCTCCTCCCGTGAGAAGTCATACGGGTCGTAGGGTTCAGTACTCTGGGACCCACGGCGACTCCTGCTGGGCACAACGCACAAAGGTTAGAATGCAACCTACACCTCCGGTAGATCTCATGGAAAGTTCTAGCAGGAGAAACAGCCTGACCTCTTCTTCTGAGAGCGCGGCGTGGGCTGAGAGGTCGACTCCTCCTCCTCCTCCGACCCAGAATCCCCTTCCTGTCTGGAGCGCTTCCTCTCCTTCTCCAGAACCTACGGACCAGAAGATGTAACAACAAACGGATCGGTTCATACCTAGGAAAACTGGCTGCTGACACAAACGAGCCGTATAAAACCTATTCTAAGCTACTCTGCAGTCTCAGAGGTGAAAGTTCAGGAGCTAACCACAGCTACACCGTTAGCATTAGCAGGCACCAGACCTTTTTGAAGTAGGCAAACTGCACGAGCTCCACGGCCACCTCCGAGTCCATCAGCTCCACGGCCTTGCTCATGCGGGCCTTGGCGTGCGCTGTGGACAGACGGATCAGCGTCTCCAGGGTACGGGCCGTCACAGGGGAGGTCTGGGGGGGGCGGAGCCACAATGCTGGTCAGTTCAGCACCCTGGAGGCGTGCGCTGCTGTGTGTGTGTGTTCTAGTGTGTACATCCATGCTAGTAAACGTGTGTGTGTTAGTGTGAAATCTGTACCCACCATGTGATGTCACAGCTCCATGTTTGGGTGTGTGTGTGGGAGGGTATGCATGTATGTATGTATGTATGTGTGTGTGTGTGTGTACTAGTGTGTGTACTAGTGTGTGTTGGAGTGGTACCAACCCTGGCGATGTCTTGGCCCATCTGTTCCTGACTCCTCAGCCTGGTGTACTCTTCTGCGATGTGATTGGCTGCCTCCTGAGTCAGCACAGGGGTCAACACCTTGGCGATGTGGATGTACTTCCTCATGAACTCCTTGCTGACCACCTTGTCCCTGGAGCACACACACACACACACACACACACACACCTCTCCTTTAGATACAAACCTATGTTTGACATAACAAACATACCAGATTGTTACTACATGTGCACGCACACACAATTATGTACGTGATGTACGATTGCCTGCATCTAAAAGTGTGTGTACCTGTATATTTGTGTGATTGTGTGTATGTGCGATTGCGTGTAAGTGTAAACATGTACGTGTGTGTACGTGTGTGTGTGTGTGTGTGTGTACCTGTGTGTGTGTGTGTGTACCTGTGCCTCCGGCTCCCGTGCAGCAGGTTATTGTGTTTCTCATACACTTGCATCTCCTCCTGCTCTGCTTGAGCAGCATCGGGGTCATCAGTAGCCAGGACGTCTACAGCCCCTCCCAGGGCCAGGGCTGGATACACACATGCAGACACGTACACTCAATCACAAGGACGCCACATCTCTTATGGGTTTGACAAGGTAGAGGCTGTACCACACAACAAAGATATTAAACATCAAAACTGCCAAAGCATTTGATCCAAGGGGCTCTGCTGTCCCCTGGTGGTGACTGAGTGTGTGTGCACGTGTGTGAGAGAGAAAGCGTGCGTACCAGCGCCCTCTTGCTCCTGCGGGTCCCGGTAGCGGTGCATGCGCAGCACGTGGTCAGAGATCAGCCGGTCCTGCTCAGGGTCCATCTGGTCCAGCATGATGAAGAGCAGATCGAAGCGAGACAGCAGAGAGTCCTGCAGGCCAATGTTCTCCATGGGAGACTTGTACTGGTCGTACTGCAGGGCAAGGAGGAGGGGTTAACATCCATATAACATACACATGTACTGTATCGTTACACAATTAATGTGTAATTGTTGTGGATTCATTGAAAGGTATTGGTTATTGTGTCAGATACTTTTGAGCGTTTGAACCCCATTCCTCCCATCTGATGTAATATGGAGCTGTGTGTGTGTGTTTCACGTGTTGGTGCGCAGGCGTGTCTCACCCGGCCGTACACGGGGTTGGCAGCGGCCAGCACGCTGCAGCGAGCGTTCAGCCTGGCGTGGATGCCCGCCTTGGCGATGGTGACGCGGCCCTGCTCCATCACCTCGTGGATGGCCGTGCGGTCCATGTCCGACATCTTGTCAAACTCGTCGATGCAGACCACGCCCCTGTCTGCCAGCACCATCGCCCCCGCCTCCAGGCGCCGCTCGCCTGAGG
The DNA here is from genome assembly GCA_036571765.1 of Plecoglossus altivelis. Lineage (NCBI taxonomy): Eukaryota > Metazoa > Chordata > Actinopteri > Osmeriformes > Plecoglossidae > Plecoglossus > Plecoglossus altivelis. The sequence continues at coordinate 5,536,865 of BROE01000004.1, read as the reverse complement.
GACAAAACAAGACGCTCGTTCTACTCACTGTCTTCATGTAGACAATTCAAGTGTTCAGATAACTCTGTCAGGACCTTCTTGAAGAGAGAGTGTGAGTGTGTGTGTGTGTGCGCGTGTGTCTTACCGGTCTCCTGGTCGGTGGTGACAGCGGCAGTGAGGCCGACCCCGGAAGAGCCCCTTCCGGTGGTGGCGATGGCTCTAGGGGCCGTGTGCAGCACGTAGCGCAGCAGCTGGGACTTAGCCACAGACGGGTCACCTGGAGGGGTCAAGGGTCAGTACTCTCATCTACCTGCAGCTCAGGATTTGCAACTGTTACTGAAGCAAACACTGTTGTTCTTTCCCCCGCAGAATACCCTCTATTCCTCGGTACCTATGAGCAGGACGTTGATGTCTCCACGGATACGGGATCCGTTATCCAGAACCTTCTCCACCCCTCCCAGCAGCATGCACAGAATGGCCTTCTTAATGTACTCATGACCATGGATACTGGGGGCCAGAGACCGAGCCAGTTGGGCAAACACGTCCTGGACACACACACACAGTGTATATGGCTACACAGTCTATATACCTACACAGCACAGTATTGGTGTTACCATCACTGTTACTAGCTCATGTAGTCTATGATTTTTGGACGTGAATTTGTGAGTTCTTGCTCTTGGACACGTATTGCCCAAGGAGAAGGGCGACACTCCTATGCAAATCTTGTTCAACCTTGTACAAGGCCTATCATGATGATCATAGAGAGAGAGAGAGAGGAGAAGAGCAGGTGGAGGGGGCGAAGGGATGGTGGGAGGGAGGGAGTAGAGAACCGGAAAAAGACAGAGGGAAAGTAAGGGGCCATCGTACTACAATCTAACCGAAGAGGCACGATGACTACTAAAATAAAGGACTCATGAAGCTCTGGGTCTGAAGCGGCCAAAGTAACAGAGAGAATGAGAAGAGGGGTCCTGCGGGGGCCTACCTGAAGGTACCAGAAGTGTACCCGCCCTTCTTGCTGGGCAGACAGCGGTAGGTGCCCACCACCTGCACTCGGTCCCCAGGCTTGGCTGCGTCTACCAGGTCGTTGTCCAGGATGATGTCCAGCGAGCGGGGCAGCTGGCCGGCAGGGGCCTTCTCTGGCATCTCCTGCACGGTCACAGTCTGGTGGTCCTTGTAGATGGACAGGCCAAACTCTGTCTCCAGGGGGTTATTCTCCTCGTCCTGGGGGAGGGGAGACAGGGCAGACAGGGGGAGTTAGAAAGCTTTTCCCAATGGAGAGTGAGAGGCGTGGAAGGGAAGCGCAAAATGAAAAGAAGACAGAGAAATAAGGAGAAACAGTGGGGGACAGAAAGAGAGAATTGGAGAGAAAGATAAAGGAAGAGTCTGTATTTCCAGAGAGCTTCATCTGACCCCTATTCTCAAGCCTCCTCCTGTCACTTGAACTTTGTCTCTTTCGCGATATATTCATTCAGCAGAAGCTGCTGTTGGAAGCCGTGTGCACATAGTGCATAAAGAGAGGACAGCTGAAGATCGCGGTTCAGAAATGTGATTGTAGTGACGCGTATAAAGAGAAAGAAAAGATGGAGGACGAAACCTTGGTGGGGTAGATGGAGCTGGAGGGGAAGGCGTCCAGGGAGGTCAAATCGGAGTATTTGCGCTCTATGGTCTTCTTGGTTGCTGGACAGTAGTGGACGCTACGCACCACCTTGGGGCGCACCAGAGAGCCTGGACAGACAGACAGACAGACAGACAGACAGACAGAGACAGACAGACAGACAGACAGGAGAGTTTGACTGACGGTCTGGCGTAACTCTGCTAGCAGAGCACTTCAGCGAACAAGACAACATCCCAGCTGCTGGTGAGAAACACATACTGGGATTGTTGATGCTGAGCCTCCATTTAAGAAGTACAACACGGACAGCTGTATTTTAACGTGTGTACACGTTGCTGCGTGTAGGTATCAGAGTGTAGGCTGTGGGACGTGAAGCTGCAGTGTGCGTTAAGACACTCACACTTGGTGATGATGCCTTCCACACACACCACGCTGCCCAGGAGACGAGCGGTGAGGGTGCGGGGAGTGACGTGTTTGCTGCCAAAGCTGCCCTCCAGACCCACGAAGAACTCCTCGTACTGCTTGGCATAGGTGGCGTCCACGGAGGCAACCATATCCTTCAGCGCACGCTGGAACGCTATCAGCTCCTCGAAGGCATTGTTCATTAACCTGTAGTGTGGTTCGAAACACAGGTTTTAGTACTTGATAGAAGAGACTTCCGTTACCCGTATTGACCTCGGCTGTTTGGTTTTTTTAAATGTTTTTCTAAAGCGTATAACTCTCTACTGCTAACTCGTTAAATTCAACAGCTATGAGTAATTACAATTTTATAATTACTAGTAAACGTTGGGCGGATACGCGTATTTGACGAAGAAGTTTTGGAAGTATTTGAAGGAGTGATTCAGCGAACCTGGCTGCTCTCGCTTCGTTCCGACGTCTCAGGTCGTTGATGTTGACAATGAGGCGACAGTTGTTCTCGCTGATCATGTCCCGGACCTTGCTCTGGTACACACCTTGGTCTTGCTACAGAAGGAGAGATGGGAAAATATCATGCATTGTTCTGCAATGCATACAATGATATTGTACAGAAAACCGCTTCTGACAGAATAAGGCTAACTTGATAACATGTTACCGATAACGTTAGCAAGCAAGAATACCATTCTCAACCGTTTAGCAAAGCTATTGACTACGAAACCGTAAGTAATAGAGCAGGTTCAAAATGCTGCAGACTTCAGTTGTCTTTAAATCGTGATGATTGAGGTATACCCAACACTTATCAGACTTTTGCAGACAATCATTACATTATCCGGCTGAAGCATGGCGTCTTCTCTGAGTTCTACACATGCAGCAAAGTATATTCATTTTCAACATACATCGTCGTCCAAGAAGTCCAGATAATCTCTCTGGGCCTCTCTCATCTCCTGATCATCAACGACGTCGGTCGCCATTGTGTAATAAGTTGGTATTCTGTTTTCGTTTTTTGACAAGAACTTTTCCGTAATTTTTGTTCTCCGCCGTTGTTCTGAGACCCCAACTACCAACCTTTCGCGCCACGCAGTGCAGTGGACGTTCAGAAGAGACCTATGATTGGTCTAAACCATACACAAGACTTTGCATATTTGGCGGGGAAACATGGGGTACCTACGTTTTAAGTTATGAAGCAATGGATGCGCTAGAAATACTTTCTTTTGCATCGTAAAAAAATGTAAGTACTAATTAGTCCGCGTTCTTATCCACTAAAAACGTTTAATTTGTAAGAATATTTACAAAACAGAAGGTAATATGGGATTATATAGCGATATTCAAGTCTCTGGTCAAGTCCCCAGTTACGCTAAAGTTGCTCAGGCGAACCTGGAGTATAAAACGATGAACGTTTCCCAACTCGCGGGAAAACTGAACAGGAAATGGGCGGATAAAGCAGGCACCTCTGCGACTCGCAGTTCCAGATTTAGATGGCGCTAATTTGCGTACGTAGTGCTTATCTCAGTCCCTGGTTAACATACATGACCAGAGTATTATAACGCTTTGAATTATAACAAATATTATGATTACAATATCATGAACATCTTAAGAAAAATCACATCAGACAAATGGGCAAAATATGCATACCTTCTTAGACCCTGAATTCGTGCGTGTGATACACATTATTTATCTACACTGCACTGCTGTGCACACTGCGAAACTATCAAACAAAAGTATGTAATCACACTTATGCTAGCCTACTGCCCCATGTCAGATTTTTTTTCTTCTATTTTTTTGTTGTTGTCATTCTCAGCTGACCCAGTCTCCGCCCAGTCAGTCATCAGAGCATTTACAGCGGTACATCGGTTGGTCATCTAATGAAACCACTCGATTTGTGAAAACTCAGCACCGGAGGTCTTTATCTGCGCATCTCCGTTACAACGCTCTATAGGGTATGGGCAGCGATGAGCGGCTTTGACGCGTTGTGATATTCTACACTAAGCTTTAAGCGGCAGCAGCAACAGTTTTGTTGTGGAAACCGCGAGGAGTCAGGTAGGTGATAAACTGGTTTCAAACAGTCAACACACTCTTGACATCGGTTTACATATGGATACTAAGTTCAGACCGAGCTACGTTGGCTTCATTGCCATGTCTGCATTAACAGCCTTTTCATTTTAAGTTCAGTGTTTTTTGAGTGGGTTTAACCGTTGCTCTCAACAAACCCATTCACGTTAGCCGCATTTAAAACCGTTTTGACATTGTGTTTTTTGGAGGAGATTATGCGCTAACTAACTCCCACGAATGAAAATGACAGCACATCATTTGATCTGTTAATTACAACCGGCGGTGGTTTTCGACAGGTGAGGCATCGGTCTTCAGAGGTGTTTGTGTTTTCTATGACGCCCGGTGCTGTCAGACCTCAGTTTTCTGTAGAAGCGGAATGATAAACCGCAGCGTACAGGTTTACAGGTATGCCTGCATCGCTTACATTGTTAGTCAAAACAACATATACGAAGCCTGTCAAGTTGTGTTCCAAAACAGATACACTCCTATGGGTGGTTGTGCAGGCTGTTGATAATCTAATTCCACTAATCAACCGGTTAATGAGAATCATTTGCAGTGGATTAGGCTGGGAGTAAAAAACCGACTGGATTGCATTCTTCAGGAACAGGGCAAACCTGGTCTGACAGAGACACATAGAAGCAAAACAAGTGCTAAATGTTTAAGCGAAGGTTCAAATATGTACATTTTTTGAGGGTCTGTGTTGAAGCTCCTTCTCTGCTAGATGGTAATGCTTGTGTAACCCGGGTATTGCGTTTGTGTTACAGGGAATTGCAGTTGTTCATTTTCAGATGATGATGGAATATCTGATCTGCCTCTACTCTCATTTTCACAGCAGAGCACAACGTAGTTCCTAAAGAACACGACATCAGTTTACCTCCTCCACCTGAGCTTCTTCAGCACTACACCCCCTCTATCCCTCTATCCCCATCACTCTACCTTCCTCTCTCCATCCCTCCATCCCCACCAGTCTCCTCCTCTATCTCCACTCCTCCCTTCTTCCATCCCACTCTCCCACCACCACCATGTCCAGCATGTCCATGAAGCGTCTTGACACTCTGACTCTGAGCGTGAGGCAGCTCAGCCGTCTCCCCCACATCTCGGACCTCCTCGTCTCCCTGCCTTCCCCCAGCCCCACCGTCCCAGCCGACCTCGTCCCCAACCTCTTCAGGGAGCCCTACATCCTGTCGGGCTACCGGCCCGTGGGCCAAGACTGGCGCTGCTACCTCCTCAGTCTGTTCCAGAGGCACAACGAGTCTCTGAATGTGTGGAGCCACCTGCTAACGGGGCCCCTGTTGCTGCTACGTTTCTGGGCCCTCGTAGGTACCTGGGGTCCAAGCCTGGATCTGGCCTCTCTGCCTCTTTGCCTCTACCTGTTGTCCTCCCTCACCTACCTGTGCTGCAGCACTGCAGCCCACCTGCTGCAGTCCCACTCCGAGCTGGCTCACTACTCGTTGTTCTTCCTGGACTATGTGGGGGTGGCAGTATACCAGTACGGCTGCTCCCTGGGACACTACTTCTACTGCTCCCAGCCTGCCTGGAGGGAGAGCAGCGTGGGGGTCTGGTACCTCCCTGGAGCCTTCCTCCTAGGGTGGCTCTCCTGTGCTTCCTGCTGCTTTGCCAAGTCGCGCTATCGCCGACCGTACCCGCTCCACCGCAAGCTGTGCCAGCTGGTGCCCACCAGCCTGGCGTACCTGCTGGACATTAGCCCTGTGGCCCATCGCCTTGCCACCCAGACTTGGAAAGATGACCCAGTGCTGCCCCTCCATAGCTTCCAGGTGGCTTTCTTCCTGTTGGCTGCCTTCTTCTTTTCCTGTCCCATACCTGAGCGCTTCTTCCCAGGTCGTTGTGACATCCTGGGCCAGGCCCACCAGATCTTCCATGTGTTTCTATCACTGTGCACTGTCTGTCAGTTGGAGGCCATAATGGGGGACTACAACAGGCGGAGGGATACGCTGCTGGAGGTGTATGGAGAGAGGAGTCTGTGCTTCGCCGGAGTATCTTTTGTAGTCTTGGTGTTCTGTAGTGCCCTGACTGCTTTTCTTATGAGGAGACAAGTTCAGAGAAGACTGGGCAAAGGACAGGAGTGAAGCAGAGAGGAAAGGAAAGAGAGAAAGTGGAGGAAGATTGATACAAATCTTACCTTTCTGTTATTTGTATACAGTTTATTGTATTGAACACACAAATACTATGAATTTATAAATATATTTTTCATGTTCATACTATACATTATGTAAACGAATTGCCTTAAATCTAATAGAATTTGGGTAATGAATGTTCTTCCACTGCATCTATTAGTGGTCATTCTTGAATGAAAACTGAAGTACTCCGTAATCAGCTCAGTCAGCCTTCCTTATCAACATACTTGCGTCTGACTCTCTAGTCTGATACAATGGACCAGTCACTGTTACAGTTGCAATCAGCAAAATATTAAATCTGGATTAAATGGTACCAAGCTTTACTGAGTGGAAGTAGAGGGATTGGAGCGAACAAAGGGCAGTTGTAAGAAGTAGAGCACTGTGATTTGGTCGTGGAGGAAGGGAGGGAGGATCGTTTCCACATGATCTGATTATGGATGAGTGAGAAGTCCTTTAGAAGCACTAGAGAAGGGAAAACTGTTGAGAGATGTTAACTAATTAGGCTTGATACTGAAGCACGCAAATCTCAAACTGGTCAGAAATCAAGACTGCCAGCTGAAAACTTTAGCTGTATTCCTGTCAGAATGTGCTGCCTTTGATCTCACGGTATATCCTCAAGTGCTCAGGACGGAACCTATTTCAGCGGCTGCATTCTGCATCAATAAAGTGGCTTTTTTGCATTCCGTGTTCCCTAGCGATCGCATATCTAACCTCGCATTCCATCAGTCTCAAGGGCGTCAGAAGGGGTGATTCTGGTTGGTCGACTTTAGATACTAGCAAATCATACAGTACGAGAGGGCGTGAGTCATTGCTGCATTCTCACCTGGCAGGTCTGTTGAAGTATTGGGGCGTGAACAAGAAAGTGTCCTGATCAAACGTTCCAGAATCAGTCACCTACATCTGTGAAAACTCGACACTCCCTTTCAGCTCGTTTTCTCGCACCAAAACACAGATGTGATTGTGATCAGCTCCTTGGTGAGTGATCTGATGGGTTTCAGCCAATCCTATTAGTTCCTGATGGAGGGAAAGGATTTATGCGTGCTGGTAACGCTTGGTGACTAGTAGAATCTTTGGTACAAGAATCATTCCCTTGTTTCAGATATGTTTGTGAATTTTGTTTTGTTTTTCCTTGAAGTCCTAGGCACTGTAAAACTGGCCACAGTAGCAAAATGGTCATTTGGACTCCCAAGAGTCCGAATTTTGTGTAGTTTAGGAAAGTTAAGTAAACTACCTCTAGGGGGTAGTATTGTCATACATGTGTCATTGATGTAGACATGAAAACAATTCCGCAGTATTTGATGTAATAAACCATTAAGGACTAAATATGTTGTCTAATTCCAACATTCATCAGCAAGTGACTTGGATGTCAGACTGGATGTCAGAAATGTGACTGCACCAGTTGACAACGCCTCTTTCATGCTTCCAAGTATTTTTGTTCAGACCGCTGGTATGTAAGCTATCAAGACACAAATCAGTGATGAAGACACCAGGCTCTTCCTGGAGGGCTGGGGAGACAGCATAAGATGTGTCCAGGTGAAGGACATTCCTCAGTTGGATAGATCACAGAGGAGAGACGGGGCTACATTTCTCGTCAGCTGCTAACAAAGGTGACAGAACCAAGAAGAACTGGCATCAAGCCTGCAGGAGGTAATATTAACAACATTCATTTAGCAGCAGCTTTGTACGCCACTTGCTGTAAAGGAGCGCACAGAGTCAGTTGCTACAGAGTGCTGCACTCGAACCTTCTTGTTTTTCTGCAGTATGCCTGGCGGCTTGACAGGGGTGTGTTACACTTGTATTGTTTAGGCGCTTGTGTCCTATGACCTTTCATCAATACTGCTAATTATCACACCAGCTAGTGCGGTGCGCTTAATGATCTAAAATGGTTTCGCTAAATGTAGATTGTTTTTCTTTGGTACGATACACGACTTATCAGCTGTTCTGCTCTTCTGTATACCCCTGCTCCACGCCACAGCAGAGACGAGAAGAAAGGATCTAGACCAAAAAAAGGACAAGTAGAGAGAGAGATAAACCATGGCTCCTGTGGCAGAAGGCTTTTCTGACTGGACCCTGACGGGATCTTCTTCTATTGAGGTCTGCATGACCTCCCTCCTCCTCCTCGTCGTCCTCGTCACCCTCCTCGCCGTCTGCATTCGCTGTCACAGGTGAGCAGCCAGAGCTCAGAGGAACCAGAAGACATCGGAGCGAAATGCAAAAATTGGTGTTGATTGGGTTTTGCTTAAACGAATGTGGGAAAATATGGTAACCAATTGAATCAATAGATATCAGGGATTTATTTTCCCTTGTGTTTTCAGTTTATTTTTGTGTTGGCATTGCAGTGATCGGCACTCAGAATTTGCAAGGATTTGCCACTAAACTCTACCGTAAAAGAGGAGAGCAATGGCACTTCTCATATTGAGGATCTGTAGTTGAATCCATGTGGTTTATATGCTGGCTCAGGTTGACTTTTAAATCCCATCATCAATGAGGATTCACCAGTGACGATTCTTTTTTGACTTGTTTGCCAAAAGGGGAAAAAACAATGGATTTGGGCGGGGCAGGGTGGAGTAGGGTGGTGCAGGTAAATATTTTAGTCTAGTCTTTCCGGTAATGTGACTAACATCCAGTTGTTTTTCCATGAATGAAGAGTCGGTCAAATATGAACACACCTGGGAAGGTGCCCAGATCTTAAACATTCGCACAGTTCGTTCTCTTTTGAATCCCTCCAGTGATGGTTTCTGACTGACATCACAAAGCATTAAGCACCACACCTGCACGTCAGTTGTTAGTTTGCCAAGAAACACTAAATTGGACAAGATCGGGAAGACAGTCACAGTTTTATACGTTTAACAGATCCTTAAATAATGGATATTATATTATGATGATTATGTTTAAATGATGGTTGAATTCCAAACGAAAATGGTATTTCTGTACATTTTCTATTTATCTCTTTGCTCATCTCCAGAAAAGGAGATGCCCAGACAAAATCTGCAAGCGCAAAAGTAAGGATGACAATCAATGTTCTCTTTGTCTGCCTGCCTGCCAGCCAACCAGCCTTTCTGTCTGTCTATCTGCCTGCCTGCTTGTCTATATACCTGCACATCTGTCTATCTGCTTGTCTGTCTGCCTGTCTGCCTGCCAGAGATGTTGTAAACATTGTTGTGCTTTTTATTTCATGCTAATTCGTTTGCCACTAATTTGTAAGGCATAAATGATAGATTACTGACAATGACCATTAGGAATGATTCTGATAGCTAACATATCAGGGCTTATCGCCAGAGAGCCGGGGGGCTGGCTGGAAATAGAAACAGACTGTCTAGGGGAATTAGAAGGCTGAAGGAGGTGACCTGCAGCACTACACCAGTAAAAAAAACAGCACATCTTAGACACACAGACACATCTAAGTTCTTATTTCTAAATTCTGCTATTTTTGTTCCAGACAAAGAGTCAGAATGGGACAAGCACGAGTCAAAAGACCAGTAATGGAACCAGTATGAAAGGTATTTGAACCTTTTACAGATTCATGTAAGATAACAACAAAATGCAATTATCCACATTTTGATGTTAACAACGAGTGTTTTGTAGATTGGACTTTCATAGTTTGTGTACTTGCTTCCTAACTTCCCAGGCCAGGAGGGTGTGTCCGTTACGCAATGGAAGGACCACAAAAGCATGCCCAATGTTCCAGACATCCCTAGCCGCATCCGCAACACCCTCCCAAGAACACTACCCAGGTACACCAGTCTGCTCTCTGCATGGTGACAAATGATGTATACCTTATAGAAGGACAGAACGCATTCAAGCATGTGTGACTAAAGCTGATTCCCCTGGCGTGTGTAACCATGTGTGTTTGTGTCTGTCTGTTGCTCTCTCTCTACAACTTAGTGACCCTGACCTATGATGTGGGGGACATTTCCAGAACCCACTCCTTCAGTCGTCCCTTGACATCAACCCATCTAAGTGGGATCTCGTGATGATTCCAGAACAGTCCATAATCTTGACATCAACCTCTGTGCTTCAGAATCCGCCCAGCCCTTACAGCACGAGGGCCCTGCGCTCCTGCAAGAGACAGAGACAGAGAGAGAGGAGGAGGAGAGAGAGAGAGGAGAGAGAGAGGCAGGACTTAGCAACTCTTCATGCTTACGCTTTGACTTTATTTCATGACACCAAGTTTAATTCATTACTCTGTAACCCTGGATGATTATCATACAATTTGAGGATCCCTTTGTTAGTTTTAAATGTTGACTTTTTTGCATTTGATTTGTTGTTAAAATAAGCTGCACCTGGCTCATAGCACATGCCCTAGTCTGGAATTGCCATAAAACCAGACTAGGTCACATGACATAATTAATGGACAGCATTCCGTCTGGGTTGGGATTGGGATTGGGTCTGTGACAGGGTTGGTGCTCAGACTAAAATCCCTGCTCTGTGTCTGGCAGAAACGCTGCAACACACATGACTAATCCAAGGACTCACACCCCAGTGTGTCTGTTATTGCCAAGCACCATAAAGGCCTACACTTCACTCTATACGTATGGTTCAATCGCTTTTGGAATTACATTTCTCTCTGTTGGAGTGCAATTTGTTGATTAAAAACGTACCAGTGGTTCTTTAAAGAGTTGTTATTGTTTCCTAATAAATAACATAATAAAATAGAAAAGTCCTGATAATAGGTTGGTCACTGTGATTATGGCTTTGCAATGTAACCCTGTCAGAAAAATATGTACAACAAAATATAACCGTAAACTGGTAAGCGCAGAAGGAAATGGCCCTTTGAATTTCTTATTTCCCCCGGGACTGTCATAGCACTGCGTGCATGCACGATTCTGCTCTGGTAACCTATCACCTAGATCATCCTTTCTGCGTCTCGGCATTACAGCGCAGCAGACTACTCTCTGAGCCCAGCTGTCGCACTCGGCATAGCTCCACCATACGATCACACGTACGCGCATCCCATTCCGGTCCATCCCCCCTTTCACTGGACTGAACACCCGGCGAACGGTGGGACACGAGAAAAGCAGTCAGCGGCGGTTTGCTCCTCAAACGGGACACGGTGTCTATCGCCAAAAAGGTAAAACTGTTATTACATTTGTGTTAACGGATGGTAACAACTAGATGTATAACAACATAACTGTAGTTTACGGAAAGCTTCAACATGTTTTGCATAGTCTATCACCAGTGCATTTCTGCCCGGTGTAGCCAATGTTTTTGTAGTTCAAGTGTGCCCAATTCTGGTCGGTTGATTTACGTTGCGTTATTTCTGACATTACAATTGTTTATGTTCCGAAAGAACTTGGTCTTTTATCATTCATGCATTTATTTATTTATTTATTTATTTCGCCTATTTATGCAAAGCAGACTGCTGCTTTATTTCACTTCCCCTCTCTAGAGCTCCTGCCGAGACTCGTGTCCGAACACGTTGTCTGAAAGGGGTGTGTTCCTTGTGAATCCGTTTTCAGCCAATGAGCGCAATTGGGCCGCCCACGGTTTCTGTGTTGTTTACCAGTGGAAGTCCTCGCCTATTGGAGGAGAGAATGTGATAAAATACGGATTTTCCCCTTGGTTCTGCCAAATGGCATCGTAATCCTTGTCAATATAATCGAAATATAGGTATAGAAGTGATATGTATTTACATATTGAATCGTCAATTGAAGCAAGACAGGAAGTTGACGTTGGAGTTTTGAATACAATACCGTTCAAATTTTGTACACGATTCCATCCCCCAAGCGTCCGCATGTATTAATGAAAGGAAGCATTTTTTTGCATAGATGACTACAAAAGGCAAAATGATTAAAATAATTATTGGAATGGTCGTCGTGAGTCACAAAACTATGCACTGCAAAATCCCACAGTGTTCATGTATTTGCTGTTTTTTGTCAACGTGTTCTGCAGGGAGTCAGGTCTTCGACCCGGATAATCGAGCCTCGAGGTGGTGTGAGTCCTCCGGTCAGTTAAACCATGGCAGCTATGGGACAAGGGACAGCGGAGGAGGCCTCGTCTTCGCGGGCCTCGTCCTGTCCATCCACTGCCCGGTCACGGACTACTTCCAGGCCGGAACAACAGGAGAGCCTGGTAAGTGCACAAGGGTAGATCTGTCCCATGTACTTCACCCTGTGATTTGGTGCCTGAGTAGTCACAGAACTGGGTCAGAATTGAGAGAAATTGCACAATTTAACGTTGCTCTTTAAAGTACTATGCTGCTGTTGTTGTTGCACTCTTCTACGTAATATCGTAGCTGAGATGTTAATATTTCACAATGTCTGGTACCTGAGATGTTATCTTGCCCTGTAACTGGTAAATACAGACTGTTCCTGGACTCTGACCACCAAAATGCAATTAAAACTTCACATCTAATCCTTGATTTTTCTATCATGCTTTTTACTCGTACATCGTTTCAGATAAATGTTTCTGCTAAACAAGGAAAATATACTGTCTAAGCTAGATCCCCACTGTGATGTGGTATCTTCCATTTCCCTCATGTCTCCGTGTGGTCTGCCATGAGACCCTGAAAAGCAACCAGTAACATCTCCCACTGAAATCGGAAGACTCCATGAAGTTTTCGTTTGTCAACCAAGAAGTTAGTGTAACAGAGGCAGTTTCCTCCTGCGTCCCCCAGGTGTACATGCAGTGCTGTGGGCAGGACAGCTCCAGAGGGATGCCCAGTACCGGCCCAATGGACAATCATCAGGGACCTGTCCTCTTCCCCCAGAGGACAATGCAGACTACAACTCCCATAATGCCCAGGTGATCTTCTTACCACAGAGGACAGCCCTGCTCTCAGTGCTTAACTGTAAACCACACCTCATGTCATGGTTTAAAGGATCTGAAAAGGTTGTGTCGATACAGCATGAGATTTAAATCCTCAGTAAATCTCATTGGTGGTTGCTCTTTTTCTTGTTTGTCTCGTCAGCTTTCGGAGCCCAGAGTCGGTGGAGATGGATGAGATCATGGCCGCCATGGTTCTAACCAGCTTGTCCTGTAGTCCTATTGTCCAGAGTTTTCCCCAGACAGACCCCACCCATGGACCAGGTCAGTTGGACACACACACACACACACACACACACACACACACACACACACAAACCTCAGTCTCATGCACACGCTTGGTAGGATGTGGTATATTACGGTGCTGTGTGGTGATGGTAGCTTGTGTGCTGTGTTTGTAGCTGGGCCCCCGGGGGACATGGAGTGTGCTGGCGGCGAACTGTCTGACAGTGGCAGCAGTGGCTACTGGAGCTGGGACCATGGTAACGTCAGCCCCGCTCCCTCCCCATCCGTCACAGAGATGGACAGCAGCCCCGATGAAGGGCTGCACATGGAGGCAGAACAGTGGGAGGAGCTAACCGGCAGGAAGTCAAAGGTGGGAACAGATGGGTGTGAAGGGTTTGTTTGATCAAGAGAGAGAGAGAGAGATAGTAGCCTCAGTTCACACAGCCTGTCTTAGGCAGGAACGTTGCATGCTGCTTTGTGCAGCACATAAACAAGCACATGGATTCCTACTGCTGTCACTGCGGTTGATGTCATCGCTTGTCAAGTTTAAGAACCATCATGTTGCTTCTTGTGCTCTCCTCAGTCTCCCTTCTCTTTGTGCCCCTGGTGTCTGTGTTTGTCTGTGTTTGTCTGTCTGTGTGTGTGTCCGTCCAGACCTCCTCCAGAGGGGCGTACAGGTGCTTGTGGCCAGGCTGTGGGAAGGTTCTCACCTCCTCGGTGGGGATGAAGAGACACGTCAGGGTGCTGCACCTGGGGTGAGCTGACCGACCACAGTTTAGGATGATTAACACTCTACCACCTGATTGAATTTAGACTGCCTGTACATCGAAATGAGAAAGATTAACCTGTTTCTGCTTTCTGTTTTTCTTTCTGTTTCTTTCATTCGTTCTTTCTTTCTTCTCGCTCTCCGTCTCTCGCTCCTCTCTTTCACACTCTGGTCACATGCACTCACACACATAGAAGTGGATCGGAGCACTCGCAGAGAGAGGAAGACTTCTACTACACTAAGTTCTCTAGTGAAGTATCAGTGGGCACAGGCCCGGTACCCCAGACCCAAACCCCCCAGACCTCCTGGGCCTCCTGTGGCTCTCCTCCCTCCTCAGACCGGCAGATCCCCTCAGCACCCAGACCCAGGTCCAACTCCGGCCCGGTCCAGCCCAGCTCGCTCAGCCATTCTGCCCCCAGCGGCTTCTGGCAGATCCATACTGAGCACCTTTATCAGGTGAGTGGCTTTCCTGGCCCTGACCATTTGTTTACTAATAGGATTGTTGAATAGTTTGCTATTTATTCGATTGTTTCGATATATTCTCCTGCCCAGGGACTGCAGATATGAGTTACATAGCTAACTTTAGCCCAGTGTTTGTGTTGTGCATGGTCCCTGTTAATTAAATTGAACTACTAGTGTGCTATTTTTTGCATTAGCAACCAGGACAAAGTCAGCGTATTGAGCTTACATAACCTGCAACATTTAGAGAAAGCATTAGAGGTTATCTAGAGTTGAAATCAGAAGTGGATCTGTTGTGACAGAAGACAGTCGACACCTCCCTGAGGCCTGCTAGACAGTCACTGGCACAAGTAGCCCCGATCCAGGGGTGAAAGGGGGGTCACTGCTGCCGGATGAGCGGCTCATTAGTTGAAATGTGTTTGGATTTGAGAGGAATGTGGTGTGTGTCACCCCCCCCACCCCACCCCCTTCTTCCAGGCCTGCTCTCCCGTCCAGGTGACGGTGGAATCTCAGACCCCCGCCTCCCAGTGCTGGACTCCCCCCGTCTCCGTGTGTGGCCATACAAATGCTCCGGTGAGCCATCTGTCTGTCTGTCAGCCTGTCTGTCTCGTATCCTTTTTTGTCTGTCTGTCTGCCTGTCTGTCTGTTATCCTTTCTGTCAGTCTGTCAGCCTGTCTGTAAGTGAGCCTGTCTGTCTGCCAGCCTGTCTGTCTCAGCCTGTCAGCCTGTCTGTCAGTGAGCCTATCTGTCTCTCAGCCTGTCTGTCTGTCAGCCTGTCAGCCTGTCAGCCTGTTATCCTGTCTGTCACCTGGCATGCTTGTGGCTCGTCCCTCTGGGCTCACGCTTGTTTCTCTCGTCAGACGGTGCGACCTCGCTGCAGGTCTGTCAGTGTGGGAGAGCAGTGGCTGCAGCAGAACAGCACCTCCAGTAGGCTTCAGACCATGGCTTCCTCCCCTTCCCGCGCTCACTGCTCCTTCAGGTACATCGCCACTTCTTCCATCGTGTTTGTTGTATTTCCTTTCAAATGTATGTGTTTAGAAAGATTTTTTTACAGCAATGTGCTGTTAGTAAATACAGAAGTGTTTCCTTCTAACGGTCTCTTACCATGACCTCTCATTTCTTTCCTTCTGTGCTTTGTGTGATTACAGCGCTAGAGCAGGATTTGGGAATTTCAAAATCCGAAGGGCCCCATACATATTTTTTGTATAGGGCCCCAAAACACTAGGGCCGGTCCTGTGTGTGCGGTACGGTCACTGAACTTGTCTTTTTCATTCTTTGTATCCATCTTGTTGTCCTGTAGGAAGGGACGGGGAGAGGCCAAGAAATGCCGTAAGGTTTACGGTGTGGAGCGCAAAGACCAATGGTGCACTGCCTGTCGTTGGAAAAAAGCATGCCAGCGTTTCCCTGACTAAGTGTGTGTGTGTGTTTGTGTGTGCGTGTGTGTGTGTCTGTGAGAGAGAGTGAAAGAGAGGGAGGGCTGATTGGAAAAGAGGTACTATAAAAAAACAAACATCAGGGCGTGATTCCATCAAGACAAACCTTAGCTACGCTTTCCTTCCTACTTCAATCAGTTGTGTTTGTCGTTTTTCACTTCTATTACCAAGAAATACGTGGAGTGATTCTGTGCACCGTGACTTGAGACATTTGCAGTGGTGCTAGTTGTTAAGACTGTCATGTCGTAGACTTGCCTTTTCCCCTTGCGTAAAGGAATCGTCCCCTCTTCCCTCCACAACCGTGTAGTAGAACACTCTCTGAACATATTCCAAGCTCTTCCCCTCATGGCAACTACAATACTTAACGAACACTTCTATATTGTGTGCTATGAATTCCTCACGAGTATTTTGTATCCTTTTTTTTCCATTTCTCGTTTTTCTTGGTCCACCTTAAGGGGGCCGAACTCCTCTTGATATTTTTCGGGCACTTTTGTTTCAATGTATTTGTCAAGAATAAGCTACTTTCTGTTTGCCTCATGTACTCTCTAAAGTTCACCCTTGTACATCCTTCTTCCTTATGTTGGAAACAGTATTCTGCTCTGCTCTGGAAACTATCGGTCTTGCTCATGGGAACTGACCATGTTAGAAGACTGACTTTGTTAACAGCATTCTAATAAAAAAAATAAACAAAACACATCTAAAAATGCAAATCAATCACTCTGATTTTTGAAGGGCGGAGAAGGGCCTCGACATGACAATCCACAAAAGAGATAGCAAACTAATTTATTGTAATTTTCTCTATACAGTTTTCATGAATTTTCGATGACACAATAGAAATGTAACTGTAAAATGTACACTGTATTCACAAAATCTTTGCGTACAGATGAGAGACAAACTCACAAACACACACGCACACAAAACCACATGCACACATGCACAGACACGAACCCACATGACATCACCAACCACTCCCTCACTCATACCTCAGTAGATTAGATGATAAATACTGGCTCGTGGACCCAAAAAAGAACAAACATCTTTGACATGTTCACTTTTGTAGACAAATTAGTGGAAATAGTATTTGGCCACCTGTGCCGCAGGTCTCACTTGTGTTAGGATCAGACTGAACAGGAAATCTTGGACATCTAAATTTTGAACACCTTGAAATTGATCATAATAATTATGGTCACAAGAGGGCAGTGTTGTACAGCCATTCAGGATGAACTAAGTAGTTCCTTCCTGTTGCTGGACTGCAGCATGTAAACGGGTTCTCAAAAAGGGAAAGGCTTGACTTGATGGACGTCTACTACTGTCGTTCCACATCTTAGATTGTAACTGGGTGTCACTAATGGAGCACGGTATAATTTAATAATAATTATCCCTCTAATATAAATGAAAGCTTGCACTGTGCAGGCCACTGGTCTGACACCAAACCATTTCTCCTTGTGCTTGATGTCTAAAAGTAAAGTGCGTGCATGCATTCACTCGGGCCTTGATAGCAGATATGGATCAACCTTTGTGCATCCATGTTAGAACCTCATGATACTGAGACCATTTGCAATTGCTCTACTGTCATTTTATTTGGTCGGATGGATGTGAGTGTGAGGTGAAGGGTAGGGGCGGGGGAAGTGGAATCATGTGGATGGTGTAAAGTAAACATTATGTCGCTAGTTACTTCTTTTACACAACATCAGAGTAGGGATTAGGAACGGCATTCTTCTTCTTCTGACACGAATGGCTAGATCTATGAGGTCACAGTTCAGGTAGCTGTGGAGGCGACCGTAGCTGCAATCACGGTTGATGAGGTAACTGGAGAGATGTGGAGGAGAGGGAGGGGCAGTAGGACCCAGGGGTGCGGTCACTGGATAGAGGAGGTGGGGGAATAGGAGGGGAAGGAGGAGGGCAGAGACTAGGACCCAGGGGTGAGGTCATTGGACAGGGGAAGAGCTTTGGGAGGAGGAGGAAGAGGGGGGGGGGAAGGAGTGGCATTAGGACCCAGGGGTGAGGGTTCTGAGACTACAGTGGGCTAGGCCTCCTGGCCCTAGGTCCACTGTTGAACCTTCCAGCGTGGCTGCTGATGCCCAGGTACTGCCTCAGCAGCTGACTCACACGCTTCTGGTTGTTCCATTTACGGGCCGACTTCCTGATCCCGATGAAGCCTCCGTAGCGTTTCTGCAGGGGCCTTCCGACGGGGCCCATCAGCTTCCTGTATCCATGGCGACCCTTCAGGAAACCCCCGAAGCGCTTGGAAACGTCAAAAGGGGTGGCATCATCCCCTTCCTGGAGCTCACCTGTGACACCCTCCTCCCTCACCTCCAGACCCAGACCCTCTCCCTCCTCGGGCGAGCCCAGCTGAGGAGAGTTGAACTGGGCACTGCGTCGCTCCAGGTCCCCCTCCTGCTGGAAGCTTGCCATGCCGGCAGAGTAGAGCAGTTCCCCGTCAGACTGCAGGTCCTCTGGAATCAAGGCGAGCTCTTCCCCTGTTCGCTTGGACACAGCATCCCCCTCTGGTGGCAAAGGGTACTGTGGTAGCTCCTCAGCCTGTTGACACAGCTCCCAGGTGAGAGAGGGTGACACAAGGCCCTCACACTCCAACAGACACACCTGGTGGTTGGGGGAGGGCAGGGGGACAGGAAGAATGGTCAGTCTTAATAGAGACAATGCCCATGAAAACAGCAAGTTAAACGGTGCTGCATCAAAGTTGTTGTCACTGTTGTCACATTGGCAAGTGTTCCTTTCTCCATGCCAGTGTTTCTCAACTGAACTGGACCTCACGACCCACACATTTCTACTCAGTCAATAAGTCACAACCGGGGAGGGGGAGGGTACAAATGTCTCTATTTCTCTATTTATCTGTGTAACCAGAAAACCATGTCCACGCTATTGACTACACTGCTGCTTTAGGGTGTTTGGTGGTTGGACTTGAGTGGCACACTTAGCAATCTCTTAATCTGCTATCAGGCCCAGGGCCTCAGCTTCCAGTCAGCCATGTTTGTCTAAAGAACTCGTAGTGCTTTAGCATGGGCTTGACTGGGGGAGTGCTGGTTATCTGGGTAAATGTGTTTGTCTGCGTGCAACAACGTCAAGATCAAAACTCAGAGACAAATCCAGTTTGCTTGGGAGATCTCACAGCAGTGAAATCAATTGACAACAGTCATATAAGAACCTACTCGCACATCAAAGGACTTGAGGAAGATGGAGCAGATCGAAGAAAAGAAAATTAATTATGTGTTGCAAATGAAATGGGCTCTCCAGGGGGTTCTCCACTTTGGATCATTGCAGCAGTATGAAAGAGTATGTGTGTGTGTATGTGTGGATGCGCGTTTGTGTGTTTGGATGTGTGTGTGTGTGTGTGGATGCATGCCTCCACCAAGCATTGTTTGAGTGTGTCTGAGCATGTGCCAGCGTGTGGGTGCTTCTCCCTCGCAGTTTAGAGTGGCAAACTATTTCCCAGAGGACTCCATCTGGTCTCTATCGAAAGCTTCATAACACAACGTGGGCAGCTAATACAGTGTGTCAATCAATGCAGCCAGCCAAAACAGCTGATACTGAGCAGTCAATTACATCGTTTTATTACCTCTCTGCTCTGGGACCAGCTGTCCCTGTCCACATCATCATTAGCAGAATTAGCATCTCGATTGCTACGTGAACAGAACGCTACTATTTTTACACAATGTGGTGACTCAGTTTACTGAGCCGATCCATCAAATATGCTGGGGAGTGATTTGTTAAAAGTTCGGGAGGAATTGGGCATCAGACTCAGAACAGCACGATCGTTGCCATGGAACGTATGGTATCCAAGGCCCTTGCACTCCCACATCAGGAGCACAACACACACACAATACACACACAATCAAACACACATACCAGAGTGTTGAAGGCCTGTTGCTGGGCCAGACGGAGGCCGCAAGACAGACATTCCCCCTGACAGTCACTCCTTCCAGGGGAACACAGGTAGGCCAGCAGAAGTAGACTCCACACTGGGCTGTTCATAGCTCACTAACACACTGGATCCAGGAGAGGGGTTCTGGGTAGATGTGGGAGGTGCGTAAGGGGCAGGTTGAAGGTCCTGGGACGCAGGTCAGTCTGAGGGATCAGGAGATGGAGGATTAAGAGAGGGAGGGAGGGAGAAAGAGAGAGGGGGTGGAGAGAGAGGGAGGGAGAGAGAGAGAGGGAGAGAGAGAGAGGGAGAGGGATGGAGGGAGGGAGGGAGGCAGGGAGGGAGGGAGAGGGATGGAGAGAGGGAGAGGGATGGAGAGAGGGAAAGGGATGGAGAGAGGGAGAGGGATGGAGAGAGGGAGAGGGATTGAGAGAAGGAGAGGGATGGAGAGAGGGAGAGAACATTGAAGAGGAGGTTAGAGGGGTTGTTCTTAGTATTTGTAGGACTCTCTGTTAGGGTAGAGAGATCTTAAAGAAGATCTCCCTCTGGAACCAGTACACAGACTCTATATTCATGACAATCTCATTTTAAGCACAGATTGTATATAAAGGTCAGCAGCTTTGAGAGTTTA
Organism: Plecoglossus altivelis; assembly: GCA_036571765.1. Lineage (NCBI taxonomy): Eukaryota > Metazoa > Chordata > Actinopteri > Osmeriformes > Plecoglossidae > Plecoglossus > Plecoglossus altivelis. The sequence goes on along the minus strand of BROE01000004.1, from coordinate 5,516,514 downwards.
CAGTTTGTGTGGTATTGATAAGAGTGAGTGTGGTGACTCATGCAGGGTATCCACAGCGGACTAAATGAACCCTTCAACACTCTATGGCAATGAAATGAGTCCATTAGCCGTGATGGGAAGCCATTAGAGAATTTGATTCGGATTTCTTCACAGTTTAAATGTTTCTACAGCGACCAATTGTCACTTATGTGGCCAAATGATAAGCTAAATCATTCATCATCCATCCATGATTTAATTCAATGCAAACATTGGATCTATTGAACACCTATTTGGTTGCAATACCCAAGACTCTGTGTTCTTAGAGATTCGCAACCGTGAAAATCGGCCTCCTGTGAGACGACATCAACTGAGAAGTAACAGAATCAGAGCTAACTTGTACTTGTTTTCCATTCAGAAAATGATAATTAACGGATACATCCTGGGGCTTTGTCTTATTGCAATGTTCTCAAGAAGACGTGCCTGAGCTCCTAATGTACCTGGCATCTTTTCCATATGCTTCCTTCTTTTCCAAGTCTCAAAGTGAGGAGTTCACTAATAAAACTCATCTGGTCTTTAATTGATGTAGGCTCCGAATTAGCGCAGAGTTCCGTAATGAGCGGTAAATGAGCAGTAACATGCGACGCTCGTCACAGACGCAGCTCTGACTCACCTCTGACTCAGCCACCACCTAAATAAAAGTCTGAAACAAATAGTTGGGCATTCACATACTTGAACTGAATCACCTCTTGATATGTTTGACACCATGCATTTAAGGACATTACGGCAATATGATTCTTTGTCCATAGAAAAATATGTGAATACGGTTGGATTATGAATGAACTGTTCTCTAAGGGTGGTCGATTAAAGTCCCATAGTCTTTTGTGAGCAAATGATTAAACCTTTATCCTCCCTTTTCACTGATATTTCTGATTAACTTTTCAAAGGTAACTTCGAATAAAGCATAATTATATCCTGTCTGATAATTACTTTTTTAATGAGTTTGTTTTGTATAATGGAATTTGCATGTGCAGATAGCGTGATACATTACACAAAAAATGAAGTTCTTAGTTAGAGGTAGTTTAGGTATCTTTAACACAGTAAACACTACAGAGTATTAGTTGAACGCCAACCAAATATTTAACAGGGTGACAAGGTTTTTAAACATTCAGGACCATCGCCCATTTTGATGAGTTGGCTTCAATTTTCCCAAACACTTGCTAACCAGGTGTGTACAATTATGCTCAGACATTCAGTAAGATTATATATGTGTGTGTGTGTGTGTGTGTTGTCTATGTGTGTGTATTTTGTGTGTGTGTGTGTGTATGTGCCTGACTTTGCAAATGCCCTTTGGTTCTTCAGGAGCAAATATGAAATGCTTCATCTCATAGAATCAGTTTATCTAACTGTCCACTTGTGTGTGTCCCCTTCCTCCATGCTGGAATCGGCATCTTCAGCTTATCGCCAGCCTCCATTTCTATCTGCTGTGGGCTTCAGACACACACAGTTTATTCTGATCCGATTACAGCCTGGACACACCTGGCCATGATACCGGTCCATCTCACACTGCTGTTGCTCAGTACTGTATTTGGCATATGATGTAATTGTTGTCATTGTCGCAGTATCCTGACTTTCGAATGACACAAAACTTAAATATATATATATATGGGCTATGCTTACACTTTCTCTGGTTGAAACATAATGCAACTGTTGTTGTTGCGGGGTCCCAACTTTAGAATGACGCAATATTGTAGTTGATATGATGTTATCATTGCATTATGTCTGGTAGCAAGTGGTAGCAAGAGTCTAGTATCAAATAATTGACATAGAGTGCTGGAGGCATTCAGACAAATTGTGGAAGTGGGTGGTTTGATTTTTTCCGCCATTCTTTCTTTACCTCTCTTTCTTCACTTGCTTTCTCTTTATCTCTCACGCTTACTGCATCTCGTCTCTAATTATCTAATGCTAAAGCTCTTTCTGCTTTTCCTCCCCTACAATGATCTCTCTCTCTCTCCCAGATCTTCAGAGAACGAACTATCAATCTTTGATGTTCTGCATGTGGTCCTTCGTATAGCGTTGGCATTTCTCCCCACCATTTTTTTTTGTTATGATTATAGTCTATCCAATTAATTGAGTGCATCATCAAAAACATTCATTTTCACCCTTTGCTTCCATAAACACATTTACTGCCTGAAGAGAGGCATTCATCTGTGCCGACACTCATTTTCCTATTACATTCTGAATGACAATCACAAGCTTCATGGAACTTCTGCGAGGAAAACAACAATGATGTCATAACTGTTCCAAAGAGAAACAAACTCAAGGCAGCTGACTCATCACTTTTCTTTTCTTTAGGATAACAATTTGTTCCACTGAATGCAGCATATACATATATAGAATCTATAATGAAATATCTTTAAAGAGTTTGGTGATACAGGGACAAGCTGAGAAGAGTGGGGAGAGAACTACTGGCTGGTATGTCTGGCTGTTGTTCACATGTGTTTGGGACACACAGGGAGACGATGGAGGAGTGCAGTGGTGAAGACTAAGGTAGGATTGTCTCTATTAGGAGAGACCACCACTAAGTGAGTACGGTGAGCCGGCAGGTATTTCTGCTGTGAATATTCATGTAAACTGTGCTGCATGATACTGCAGTCAAGACATGATTGTTGAGCTAATAATGTTATTTAGTCAGAATTGGGTGCATGTGTTTATTGGTGTAATCATACTTGTGTGTGTGCATTGACACAAACAGTACATGTGCACGTGTTACGGCTTATCTTCTGTCATGTCCCACGTTTTAAAAGATGCACTCAAATCCTTATGTCTGTGAATGACAGATAATAAATATATTTCTATATTCGAATCTTCCCCGGTCTGTCCTCTCCAGTGCCTGCTTTCATCTGACCCAAGATGGGGCAGTGCAGAAGCAATTACTGTATGACAGAAGATCAACACACTGTCATTGTCTCCTCGCTGTCTTTTTAACTGAGCTGACACCTGCTCTGTCTGTTGGTCACAGAGAGAATGAGATGTAGTCAACTGTGCGGAAGCCACCAGCATGGAGTGACGGGACACGACACACAATAGAAGAGCACACATCAGGTGAATTGTAAAATATAACATGGAAATGGATAAGAATCTGTCACGAGCAAGGGCGTCACAGTGGACGGGAGGGTGGGAGGGGTGGGATTGTCTGCCAAGGGCCACGATAGGGGAAGGGCCCTTAAAAAGCTTGGAATTCAAGAGTTTTAAATGAAAAAAACATCACAAAAATGACGAGGGGGGGGGGGTGAGAAATCTCTTCAAGACATTCCAGATTCTCAGCGATGCCTGGTCACGACACACAGACAGACACTGACGTGATGACACAGCAGTAGGAACACTGCGTTCTTAGCAGAGTTCTTCTTTCACAGACCCTGGGCCTTCAATAAACTTTGAAGATAGAACACTTGTTCTCTTAAAACACTACACGTCTACAGAAAGGAATAGACTTGTAATCCATTAAACATCTTAATGGCTTCAGTCGTGTTTCAGAAAGTCACTTAGGAGACTAAAATCCCAAACAAGACCAGACTGTTGTAACCAATTAAAATAATGTGTTATGGACCTAATAGGTTCTTTAAAGAATGCCTCAAAGGGTTCTCCTGTCGACCCAGTGAGGTCATACTGGGTGTGGCGAGCTCACTGAATACAAGGAGAGCAGGTGTGAGGTTCTAACGCAGACTAAATGCATTTTAAAACATGATTCACAATAGTCTCAATATTTAACTTGATTAAATATGAATAGCAGCTATTTTCAAGTTATATATGGTGCTGTAGCTAGTGCTCATTTCTGCGTTTATGTGATCGCTGATAAGAGGGAATGTTAAATGATTATTTCTGTAATTAGCTTGATCCTATTATCTTTTTCAAAATCATGACAATTATGAAGTGCTTATGCTAATGCAGTGGGACTGAGAATACCAATGTAGTCTATCCAGTACTAAGCACAAACGTGTTGTTAGGTGAGTGAAGCTACTGGTGAAAATCCATAAAACTTAAAATCAATTCAAACTAAACTCCCCACATCAATTTTAATGTAATTCCAATTCCAGGTCAAAGAAATATTATTTTTTATCGAAGGTTCTGACATAGGGCATTCCCTACATCTTAAAAATGTTACAACTAAATGATAGAACATATGTTTATGCCTTCCACACGATTGAGTCCAAATCCTGCATTTTGCTAGACACATTTTGATGTTTGAAAAAGGAAGTCTTTGTCATTTAACCCACCAGTTTAATATCTTAACATTTATTTTCAACTTCAGTGTACCAAGTAGATCACCAAGAGCAGAAATAAATCTATTTATCAAATAGTAGGAAAACACAACAATCACTCTCACCGGACTGAACTAATTCATAACCATTTACTCAGCAGTACTGCTAAGGGAGTTTGTACAGGTTGTGATTCTCAACCTGTTAATTAAGGTGCTAGTGGATCTGGTGCTATGGGGACATAAAGACAACATGACGAAGGCATGGGCCAAGGGACTCAGCTATGACTAATGGAAAGATGGAAAGAAACCAGATTGTTAAGGACAAGAAGTAAAGCCAAACAAATACTGTCAAGGAGAAGCCATTGGCTCTGCCACAACCATGTTCACACAGCAAGTTCCTCCGGCAATAACCCCAACAAGCAACCGAACCGGAACAAATGAAGGGAACCAGATACTCGTTCAGTTACAGCAACCTGTGTTGAATAACCCTGCTGTTAGAGCTCAGGTTATCAATGAAAGAAAAGCAAGTTCTCACATGAGCTTAGCATGTTATAAGTGTGTGAGGCATACTCTTACTGTATTCCCCCTTCCAGCAAACACACTGCACATGCACAGAAGCACAGGTGCTGTAAACTGCAGGCACACTAACAGGTAGATACACTCAGAAGCAAAAAGGAGAAGAAAGGCAGGTGGCCACAGTTTTCTTACCTGTGTTTGTGACTTGGTGACAAGGTATTAGTCTGGCTTAGCTGCTGCAGTGGTCTATCCTGTTCGCTGGGAGTTTCAACTACTGAATGAATGCTTCTTCTTCATCCCTGGCTTCTTATAGCGACGCTCCCCTTCCCCTGGCTCAGCCCCTGCCTCCTCCCAGCCCCCTCGGCTCCTCTCCTCCTTCTGGGAGGGGGCGGGGGTGGGGGCGGGGGTGGCGTCCACCGTGTTACGCACAAGGTGGACAGACACGCTCTGCGGTGCACGCTGACGACAGAGGTCCTGCCTCCGTCATTTCTCTCGCATTCCCAAGAAGAGACGAATGCCTCTAAAAATACACCCCAGCGATCCACTACCAAAGTCCAAGTTGCAAAGGATGGATGTCTGAGGTTCCCTCCAAACTCACAAGCAAAGCCACGGCTGAGCTCTGGACGGGCCATAAAAACAGTTTTGAAAAAAAAACAACACTATCTCCCTGACGATCAATCTGTGATCGACGAACTTCAACAACTCCTTCCAAGAAGATCCACCAAGGTGAACCTAGGACGGTCTGAATCATGCAGCTTGTTGTGGAGGAATAACAAGGTCTGCCCCTGGGCACGCAGAGATCTCAGTGGACTCTGGTGTAATGGTTGCCTCTTCACCAGAGTTACAAGACGTTCAGAAGCTCAGTCATCTGTAAATTAGAGAGAGAGAGAGAGATAAAGGTGTAGAGACAGAAAGAGAGAGAGAAGATAGAGAGAGATAAAGGTAGAGAGAGAGAGAGTAAAAGAGAGAGGGGAGAGAAAGAAGGAAGAGAGATTAAGACAGGAAGCGAAAGATAGAATGGAGAGAGAAGGGAGAGAGAGATAAAAATATAGTGAAAGAGAGAAGGGAGAGAGAGAGAGGGAGAGAGAGAGAGAAAAATTTGCATCGATGATGACAAAGGATAATTGAAATAATGACCATGATAATCACAATCATCATCGTCATCATGAAGCTTGTGGCAGATGTGTTTTGTGGTAATTCAGTGGTGGTTGCAGCCTTGTGGGTGTAGATGATAGCTGAGATGACAGTCAATATTTCCTTAGGAGAGACCGTTAGAAGCTCCAATTGTCCCTCGGACCACCTCTCCCTGTAAGGTCTGACAGAGTGAACAGTCAGATCTTCTCTCTTGTTTCCAGACACTCACGCCAGAGTGGGAGCTGAGGTCCAAGGCTGAGGACTCCAGATAAGGACTCCAGACGCCTGCTAGTGATATCTCCTGCTCTGTGGACAGGGGTTATCTCTCAGCACTTCCACCTACAGCAGGGAGGGTTGGCCCAGGTCCTCTCTGTGATGCACAAGGTCAAACTCACCTGGTGCCATCACGCTTTGTCTGTCATATACACATTCTTGAAGCCTGTCACCAGGACCAAATAAGACACAAACAGGTCTGTTCTTATCACTTCTGTCAGAGGCAGTTTCCTCTCTTGCAGGGCTGCAAGCCTGGGCTGTTTCAACACCGTTTTTTAATAATCACAACCCCCGGAACGTTTACTGGTGTTTTGTTGAAAATATCTATTCACAACCCAGCTTTGATCTTCTCTGTCATACCAAACAAGGATTAGCACTAATAAACACACAGTTAGATTTGTAATTGTTTTTTTTAACCAAGCGGTGACATCAAATAAAAATATCCAAAAAGCGAATAATCTATAACATACTGAAATCCTTGTCTGTTTACCCAACTGCATTCTCCACCAAGAGATTTGAGACAGAATGCTGCATTTTCCCAATACACAATCATATTGATAAAATTGAAAATATACAAGACAATGAAAAGCTTGAAACTGATTTTTTTTTTCAAATATACGATCAAATTTCTAATCACGACCAGCCGTCTTCTTCTTCTACAGCTTTCTATACTATACTCACTCCCCATACTCATTCTATACTATAATCTATACTCACACTGTCACATAAACTCCCCAATGTCAGAGCTCATCTCCCTTCCTACCAGCTCAGAGTTTTACTATCCTCTACAGCAGTGAAAACCAACAGAGCGTATACAACAGGAATCATTGAGGGCATCTCTATCCTGCTTTATGGCACCTGTCAGGGCAATTTCAACACTGAACCTGTTATTAATTTGGGTTCAAAGTCATTAAATTTGAAATAGAAAATAATCACAGACCACTCACCCCCCCCCCCCAAAAGAGAAGTTAGGTAAGAATTGGAATATTCTGTTTATAGACCAATTCAACAGACTACTGTTTGTCTAAAATACTTGTTTTGTATATACATATTTGAGTCTAGTTTATTATATAGTGCTTCAAATGAAATGTATAAATATATCAAATAAACCTGCATGAGGACAGTAAAACAAACTGGGCTCAGACGAGGCCAGCTAAGGAGTTTGATTTACCATAATGCCATTCAACTTCTTGCTCGCAAAGGTTACTTAAAGATGGGAGAGGCTGGTGATAAAAGTTTGATGTGAACTTACATGAAAGACCAGTATTCAATTAAACACTGGATGACAACTTGTTTATCTTTTCTCTGTGAGAAGCTGGCCTGAGACAGAACGATTCAGAATTAAATGAAAGGTTTTGACCTCAATCAGTGAAATAATTAAAAGGTCCCTTGTTGATATAATTCGTAATTAGCAAAGAATGCATGGCCAAGCCCACAGAAATAACAGTCAGTCAAAAACAGAGGTAATTAACATTGTAATTCATATTTGAATATTTGATGTCTTCAGTGCTCTTACTGATCTAGGTGAGATATATTCACTCTCGGGTCCCCAATATCCCCCAAAACACTTGTGGGTATTTTGTATTGATTTCAATAAGACTGTATTATGCACTGTCCGTATGCAGGTATCTGTCAAAGGGAATGAGATATGGTTATAGAATGGAGGGCATTTCCTGATAGATAAAAACAAACCGAGCGTGACTGACTCCATCTCTTTCTGGTAATGAACAATATTCATGATTCAGGCTCCCAGATAAGAGCTTTACTTCTCTCTCTCTCTACCCCAGTTTCTCTTTCTCTCTACCCCCATCCTCTCGCTCTCTATCTCTCTCTATCTTTCTCTCTCACACACACATAGGCACACACACACACATATGCTGTGTCACTGTCTCACGGTGAACTATAGCAGCTGCGTCCATGGTGTCTAGTTCTATCTTCTCTACTACATCTAGAGAGGAGCACGAGTGAACTCTCTTCGAAAGTTATAAGCGTGAGTCACCTTCAATGACGTACGAGAGGTGATAACTGGCCCTACACAGTAACTTGCTGGCCGTTACACCTCTATACCCACCTCTGGTTCGGCCGGCGCTACACATCAACGTGTGATGTGTGGTGCGTAGCATGAGGGTTGTGTGTATGTGTGTGCGGGGGGGGGGGGGCGCAATGACTAGAGGACTTCCCGTATGCACATTATAAAATGAGCAATGATGCATGGAAGGGGGATAGCATGAGGAGGAGGGGCGCTCAGTAGATTTCCTATTGCACGAAGCTACTGTTCTATGTGGGGAAAACGCACGATAAACCCTTACATTCTACAGGACGTTTCTACAGAAACGTTTCAGTGTTTTTTGTGTGCAGAGAAAACATGTGACTGTGTAGTCTGGCCTCCTTATTCCAGTTTCCACAGAGTGATAACGTTTTCTTAGATTTCGGTACCCTTCTCTGGTAAAGTCATTGTCAAGGTCTGAGCAGGATTGTAACTCCAGTGATTGTTCCTGACTTATTTCTTACGGTGACTGGAATTCCTTAGATGGGAATCATGCCATAGCACGAGAGAACTTTTCTGTCGAGCCGAGTGCTGTGCCTTGTTTATGTTCTCATACTTTCAAGTCCAATTTTCCTTCGAGCAGCCTTCTATTTCAACTTACCAAATTGAAAATTGATTGAAATAAGAACATCTACTATAAAAAGACAATTTGGTAACTGATTCTTCAGCTGTGAAAATTGGAACCGAGTTATCGTAGAAGCAGAACGTTCTCTTTAAATAACAGAAAAACTCCTGCCGATATGTGACTGTGGCTGTATTTTGTAGATCATGGGTATATGATTGCCTTCACTGTAGGCTATGTGTGTTCAATATTATAGATGCATAACGGTATTTGATTCTTGAATTATTAATATAGCACCTTTGCATAAATTGTCATAATGAATCACTTAGATTTAGATCAACTGGGAAGTGTGGTAAATTCTTGAAACGTTTTCTGAATAATAGGGACAGGGACACCAATCTTCTCTTATCAGTGGATTTGCAGTCATTTATGTTTAATATTTTTTGTATCATAAGAATGTGAAACACAGGTAGGCCTACATCTTTGCTCATAAATTGCATATGTCAAACGATTGAACATAAACAATGATGCACGGACGAAACGTAGCGAAAATATTACTGAGTTAAAAACGTTTATTTAAATTGGAATGGGCTGTTCGAATCACGCGAGACAAATTTTATAGGCCAATCAAGACAAACTAACGTCATCAAGCACCCAATCACTTTGCACGTTTGGCTCAGAGCGCGAATGTCCAAGAAAACGGAAGCGATACTTTTTTGTTATGATTTGACATCCAAACGGTAGCTACAAAAGTTAAACTAGCACTAACAAATTTGCTTTTTACTTGCAGATACCTGCAATTTCATGGGTATGTTTGTAGTTTGTCATTTTTATAATTAAGCTTTGTATGTTCTATTTGAGTATAACGATGATTGAACGATTGCTAGCACTATCTATAGCCTTAGTTAAACTACGGTAGTTTGGATTACTAGTCTAAGAATTTCAAGTAGTCTACCGCTACAGTCCACTATACCGCTACAGTAGAGTACTGTAGTAGTGGATCTAAATGGTTTCCAGACAAGTGGAAACATGGCGTAAAACATGTCTGTCTTTGCTGTCGCTTTTGTATTTGACTATTTAATGGTTAGTCAACAACACTTGTGAACTGCAGTACAGTCATCAGTAACCTAGTGTAGGCCGTTTGTCTGTTTAAAATCGTTAGACTTGTACAGTACAGTAAGACGGACCGCTTTAGTTTGGGATTTCAGTTACAGTATTTTAGACAATGAATAAGACAGGTACTTAGGTTAACTTTAGAAGTTAACCAGGTAGGGTTGACTTGGATAACTAGTCGTACTAAACATACCCCCTAATTCTCTAAGAAAGGTACTAAAATCTTGCTTCACGTCCTCTTTCCATGCTTCTTTCCAACTGCCACATATCTCACCATTGAAATACACTGACCTCAAGGCAGGAATCTCTTAATTACAAGTTGAGATACCTTTGTATAAGACAGGAGCGTGAAGATGGAGGAGCTGTACACTCTAGAAAGAGAGGTGGGCCGAGGCAGCTATGGGGTGGTCTTCGAGGGCCATGTCTCCAAAACAGGACAATGTGTCGCCATAAAGCGTCTTTCGTGCCGAAGCCCAGAGGGCATTGAGCTGTACCTTCAGGAGCTGTGGGCCATGAGAGCCACGGCTAAGAACCACCCCAACGTTATTGCTCTGCACGGCTGCCTTCTGCAGACTGGGCCCAAGACCCTGCAGCCCCTCAAGTCTGGGCAGCTGCCCCTGGAGCTGGTGGAAAGTGCCCTGAAGGGAAGTGTGTCTGGAGGCTCTAGGACCCAGGGGGACCACTCGCCCTTCTCCCGATCCAAAACACAGCGGAGAACTAACCACTCTGACCGCTTAAGACCCCAACTTCACAACAGGACCGACCCCTGCTTCGCTAGATCCAGGCAAGACCAGACTCATTCATACTCATCCAGACCAAAGCTTCTGGACAGGACTAACACAGAGCTCTTCAGGCCCAGGAAGAGGCCCGCTCCTGAGGAGGAGGAGGAAGAGGAAGAGGAGGCTGGTGGTCTGAAACGTTGCTCAGCCCTCTGGCTGGTGATGGAGTATTGTGACGGGGGAGACCTGAACCAGTATCTCCTCTCTGGAGCTCCAGACCCTGAGCTGAACCACAGCGTGGTGCAGCAGCTTGGCAGCGCTGTGGCCTTCCTGCACAGCCTGCACATCACACACCGGGACCTAAAGCCTGACAACGTGCTAGTCCGCCTCACGCCTGCCGGACCTGTCGTCAAGGTAGGAAGCCTAGGCCAAAAACACGCTTTATTTGTCTAGCCTTTGTTAACAAGGGATGTCTCAAAGGGCTTAATAGAAGTCTGCCAATCAGCACTTATAAACAACCTAAGAACTGAAGTTTTCACTCTTTGATGCTTCATTTAGTCATTATGGCCCTATTTTGGTTTGAATGTGTCCTTCCCCAGGTGGCAGACTTTGGTTTGAGTAAGATGAGCGTGGGGCAGGCCGAGTGTGACCTGACCAGGCAGCATTTCTCCTCCACCTGCGGCTCAGACTTCTACATGGCTCCAGAGGTATGGGGCGGGCTCAGCTACACAGCCCAGGCAGACATCTTCTCCCTGGGGGTGATGTTCTGGGCCGTCCTGGAAAGGATCACCTTCCTGGAGGAAGGATCTACGCAGGAACAACTGGGTGAGCCACTGTGAGAGAGGACCTTCTGCTCAAAGCTAATGACACTGACGGAAACGATCGGATGGGTTGGGGATGGGCATAGCTATGAAGAGTTTACCATTTGGGTTATGGGAAGTGTCTGCTAAATGAAGACAACCCCTTAAAGAGGTCTGCTGCATGAGGTAAAAGCCAGGCTAGGCAATTGTCTGTGTGCTATGATGCCAGATAAGTCATCGCGATGGGAGAGGAGGAAACGGCTTTTGCTATTGGTGTGTCAGAAACCCAGTGGCGATCAGAGCTAGCTTATTTGCACTCGCAAAGTTCCACCTAATGCCTCACAGCAGTCCATCCACTTGTTGCTCCTCTGGTAGGCGTCAGGTGATGACGCACCTGAGAGGGCACATCACCGCTTGCCTCTGTGAGCGGCCCAGCTTCTCGCCTGCTAATCTGCACTGCCTTTATATCCTCCTGCTCGGCTGTCAGCTCCCTCGCTCATCCGCGGAGGATGGCTGCTTTTGGGCGGAGCGATGCAGCAATGGTTTACCAGGCTAATCCTCCTCACCTTGGTGGGGAGAGCTGCCGTAGCAGCAGGGGCTGGCGGGGAGGAGAGGGTGGTGTTAGAGGCTGCAGGATCAGAGGCCAGGACGGGACTGATCATCGTTATGTCTCATCCCCCACAGCTGTGCATGAGTCCAGGTGGGAGGCTTCACAGCTGGTTAAAGCACCCATTAGTCTTCCTCCAGTAATCCATTTCGTCATTCCCTCCCCTCCGTTCAGACAACGCTCTATTTCTTCTGTCTGTTCAGTACGAGAGGGGGTGTAGAATGTCAAGTGTCTGACTTTGTCAAAGTAAAAGCGGTTAACCTTGACTCCTGGTTGTATCCCATCCTTCAACGCTCACAAAATGATTAAACTGTGAATACACAGTGAATATGAATTCAAGCCACCAACATGTGACACTCTCTTTTCCTCCCAGGTGCCTATGTGTGTAAGGGCCGCTGGCTGATGCCTCTTGGGGAAGCCCTGAGCGAGAACCCAGACCTCCAGCTGTGTATCCCCCTGAAGGCCCGCCGTGCCCCCCCTCTACCGCCCCCTCCTGGCCAGGCCGTGTGCACGCTGCTCCGGGACATGCTAGCCTCAGACCCTGATGCCAGGCCCAGGGCCCAGCAGCTGGAGGGCAGGATCTGCTCTGCTCTGAGCGATGGAATAGACTGTCAAGGTCCTGGATGACTTGAAGGGGATCGGCTTTAATATGAGATTGTGACAGTCTCTCTCTGCAGTGACAGTGAATGGAATATCCCCAAATCTTGACTTCATGGATTATGCAGTTTGTATGGCACCTACAGAAATGGAATGTTTATCCCTGCTGCTGGAAACCTTGCAACGAGTTTTGTCTGGTGGAATAGGAATTTTGCCAGTAGCATCAATTGACGTTGGTGATATTTATAGGTATAGATTTTGATAAATAGTTGCTATGAATTGTACCAAATATTTCAACAATATTGTTTAGTGCTTCATCATGGACAATACTCGAATAATTGTGGTCATTGAAGATAACCACTTGATGTTTTGGTTCAATATTCTGTAACATTACCCAGTATTGCTATGCAATAAAATAAATATTTATGGAGTATTCGCTGTTCCTGTCAGGACTGATTATAATCTGTGTCGTTTCATTACTCGAACTGGGATATTCAAGATAGCTGTATTATTATCTACAAACTTGGAAGGTGAGATTTCCCCAGAATAATTTCCAGGCTGTCAGTGTTGATAAAGGATAGACTGTTTATGGGAATTTGGATGTTTTTTTCATTTTTTTGTTGTTGCAGTCAGTTGCTGAGCAACCAATAACTGGATCTGTCAGCACAGTCAAACAGTGCTTCATGGTCTTTCATCAATGCTGTACTTGCATCTAATTCTGCTGACAAACACTGCAATCATAATTTAAAGATATGCCAGATGTAGGTCATTCCCCAACCGCAACCATTTTCTCATTACAGATAAAACTTCTGTTGTTTTTCTTTTCCTAGAAATAGTTAGTTTTATACAACTGTTTGTGTGTGTGTGTTTGTGTGTGTGTGGGTGGGTGCGTGCGCACTTTAAGAAAGGCCATCCATCCTCCACAGGAAATTAAACTTACCAATTTCAATTGGTTTGGATCATACATCCGCTATGAGACCAGATCTTTTATTACTGGGTCTTGGTCTTGGCCAGCCACTGACCAAACAAGGAAAGCTGACTGTAATTAACAAACAACATAAGCAACTGTGGGATTAGAGTCCCCTTTTTCATACCCGCAGATACATTTGACCAACTGGACAACCGTCAGTTCACAGTCCTAAGACGTAGCAGTGGAACGTGGTGGTTGAGACCATCAGTCTGGTAGATGTGTAAGACTCTAAGACACACTGTTATTGATGTAACTGTAGAAGCCATCAGTCACTTCAGAGAGGCAACACAGCCAGTAAGAGCCTGCATCATGAAGGCTGTAGGCTTGCAGTACCATAAAGGATGCAGGGTTGCAGCAGCATGAAGGCTGCAGGCTTGTAGGAGAATGAGAGAGCTACTGAGGTTTGAACCAGAGCATCAGATCTGTGGCGTTTCTCCTCTGAGGGATCTCTGACCTTTCCCTCACGCTCTGGCGACGCACAAAATGCTTAAATGGCCACAGTCTTCTCAGCCAGTCTCGCATCCATCTTCCTCTGACAGCCATGACCGGAGGTGCTGTATCGACGCTTTAAGACCAGTTCGATAAACTAACTTGCAATGTGATCATCTGTCTGGTAGCGCTAATATATCATTCATTCTTTTCCATTCATTCGAATGACCGAAAGTGAGTTTGGTTGCTGTTCATCTACAGGTTCTTTTAGTAGCTAACACGTCCCTCCAGAGTTCTGTTGATTTTCAGCTGCAGGAGCAGCACAAAAACAACTCAAGGAACACTTAGGGACACCAGGAAAGTCATTTCAGATTTCAACACTGATATGGTGAGCGAGCGAGGAGAAAAACCAGAACGATATTGGTTCATTGCTCACTGCATCCTCGTTGTAACAGACTCCCGCCGAAGCCACATCACGCTGCTGCAACCCGGAAATTATGTTCCGTGTCACTTGGTCTGTCTTAGTCACTCTCCAACGTCCGAGGGTTCGTCTGGAACGAGGCAGGCGCAGGGTGAAGATTCACTGGTTTACTGTTGGTCATTTCTCACATGACAAACCTCTTTACCGGTGGTCCAGCAACACTCAGTGATTGCTCATTCGATGGGGCGCTGATAGAGATATAATTGGAATGGCTTTGTCAAATGAGCCAGGGAGAAACCATCAGAGGACAATCATCCGGACTGTGTGACAAGACTCAGACCCCCACAAGCCTCTGGAACAAATCACATATCAACCGCTGCCATGTCCATGATGGCAGATTCTCTGATGACAAATGATTTGGTTTCTCTAATGTTTGTCCATAAAGAGAGCTGGTGTAGTTTACCTCTTTACTCTGTCAAGACTTTATTTGATAATAAAAAAAAACAGTTTGACATCCTGACAAATGAGTCACTCCTGCTCTGGAAAGCAACTTTGGAGGGGGGGGGGAGCAAACATACATAGAACGAGGACAAAAGGGATTCAAATTGGTTTAAAAAGCCTTTTATGTAACTATCCTTCCATTTCCTGTCCTCTAAAATAAAATAAAAGAGTTTGATTATAAAGCGGTGACGATTCGTTCTGTCATTGCCAAGCAGTAATGAGAGTTCATTCATAAAAGGGGTTTCTCTGATCTGACTGTGAACATGATTATCCAACAGCATGGAGATAAACACACCACTTCTCTTCCAGCACCAAAACAAAACCAAATAAACCCTACAAGCTAGTAGTCTTCAACCCTCAACCTTAACTTTGTAATAAAATGATTGAAATTAATAACTTAAAATATGGTTCGTTGTTGAGTTCAGGGGAAAAAAGATGGTAGGGTTCGATGCTGGAGGATATTGCTCTCAGTCCATGGAGGGTGCATCCAGGTGTTTCACCATATACGGTCCCTCCAGCTCATAGCCCATCTTCCTGTAGTAGTTTCTAGTTCCTACACCTGGGGTGGGGGGTAGTTTAAAAGCATTGCATGTTACAGAATCACATTCCAGAATGCTTCAAGTGCAGGGTGTTCTTTCGGAGTAACTGTAAACCTACCGGAGATGACAGCTAGCTTCCCTGAGCCGTGCTCGTCTCTGGCTATCCTCTCTGCCTCCTCCATCAGCATCATCCCAAAGCCCTTCACAGGACAACAACAGCAATGTTGGGTCAAGCTCAATCAAAGAGAATTTGAATGCAGATCAAGAGGTTGCAAGTTTCCTCTGTGCATAGCTATGGCTGTGTGTGTGTGTGTGTGTACCTGGTGCTGGAACTTGCTAGGGTCTCTGCTACTAACAGGAACCACGCTGCCATAGACGTGCAGTTCACGCACGATGGACACACCCCCTTTGAGCTCCGGACGGAATGATTGGGCAGAGCACCGGCGCAGGCGCAATAGACCAATCAGAATGTCCTGCTCGGGATCCTCGTAAGACAGGAACGTCTCCCAGCCTCCATTGGCCACGTAATCCCTCCTCACCAACTCCACCTGGACACAAAATCTGTCTTTACTTATCCATCCCTCCATCCATCCCTCCCTCCCTCCATCCATCCATCCATCCCCTCGTTGCCAGCCCCAGGTTCTTCCATGTCAGTGTTGTGTTCTCTGGAAGTCTACCTGGTACGGTCGCAGTTTGTGGTGGATCTCCTGGATGCCCACTTCTCTTGTTCTCACATCTCGACACTACAAAGAAAACACGCACACAAGACCGGGCTTAGAAGAACAAGGCTGAGTCTTCTGAGTGTGTGCGTATTTATGTTTGTGTAGGTGTGCATGTGCATATTATGCGTGTCTGCATGTGTGTGTGTGAGTACCTCTGTGCCCATGTCCTTCATCCTGGCCAATGCCAGCTCTCTCAGGTTCCCATGCTCCACTCCTGAGCTCACCAGGGGCATGGGTATGTCCCTGAAACACATATATCCTCTATCAAGCAGATGAAAAACCAAACCAAGAAGGTCGAAGTCCTGTCATCACACAGTATGACAGACAAAAGCAATCCAGCAGGCCTGTGTGGCTCCTCCCACCTCTGCACACGATACACCCTGGTCCAGGGGGGCACCAGCGCCAGGATGCGGGCCACCAAGTCCACCAGGCCACTGGGGGAGTAGCTCTTGTAGCGGCCGGTCTTCCACAGCTCGTACAGACCCGTGCCTCGGATCACCAGCGTGGGGTACAGCTTCAGGCCGTCGGGCCTGAAGGCCGGGTTCTCAAAGAACTCCTGGAGAAGGAGGGAGGGAGGACAGGTCACTAAAGTACTCTTGGAGAAGTGACCTCAACAGTTTAGAGAGAGAGAGAGATTGACGATGGAGAGCAAGAGAGGTGGGAAGTGGTAAGGACATGTAGAGAGAGAGAAAGGGGGGGGGAGAGAACCAGATCTGATAGCGATGATGAGTAGAGAGAGCGACACTGTCGTTCTGCAGCAAAACCCGGCTCTGTCTCCCAGCCAGCCCCCGCGGTCTCCCAGCTCCCATTAAGCATGTCCTGTCTGGTTTGGATGCGGCTGCACAGAGACAGATAAGTCGCTAGTGCAGCTGCGGAGCTGATTGGCTGGCTGGGACTGTAATAGGATTCCATTATCGTGGCCGCCTGCCTGGCTGATGCGAGGTCTGATGCTGGGGAGGCCGGCCCTGCTGTCGTGCTCCGACTGAGAGAGAGAGGACGCACATACCCTCTCCTCACCCACCCCAGGCAGGGGAGCAGGGTTTGGGGAGGAAGAGAGGGAGGCCAGGGGTGGTGGCAGCATTTCAAACACTGATAAGAATAAGAACAGGAGCTTCCTGAACAAGGGTGAGGAGGAGGGGGAGAGGGGGAACAGGTACAACAGGAGAGAAGGACTTGGAAACTGAATGTAGAAACTCTCAGAGGTGAATACTTAACTCCTCTGGTCCTGAATGACTCTTGGTATTGTGCTTTCCATTACAGTCTTCCTCATCCTCATACACACACACGCACAAAACCATGCTAGGGTCTGCACACTGAACCCACCATCACCTCCAGTGAGCTGGTCGTGATGTATGAGGAGATCTGTAGCAGTGCTAAAGTTGAGGTTTGATATTTCAACTCCAAGCAGACTAGACTGGATCCAACAGCATCACAGGCTGCCTCAGCTCACTAATAAGCTTCTATTCATTTCACCTCCATAATGGACCTGGGTGCTGTAATGTGAGGCCATGCGTCACTGCACTGCGGAACCCACAGTGAGGAGAGGCTAGAAAGAAACACGCAGGCAGGCAGGCAGGCAGGCAGGCAGGCAGGCAGGCAGGCAGGCAGGCAGGCAGGCAGGCAGGCAGGCAGGCAGGCAGGCAGGCGCACACACACACACACTCTCTTCCACACTGGACTGAATCTTCATTTATATTCTAGTCATTACGATCAAGCAATTAGCAAGTGGTCATTAAAAGTGATGGTCTCTCCTATTCTGAGGAATGGATGGTTCATTGCAGAGTTATTTTCCTATCAGAGTCATAAACTTGAAAGTCAGGCTTGGTGTCTAAATTTTTATGAACAAAATGTAACAAAGCTCAGCGTGATATTTTGATGACAATAGGAATGACCAGCTCAGACTACCTCGAACCAGACACAGTGAGCCTAAGGTGTGTGAAGTTTATTCTGAGTGTGTGAGGTTCGTTCTGAGTATGTGAGGTTCGTTCTGAGTATGTGAGGTTCGTTCTGAGTGTGCGAGGTTTAGTTGAGTTTTTCAAGGTTTGCTCTGGGTGTATCCGAGTGTGAATACTCACTATGAATTGCTCAATGTCTCTCTCCATGCCGACGTTGGGTAGGTCTGGCATCATGTGAGCCACCACTTTGAACCCTGCATCTTTAGCCTGATGAAAAGACTCACACACCGCCCGAACCGTGTGTCCTCTGAAAGAACACACACACAATCAACGGTTAGAGGGTCTGACCACAGACCAAGATGCACCAGGTTCAAATCCCCTTCGTATGTTGTTTTTGGATGAAAGCATCTTCTAATTTAGAAGTTAGTAAGAGAAGAGAAGTTAGAAGTTCTCATTTTAGAATGTAGATTTTTTTCTAAATGGACTATTTTGCATGTAACTTTGGATGTAAGGGACAGCACAACCTATATGTAACTTAGTAGAAAAACATATCGTACGTTAACAAAATGTCGAATTCAACTGTTTTATTTATTTTGTATATCATCGGTATGGGTGAAACCAGATTGTAACGCATTTGTTTGCAGATCAAGAAGTCCCAGGTTAAAATCTTATACATGACTTTGAAGTAATGTATTCCAAGTTCTTATTATCAGTCCCATCATGCCCCTCTACCGTGTACTTGGCGGTCAGACCTGTTGGTGTCCCGTGCCACGTCTTCGTAGACGCTCTGAACGCCGATCTCCAGACGGGTGCAGCCGTAACCCAGCATGTCGCTCAGGTGCCTCTTCAGACAGTAGTCTGGGCGCGTTTCTATGGTGATGCCCACACACTTGGTGTTGCTGCGCTCCGAGTACCTGCATGTAAGTGTGGAAAATTAATTAACACCAAGCGTTATTATATATCTCCCCCCTTAACACCACACAAACCGCGCCTCTTCAACACAGCCCTGCAGTCTGTAAACCCCACAAGCTCTGTCACACACCACCCACACCTCGCAGCCTTGTCACACACACACCCGCCACAAACAGAAGCCTCTGTTCAACACAGCACACCCCCGCAGCCTCTGTCATCACACACACAACGCGCCCTGTCTCCACACACCCGCAACACAGCCTCTGTACAACACACCACGAACCAAGCTCTGTCAAGACACAACCCCCCACCGCAGCCTCTGTCTACATTCACACCAACACCCAACCCGCAGCTGTCAATACACACACACACACCCGCAGCCTCTGTCACACACACACACACCCAACCGCAGCCTGTCACACACACACACCCACACACAACCGCAGCCTCTGTCACACACACCCACACACGCCAACCCCGTACAGCTGTCACACACAGACCACCCAGCGAGCCTCTGTCAACCCCAACACCAACGCAGCGCTGTCAAGCCCACAGTCGGCAC
This sequence comes from Plecoglossus altivelis, assembly GCA_036571765.1. NCBI lineage: Eukaryota > Metazoa > Chordata > Actinopteri > Osmeriformes > Plecoglossidae > Plecoglossus > Plecoglossus altivelis. The sequence continues at coordinate 5,496,958 of BROE01000004.1, read as the reverse complement.
AACCGCAGCCTGTCATAGAGCCCCACCCACACACAACCGAGCCTGTCAACACAACCACACCAGCGACCCTGTCGCCACATTCCCCAATCGCACAGTCCTGATGACCATCACAGCCACTCAGAATGAGACTCTGATTCCTGCAACCTTTTCTGATGGCGTCAAACATCTTTTCTCATGGTTCACCGACGGATTTAAGTCAATCACAGGCGCTCATGCTCCGCAGAGAACAATCAAATTGGCTGAAATTAGTCAATAAAAAGGCCATTACCAGAAATGGTTATCCCTATGTTTTTCCTACTGAGCACTCTGGAATCTACACTAAGACAATATCCTCGCACGCGTCGCTGGGCTGATTGGCATGCATGCAAGATAACTACTTGACCTGTGGCAGTAATGCTCTCTCCACACACACACATAAACACATACACACACACACACACGCTCGGACGCACGGACACACACACAGATAAGCACAGACACGCACGCAGATCCACAGACACACACCAACACACAAATCACACACACACAGGATCACATTTAACAACAGGATCACACGCTGAATACAGGGCTTTCTCCTGATGGAACCTTCTCCCCTTGCTGTGCTGATTAGCAGCTCAAAACCAATACCTGTAATCGTGTCCATCATCCTTAACCAACCAAACACACCCGCTGACAGCACCACACGCAGCAACCACACAAACACTACGAGCACCTAAGTGACATGCACCATGGTCCACCCTACCACATCCACACAGACACAACCACGCGCCACACACACACCACACACCACGCACCGCAGAATTGCGCGCCCATACAACTCACGACACTCACTTCGTATCCAATCTCGTTGCGGCGCCTATGCTTCTTACTAACGGCGGTGGGCCTAACGATGCTCTGTCAATACCAATCTGCAATACTTTCAAGAATTCAGCGAGCCCTCTGGGTGGTGCCGAAGGTAACTGAGTGTAGACTAGACATCGCTCTTAGATCTCAGCCACCCTCTGGGGTCCCCAGACTATGGACACTGTGAGTGGTTTCTGCCACATAAACGATCCGCGTGTCTTTCTGGGCCTATCCACCAACACCATTGGCTCTTCTTTTCACTACAACGACCATCTGGCTCGCTAAGACGAATCGGATTTCCACTGACACATCAAGACGATGGATTTAACTGACATCCAACCGACACGTTCATCCGACACGGCAGCTCGGAGGGGACGTGCAATGGCACAGCTCCCCCTGGTGGATGCTGACAGAACTCCTCCATGGATATGGAACAATGTTCTCTTTTCTGTCAGTCTTTAGAATGTGCCTGTAAATCACTTGGACTCAACTGTCTCAGCACTTTAGATTAGATAGATAAACATTACTAAGGAAACTTCAAGGTGATTCCTTTAAATGGTGGAGAGTTTGAGGCTCACCTCCAGCAGGGAGGGTAGATGGTTGAGGGGGTCCTTTGGGGGAGGGTAAGATTAGGGGGTGACAGTGAAGGTGTAAGGGGGGGGGTGTGAGGTGGGTCAGGATTAGGGCTAGGAGTGTTGGGTTGGGTGAGGGCTAGGAGTGTTGGGTTAGTGTGAAGGCTAGGAGTGTTGGGTTAGTGTGAGGGCTAGGAGTGTTGGGTTAGTGTGAGGGCTAGGAGTGTTGGGTTAGTGTGAGGGCTAGGAGTGTTGGGTTAGTGTGAGGGCTAGGAGTGTTGGGTTGGGTGAGGGCTAGGAGTGTTGGGTTAGTGTGAGGGCTAGGAGTGTTGGGTTGTGTGAGGGCTAGGAGTGTTGGGTGAGGAGCAGGGGCCAAGGGTGTTGTGTACCTGACAGCCTCAGCCACATTGTTGGAGGTGTGGCCTGACAGGGCGTCGTGGAGGTTCCTGATGA
>BROE01000004.1:5381239-5493739 GCA_036571765.1 Plecoglossus altivelis | reverse complement strand
AGTAATCTCTGTATTCCTCTGGCAGCGCCATGAAGGTCCCGCCCATCACGATGAACTCCACCTTGTCCACGCTGTGGCCCAGCTGCTTCAGCTGAATGGACGAAGAGACAGAAGATTCACGCTCTGATCTCCACACCTTAGGATGGCCTGAGGTCATGTGACAGGCAAGCAGTACGGTGTGCGGTGGAGGTGACAGCAACCTGTTCCACGCGATGTCTGGTCTGGAGGTATGGGTCATAACGTGCTCTGATGGCTCTCATAGACGTTGGCTGAAAGCAGATCAGAGAATCAACTTCCGGTCTTGCCCACATTTAACTAGTGCATATATGAGATGTACGTCATGAATATACTGTTACACTAGTTACCTCATAGCCAGTGTAAGACTGTGTTGAGTACTCAAAGTCAGAATCGGGCCCACCAGGACAATAACTGTCAGGGCAGAAGATTAGAAACTGCAGGTTAAACATGTGATGACGATAATAATGATGATGTGTGTTGATGTACTGTGCAAGGCTCATTTCTCAGGACTGTCAGTCCTGAAGGGAGACAGACAGGTACTAACACACAGATGTTAGTCCTAAGTGGAGACAGACAGATACTAACACACAGATGTTAGTCCTACATGGAGACAGACAGGTACTCACACACAGATGTTAGTCCTAAGTGGAGACAGACAGGTACTAACACACAGATGTTAGTCCTACGTGGAGACAGACAGGTACTCACACACAGATGTAAGTCCTAAGTGGAGACAGACAGGTACTCACACACAGATGTAAGTCCTAAGTGGAGACAGACAGGTACTCACACACAGATGTTTCCTGTGAAGCTGATGTGAGGGCAGCGATGGGGTTTGCACATCACTGCGACTACTGCTATCTGTGCACATAACACACACCTCTTATCAGTTGAGCATTGATCAACTTACTTCCAAAATCTACCTCCAATGTAGCTAGGGAAAAATCAGTCCCACAAACACATGTATTAACCTATAAGGACTGATGACTCAGAGGGAGCTGGCAGTGAATGCTAAGTACACACCCCACTGGCAGTTCGGATGGGTTTGGCCTTGAGCTTGGGTACTAGGGCTCGTCGATAGGTAGGTGGCACGGCTGCAATGATGTCTACCAGTCGAGGCTGGGCAGACAAGCCATACTTAGCTGAAGTTTTCGTCTTTACTCTGTTGACGAAGAGTAAAACAATATGCGGAATGAACGTCAATCACAGCGCTTGTTGACAACAGATCGATCCGATCCGTACAGGAGGGCTTACTTGTTAAGGTTGATATCTTTTCCCTCCTCGTGCGCCTCAACTAACTGCTTGATGACATCGGCTATGGTCATCATCATCAGTTCTGCTCGGCTGAGATCACCTGTAGACGAGTTATGGATAATAAGTTAGAGCAAAATCACGACACACACATAATGTAGACCGAACATTAATAGGGCATCACGGCAGTCGTTGTTGTATTATGGGTAGGTATCTAGCTAGAAATCGACCGAACTCAAATTTGAGCAAAAGCAGTTCCTTTAAAGGCAAGTTAGCTAGACTAGCTAGCTGCCAAGCTAAGTAGCTGGAAGTCCGATGCATTATCTAATATTAGGAAGTTACATAGACTTACTTTTCTTTTTTGGTTTCCCCATGTTAACTAGTGGATTGAAACGCAAAATTCACAAAATCTGGACAATCAAAAGATCTATATTTGGGTGGGAAGGCGAGATCCCTGAAAATTTTGTAAACACATCACCACGTTCTAACTTTGCCGTGTGCTGCTTTCAACTGTCGCAAAGTCACGTGAATGCACCCATATGATTTAATGGTTAAGAGCTAGTTGTAGGAATAACGATGACATTGAAATATAAATATGTCTATACATATATGTTATTAGTACAGAAGACTGTACGCTGTTTCATAAACAATTTTTATTTATTCATTATTGTTTAAATGAAGCCGCCTCGTCGCAATTGTAATTGTCGCCCAAATTAATGAGACCGTAGCATGTAATTTTGATACATTTGAACAAATGTTGGTACATTTATTTTTTATTTAAGCGTATGTAACATTTACGCAACTTGGATGCCAGGTGTTGTGCGACCCGAAGCATGACTGCCACCAGAAGCACCCCCTCGGCGGGAGCGCGCGCCACCCGCTTGAAACAGAAAGTAAAGGATTTCGTCTTGCAATCGCAATCAAACGGAGAGGAGACAGATATCCCACTATATTTTTTTTGTTATAGAACTCAAGAGATGTATGTCAGTAATGTGTGTATATAACATATGTTTTTCTCTGCTCAAAATTCGTAAAACTCGTCATTCAACGCCTATAGTAACAAACGCAAACTAACATTCATGCTCCACAACATTGCATTCGTAGATAATATACCTACGATATACTAAGGAAATGTATTTTATTTAGCAGGTTCCAAGAATTTTCACATGGCTTTTTTTTAAATGTGTGTTTTCAACCTTTCTGACTAGCCCACCCTACGCGCAGGCAAAGTGTATTAAAATCGCAGTCCTTTGAACCTATATATGATTAAGAAGAGCCATGTGAAAATATTTTGAACATGTTAAATAAAATACCTGCTAAATAATGGCGCGCGCTCCCGCCCTAGGGGGTGCTTGTGGTGTCTGCCGTGCATCGAGTGGCACAACACCGGTAAATCCGACCTAATCTGCTTTTGCCACGGTTTCAGGTGACTTCAGTGATCTCTACGGGCAGTATAAGGAAATGCAACAGGTGGACGCGTGATCAGAATGGTTCGTCGTCGACTGTAAGTTGGAAGGAAAAGAGACATAATTCGATTTTCTGAATCATCTCGGCATATAGGTAACAGTAGGCATAGAGTTCTTTAGGGATTTTATTGTCGTCACTGGTTGAATAATTATGCTAAAATGTCCCGATTTCTCACTTGTTATCCAGTTAGCATTGGGTTTAAGTCCGCTGAAAGGCAGCGCTGGCAGAGTCGCTTGAGGAGTAGGGGAATACCTGCGATCGTATTCATTCGTCGCTTGGTAAGTTTGTACTGTGTTGCTAGTTAGCTAGCTATTTGACCTATACTTGCTTGCTGCCTTACTTGGACCAGGGACGCTCTATCACTGAAGATAAGAAGGGTGAAGAGCAGGGTACACAATACAATGAAGCATTATTTCATAGAATAGTCAAGGCTATGCGCAACAGCCTCACTACAGGGGGACGTTTCATAATTGGGCAAGCGTATGGGTTCAGGACGACTAAAGTTCAGCATTAGCGCGGTATATGTTTGCTTTCCAAGTGAATATATGTTTGTCTTCAATTATTCTTGACCACAGTCAGAAAGTCAGCTGTCGCAATGGATGACACGGGCTTGAGCGATTCCAACGTGAAGGTCGCTGTTCGCGTTCGACCAATGAACAGGAGAGGTACGTATAATATAACAAGAGCCTTGTGACAGTCATTTTATTTTCATGCGCTGTTCTTTCCCTGGACTTATTTATGTTGGCTAGTAGTGTCATAGGAAGAGGAAGCTTGCTTTTCCATGTTTTCAGGGAGTGCCTTGCCTTGTTCATGTCCCCAGCTCAGAGACACGATTCATGTCTGTTCCAAGTATTAGGATTTGTTTTGTTCGGTGGATGGTTGGTAGACAGTATATGTCGGTGAAAGTAATGTTACAGTTGATTGTTTACCTAAATTAGCCCTCATGTGCGCTAAGCTGCATAAAGTAAGCCTGACCTCTACCCAGTTGTACAAACCTAATATTTGTTGACAACAAGACTGAATGTACTACAGTGACGCTGTGTCGGAGTATGTGTCTTTGGAAGGACTGTATGTGACTGCTAATGTCGTATCCTATTTGGGGCTGCAGCGTCATCAATCACTATGACCTCCGACAAAAGCTTTTGCCCGTGGGGCTGGTCTTGCCCATTTAATGGTAGCAGTGAACACTGCTGTGTACCCTGAATGTAAAACTCCTATTTAAGGAAGCCATTTCTCTTTAAGCACCTGCAATAAACAAAGCACGTGGATGAATTAACCATTTCCCCTCAGAAAAGGACCTGAAGACCAAATGTGTTGTGGAGATAGAGGGGAACCAGACCGTCTTGCACCCAGCTAGTGCCAACCTGAGCAAGGGAGATCCCAGGTAGGTGGAGGGGAGAGGAGGATCCTGTAGATGGAGGGGGTATGGGTATAGCACATGCTACACCACCTGTAGATGGAGGGGGTATGGGTACAGCCCATGCTATACCACCTGTAGATGGAGGGGGTATGTGTACAGCCCACGTTACACCAGAAAAGGGCCAGGTGTGACCAGCTACTACCTGGATGTGATAGCAGAGCTTTTAAGTTTTTGTTGCTGGCTTGGAACCGTTTGTGATTATGAAGTGGGATCAACTGTTGACCATGGTGGATGTTATTGTGGGTTCTTTGTTGTGCATTTAGAGGGATGTAAATATCCCACCTGTCTTATTACTGCCCACGGGGCAGCTGGCTGACCATGTGGAGGAGTCTTGTATCCAACTTCTTACTTCCTCTCTCTTCCCTCCCTTCTTACTCCTCCCTTCTCACTCCTCACACCACCTCCTCTCTTTCATGTGCCTCTCTTGACAAAAGGTGTGTCTGTACCTGCTATGCTCTCGTCAGTGACTCAGCCAGCCAGGCAGTTAGGCTGGCAGAGAGTCAGTAAGGCAGGCAGGCAATTAAACAGGCAGTCATCTAGTGAGTAAGGCAGCACGGCAGACAGGAAGGGAGGAAGGCAGTGCAGGTGGGATGGTCCTGAGGGGGTTGGCAGCTACTTGTAAGACCTGTTCCTGCATGTAGTCTACCTGAGGTCAGCCCACACAGAAACACATTTTTCTACCACATGGTCAATGACACCGTCATTTTGTTGTTGCTTTGCAACAAGACTGAGATGAGCTCAGGTTTTGTTTTAGAGGTAGTTTTTTTTGGTTATGTCCAACTATAATTTTTTTGCCCTGACACGCTTCCGTGCTGTGATATGCTTCCCCTGCGGCGCTTGGCGTGTGAACTGGTTAAACAGGCTATGGAGGGAGAGACAGAGGCAGAACCAAGGCTGCTGTGTGGCTGGAGCTCCTAAGGACCAAATATCTAACCAGCGCTCTCGAATGTCCCTGTCGCTAATGTGTTTCTAACATGTTTAGAAGATGAGACAGCTGGTTAACAGCCAGGGAGAGTTGTTTTCTGGAATGAACATGCGGTTGAAGCATCTATTTAGAAGGAGGAACGGCTCTCAAGCACTCCTTGGATGTTATTATCATATCTGAGCTGAGGCTCATGGATAAGAAGCCTCTTGAAAGCCTTTTAGAAATGCACACGTGCACACACACACGTGCACACACACACACGTGCACACACACACACTCACGTGCACACACAGCCGCTCCTCCAACAGGTCTGTGGAGCAGGGGTCTACTTGCTATCTCAGGAATGCACCAGGGAGTCTCAATGTGTCTCTTTCATGAACCCTGATGCCACACAGGAGACCCTGTCTCTCGGCTGCCTGCCCACAGCTCTGCTCCAAAAAACAGACAGCTTTTTACCTTTTTCCCCCCTAGATTTTTTTCTCTGTTTGTACCTTAAATGTGTTTTATATAGGCGTACTGCATAGTATGGAGGCAAGTCAGTGACATTATGTTTTCCCTTTTAAAAGGCATTGAAAACTTGATATTGACATTTTAACACCCCTGAATTTGTTGGTTTTCAATTCAACTCTTTAAAATGTAAAAAAAGAAAATCCAGCAAAAAATAATTTAAGGTTCAGAAATTCAGGTTGTTAGATTTTTAGAACGGTGAAATTCAGGGCCCAAAGATCACGGAGAAGCAAGCTGGTTTGGTTGCATTCGCGCTCAATTGCCTCACCTATCTTTAGTATCCAGGACCTCGCAATCAACATTTGTTTAGCTGTAATGATTTAGGCAAAAATACAATTTGGTTAGATCTTTGGCGGGATCAGAATTGTCCTACGCTTTACTAAAGGTGTTTATACTAGAAGTATTATTGATGTTGTTTGATTGGCCAAGATGACCATTTTCTTTCTTTTCCCTTCCATGTGTTTTGGTTCCAGGAATCAGTCAAAGGTGAGCATAAAAATGAGAGAGGTTGTGTAAATATATGTATGTACTTGAATGTGCATATTGATATATAAAAACTCTATATACTCTCTTACATGTGTCTTTGGCAGTGACCTGGCTGTAACTAAATCCACTGATTCCTGTTTCCATTCAGGTTTTTGCTTATGACTACTGTTTCTGGTCCATGGATGAATCTGAAAAAGACAAGTTTGCAGGTTGAAAAGCTATTTCAGAATATGTAGTGTGTAAAATGTCATGTAATGTCATATAATATCGCTGTGAAATAATACATATTTGTCATATGAATATAGTGTTATTGAACAGTACTTATCCTGTGTGTGTGTGTGTGCGCATGTGTGTGTGACGATGCATAGGTCAAGACGTTGTCTTTCAGTCCCTTGGAGAGAGTCTTCTGGACAATGCCTTCATGGGCTATAATGCCTGCATCTTTGCCTATGGACAGACGGGTAACTGCCTTCTGCCTTCCTCATTTGGAAATGGAGCCTGTTTTTCCACTGAGGTCCCTTTTAATCAATAGTATTATTGACTGATTGGTGTGTGTATGTGTTTAAATGTGCAATTGTGCGTGCATGTGTCCGTTTGCGTGTGTCTGCTTGCTTGTGTGTGTGTCTGATTGTGTGGGTCTGCTTGCTTGCTTGTGTGTATGTGTGTGTGTGTCCTTGCTTGTGTGGGTGCTTTCGTGTGTGTGTGCTTTCGTGTTTGTGTGTGTGTGTGCGTGTGTGCGTGCGTGTGTGTGCTTTCATGTGTACGTGTGTGCTTTCATGTGCGTGTGTGTGTGTGCGTGTGTGTGTGTGTGTGCAGGCTCTGGGAAGTCCTACACTATGATGGGTTCTCCGGAGCAGCCAGGGCTGACCCCTCGGCTGTGCAGCGTGCTGTTTGAGCGCACGCTGAGGGAGCAGAGGGAGGGGGAGAGCTTCACTGTGGAGGTCTCATACATGGAGATCTACAATGAGAAGGTCCGCGACCTCCTCGACCCCAAGGGGTGAGATGCTCCTCAGGTCTCACAGCACAGTTACAATTCATTCAGCAGAAGTGGTTTTAATTTTATTTATTTCATTTTTCGTATAAAAAAAATATAGCGACGTTTATTTTAAGATGGATTACAAAATATGTGTTTGATTTTTTTATTTTATGATTAAAAAAACACATTCAAATCCACATTTGAATGATTAGATGGTAGATTAGATAGGTCTCTGACTCCCTCTCTCCCTCTCCTCTCTCCACCTGCAGCAGCCGGCAGACCCTGCGGGTGAGGGAACACAAGGTTCTGGGGCCATATGTTGACGGCCTGTCCCGTCTGGCTGTGGCTAGCTACAAGGTACTGTTTACTGTCTGCATGCATATGTGTTTTGGTTACAAATAGTTCATTTATGGAGATTTTAATGACAGCAGTAAGCTTAGCAATGGATAGGTGGAGGTTTTCTTATAGAGCTATTCACACTTTCTGTCCTATCTTTTTCTCTCTTTATCTGCATCTCTCCATTCCCCACTCTCCCTGTCTCTCCCTTCTTTTTCTCTCTCCCTCTCTTTCACTCACTGTCCTCCTCTCTCTGTCTCTCTCTCTTGCTCTCTCTCTTCCCCCTCTCTCTCACCAGGACATTGAGTCTCTGATGTCAGAGGGGAACAAATCTCGCACCGTTGCTTCCACCAACATGAACGAGGAGAGCAGTCGCTCCCACGCTGTTTTCAACATCATCCTCACTCACACCCTCATGGACGTCAAGTCCGCGGTGAGACAGCGCTGTTTCCAACTAACGGACACGTCCACCCTGAGAAACACCCAAGTTGTCCATAAAGTCCTGTAGGACCTTTGTCTAACCCATTCATTAATGTTCCCCCTGAACGTCTTTCTCTGTGTGTAGACGAGTGGAGAGAAGGTGAGCAAGCTGAGCCTGGTGGATCTGGCCGGCAGTGAGAGAGCAGCCAAGACAGGAGCAGCAGGAGAGCGGCTGAAGGAAGGCAGCAACATCAACAAGTACTTCCTCCTTCTGCCCAGCACTTCCTCCTTCTGCCCAGCTCTTCCTCCTTCTGCCCAGCTCTTCCTCCTTCTGCCCAGCTCTTCCTCCTTCTGCCCAGCACTTCCTCCTTCTGCCCAGCACTTCCTCCTTCTGCCCAGCACTTCCTCTTTCTCCCCAGTACTTCCTCCTTCTCCCCAGCTCTCCCTCCTTCTGCCCAGCACTTCCTCCTTCTGACCAGCACTTCCTCCTTCTGTCCAGCACCCAACATCTTGAGAGAGAGCAGTGATTACACTAGACTATATTACAAAAACTCTCTCTTTCTCCCCTGCGTCCCTTTCTCTCTCCCTCTGCTTTCTCCTCCCTCCCCCGCTCTCTGCCCCTCCTCCTTCCAGGTCTCTGAGTACCCTGGGGCTGGTGATCTCAGCGCTGGCGGACCAGGGAGCAGGGAAGAACAAGACCAAGTTTGTTCCCTACCGAGACTCTGTGCTCACCTGGCTACTCAAGGTACCCAGCAGCACTGATATGATTGTCATACAAGAATGTATTCCTATAGCAAATGCTTATATCCAAATCAAAGCCCCATTATGAGACACAAGCCTCATGTTCCTCCTTCCTAGTAAGATAGAGAGGAACGGTTGCCGATCTCTACCTCCATCTATGAAGGCTCTCATGACTACAGCCTCTGATTCCCTCCTTTGTCTGCTCGTCCTCATCTTTTCCACTCCTCCCCTCCTCTCTTCCCGCCCCTGCCCAGGACAGTCTGGGGGGGAACAGTCGGACCGCCATGGTGGCCACGATCAGCCCTGCAGCGGACAACTACGACGAGACCCTGTCCACGCTGCGCTACGCAGACCGCGCCAAGAGCATCGTCAACCACGCCGTCGTCAACGAGGACCCCAACGCCCGCATCATCCGGGAGCTGAGGGAGGAGGTGGACAAGCTGAGAGACCAGCTGACCGAGGCAGAGGTACGGAGAGCTGGAGGGAGAGAGGGAGGAAGAGGGGAGCAGAACTCTCGATACAAGCTCAGGGGGCTTTGTGTCTCATGGTGTTTTGTGTCTCATGGTCAGGGTGTTTTGTGTCTCATGGTGTTTCGTGTCTCATGGTCAGGGTGTTTTGTGTCTCATGGTGTTTCGTGTGTCCTGGTCAGGGTGTTTTGTGTCTCATGGTGTTTCGTGTGTCCTGGTCGGGGTGTTTTGTGTCTCATGGTCAGGGTGTTTTGTGTCTCATGGTGTTTTGTCTCTCCTGGTCAGTCTATGAAGGCTCCTGAGCTGAAAGAACGCCTGGAAGAGTCCGAGAAACTGATCCATGAGATGACCATCACCTGGGAGCAGAAACTCAAGAAGACGGAGGCCATCGCTCAGGTGCACACACGCACACTCTCGTACATACTCGCACGCGCACGCATACACACTCAGTCAAAATACCCAAGATGTACCACATGAACCATATGCTGTACTTTGTGTGCAAGCCTCCTGTGGTAATGTAAAGGTGGAACCGATTCCATATGGTCACTTAACAAGTGTAATCTGGACCTGGGTGTGGTACAGGAGCGTCAGAAGCAGCTGGAGAGTCTTGGCATCTCTCTCCAGTCATCTGGGATACGCCTGGTGGACGACAAGTGCTTCCTGGTCAACCTCAACGCTGACCCAGCCCTCAACGAGCTGCTGGTCTACTATCTGAAGGTACACACGCACAGACACACACACACACGTGCACGCACACATGTAGTTGTCAGCCTCACTGGCCCTTGTGTGCCGTGTGCAGGACCACACGCGTGTGGGAGCAGCAGATTCCCAAGACATCCAGCTGTGCGGCATGGCTATTCAGGCCGAACACTGTGTCATCGACATCACCGGGGACAACAGGGTTGTCCTCACGCCTCACCGCAATGCACGGTAGGTCTTGTGTACTCACATGCAACTGTATACACACTGTATACACACTGTATACACACTAGACCTGTATGTTTCTCTCCATGTTCTCTCTCTCTTTCCACAGCACCTGTGTGAACGGGTCTTCAGTCACCAGCCCGGTCCAGCTTCACCATGGTGACCGCATCCTCTGGGGCAACAACCACTTTTTCAGGTATGAGAGCAGTGCATTAGCTGCTCCCTGCTGATGCTGATGCTGTGTTCATTTCAAACTTGAGGAGCTCTTTCTCCTGTTCCTTCACTTATGCTTTTCCTCTTTCTCTCCCCCTCTCCCCAGGATCAACCTCCCCAGACACATGGCCCGTGCTGGGGCGGAGGAGGAGGAGGGAGTGGGCATGAGGCGAGGCCTCAGTGCAGACCACCTAGAGGTGGATATGGACTCAGCCAGCGACGTGTCCAGCGAGGTCAGCTTCAGCTACGAGTTTGCTCAGACTGAGGTGATGATGAAGACCATGGGCAGCAACGGTGAGACAGGAAGAGGAAGTGGGAGGCGCATGCTGCTGAACAAGTACATGCTCTTAAACTCCTGGCTTTCATTCTACCGCCCTCCCTCTCTCTCTCCCTCCTTCCCTCCCCCCAGACCCCATGCAGGCAGTGCTTCAGGCGCTGGGGAGGCAACACGAGGAGGAGAAGCGCTCCGCGCTTGAGCGCCAGCGCCACATGTACGAGACGGAGCTGCAGCAGCTGCGTCTGAGGCTCCACCCAGAGAAGAACACCACCGCCAGCCTGGACCTGGCTCCGCCCACCTCCCCCGCCGCGCCATCCCCTCCCGCCGCACACAACCGCGTACGCCGCTGGAGCGAGGATAGGTGAGGGAGGATTGTAGCAGAAGGATAGATTACATTTATCTACAAGTGTGGAATATTTCCAAAATCGAATACAAAACAAATAGAATACAAACGTGTGCATTTGTACGAGTATATTATTATACGTGTGTATGTGAATATTTATGTTTGTGTGTACATAATCGCGTGGGTGTGTGTGTGTGTGTGCACGCGCAGGGAGGCGATGATGACACGCAGCTTGCGTCGGCTCAAAGAGCAGATCGTCAGAGCCAACCTGCTGACCCAGGAAGCTGCCTTCATCTCTGAGGAGCTGAACAAAAGGACCGAGTATCTGGTCACCCTGCAAATACCTGCAGCCAACCTGGATGCCAACAGAAAGGTGTGTGTGTGTGTAGAGGTGTTAGTGTGGAGGTGTGTGTGTGTAACCTCTACATTGAGAAGGTCTCCTACACACCTCTCATAATGATGCGTTAGTGTTTGTCATGACCTCTCTGTCCCTCCTCCCCTCCCCTCCTCCTCCCCTCCCACCCCTCCCTCCTCCCCTCCTCCTCCCCTCCCTTCCCCCCTCTCCTCTCCTCCTTCTCCCCTCCTCCCCACCAGCGTGACGCAGTGCTGAGCGAGCCGGCGGTGCAGGTGAGGAGAAAGGGGAAGGGGAAGCAGATCTGGGCCCTGGAGAAGATGGAGAACCGGCTGGTGGACATGAGGGAGCTGTACCAGGAGTGGAAGGACAGTGATGAGGACAACCCTGTGAGTTCCCACCGTGGCCTCGTTCCTTTCTGCTGCTGCTGGGCCTCATGAAGGCCCCATGAAGCCTCTGTTTGGCCCTCATGAAGCCTCTGTGTGGCCCTCATGAATCCCTCTGCAAGGGATATTAGAACCTCTGGCTCTGATGGGTTTCCATTCTTAAATGCTTAGAAGTTAAGCTCTTTCCATAATGTTGTGGAACATTTTTCTAGACTTACATTGTCTCTCCACTCCTCTCCCTGCTCTTTCCTACTTCTTTCTCCTCTCTCCCTCTCCTCCCTCTCCTCCTCCCCCCCCTCCTCTCCCCCAGGTGATGCGTTCGTATTTCCGGCGGGCAGACCCGTTCTTTGACGAGCAGGAGAACCACAGTCTTATCGGCGTGGCCAACGTCTTCCTGGCGTGTCTGTTCCACGACGTCAAGCTGCAGTACGCAGTTCCCATCATCAACCAGAAGGGGGAGGTATGTTCCTGCAGGAACCTTCCATCTCTCCTCTGGCTGTAGATGGCAATAGTCCCAGAGATTTATGCCTACTGTTAAGTTTAGTTACACAAAGTTCATGACACTTCATTTATTCACCTGCTGTCCCCTGACTGCAGCTGAGAAAGTGGCTAAATGTGTGTGTGTGTTTTCGTGCGTGTGCGCCACAAGGTGGCGGGCCGCCTGCACGTGGAGGTGTGGCGGGGCAGCGAGGGGCTTGAGGAGAACACGATGAAGGACATGACCGATAGCGACACGCAGGAACGCAAGCTGAAGTGTGTGGTAAGACAGCGCGTGTATGTAGGGAGCTGGAGCTTGGGCAAAAAGGTCGGAGCTGAGGTGTTTCCTGACCTCCTGGCTGTGACATCTGACCCCCAGGTGAAGATCTTGCAGGCTACCGGTCTGCCCCGCCACCTGTCCAACTTCGTGTTTTGCCAGTACCACTTCTGGGGGCAGGATGAGGTGCAGTTCATCGCCCCAGAGATGGAGCCCTCGCCTCCCTCCCCCACCTCCTGCAGGGACCCCCACTGCTCCGTGGTCTTCGACAGCACCATGGTGCGTGCGCTTTTCAACATCTAAATATGTGTGATGTTTGTGTGAAGGGTATTGTCTGTTGCAGTGCTTCAGCACACAGACTGGAGAGAAGCTAACTGTCAAGTGCTCCCTCCCTTCCTCACTCCCTCTCTCCCCCAGGAGCTGGAGGTGGGTGTATCGGAGGACTTTGTGGAGTTTGTGTCAGAGGGGGCATTAGCTATCGAGGTGTTCGGACACAAGCAGGCCAACCACCGCCGGAACCTGGCTCTGTGGGACCTGGGCGTGATCCAGGCCAAGACCCGCTCCCTCAGAGAGAGGTAGGGCCCTCAGGGGGTGGAGTTGTGACTGTGTAGGTTTGTACATGTGTATAGGGGAGAGTATAGATGTGTGCTGTGCCGTGTGTGTCCAGGTGGAGCGAGGTGACTCGCAGGCTGGAGTTGTGGGTGCAGGTGATGGAGCTGAGCGAGGCAGGAGACTTCACCCCTGTGGAGGTCCTGCCTGCCAAGGATGTTCGCACAGGGGGCATTTTTCAGCTCAAGCAGGTGTGTGTGTGTGTTGGTCTAGGTAGATGTGTGTGTGTGTGTTTATGGATGGATGGTGACCGCCAGCATGTGCCTCCTGCCTCCAGGGCCAGTCGAGGCGTGTGCAGGTAGAGGTGAGGTCTGTGCAGGACTCAGGAACTATGCCTCTCATCACCGTCTCCATCCTCGCCGTCTCCATCGGCAACGTGCAAGTCCGCCAGGCCAGCCCTGCACGGGGCAGCCAATCACTGCAGGTCTGGATAGAGTGAGATCTTCTCATTGGCTTACTTCCTGTATGAGTGGGTATTGATGTGCTAAAGTGTGTTTTTTTGTGTGTGTTTCAGCTGGAGGAGGATGAGATGGACAGCTACCAGGTCAGACAAGGGTCCAAGACAGGGAACAGAGGGAAGAGCACTGCTTATCTAGAAATTGGAAATCAATATGACACTGTGTGTGTATGTGTGTGTGTGCGTGTGTGTGTGTGCGTATAGGAGGGGGACCTAGACAGACTGAAGCAGCAGTGGCTTGCAGCCCTCACTAAGAGACAGGAGTACCTGGACCAACACCTGCAGAAGATAGTCTCCAAACCTGGTCAGATACCATCTCAGATTATAGCAGGGCTGTGCATCAACCTGTTCAGTATGGTAGCATAGGTAGCACTGCTCTGATCTGCTTGTGTAATGTGAATAGGACTGATGTTTTTCTATATATGTGTGTGTGTGTGTGTGTGCGTGTGTGTGTAGATAAGTCAGAAGACGACGTGGAGAGAGAGTCCCAGTTGTTAGAGTGTCGTCTGACCCTGACAGAGGAGAGGAACGCTGTGTTGGTGCCCTCTGCTGGCAGTGGCATCCCAGGAGCCCCCGCAGAGAGGTGTGTGTGCTTCTAGATGTCTGTTTCTATGTGTGTGTGTGCATGCATGTGTTCCTTCTGACTGAACTGGTGTGTTCCTCCAGAGTTCCTGTCGCTGGAATGGAGACCCACATTCCTGTTCTCTTCCTGGACCTCAGTGGTACGTTCTGCTCTCCTGTCTGTCTGAATCACTGGCACACCACCTGTCTGTCTGAATCACTGGCACGCAACCTGTCTGTCTGAATCACTGGCACGCCACCTGTCTGTCTGAATCACTGGGACGCCACCTGTCTGTCTGACCTCTCCGTCTCCCCCCCTCTCCCCTCCAGCTGATGACTTCCAGGAGAACCCGTCTGCTCCTCTGGTGGGAGGTCTGGATGCTCTGCTGAGCAGAGAGGACGAGGATGAGTTCTTCGACCTTCAAATCATCAAGCACCACGACTCCGAGGTGACAGACTTCATCCTGACGGGGTTCACTTCTCACAGACCGGAGGACTGTGAGACCAACCATCTGATCTCTCCTCTCCCGTCCAGGTGAAGGCCGAGGCGTCCTGGGACTCCACGGTCCACGGCTGTCCCCAACTGAGCCGGGCGGGGGCAGCAGACCAGCGCGTGTTCCTGACCGTGCGGGTTGTGGTTCTACTCAGTCACCCAGCGCCCCTGCAACTGGTGCTCCGCAAACGCATCTGCGTCTGCCTCACCGGGCGGCAGGTAGGATGACACACACACACACACACTGATACACACACTGATACACACTCTCTGGGTGGTTGTGACGATGGTGTTGTCTCTGTGGGGGGTGCAGGGCTTCGCTCAGAGCCTGTTGAAGAGGATGTCCAACCGCAGCACGGTCCCTGGCTGCGGGGTCACCTTCGATATCGTCTCCAACATCCCCGGGGTGAGGAACTACAACTCCCAGCATGCTCTGCCGCACAACTGGTTGGATCTCATGGTCTAGTCATATCATTTCTGTAGTAATGTACACCAAAACGGCTGTGTCCCTGTCAGGATGTGCAGGGGCCAGAGGACAGGGAGATGCTGGCCAGGCTGGCTGCCAGCACAGAGGATGGCCAGTCTGCAGACAGCGAGGCGGCCATAGAGAAGTACCTCCGCAGCATCCTGGCTGTGGAGAACATACTGACACTGGACAGACTCCGACAGGTCAGCACACACACACACACACACACTCTCACACACACACACGCGCAGGATGCAGGTTCCTAATGTTGTATTGTTCCAACTATGCATTGTGCACTGTGTTTGTGTGCGTGTGCGTGCGTGTGTGTGTAGGAGGTAACAGTAAAGGAGCAGCTGGTGGTGAAAGGCAAGATATCCAGACGTTGTCTCAGCTCTCCCAGTGTACATCGGGTTAGTGGCAATGATCACATGATCTACTTCCTGTTACACACCCCACCCCTCCTCATGTAGGGAAAGCAGATACCAGACTGCAGCCAGTCCTGTCACAATGACTACTGACTAACCTGTACAACTAACCTACTTTCCTACTAACTAACTAACTTCGTCGTAATTTCAGCTCTCAGGTAGCATGCGAGATCTGTCTCTCTCTACACACAGACTGGATGACTTCAAGGTACCACTAACTCATCAGCAACTGTCACTATTACTAACTCATCACTAACGAACTCTAGCTCATCACCAACTCATTAAAGCAAAGCATTTGACTGCAGATGAATATGTTGCAGGTTCAAATCCCTCCCAGTGCGTTACTTTTGATACAAATATTTGACTAACACATAATTTTGATTATTATGATGACATGTTCCGTGTACATAACCCTTTATTACATGTTATTATTCCCGTTCTTCTTCTCCTGCATCTAAGCATGTTGTTCCCCATGTCCCAGGGCTGGGAGAGTCACCAGGACCTGTCTGTGTTGTCTCATAGCAGACGCACCCTCCCTGTCTCCTCTCTGCCTCAGGACCAGCAGCCTGAGACCGGTACAGCTCACTCATATTAGCTCACTGTGTTAATGATGGTTAACTCTGCTTCATCTGAACTACTTTTCCACACTTTTTGAAGTGTCTTTTCCTTCACTCATTCATTCTTCATCTTTGCTTCTCATTTCTTCCTGTCTGCTTGAAATCCCTCCGCCTGCATACCTCATGTCCGCCTCTGCCTGCGTTCCTGCCTGCTGCCCTTGCATCCTGGTCTGTTTATGCCACTCCTCTTCCTCCTCCTTTACCTGTCTTCCTCCTTCTCTTCCTGTCTCCTCCTCTTCCTGTCTCCCTCCTCCTCTTCCTGTCCCCCTTCTCTCCTCGCTGTCTTCCTCCCTGTCCATGCCCACCTGCTCTCAGGTCAATCAGGGTTTGCTGCATCTTATTTCCCCCCAGTGCCCAAACTCCTCAAGTCTCTGTTCCATGGCAAAGAGGAGAAGAGAGAGCAGAGTCCCGCCCCTGACTCCGCCCCTCAACAGGTATCTAGTCTACACTTGGCCCTGCCCCTGACCCAGGTTAATTGTTGCTCTGAAAGGAATGTGATTTAAATGGTCTAAACGGACATTCTACAATTGATTCACTACCTCAGTACTCTTAGATGTGAGTATTCTTATTATAATTCCTTCATATGTTACAATGAAACAATGTGAACAATGACTTCACCTATTTAACTGTCTCAGAACCTGCCTCGTATTGTGATCCAGTCTGCAAGTGTTGATGAGTTCATGGATAGTCAGCAACTGGTGAGGCGCCCTTCTACTGTCAAGCTTGTTATGATCAAAACAGTATTATTATCATTAGATTGCAGACGGAGCATAACATTCCGGTTGCCATAACTCCCACAGGTCCCCATAGCGGAAATCATTCCTCCGAAGTTCGTCTCGGACACTTCGTCAGCCAAGCCCCTCCCCCAGCAGGTCATCACGGAAATCGAAGACTCCGCCCCTGGCCACATTAGTGATGCCTCTAGCGGCTACATGTCCACCAGTATTTCCACGGCGACGCTGTCGGACGTCTACACGCTGACGTGGGACACCTCTCCTCCGGCGTGTTCCATGTCGGAGGTCTTCGACATGACCATAAACGAAGGTTACGACCTTCAACCTTCACTGTCATTGGACGTCTCGAGTCACATGAAGACAGCAGTAGGGACAGACCCATTGACAGCAGAATCTGCTATGTCTGCAGATTCTGGATGCTTACCTGCAGACTACACGGCTCCGTCAGAACCACAGGCCCACTTTGGCTCAGTTGAACCAGAACCACCTTGTTATTATCAGTCAAACGGTGTGTCATCGTCCTCAATGAACAAGGCAGCGCTGGTTCTTTCTGATGAAGTACCAGCAAGACTGACGTACCCAGAGGGCGAGTTAGACCTGGTCAGCATAGCACCTGCAGAACCAGAGTCAGCGGTACCACAGGAACAGACCAAGAACCTGGAGGAACCTCCACTTCTGAACCTGCCGGTAGCAACACCAGCAGAAACAACAAAACAGACAGATGTCAAACAGGCAGAATCATCTTCGGTTTCAGTCCGCTCAGTAGCATGTGAAAAGGCAGGTCCAGATCAGTCTCTGATCCTTATTTCAACAGAAAAGCAGGAAGAACCATCTACTAAGATCACAGAGCAGATGACCCCAGTCTCATCCCCAGCACCAGCCCTAGCTCCACTCCCAGCCTCAGCTCCACCCTCATCCCCAGCCTTAACCCCTGCACCAGCCCCAGCCTCAGCTCCACCCCCAGCCTCAGCTCCACCCTCATCCCCAGCCCCAGCCTTAACCCCTACACCAGCTCCAGCCTCAGCTCCACCCTCATCGCCAGCCCCAGCTCCAGCCTCAGCTCCACCCCCAGCCTCAGCTCTACCCCCAGCCTCAGCTCTACCCCCAGCCTCAGCTCCACCACCAGCCTTAACCCCACCCTCAGCCCCAGCCTCAGCTCCACCCTCAGCCTTGTCTCAGTCTAACCCTGACGCAGCGCTGGCTGCAGCCAACCCTTTCAAGATCCAGAAGGTGAAGACATCCGATCTGAAGTCGTTCCACCGCATCCTGGATGACGAGGAGCTGGGCGGGAGCACCAGCAGTCTGGGGGCGGAGCTATCCGACCCCATCCAGAGGCTGGAGATCATCTCCGACGAGGAAGGCGGGACCACCAAGGCCACTGTCGCACCTGATTGGCTGAAAGTGGGGGAGTTTGTGATCGTGGGGACCAATAAGAATGGAACGGTGCGCTATGTCGGGCCTACAGAGTTTGCCGAGGGCACCTGGGTAGGCGTGGAGCTAGACGTGCCAGCAGGTAAAAAATCATACATACACACATGTAGATATCTCAAGGTTAGAAGGTGTTAATGGAAATTATTCAACAGTAAAACATTTTGCATGTCTGTGAGAAGTACAGCATTTGGATGCCTCTTTCTCTAAATGTTTCTCTCCCATCTCCGTCCCAGGGAAGAATGACGGGTCAGTGGGCGGCCGCCACTACTTCCACTGTAACCCTGGTTACGGGGTTATGGTGAGGCCTGATAGGGTGAGCCGTGGGGGGAGTGAGGCGAAGAGGCGGAGACAACAGCAGAAACGGCGTAGCGTCAACCTGTCAGGATCCAGCCCTAACCTGGCTGCCCTCACCGCATTGGCCAAAGGGGAGGGTCATGGCGGGACTGCAACCAGTCGCAAGGGAGAGAACCGCAAGTCCTGGAACAGCTGAGGGCCAATGACAAAAGCTTCTAAAGAACTTCATACCTTACTGAAAGTTAACAGACATGGCTTGCCAGAAAGTTCCATGTTGGTTAGAATGTTCCACAGGCAATCTTCCCCGAAGAATGTCCGAGTGGACCAAGTGAAGCAGTCAAGTGCTGTTGACAGAGTGAATGTGCCTTACACTGTATGTCAGACGGACGTTCTCTGTGGTGATTGAAAGGGGTTGAAGTTTTCAGCTGTATTATAAGGACTTGAAGCTCACTACTGATCATGATACTGCTGAATATCACGCAACTTTGTATCCTGTTTGAATCAGGGATTATGAACTGGGGAGGGGTGTGATTGTGGACAGGAGGGGGGTGTAGTTTAACAGTATGAATGGGAAAACAACAGTATTGTGTAATTCATGCAGTGGGATTCTTGGGTTTGTTTTTAATGATTTGGGATATCAAGGTTTTGGCATGGATACTGTGCACTACCGTAAGCAAATTTCCTTTTTTTTTACCTTGTGTTCAATCTTAGACAGCATAAATGTTTATTTATTAATGGAAATTTTAAAAGTATAATTCAAGACTTTTATATCAACGTGAAATTTTAAATAAACTTTATACTGTTCAAGTTTTACACTCTGATTTAGCTCTCTGGAAAAATAACAAGGACTAACGCAGTGTGCATTGATTCTCATTGATATAGTTTAATTCTCTTATTATATTTTGTCATACTAATATAAACACAAGATTAAAAAAATGAACAAAGAAACTGTACAAAAACATATATATACTACATTTTAATTACAGAACAGTCTACTGTCCAAAAAAGGCACTAAATTCTGAAAATGGGCAATACAGTACAGTCAGAACGTAACTATTGGAGCTTGATACATCATTCAGTCTTCTGGGATCAACGTTGAGTGAGGGGTTCCATGTCTGGGGGAGGGATCTTGGCTAGGGGCTAATATAAGGAGGATGAGTGCAGGTCACTCAGCCAAGAGGACCTGACACTCTACTAACATGGCAGGACCACAGGGCCTCGTACAACGCAGCCAAAAGGACACGCTCAGTAACTGACTTGAGGTTTGGTTTTCCACCTTAAGACCTGCGGTATATCACTGTTCGTAAGGAGTTCGTAACACTGATTGAGGGATTTCTTTGAATCCTAAGTGTTCGCTTATTTTATGAACTGAAGCGTGGCCGTTTCATAAACGTATCATGCGTCACGTTCTAGAATGCTCGTTGGCAGAACTAGGCCACGCTGCCTCCCAGAGGGTTGGAGGCTGTGGTACACGTCTGGAACCCAAGAGAGAGGGGAAGGTTCTAGAGTGGGTTCTGGAATTAAGTGGGCACTAGGGGCCTATGCGTTGTGCAACACAGCTCTCCATCTGACACAACTGGGGTCAGCTGTTCATGTCAAAAGGAAATGCAAATGATCAAACAATACAAGAAAATACAAACAGAAGTTTGGTTGATTGATAAAAACATGTTTCAAACAGTTCATCATACACCGCTAAAAAAAAAGAATTATAAATATGATTTTTTTTGTGCCGCATATATTTATGGACACAGACCCAGTGACTAAGTGAGTCTGAGGTGAAGTCGACTCTCAAACGGCTGAATGATAACCACCCAGAAACAGTGCTCCTAACGCACTTCCTTTAATCTAATAAGAGGTAGCGACAGACAGAATAATTTATAACTCACTGGGTTTCTAATTGAACTGGCTGATATAATCTTTTCCTAGAAAAGTGTATTCTCTGAAATTGATAACTCTACCGATGGTACAAGCAATTATATTCACTTTGAAAAAAGCTGAAATAAACACTTCAAAAAAGCCACTGAGAGTTTTCCCAAGATTCTCAGGTCAAACTCCACAGACCTATAGCAAGGTGACATGTACCTAAAACACTTACCTCGATTAAAATCATCTGATTTTAGATATATACAGTGAGGAAAAGAAGTATTTGAACACCCTGCTATTTTGCAAGTCCTCCCACTTGGATATCATGGAGGGGTCTGAAATTGTCATCGTAGGTGCATGTCCACTGTGAGAGACATAATCCAAAAAAATAATAATATGCAGCTGTATCATACAGATAAATAGTTGAGAACATCATACATTGTGATTTCTGGATTTATTAATTTTTTTTGATTATGTCTCTCACGGTGGACATGCACCTACGATGACATGTTCAGACCCGTCCATGATTTCCAAGTGGGAGAACTTGCAAAATAGCAGGGTGTTCAAATACTTCTTTTCCTCCACTCTATTTTCCTTTCTTAACACGATCCTCTCCTTTGGCTTTTAAAACACTAAATGTTTTTCTTAGTATTATCATTTGAAACGAACCTCAGCAATTCGGATGCCTCTGCTTACATACAATAATCTCACCCTCGTCAAATCTAGAGACCGCCAAAGAAACACAGAAAAATAAACTCAATCCAAGAAAATGAAATGGAAAAAAGCCCAGGTTAAAAAACAAGATGGTGACACTTCCAGTTGGTAGATCTAGTGTGCAGGGCTCCGGGTTTCGGAGCTTATGAGCGGTCAGGAACTGTTCCCAAACACATCGTTCTTCTTCTCCACAGGCTGACTAGATGATAAGACCACCTTCCAACTTGATATTCCTCCATCCCTTCGTTCCCTCTGTCGACTGATCGTCCATCCATTCATCCCATACATGGTGTTCAGAGGCTCCTCTGCTCTACCTAAGCATTGCACAATGAGAAGGGGTTCAGGGGTCAGGTGGGTGGGGAACCACAAAGGGTGTATGACAACCGTATATACATCAGCACTGGAGGATGCAGCAGTGCAGGAGCCTGGGGGGGCTCCGTCTGGTGCAACCCAGGTGCTGAGGCTGGAAGGAAGAGGGAGGAGGGGGTGGATGGAGAGGAACATCTGTGTGGGGAGGAGGTCCAGAACCACTCCCCCACCCTTCCTCTTTCCTCCTTCCTTCCTGCTCCACATCTTTCCTCAGATGAAGGAGAGGAAGAGGACATCTTGGTTCTGTGTGTGGATGACGAGAGATTGAGAGTCCATGGTGAAAGGATCTGGTGTTGGGTTAGCTTCATGAAGATATTTACTAAGATTTTCTCTATTGTGTTCGTTAAGTCTCTTTTTTCGAATCCGCTTTTTCGTCACACGCCTTGTACCATCTCTCCCCCTTCTTCCTCATCTTCTTGTCTTCTTCTCCTCTCCTGTAGGGCGCTCCTCTGCTCCCCCAGGGGGTCCTAGTCTGGCTCATTCCTCCTCCAGACTCTCTGTCTTGATGTCACTGGGGACTCCCCCCGTTCTGGACAGGGCCAGGATGGTGTGGTTGACCGCAGCCATCTCCACAGCCAATGAGATGGGGTCCTGGTGGTCACCGTGGGCGGTCCCATCGTCCTGGAGGAGGTCACAATACAGCTGTCATTTCAATACAGCACCTTTACAATTCAATGCCTACTATCATATCGCATCACATGTGACATTAAATTTAAATGTCATAATGTGTTAACTAGCTAACCAGTTCCCTGACTGGATGTTTTCATGGGTATTTTAATGTGACGTGTCTGACCAAGTCTGTGCGTTACCTGTGTGGGAGACGTAGGCTCCAGTCTGAAGAAGCTGAAAGGTCTGTTCATAGGCCTCTTGTCGAAATAGGGTAGATCACAGGCCTGCCAGAGGAATCACAAAACACCTGCTTAGCATCGGGCAACTCAGCACACATTCGTTATGTGCCGAGTCGGTTGTGGTATGGGATGGGTTATGGGATGGGATATGGGATGGGATATGGGATGGGATATGGGATGGGTTATGGGATGGGATATAGCTAAAGTGCTGGAGCACCGACTCAGGTTCTACCTGTTCTGAGAAGTCGTTGCCGTCGATGTCGTCGCTGTTGGAGTGACCTCCAGGGCTCTGCATGTCTATCCCATGGGTCTCCAGGATTGTAGCTTCTTGGATAAACAAGAGACTGTCAAGATATGCATGTACACTTACACAAAATAGCGTCTGCTAAACAAATGAAATGTATTGTAATGAAATCAGAGTAGTTTACAACTCATGCTAGAGTTAAGCCTCTCCTGTAATAGCACAGCTGTTTTACTTTTTTCCACACTTTATCCCCTTAATATTAGTTAGACCTGTGTCATACATATTTAAGATTCTTATACGTTTAATGTATGCACCTTAACACCACATTCTTGTCTGTGTGAACATTCACTGCGAATAAACCCCATTTTGATTCTAAATATTGGAGCTATGGAATCCCTCTAATTGGTCATCAACAACATTGAACATGTCGGTAAGAGAACGATCAGGTGCTTTCTGTCACCAACACTTCATTTTCAGTCCGTTTCCACTACGTACCTATGTTAGCCCGTCTCTTGATCTCCTTGCGTCGGTTGGCAAACCAGTTGTAGACTTTGAGGGAGGTGACTCTCTCCAGGTCTGACAGCTTCTTCCCTAGAAACCACAAAGGAAACAGCCATTACAGAATCACACAAAATGGAGATTGGATTTCAATAGCCTCTTTAGATTGCAATTAATCAGTGCTACCTGGTTTGAGAGGGCTGTGCTACCTAGTTTGAGAGGGCTGTGCAACCAGGTTTGAGAGGGCTGTGCTACCAGGTTTGTGGATTTCAAAAATAGCCCTCTTAGATTGCAATTAAATCAGTGCTACCTGGTTTGAGAGGGCTGTGCTACCAGGTTTGAGAGGGCTGTGCTACCAGGTTTGAGAGGGCTGTGCTATCTGGTTTGAGGGCTGTTCTGCCTGGTTTGAGAGGGCTGTGCTACCAGGTTTAAAAGGGCTGTTCTACCTAGTTTGAGAGGGCTGTTCTGCCTGGTTTGAGAGGGCTGTGCTACCAGGTTTAAAAGGGCTGTGTATCCAGGTTTGAGAGAGTTGTGCTACGTGGTTTGAAAGGGCTGTGCTACCTAATTTGAAAGGGCTGTGCTAGCTTGTTTGAGAGGGCTGATCTACCTGGTTTGAGAGGGCTGATCTACCTGGTTTGAGAGGGTTGTGCTACCAGGTTTGAGAGGGCTGTGCTACCAGGTTTGAGAGGGCTGTTCTACCTAGTTTGAGAGGGCTGTTCTACCTAGTTTGAGAGGGCTGTGCTACCTGGTTTGAGAAGGCTGTGCTACCTGGTTTCTGAATGACAGCGTTGCAGGCATTGGCAATCTCCTCTCTCTTGGCCTCATCTGGATACTGGTTCTCATTGAAGTAACTAGGAAAACAGAACAAGTCATTGTGGAAAAGCTTCAGTTGTAGGATGGTTTTCTATTTAATGCAATATGTAAATGAATCAGTTCACCTGGAAATTAAACAAGAGTGTAACCCCACTGAAGCACTATCTCCTCCTCATCCCACAGTTCTCCTCATCTATCCATCCATCCACATGTATCCCTCACCTCTCCATCACAGCCAGACACTCCTTCCTCCAGGTGAAGCGACTTCCTCTTCGAAGTCGGAAGCCCCCAGGCGCGGTGCTTATGGGGGGCGGGGTCTGTCTCCACTCCATCTCATCCAGAGCAAATGGGGCGGGGCGCATGTTTAGAGTGGCACCTGGGGGAGCAAATCATAGAGCTATTTACAACACGCATACACACTTAGAACATCTGCAGTTCAAGCACACACTAAGTATCTCTTTGTACAATGGAGCCTATAGAGATCTCTCAGGGGACACCTCATAAACAGATTTAGTTTTTTCCCCCCCTTTTTCCTCAGAAGTCTTGGTGTATTTGTTGGGCAGCTTCTGTGTAACTCTCTCACACCCGTGAAGACCTCTACAGAGACAAACCTCTACTAAGGTCAAATCGTTCTACATTTTGGAAGTGGGCTTCCTGTTCAAGAGATTGGGGAAGAGAAGGCATGAGATCCTGAGAGAGAGTCTCAGGCAGCTCCTGGCAGCTCCTCTGCAGTGACAGAGGTGTGTGAAGGACTAGTGAGGGCCGGGCGCTGGGCAGAGTGCCTCCAGAAATAGTGCTGGGCTGATTCTGCTGCTGACGAGCTTGGCAGAGATCCACGAGGAGCCAGCAGCAGAGGACAAGGAGACAGACGCTCGCTAACAGGAGCGGTTCAGAATACGCACACTGTGGCTGAACCCTGAGACACACACACTCTCTCTCTCACACACACACACACAGACGGACGGACACAAGGACACTCTCTCTCTCAAACACACACACACGTCACAGACAAAGACACACAGTCAGGCAGGGTGAAGACAGCATCTCTAGGGAGGGGTACCTGGGGTGGTCTTCTCCATCTGGTACCAGCGATAGAAGGCCCTCTTCTTCTGCTCGCTGAGGTCAGAGCCATGCTGCAACAGCCAATGAGAGATCCTGCTCTGGCTGATCCCTGGGACAGCAGTCAATCAGAGAGTGATTAGGGAGAGATTGTGAGCGTGTGTATATGTGTGAGTGTGTGATGCCCTACCGACCTGTGACCTGAGCCACCACTGCCTGGGAGATTCTCCTGTTCCCTAGAAAGGCCTTGATTTCCTCCTTTACAATACCGCTGTCCCTCCTACATGCGCACACACACATACACACACACACACTCAGGTATTACGATGGACACCAAAACACAGAGCTTGTTTTACACAGAGCTATCTACATATGGTCTCATGTATAGACACAGGAGAGTTACTCATTGAAATATTTCTCCTCTCACTATTGACCTGCTGCTACAATAGGAAACGAGTGAACAAAAGCGAAGAAATGTCAGTTCAATCTCTGGGCTAGAATCCTATACGCTCCATATTCCAGAGATAAAGCACATCACAGCCTTTTAACAACCACATTCATATCTCATATCTCACACCACTTGCCGAGACTGCGGCTAAAATTAGTCCGCTCACAAAGCTTGCTTTTATCGACAAGCACAACGCTAAATCAATGTAGCTCTGGCGCTGGCTGGCTGCGCGTGCAACAGGACTGAGGGAGAGGTGAAGGGTGTCAACTGTGAGACCCTGGGAGGGGAGGAGGGCAAGTTCACTGTAGACAGTATCTGTGTTAGGATCTAGTCTTGGACAACACATATACCCCCCTCACCATCTCCTCAGAGCTGCCAGACCAAAGGGATGCAGAAAACTGTGGCATGAAAGGGATTATAGAACACTTCTAAGTTGTGATATAAGAAAATTATATCGTCAAAAGGGGGGGAAGGGACTCTGACCGCTTTAAACTGAAAGTGGTTCAACACCATGCTGCCACTGCAGATAACATGAACATGCTTTAAACTGCTTCTATAACAGTGCTGCGACTGAATAGTCAAGACCAACCCCCAACACTCCCCCTACCTGACTCCACCATCCCGCTCTGACTTGATGCCTACCTGACCTTTCACCCCCATCACTGACCTCATGAGCTCCTCCACCTTGTCGTCGATGTCCAGATCCTCCTCTGTTGCCTCAAACCCAAACGCCCTTGCCGCCGCCGCGCTGTTCATTGGATACCTGGGCGGAGACAACTTCCCATTGGGTGTGGCTGCTAGACTGTCCCGGCCAATCTGAGCCAAGGCGACCAGCGAGACCGGGGACGGTAGGACAGACGGTGGGGGCGGTCCAGGGGGCGGCGAGGTGTCATAGCTGTTGCTAGGCGACGGAGACAGGCCTCCGTGGAACTGCGTCTGAGTGGAGGTGGAGGATGGGCCGTTGTTACCGGTACTGTTGCCGCGGTTGTTACCATTGTTACAGGACAAGGAAGTGGAGGAGGTTGTTGTGGTGGCAGCATTGTTGTTGTTATTGGTTGTCGTTGAGGTGTTGTTGTTGTTGTTGTTGGAGGCGGAGCTGCAGCTGTTGGTCCCGCCCGCGTAGGAGGTGCGGCGTCCAAACTTGTCCCCGTGCTCGCGGTCCAGCCGCTCCAGCGTGTCCATGGCATGCAGGATCTCCTGCTTGCTCATGCCGCTACGCCGCAACCGCTGCAGCAGGTCTATCTGCTCGATGGTGAAGCGCGGCTCTTCCGAGAAGTCACACATCCTGCCAGGGAGACGGACAGAGAGAGAGAGAGAGGGAAGGGGAGATGGAGGGAGAAAGGGGGAGGGCAGGAGGGGGAAAGTAGACAGAGAAAGGAGAGGGAGAGTGAAAGCACGAGGAAAGCAGAGAGAGGGGGAGAGATTGAAGGGTGGAGTATGAGACAGAAATTAAAAAACGAGAGAGGGAGGGAGGAAGACAGCGAGAGCAAGAACGTGTGAAAGAGAGGAAGATGAAAGGAGGGGGGGGAGAAATCAGCTATTTTAGGGAACGGCATGCAATAGAGTCACCTTGACAGCTAATGCTATCTTCACAATCTGCCTTGTGGATGGAGGAGCGCGATGAGAAATGCTGCTGTTGGCCCTCCAGCACTCCCCTCCAGCATGTTACACACTAGCACTTAGTCGAGCTCCTGATCAGATCAATGCGACTGAGATCAGACTGCAGCAGGGTTCCCATCTCTTCAGGCGTTGCAGGAGATGATAGGCGAGCCGTGATCGATACATACCACACTACAGGCTGCAGTACATCTCCCCTCAGGCTCATCTTCTACAGACCAACAGAACAGGAACTAGATCACAGGAACTGCCTTCCTGGCTTTACACGTATCCATTATGGCCTGAGGAAAGGTAATCTAGCCTGATTGGCGTTCTGTGCTGTCCTCCAGGTAATATGAAGCTAGCCAGTCTCAGCATGTACACCTATGGGTTAATGAACCATTTTGAAGCAGAAGTTGTGTCACAGTTTGTTTTCTTTAGGCAACAGCAGTGGGAGCATTGCACCTCTCAGAGCTGTTACTGAGTAACAGGCTAGGTTTAGGATGGGTCAAGTCAAAATAGTAATGTCTACCTGCCGATCGTTTGTCTGCTGTGGCTAGTACTGAGGCTTCCACAGGACTACTGTAATTATTACCCATCATTGCTACCCCGGAGGCCAATTGTTCAGACACTTTGCATCAACCATAAACTTGGGTTAGCTAGTAAAGCTGGGTAAACCTGAATAGGTACAGTAAATGTTGTGTTTAGTTTCAATGCTCTTCCAATGTTTCCCATACATTGCCTACTTTGAAACTGCCCGCAATTCACAGCGTTGTGGCGTGAAACATAGGGGTTAGCAGGGGCACCGAGTCCTTGTGATGTGCCCCTAGTTGCACCCCTGCCTTGACCAGGAAAGCAGGAATCCTAGTCAGGTTACTCACACTAGTCCTTCTAACGTATTGTGAGTATAATTGGATTTACAGGACAGATATGGCAGAGGGTGCATTTTAGGGCAGGGGCCAATGATTCTAACTGTATCACGTTTTGCAGGGGACCAGTATAAATAACCAGAGTGAGATCCATGCATGTGACACTTTCCAAGCCACACTGTCTTCTGTACTCATCAGTCCCAGCATGGCTGTTAAACTTTAGCAGGCAAGCATCAGGACGCGTCAGTATGAAATGAACCAGACAGACAAACACTTATACATGTCTGTCACATACACAAGCATGCACCCACGCCCAATGTAAAGCTTGCCTGTGTCTAAGCACTGATGATAGATGGGCAGAATACACATGAAACGGATGATCACGTCCTTCTTCTGAAATCTGGGCCACATATCCAATACTTCAGAGCAGTGCTGTCTAAACCAGATGGCACACGCTGATTTACATCACCAATCACGTTTCTCTTCACTCCATCAACCCACCTCTAAAAAGATTAGTTTAACTCCTGAACATCATGAAACCATCGTAAATGGAGGAATTATATTAGCATATTCCTCTTGGACATAATTGACACGTAACCCATGTTTAACAATGTCAACATGATGTAGGCTATTTCCCATCTTTCCTGAGACCTAAATAGCTATCTCACTAATCAGAACTGTCTCTGGTACACATTGTGATCATTTGACAAATCTACGGCTGCATTAACGCGTGCATCAATGCAGCAACATAGTTATACATCTGCGGAACGCCCTTTCTGCGGCCCTACACGCGTACAGTGGCTATCTTTGGGCTTTTTTACCTTAATATTGTCACTGGGAGCCATATAGCTAATGGTACCATATCGTTTGCTAACTAGGCAGACAGATTTTAGTATGTGTCAGACTATCATTTTGCATTGTACCGATGATACAAAATACATTGTATTCCCAATTTGAGTCCAGCATGGATGATTGCCACATCCTCTTATATCCTAACGTTTGGCTACCCTGTGCTAGTTAAAATTCAAACTCGTATAATCGGCGAACACTTTGTTCTAACTTGTTAGCAATTGTCTCATCCATACATAACTTGGTTAGTTCAAATTACAATTTAACATGTACAGCCAGTTATCTAGCACGTTGCTAGACAGTCCGTATAGGCTTCTAGTGGGTCACTATTCTGAAACGGAGCAACCCACAACAAGATCGGAAATACAGTATAGCTGCTCAAATGTAAAGTAGACTTGCTGCGCTTGAATCACTAAGCATGCTATAAACTAGCTAGATTTTGCATTTTGCATATGTTATTATTTGTAACAAGTCTATCTAATATTCTGCAAACGTTCCACAGAAAAGGCCACTTCAAGAAAATAACCCGAGTCCCGAAATGTTGACAAATTCAGCTATCTTTATCTATCTGGCTAACGTTAGCCAACCAAAATATCAGACTTCCTTACCTTATGAATCTCGACGTCTCCGCTGTACTCCTGACATTAAATATTACAGCACCACAATTATTTTGTGGACAATGTCAACGTTCAACAGTAAACATCGATCGACGAAAACAGCACGCCCAGTCCTGCTAGCTTGCAGGCCACTTGATTTGAATCAGAGGACAACTATTTTGCCTTTGTTTGATTGACACAGCCATATTTACACCACCACCTCTGAAATGGGAAGGATATGCCTTCTGGGATATGTAGTTTACAGCACAGCACAAACGAAAGTTGCTCAATTATATTGCTTAATCCAAAAAACTACATGACGACTGATTAAAGGGGACTACCGGATTGTTCTTAAAACATCATTTCATTATTAATACAATCGGTTGAAAAAAAAAATAATTTAAAGGAATTATCTTAAATCTATACTCCCTCCACATTCAAGTTTAGATATATTTCTTCATTTAACCAGAACTTGTGTGCGCATCATGTTTAATCACAACTTCCGGATTGAAATGATAAAGTTTTTTTTAAACGTGTAACGTCATTTCCTAGTGAAGCCAGCTGATGCAAACGTTCAGCTGCAAGGCTAGATACAATACTAAACCGTCGAAATAGTACATATTTGCTTATAGTAATATACTAGTTACACGCAATAATGCACATAAAAATAGCTGAATTATGGTTGCTCTTGCATACCATGTTGGTTTTTGCGTGGGGTTTCAATGACATCGAAACGGGGCCTGCGGGGCTAGCTGTTCAGGCGAATGGAGATCGCTTCAAAATCGAGGGTCGGGCAATAGTTCCTGGAATAAAAACTCAAGACTGGATTTCGACAGCTCGAGTTCTTGTGGAGGGCGAGGAATATGTGGGCTTTTTAAGGTAATATAAAGTCTATAATACACGTATTTGAATCGTTGGTATGAATGGCAAGCTACATGCTGCTTCACGTTTTTCCAACTACAGTAGGCAAGCGGCCTAATATTACCCTGATCACTTCTTCTCTATCAGTTAATTCTAACCACAAACGAATAAGCTGGTTGTTTCTTGTACATTTATAGTTTTATAATTTGCAATGTTTATATCTCACAGTTGTATCTCAAAGTTTCTAGCTAGCCAACATACGTTGTATGTGTGTAATAATGTTGTAAACATATGCGTAAGCTAGCCTGTCATATTGACACAGCTTGTAAAAACCCTGTAGAACTATAGAGGTCGCCTGAGTCAAGGGTTTAAATAATGAATACACCTGACTTTTTCCATATCCTCAACTATAACCAGTACATACAACAAACATGCAGATGTCAAATATAAATTTGCTGAAGAATGTATCTTAAACATGTAGTCCTTCTCTGCTCATCTGTCTGTGTATGTCCCTGTTTGATTTTTTTTTTACAGAAGTGACGGAGGCTTCGTTGTAAACGATGTGCCCTCGGGATCCTATGTTGTTGAGGTCATCTCACCCGGATATAAATTTGAGCCAGTCCGAGTAGACATAACGTCCAAAGGCAAAATGAGGTATTAAGCTTAATGAGGTCTTCATGATGGAGGTTTGTTGGTGTGAGGGACATTCACTCCGAACAAAAAATGTGACCCCTTTTTTTTACCCCTCCTTCACCCCATCTTTTTACATCTCTTCAAAGGGCACGTCTTGTGAACTACATCAAGACTTCCGAGGTGATCCGCCAGCCGTATCCTCTCCAGATCAGGTCTTCAGGGCCTCATACCTACTTCATGAAGAGGGAGACATGGGGGTGGACTGACTTTCTCATGAACCCCATGGTGAGATTGTAATGACCACACACCTGCAATCCTCCTTGGCTTTGTGTTGCTTAGAGACGTGGTAAAGCGGGTTAACAAGGGGGTTGAATGAGGTTAAGAGACGACTCATGAATGTTGTCTGTTTATTTGTCCTTGTCGTCACTCAGGTCATGATGATGGTCCTTCCTCTGCTGATCATAGTTCTGCTGCCCAAGGTTGTGAACACCAACGATCCTGAGATGAGAAAGGTAAAAGAAACAAACCATCCTGATCACTGTCATGGTAGTAGACTGACAGTACTTCAGGGTGTTCTATTTAGTAGATCCTTCTAGTTGACAGCGTATCCCCAAGCGAGGTATCCCCTCTGATACGGCTCCTTGGACAACAGCGTTGCGGCATGCAACCCGCTCATAGTTTGACCTCATTGCTCTTTATCTTTCAGGAAATGGAACAGTCCATGAACATGCTGAACCCCAACCCTGAGCTGCCAGATGTCTCTGAGTTCATGACCAAGCTGTTCTCGGGCTCCAAGGGCTCTGGGAAACCAGGCGGGAGCAGCAAGGGCAGCAGCAGAGCTGCGGTGAAGAGGAGGTAGTAAAGCACACTCAGACCTGGTCTGAAGAGGATCTCGTCATGGAAGCAAGATTTTTAAAGAGTTGTCTGTTGTACAGTTTTCCCCTGCCTTCTGTCTCTTTTT
Source organism: Plecoglossus altivelis (assembly GCA_036571765.1). Lineage (NCBI taxonomy): Eukaryota > Metazoa > Chordata > Actinopteri > Osmeriformes > Plecoglossidae > Plecoglossus > Plecoglossus altivelis. The sequence goes on along the minus strand of BROE01000004.1, from coordinate 5,462,168 downwards.
TTTCTTTCTTGGAAGTCTTGCGAAATAACATGGGAAGGAAAGCTGTCTTTCTCCCCTTTCTTTCTTTCTTTTGCACCGCACTGTTACAACCTTTCAATTCCACCTGAAAGATTTGACACTTTGCTTTGATGTTTGTACCTACCATTCTGTTATGCCTGCTTGGTCGTTCTCATACCTCTCATTCAGGTACTTTATCGCCCAACTGACTGTCGCTAAATCTCTGATGTGTACTCTACTAACTGCTGCTGTTCTCAGAATCATATGTCAAGTCTACTTCCACTACTTGAATGAGAGCTTATATAAACTATTGAGAATTCTTTTGTTTTCCTTTTTGAGTAAATACGACTGTGAATGAAAATCAGATGGATTGAATTTTAATTCTAATAAAATAAAAAACAGACTTATTTAAGTACCAAGGTTAATAAATTGTGATAAAAGCTTATGCTTGTCTAATTTTTGTGTTTTGGGATTTAATGGATGGGCTTAGCCTTGATTTATTATGGGACGTATTTGGGGGCAGCATATAGCAGCACTCCACATTGTATAAGTAGAGGAGCTGAACATTATGCAATACATTGCGACTGTTGAACGGTCATACCGAGGTCCTAATACTTGATTTACATGGCATAATGTATAGCTAACAATACTTTCCATTCGCCAACTCTCACATATACAAATAGTTAGTCCTGCAATACTCTTCTTTGTATGTTTGCAGAACACAACGTTCTACTTTGCATTATTCCTGTAAAACAGAATTTGTAACGTGGTTAGCGACTGTTCAGCAGCTTTAATAGAGAATTTGATTGAGAAACCAAGAGAGATGGGAGCGACGTGCTAGCTTAGCGATGTGCTCCTCTAAATATTGGAAAATGCTGCTTGTGGCCCACCCAAAAAGTAGCCAATACCCCAAGGACAAAAACTGTTCATTTGGAAAGTAATTTTGAAAGCGTTACAAGAAGATATCGGGTTTACCAGCACATCTGTCCTTCCTCGATGTCAATGCAATGCGATGTCAAACACAAAGAAAATGCCATTGTGAACGATACCCGCCCCCCCGACCCCTACACACCTGTGGCTCAGTAGACAATAGAGCGCTGACATGGAAACTTCCAAAGCACTCCACATATTTATAGAGCTGACAGTATCTGAGAAACGGCTGGCAGTGCCCTGAGCCCTAACTAGACACAGGTTCTTCAGCACATTGTAAAACACTCACACACACATTCTGGCTCACACTGGTAGCCCTGGGTTTGGCATAGAAACAGTAACCCGTTCTCTTCAATTAAATCTACGGATGAATTGTCATAGATTAAGTGTCAAAATCGTAATTGATCAATGTTGCATTCAAGTCAATTTCATGAAGGGAATTCAAGAAAACCAAGACCAGTACACTCCTGCTGGTTGTTTAATGAGAATTACATCACTGGGTTTTATATTGAAGGGTTTTACACAATCATATCTGAAGAATACACAACAGCAGATATAACACCTGTGGTCTTTGCCTGACATATACAGTGTCTGTTGTGATTTAGGGTGAGAAATGCTCTTCAATATGGAGAATATTCCTATTGAAATTCCTGATTAACAAGCCTATCAACATGCTGTGTTCTCTGTCAGCAGCTGTTTCTGCAGGCATGCGGCACACCAACACGCATTACATAGTGAGAAGAGGAGAACAGACAATACAATTACCCCACAGTCCAGTCCTGATTTCCCCTCTGCGCCAGCCACTTAGGTCATACGTAGAAGGTATGGAGTTAAGAGTAGGGAAATATTAAGAGGTTTAATACATGCATTCAGACGTGCCTCTTCACAACAACAGGTGTGAACATCTCCTGCAGAGAGCAGCTGCTGTTTGCCAGGAAAATGGAACAAATGTGCAGGTATTGGTCAGAAAACGTAGTCGCTCTAAAACTATATATATATATGGGCTTGATTTAGGATTTCATTGAAAATCTGTTGATCATTAGATTTCCTGTCACTGAGAAACAAAGTGAGAAATGAATCACCAGTGTCCGAAGGTAGAGTAACGGTTGAGTAAATGTTGAGAAAGCATGTGTGGTTAGCAGCTGTTTTGCTGTCCATTAGAGCTGATGGTTCAGTTGACCAGGACAGGCCAGGGAGGTGGGCAGCTGTCAGACACCAGCATACAAGCGCCGTCTGTCACAAATGACCTTATTAGGATGAGGGCCATTAAAAATACACAAACCTTTTATGACAAATACAGCCTGTCCTGACGAGGACCTGGAGAGGAAGACTTTTGGGGTTATAAAAAAAAGAAAAATATTTCATATATTCCAACTTTCTCTGAAAGATAAAACAGGCCATGTGACTAAATCAAATGTGTTCGTGGCACTAACAGGTAAGAGCTGAATACTCTAGGAAGGAGCCGAATTCCTTTCACCTTCACCCGGCTCAGTCTGATTGACTGACGAGGGTTTCGTGTCGAGGGGAATCCTGAAGGGCCGAGTCCCCCAGCCATCTTTGCTGCTGTGAAATAAACTCTAAATATAGAGGCATCCCAGCAGCCAGCAGGACTGCAGAGTTCAAAAATGCTCACACATAATCCGAGTGTGGCACCTCTTAGTCCGACACAGGTTCAGGGAGTGCGTCTAATACTTTTTTGCTTGAAGTCATTCTCCCAAAATGGGACATGCACACATACACACACACAATGGCAGCCCTAGAATGTTCTACATGAGTTGATCAGGCCCATACTAAGTTAGTTCCATGACACTATTTTGAACAAAATCTTTGTTGATTTCAAATCTTAATAACTGAATGTTCTCAGGATGGTTAGAAGTAACGTTTAACCAGAGAGAATCAGATTCTGAGAATGGAAATGTAATGGAAAATAAAGTTAGTAACTCCCTTTGTGGTGAAGCTTCAAATGGAGTTTTTCCTTATCTTGATTGTTGAGGGTGGCTGTGTAGGGGTGGTGGTGGGGTCTTGAAGGCTCAGACTCAATATAGTAAAAAGGCTTCTGTTTCCTGATAGGCTACAATACAGGAGCCAGGGGAGCAGGGAGCGACGTGGCGAATAAGGAGATGGAGCAGCGGACTCTCCACCCTGACTCTACAGTGCTGTACAGTCAGTGACACCTGTCACCCACCATGACCCTAAAAGGAGAGAGCGGAGCCAATCAGAGCCCAGCTTCTGCCAGGACGGCCACAGGCTGGCCCTGAGATCTGTCGAGTGGAGGAGGGTCTCAACACTTACCCCATCTACCCCCTCCCCCACCACCTTCCAGCCCTCCTCCAATCTACCAATCTCCTTCTCCCCCCCACTTCCACCTTCTTCCACTCCTCCCCCAATCTACCACTCTCTCCCCTTGCTCCACCCCCCCACCACACACACACACACACACACACACACCTCATCTTCCCCTGTCAGTCTCTCAGCTGTCTGGCATGTTTCGGACTCTCTTCCGCTCTGGCATGCCACAGGGCTGGCAGACCAACATAGGCACTTTTCCATAAGCTATGCAGAGTGTCCCACGAACTGCTCCTTAACAAGCCCCCCTCATAAAGGTTCTAGAGTTACAGATTCAATCCTCTAGTCCCTAGTCCCAGCCCCCGTGATACAACGTGGTCACATTAGCACGTGAGAACAGTTTAACTCAATTGAAGAGAGTTTCTTGTTTAGTATCCATGAATTCTGATCACAATGCAATCAGTCTTGGTTGTTGTCTGATTATGGTATTAACGTGACTCATTCATTCAGTTCCCAGAATGTATACAAACCAGACAAATGGAAGTGGAACGTTTCTGTCAGTCATTCACACATTTTACATACAGGACACATGGAACCCCTTCTGTCATCAGTTTCCTACTAATTGTATCTATCACCTCTTCACAATGCCCTCCACAGGTTCCATGAAAGAGTGACTATGTTCAGAGCCAATAGGAAACTCTGGGCTCAAACCGGGGCCAGATCTCTCTCAGCACTGACTGGAGTTCCTAGACCATGAAAGCTTATGCCAAGAAGACAGGGTATTTTTTCACATCATATTTAAGTCCTTTATCCATATTTGACACCACCCTTCCTCCCCAATAATCAAACCTCTACTCTACTGCCAACCCTTTATTTTTGTCCTGGGGCGGGACCACCGTCTCCAAGGAAACATCGCTCCATTTTAGCGGCATAGCGTCCCCTCACAGCAGACCTGACACAGGATACACTTCTACGTGAAACATTTTTTAGCAGTTCTTATTTGGGCTTGTGTGATCTTCTGAGCCCGCCCCCAGGTCCCCGGCCCCCCGGCCCCCGGCCCCCCAGCCCCGGAACGGAGGGGCATATTTAAGGAGCACCCCTCACCCTCGCCCTTTGTCCCAGTGGAAACTCCAGTCTTGCAGTACAACTTGGTGAGTGTCTATACCTCGATCACAGCAGCTGCCTGCCACTTGTTTTCTCTTTGGACTACGACAGACAGGAGACTGACAGGATGTTTTCTGTGTTATGATCCAAACTTTGGTCAGCTACTCATCTATATTGTCGTAGTGTTAACGTTTTACTAACAAAACAACAGATTTATCCCACGGTAGTGTGTTTGATACATGTATTTATTTTTTAAACGAGACGCTAGCCTTGAGTCTTGCCGTGGATGCTTACTCTTTCAGTGATGTAGTTAGGCCAGGCAGGGAAGCATCGAGGGATGGGAGAGACGTCACACCACAGGAGGCTAGACAGAATGCTGCGTGGAGCACCGAGCGGGCTTGTTGTTAGTGACAGACAGCTCTTCTTGGCTGTACATGTGTGAAAGTCACCTGCGGTCTGAGGCTAGGAGAGAAGGGCAGAGGAGTGCACGCTCAGGAGTGCCAGACCTGCGGCTCTCATCATCCCAGCACAGGGCAGGGACAGCCTGGAGGCAAGAGGGTTCAGGGTGAGGGGGTGGGGGCTGCAGGAAGCTGGAAAGGGCTACGGGAAGGCTGGGGATACAGTAGGGGTTTAGGGAAATAGGAGGACTGGTGAGCAGGGGAGCCAGGACAGACTGCAGATGCGGAAGTGTGAGGCTGAAGAGACTGGACAGCTAGAGAGTCAGGAGGGAGGACAGTTGTCAGCAGCAGAGACAAGCTCCAGAAGCTGCATGCTCTGAGAGGCTGTAACAGCCGACAGTAGATGAGCTGAGAAGGACTCAGGAAAGGCCCGAGTCGATGAGGACGGGAAGGATTGCAGCACATGCTCAAGGGCCACACACAGGAGTTACTATGTGGTGACAGCTGGGTCCCCACTGTCACTTGTCAAAAGACAAGCTTCTTCAGCTGTGAATGAGCTCCGGCTCAGATAGGGGTGGGGGAGGAGGAGGAGGGGACTGGGAGATCAGGGGAGATGGAGAGGATGGGGGGGAGGGGGTTCTGTCTGGCTGACGCTTAGAATGACAAGGGCCAGGGCTTAAAATAGCTGGGTAGTGTGAGGGCTTCCATTATGCCCCTTTTTGGCTTTACATGGGAGGGTGGAGAGACAGACGGAGAAGATAGAGGTGGGGGTTCAGTTCCATTCAAACATGTTAGGTTTCTTTTTGTCACTAATGTTAATTACCTTCATAAAACATAACTGTTCTGAAGAACAAAAAAAGTGAAATTCACCTAATTAACCGATTTTGTATCTACAAGTAAATAATCACCAATTTTGTATCTAAATTAGTGACACACTTGAGGCCTAACTTGGTGATAACAGTACAACAGGGTGTGACTAAGCGGTGATTGTGCCTTTTTAACCGCCAGACTCAGGCGGTCTATACAGAACAAAATTTGAACTAGAGACTTCAGTGCTGTCGTTACTGTAGCTGTGAAAGCGCAGAGCCCAAACTCTAACCGGCGTCGCTCTTCTCCTCCAACAGAAGGCCAACCAACACACGACCAGTCATGTGTGACGACGACGAGACTACCGCACTCGTGTGCGACAACGGCTCTGGCCTTGTCAAGGCTGGGTTCGCCGGTGATGACGCTCCCCGTGCTGTGTTCCCATCCATCGTTGGACGCCCCCGTCACCAGGTACGCAACTAATATTGTCAATTAAAAAAAAATCTCACTACTGTTACTTCTGTTGTTAGTTGATATTGATTGTAACGATATGATGACGTTTTGCAAGTGCATTTGGCGGACAACAAACGACAAATGCGGCTCCGTGTAAAGTTGAAGGATACTTGTGCGTACATGCGGTGCCTCACCCCTTCTTCCTTCCCCAGGGTGTGATGGTGGGTATGGGTCAGAAGGACAGCTACGTAGGAGACGAGGCTCAGAGCAAGAGAGGTATCCTGACTCTGAAGTACCCCATCGAGCATGGCATCATCACCAACTGGGACGATATGGAGAAGGTGGGTATAGAAAAGGCAGCACGCAAATAGACAAGACTATAGTGTGTGTAAGATGGTAGGTGAATCATGAGAAATGTCCTTTAATATGCAATCATGTAAAAAATATACTATCTGACTGTCTGAACACAAATCCGCACAAATAAATAACATTTTTGTCACAACAAAAAAGGTTAACGCATACATGTTGAACATGTTATCAGGAGATGTAGACTGCTTCATGATCTCACTACCTCAATAGTAGTAAATTCCTTGCGGGTTCTGCATGCTAGATGCTCTAACCCAGTCTTCCTGTCTCCCTCTCCTGGTCAGATCTGGCATCACACCTTCTACAACGAGCTGCGTGTAGCCCCCGAGGAGCACCCTACCCTGCTCACAGAGGCCCCCCTTAACCCCAAGGCCAACAGGGAGAAGATGACTCAGGTGAGTGCACCTCACTGCACCCATTGTGTTTCGATTACAATATTGATATAGCTATGTGTAGGTACTTTGTTAGCCAGAGGTATAACATTATTTCTCTTTGGTCTCTAACATACCGCCTTTCTACCTCTCCTCCTAGATCATGTTTGAGACCTTCAACGTCCCCGCCATGTATGTGGCCATCCAGGCTGTGCTGTCCCTGTACGCCTCCGGTCGTACCACCGGTGAGCCCCCGTTATACTTTGGATCATTAGACGCCATAGTAGGCCATTTCCATTGATACTCGCCTACTACACATAACATAAGCCAACACATAAACATAATAGGGCCATTTTACCCTTGTATGACATTCCGTAACGTTTCTATCTATTGAAAATATACATGAATCTAATGAATAAATCTTAGTAAACGTGTCACATTTTGTAACCGACAGGCCTGCACAGACGTGTATCCATGTAACATCAACACCGTTTGCAGCGGCTGTCTGTTCTCCGTGCCTCCACTTAGCATCTATGTTTGCCTCCGTCAGGTATTGTGCTGGACTCCGGTGATGGTGTGACCCACAACGTCCCCATCTATGAGGGTTACGCTCTCCCCCACGCCATCATGCGTCTGGATCTGGCTGGTCGCGACCTGACTGACTACCTGATGAAGATCCTGACAGAGCGTGGCTACTCTTTCGTGACCACCGGTAAAAAGCTCACCGCGAGAGAAACAGCTATTCAGCAGCATGACATAACATCGTTTGTTTAGTACTTTACCGCGTGGTAATGTGTTAACGCGGAGAGACCCTGGCTACTGTTGGGTAGTTTGAGTGGGTTAGGCCTGCATAGTGCGCAATAGAAAGACAGGACGACTAACGCAGTTCATGTTTACGTTGGACTTGTTCTCGCGTTGACTGTGAACCTGCCCCCTAACAGCTGAGCGTGAGATCGTGCGTGACATCAAGGAGAAGCTGTGCTACGTGGCCCTGGACTTCGAGAATGAGATGGCAACCGCCGCCTCCTCTTCCTCTCTGGAGAAGAGCTACGAGCTGCCCGACGGCCAGGTCATCACCATTGGCAACGAGCGTTTCCGCTGCCCCGAGACCCTCTTCCAGCCTTCCTTCATTGGTGCGTTTATCTATAGTTTCCATTTGAGATACATCCAGAGAGTACCGAACCTCCATTATTCTACAGAGAAAGTTCCCATTAAGTAAATAAACCCTTATTCGCTCTACTGCTCCCTAGTGCCCAAGTGAAAACCTCACACCCACATTAACGCATAGCCTACCAAAAAATACATTTGCCTTCAATCATTTGGACTCGCGTTAGATTTTTGCTCAGGCCATTTGCGAATTTAAGCGTACTGACTTACTTGGCAGATTCCATAGGTTTGTTTATGGCGTTGAGTGAACGCACGCTTTAGGGCATTCAAGTGACTTTGCTCGTATTACCTGCACAGGAATGGAATCTGCCGGTATCCATGAGACAGCCTACAACAGCATCATGAAGTGCGACATTGACATCCGTAAGGACCTGTACGCCAACAATGTGCTGTCCGGTGGTACCACCATGTACCCTGGTATCGCTGACCGCATGCAGAAGGAGATCACCGCTCTGGCTCCCAGCACCATGAAGATCAAGGTGAGAACCAGCAACATCACAACATCGAAGCCATAAAATCAATTTACGGTTTTACACTAACGTATCAGACATCTACACATTTGTCCGCAGATATAAAACAGGCTTTTGTGGTTCAGTTCAACATTTGACGTATTCCCTCTCCTCCATTCCCCAGATCATTGCTCCCCCTGAGCGTAAGTACTCCGTCTGGATCGGCGGCTCCATCCTGGCTTCTCTGTCCACCTTCCAGCAGATGTGGATCAGCAAGCAGGAGTACGACGAGGCAGGCCCCTCCATCGTCCACAGGAAGTGCTTCTAAATCCACCATCACTCCAACTACATCCACTCCTCTGTCTGCATTTGTACTGTGCCGTTTACTGTATATACATGTACTGTTGTAATAAAAATAGTTGCCTGTAACAGTAAGCAAGGGGTTTTCTGGTGTCTGCCTTTGTTTTTTTCCATATCGGCTAAATCAATTAATTCATTGGGTTTTATCGATGAAATAGAGGACACATTAAGAAAAAATATTATAACAAGATCGTATAACATGTTACTAAAATATAGCCTACGAAATCAAATCCTTGATATAAGTCTGAAACTCTGTAGACAGAATATGTATGTCTGGATCATGGTACTAGCAATCGGGAACAGCGTGACCTTTTACAAAGCCTTCAATTATGAAACTACTTGGCCAATTAGTGACGCATCAGACACCTGCTGAACAATGGCTACGCTACTCCGGCTGTCTATGAAGCCTGATCAAATATATTGCTTAAGCGAATGCCCATGGCGATTTGCATGATCACCCGTATTACGCTACATCTTGAGTGATATAGAAGCATGAAGATAAAGGAACGGAAAGCCGTTACCGTCTCTGTATCCCATTACCTCCATGTTGTCCATGGGATCAAATTAAAGAACATTCGGAGAGAAAAAGAAAAAAAAGTTGCATGTGGCGTCAAGGTTTTTGGAGTGTCGCTGGAGTGTTTATCGCAGTGTTCCATTGCTGAGAATGTTATCATACCAAGGCAAGTAAATTATAATTGACCTTATTTCTGAATGAAATATTGAGTATCACACTTCTTCGAAATTGATCGAATTCTCTACTGTGTTCTATATCAGTTTTCTGGTGGCCGCTTGCACGTACCTATTGGAACATGTCTGCTCTGTGGGACTATTCAGAAAATCTGGCTCGATTGTTCGTCAGAAAGCCCTAAGGGTCAGTATGTTTTATTTTCTTTGTTTTGATGCAACAAGTAAAGCTACCAACTTGTAGGCAGGGGATCATTGACTGTTTCAAACTGGCTCTCTGTTTCAGGCCAGGTTAAATCGTGGTGAGGCCTGTCTATCCACAGCCCTCCCCTGTGATGTAGCCTGTCTCCTGAAACAGTTCTGCCGGGAGCTGCCCAAACCCTTGTTCCCACCTGACCTCCAAGCAGCCTTTCTTAAAGCCCAGCGCCTGCCCTCTGTCTCAGAGAGGATGTCTGCCATGCAGCTTCTGTCCTGCCTCCTGCCAAAGAGAAACCTCTCCTTTCTGCGCTACATCCTCATATTCCTGTCCAAGGTTTCCCAGAGGTGCGTGGTGAAATCATCCTTAAGATGGAGAGTGTTGGTTCAGAGGATTAGCTTAGGACTCATGTAGTTACCACAGGGTTGATGTCACCTACTGCACCACGTTCCCATGTAACACTCTGTCCTTCTGGCATGGCATTCTCTTCAGATGCAGCGAGAACCAGATGACGTGCAGAAATCTGGCATTGGTCTTCGCTCCCTGCCTGATGTCACTGTGTAAAGTAGCGGAGGAGCTGGATGAATTCATCCACCTGAAAACGGAGGTGGTGCAGTCTCTAATAGAGAGTGCCTACACCTTTGGTATGGGCCTCCCTCCTCATTATCTGTTACTGTTACTGCAGTTAAGGGGGTGGGATTGGTCAGGGGTGAGGAATTTGAATGAAGATTACAAGGTCATGGGTTCAAATCTTTCTGAATGTCACTGGATAGAAGTGTTATAAATAAATCCATTACATGAAGTGGTGGTGGTTATGGTAGTAATAGTGGATGATGATGATGCATCTCTGTATGCAGGTGTTATCCCTGAGTTTATATTAAAGAGTGTTCCAGTTCTGTTAGACCTGGATGAGAAGACCCACTCTGAAAGAAGAACAGTCTTAGAAGGTGCTGAAAACCAGACTCGGAATCCTCAACATGGCTTAGTTCAGGATCAGGATGAGAGGCCATCCTCTGCCTCAGGTCTGGATGAGAGGCTGCTCTCTGCCTCAGGTCCTGATGAGAGGCTGCTCTCTGCCTCAGGTCCTGATGAGAGGCTGCTCTCTGCCTCAGGTCCTGATAAGAGGCCGTCCTCTGCCTCAGGTCTGGATGAGAGGCTGCCCTCTGCCTCAGGTCTGGATGAGAGGCTGCCCTCTGCCTCAGGTCTGGATGAGAGGCCGTCCTCTACCTCAGGTCCTGATAAAAGGTTGGCTCCTCAGAGGAGGCCATCTCTCAGGAGAAGCCTGGGGATGGAGACCTTCCCCAATGTTCACGTCTTCAGGTGCAGCACTCCTCACACAGGTAGTAAACAAGATCTGCAGTTTGACATGTTTGCTTTTCTGCTTTTTAATGTAATATTTTTTTAAATACACATATCTTCATCTGTAGACCATAAACCCTGGAGTCACACAGCTTCTCTGAGTAAATCCCCTTTGAACAGCCACACAGGGAAGAATCGAGAACACGGTTCAAGACGAGGTAAACATTCAGCTCTGGGTTGTGGTGTGAGTGCTGGTGGGAGGAAGCAGGTATTAATACTACTATTGTTTGATTTCGCTCTGGCAGGACAGAGTCTAAGAATACGGCTGTTTCACCGCTAAACCGACAAGTGAAGAGGGGCTGCTGACTCACCATCTGTGCAGATGTTTTATATATATGTCTGTTTTCTAATTTTAAGAATATTCCCCTGTATGAGATGTTTACTGCCAGGTGAAAAATGACAAAATATGTAAATAAATATTTTACGTTTTCAAAATCTCATGTCATTTGAACGATTTAGCAAATGGTTTAGTCTAACCTTCAGACGTTGCACTGTGAACCGAACATTCCACGTAATTTGTACTACAAGCTGCTCAGAGGCCTGCACTTATTTTCCGGCTTTGATCGTCTTTGTCCGTCAGCCAATCAGTACGAAGGAGAAGTGAGTGGGTGTCTGTGCCTTGGCAACCGCAAATGGTCTGTATAACTAGGATCAGCATCCTAGAGCTTCACAAGCTTCCCGCATCCAGACGACACGGTAAGAAGAATATTCATCTCGGGAAATACTGCTCTAATGAAACGTATGTTATAGCGCTCCAGTGGATATGTTTTATTATACAGATTCAATGAGTCGATTGGACCCATCTCGGAGGGTGACAGTGGCCTGTGTTTGTCTCTGAATGAACGTGCATGAATGGCGCACCTTTTATTTTTGTTTCCATTGCTTTTAATACGTAGTAGCAAATCTTTTGCCCTGAGGTGTGATGTCTGTCTACAGCAGCCTCAGAATCATTTGCACCGAAGAGCCTTTCGCATCGGTTGTTCATATGCCCTGAATATAATAGACTAGATTCTTTTTCATTATTATGCTATTATTATTGCAGCCTATATGTAGCAAAGGCTATGTATTTAATATAATGCTATATAGCAAAGGTTTTACAGTTTAAGGAAATAATTGTATACAAATTGCACAGCTGAAATCTTGTATTTGTTTAAATATTTATAGTCGAAATTTGAAATGGGCTCGGCGGCGGTCAGGTTAAGTCGGACAACGCTTCTGGCAGTTCTAGTATGTATGGCGGGATTGACATCCGGGCGCAGCACCCGCACGGCGGACCAGGTGTCTGAAGCTGACATCCAACGCCTCCTCCACGGTGTGATGGAGCAACTGGGCATCGCTCGGCCGAGGGTCGAGTACCCCGCTCACCAAGCTACCAACATTGTTGGCCCTCAGAGCATCCAAGGTAAGGCTTTTGATTAGATGTTAACATTAAAATGCCCATGGTTCGCGCAAGTTCTTCATTTCCTTTCCACCAGGTGGCGCTCACGAGGGGCTTCAGCACCTGGGTCCCTATGGAAACATCCCGAATATCGTAGCTGAGTTGACAGGAGACAACATCCCTAAAGACTTCTCTGAGGATCACGGCTACCCTGACCCCCCCAACCCCTGCCCACTGGGAAAGACAGGTGGGTTCATGGAGTCACTCATTTTCAAAAGCTATTGAAGCTAAATCAGAAGATCAGAAGATCAACTCAGTGAATGTTGTTGCTGATAAAGATGCTGTATTGTGTCTGGATACAGTTGCAGATGGATGCATTGAGAACTCCCCCGATACAGCAGAGTTCAGCAGAGACTTCCAGAAGCACCAAAACCTGTTTGACCCAGAACATGACTACCCTGCTCTGGCCAAGTGGGTGAGTAGAAACGAAAATAGAAAACTCTTAAATGACAAACGTTTTAATTTATTGGTTGTCCATTCTTCTGAGTAGGTTGATTGGACGGATCTGAAGGATGTCACGATTATTTCCTGAAAAGGCTCTTTGTTGACTATTGTTAAAGGTATTTGCTATTAAACGCTTAATTGTTCTCATTGTGTTTTGTACACTTTAGAACAAGGAGTTGCTGTACCAGAAACTAAAGGGTGGCCCAAACAGAAGAAAAAGGGTACAGTGCTTTTTGACCTTTTCCTGTTTGATTTGGTTCAGTAGTTGAAACAACTAAACCATCAGAGATTTGAACCCTGCAGGGTGTCATGTAGGCGTTAAACTGTGAATGTGAAGACAAATGGAAGTGTCAATAGTTTAAGATCTAGTTTAACTCTGGTAAAACAGAAATGGATCTTGATCAAACTAACAATACTGTATGCTGAGATGTGTCACCAAATGTGTGGTTGAATTAATAACAGTTACTTTTCCTTCATGTTTGATGTTGAATTAGACAAAGTCTCTCTGGAGATTTTGACTTCTGAAAGTGTCTTTCTGTCCCCATGTGTAGAGCTCCAACCCTTACCTGATGGGACAGAGGCTGGACAAAGTGGTTGCCAAGAAGTCAGTTCCCCACTATCCTGAGGAGGAGGAGGGCGAGAACTCGGCCATTAAAGCAACCCCTGGCAAGACCACAACCTGAACGTTCCTTTAGATCCCCCTCACCTCCCCTCCGCCTCCCTCATTGTACAGCCCTGCCTCCCCTCCTTCCTTGTGCCTCTGCCTCACCCTCTCTCTCTGCCTCAATCTCTCTCTCACCCTATCCCACCCTCTATCTCTCTCTATCCCTCCCTCCCCCGTACCATAACCTGTCAAATCTACTGATCCAAGTAGACTGGGAAAAAATATGTATCACATTAACGTTTATCATGTGTTGAGAGTATAATGCTAATTAAAGAAATTGCTTTTTCATCATGGCTAGAATGACCTAGATATTCAATACAATAATCATTTGCAGTGTTGATGTGGTCATATGTTGGGTTACACATACTAACAAATTCAGTTTGTATACAGATGTTATTCACAGTGAATTCTAGATGTTTCAATCATAACAATTTGGGTGCTGTCTGTTTTCTAATGTCAGTCTTAATGGAAATTGACAGCTTATTTCAGTTATGTGCACTAAACTGTTACTGCTGTCATGAATCACATAAATAATCAAGTGTACTGCGTGTGCTGATTTGAACATTGTAATTTGCTGTCGTTTTCCAATTTGCATAATACGTAAAATTCCACAGTTTCTTTGTTCATCGTAAAGTCAAATAAATAATTGAAGATGCAATTTTTTCAAGTTTGATGATGATCTTTGTCATGGGGCGGTTAAGAGGCGTGTACCCTCCAAACCATTTAAACAAGGGACAGCCGGGAAGTTTTCTCATTCATAAACGCATCTCTCAGGAATACTCAACACCAACTACAAGGACAGCTTGTGATTATCAAAGAGTTGACGTTATCCCTAAGAAAGAGGTAGCCCTTTCAGATAATGAAACAAAATTCATATTTTTATCCTCACCTCTCTCCTACTCCGTCGCTCCCTCCTTCCTTTGCTCGCTCTCCTTCCCTTCCCTTCCTCCTCTCCTCCTCCCTCCCTCGCTCCTTCCCCACCCCCCGTAGCATTGTAGCTGTTCAATTCGATCAAAGTAGACTGGGAAAAAATATGTATCACATTAACGTTTATCATGTGTTGAGAGTATAATGCTAATTAAAGAAATTGCTTTTTCATCATGGCTAGAATGACCTAGATATTCAATACAATAATCATTTGCAGTGTTGATGTGGTCATATGTTGGGTTACACATACTAACAAATTCAGTTTGTATACAGATGTTATTCACAGTGAATTCTAGATGTTTCAATCATAACAATTTGGGTGCTGTCTGTTTTCTAATGTCAGTCTTAATGGAAATTGACAGCTTATTTCAGTTATGTGCACTAAACTGTTACTGCTGTCATGAATCACATAAATAATCAAGTGTACTGCGTGTGCTGATTTGAACATTGTAATTTGCTGTCGTTTTCCAATTTGCATAATACGTAAAATTCCACAGTTTCTTTGTTCATCGTAAAGTAAAATAAATAATTGAAGATGCAATTTTTCAAGTTTGATGATGATCTTTGTCATGGGGCGGTTAAGAGGGCGTGTACCCTCCAAACCATTTAAACAAGGGACAGCCGGGAAGTTTTCTCATTCATAAACGCATCTCTCAGGAATACTCAACACCAACTACAAGGACAGCTTGTGATTATCAAGTAGTTGACGTTATCCCTAAGAAAGAGGTAAGCCCTTTCAGATAATGAAACAAAATTCATATTTTTATTATCAGATTATCAAATAGGAATATCCTATACGAAAATCTGCCAAAGGTCAATGCGTAAATGCATCGCTGTCCAAATTCTATATATGGCATGAGTGTCTTATTTATCTAAATTTGCCTTTAAGGATGAAGATATCTTCCATTTTCACCGTGGCTTTCTGGTTGCTTTTATGCCCTCCGCGAGCCTCAGGAGCCGGGGTGTTCCAAGGCGTCTTTCCTCATCCATACAAGTATAACCCCAACGAATCCGAACGATCACCACAAACGCCAAAGCATGGGTTTGTAGCCCGCGGAACAAACCCGGTGACGACTGCAGACGAGGTGCTTGAGTCCAGCCAAGAAGCCTTGCATGTGACGGAGCGCCGCTATCTTAAACTGGACTGGTGCAAGACGCAGCCGTTAAAGCAGACCATCGACGAAGAAGGGTGCCTTAGTCGCACCATCATTAACCGTTTCTGCTACGGACAGTGCAACTCGTTTTACATTCCCCGCCACATCTACAAGGAAGAGGGGGCATTTCAGTCGTGCTCCACCTGTAAGCCTAAAAGCTTCACCACCGTGTCTTACGTTCTCATTTGTCCGGGGCAGACGCCGAGCACGAGGAAGAAACTGGTCAAGCGCGTAAAACAGTGCCACTGTGCATCCATTGATCTGGACTAATTCCACGGCGCCCAAAATTGTGATTTTCATGGGATGACTCGAGTAAGTTGGGAGAATATGTGCAGAATGTCAAACAACTTCTCAAATACAATTACATATTAACCCAAAAACAACAAGAAAGTATTAACCCAAAAACAACAAGAAAGTATTAATGTTTTCCCAAACTCCTTTAATAGCAGCTATGTAGATAGAAACACAATTTCCAGGGACATGTCCTGTTTGGCATTTACTGCAAGCTTTCAAATGGCATTAGCATGCTTAATTGTGGTCGTTGACCAATTAGCATCCACTATTGTTATTTGGCCATGTACTGTAAAATATAGCCCGATATATTGAGAAATGATTGGGAATCCTTGTTCTCATAGCTCTTTTCAGGGCATGTGTAGAGGTGTACATATAAATCTGTGAGATCGTGTGAATGGGATATCTTGTATTTTTCCACTGTGTGGAATGGTAATGGTTGTTCCTGGCTGCAGAATCCCATTTCACTGCAAGGTCACTATATCAAGAGTTTTTGTAAATAAAATAGTTGATGAATACAATTTGTTTGTATATCTTGTTAGAACATATTTGTCTGTTTCTTTTAATTACATAAATGGAAAAAATACTTTTGGAAGTTTGAAACTTTAACTTTTAAAAATTAAGAAAAATCCATTTTACAGATCCTAAGCTATTCTTAAAGTGAAAAAAACTAAACAAAGTGAAAAACAAAATCATATTAAATTGGGTAGTAAACACATTACATTGACGTTATGTCAATAGACATTTAAGAAAGTTAAATTCAAGAAAAGTGCTTCATAGAGTTGGCCTGAATTTGCCATCCTTCATTAAAATCATATAATTCATAAAGCGAGTATTTTGAACGTATTAGCAGTACAAAGAGACTCTTCCAACCTCCCTCTGAGATACAAGTCTGTTTTCAGCAACTGAATTGAGTAGACATATTGATATTTGAGCTTCAGGCCTGTGGGTGTATGTGTGTGTGAGCATGTGTGTGTGAGCATGTATATGTGAGCATGTGTGTGTGAGCATGTGTGTGTGAGCATATGTGTGAGCATGTATATGTGAGCATGTGTGTGTGAGCATGTGTGTGTGAGCATGTGTGTGAGCATATGTGTGTGAGTCAATATCACAAAGGAGTTCATGTATTGTCCCCTGACCCAGAGGACGGTGAGTTGGAGAGGATCGTTTCTTTGTTTTCTCAGCTGGCAAACAGACTGGCTTCTTTCTGGCGAAGTCTCTCTTTCTGTCAGGGCACAGAAGAAAATGCTCATTTCACCAAAGGAGAAGAATAAAGGCCATGTGTGCATTAATACGTTTGACAAATTCAAAGTAATCTGCACATATATACACATCTTTCATTTACTCACTCACTCACTCACTCACTCACTCACTCACTCACTCACTCACAAAGGAAAATACACATCTGCTAGTTGAATCTGTAGTAGCTAGTTATGATATCATGGAGGTGGCCTACTGCAGTGGTCTTCAAACCTGATCCTCTGGACCGCCTGCCCTTCACGTTATAGATGTTTCCCTACTCCAGAACACCCGATTCAAACGAATGGTTTTCAGATTCTGCAGAGTTTAACAAGGATCCATCGATTGTGAACCAGGTGTGTTGGAGGAAGGAAACATCTAGAACAAGCAGAGCTGTAGTTTGAAGAGTGCTGCTCTCATGTCTCTCTGCTCACCAGGCTGTTAGGATTGATCCTCCTGGTTTCCACCTTCTTCTCTGCAGTTATCCTGATCACAGACAGCTGGGCTTCTTTCAGCCTACAGGGGAGGTGAGAGGGAGAGAAAGTTAACCTTCTAGCAATATTCTGAGATGGAGATCACATGCTAAAGGGAGAGTGGGCCATGAGGTGCACCTGGTCACATGTAGGTCAGGACTTATGCTAGCTCAGATGGCGCACACACACCTGTATGAGAGCGATGCTATTTTAGGTGAAGCTAGGTAAGATAAGCTCATATCCTCTCGCTTATGACGGAGTGTCATCCTGATCGTGCGAGGGATACCTGCTGTCTTTGTGTTTGTGTACACTCACTCAGAGGTCTGAGTTACTGTCCAATCAGCTGGCGGTCTGCAGCTTATGACCCCAGAACCTAAAGTGATGGTCCCACCAGTCTAGTGGAGAAGGATGGCAGGTCCTTCTACACAGCTCTGTGCCCTCACAAATTACCTCTCTTTAGAGATGCTCTTGTTCTCTCTCTTCCACCTGGTCTTGAAGTCGGAACAGAATTCAAACCACAGCATGAAGAAGTGACTGCTCGCCACTTCTTTCTCCCCGCTCTTTGGCTTCAGGCCGAAGTAGAGCACCACTTCCTGGAATCTGAGCCAGGGGGAGAGAGAGAGAAGGGTTAACCTTTGACCTCATGGTATTATGTCGCGCCCCTGTGGTTGCTTTTATGAGGTCATTATTTGAGTTGGTATGTTATGAGTTTGTGAATAAATGCAAAACGATTTTGTGTGTTCAAGGTTGTTCTAATGCTTACAGTGTTTAAAATAATATTAGATCATGTTTCACCCTCTACAGACTTGAATATAATACATTTTGGTATGATTATAATAGAACATAATACAATAGAATATAAGAATGTTCTACACAAAGAGGAATAATGGTCACATCAAACCTTTTCTGAGCAGACATCAACAGAGACTCTGTTTCATCAAGTTCTTTTTGTGCTGAAAAAAACAAAACAAAAACAAAATAAGTACAATAATTGGATATTTCAACCGCAGTCCCACAAACACTATGTCTTTACATAGAAGGGATTGTTATCATGAGGTGATCTCTAAGACATCCTTGATCAAGGCCAAGCACTGAGAACCTTCTAGATGATGACCCTGTCCACTGGAGCCAGACGGCCATTTGCTCCTTAAAAACAGCAATTTCACAGGCAATTAGTAAACAATGGGCCTTTTCTTGTTGCCACTTTCAAATGGGTTTGTGTTTACCACGAAATCACAGACACACTACCACGCTACCTTGGCCTTTTTGTGTATCTAATGGCGTATGATTCTGTTTCAGTCTGAGGACTTCAGAGAGCAGAGCAGGGATCTGAAGGAGAGACAGTCGGATGTTCCTGCTGGTCTGATTGTCTCAGGCAGGAGTCCCAGTCATTGCCAAATCTCCCTGATCCCTATCTGGGTGTCTAGCCTAGCCTCTGAACGATACAAAAACTATAGGACAAAGATAGCCAATCTATACACTACTCGCACTCGCACAGTACAGATGTCAGCATCACACACACAATGCACACATACACACAACTCACACCACACAACACCACACAAAACCACCACAGAGACACACACACAAAATCCACACACACACCCACACACACCACACACACACACATACACAAAAAGCGCTCAGTAATACCACACACAACACACACACACTACATCACTACACACACACAGATTCAGTACAGCAAAACAAACACAAGCGAAGCAGTGCCGCAACGTGGACAGTTTTATACGTGCAAAAGCTCACACTGAAAGGGGACAGCCACAGATATTTACTACAGTGACAGGATGTGCATTGACTTATCTGGCTGGCTGGAAACAATAGAATAATTAAGCCATGAGTGAGTGAGAGAAGGGCGAAGGAGAAGAGGAGGAAAGAGAAGAGGGATGGCGGGACGGAGGTTAACAAGTGAGAACAGATGCCACATGAGCACAACATAAACTCCCGCAGCTAGGAACAGCAAGTTAGAAGTCATTTATTACGAGGAGTGTAATTTCAACCCATTTCCTCTCCTGGTACTACTTCAAGGTGGTGAAGCTGATGCTGTAAAGACCAGCAGCAGCTGGTGACTCACACAGAAAACGAGATAAAGCCTTTCAATACTTGTACGCTTGAAAGAGGCTGTAAAATAGATGATCTGCAAGAAGGACGACTGGAGCAAACCTTCGTGAGAGGACGGCTTCCACTCACACACTAACAACAATGACATTCAAACAAGGAACACCTGCATAAGTCATATTGATCATCTTCAGTCCACTCAGGACAAGCACAGACAATGGTTTGTATGTCACTCTCCACATGACTGCTGCTGGCATGGTACGGAAATGGGAGGTTAAGAGAAGATGGGCATGTTCCACTTGCTCCACAGTCAAAGGTTATCACTGTGGTTTCCCAGAGATAACAGCTGTTTAGATGCACCTAAGATGGCGGCGGCAAAATCTTTCTCACTCTCTTTCTCTCTCACCCTTGCTTTCTCTCTCATTCTCTCTCTCTCCCTCTCTCAGTCCCTCTCTCTCAGTCCCTCTCTCTCGGTCCCTCTCTCGGTCCCTCTCTCTGTCTCCCCCCACCCTCTCTCTCAGCCTGCCAGTGGCTCCGAGCTGCTATGTTTGTCCCCTCTGGTTCACCGTCCAATCAGTGGATCACAGGAGCCAGTCTCCTGATCCAGTCATAATAGAGGCTGCAGAGGGAGTCAGCCCTGAACCCTGTGCCTCCACCAACACGCTCCATCAACATCTACCAGATAAGATTACAAAGAATACTGTTTTCATTCAGGATTTGTGTAAACTGTGGAGACAGGTATCTGCATTGTGAGGCGACTCACTGTTTGTTTGGGGGTTTGTTTAGCTTTTTGGTTCTTTTCAGACTGAAGAGGTTCATTCCCTTCCAGGTAAACAGGGACACAGCCCAATGTGGTAGACCTGGGAAGTTTGTGTTTAAAAATGTCTACTACACTGCTTTAGGTTATTCGGGTCTACGTAAATCACGCTCACAGGTCACGCTCATGAATTGGTCCATTTTGGCAAGAGCAAGATGTGCCGTTTCACTGCAGAGCAAATGGATTACAGACTGGACACAGTTTAATTCATGTGTGTTTATACACACAACCACCCTTGTAATATAACTCATTCAGGCCTCAGAGGAGTTTATGTTTCACTGCATCCTGCATCTTCATCATCATCTGGTCAAAACCACACAAACACACGCATGTTCACACATACACACGCACACTAAACACACACACATGCACACCAAACACACACACTCACACCGAGGGACATTCAAAGACGCATAAACAAACAAATACAATACACCAAACACACCAATGAACCACCCTCTTCTCCCCCATAAACAAAAAAAGAGATGAAAAAAACAAAAGCACGGTTCAGGCCAGGCATGCAGGAGGATCAAACAGGTCGAACAAAAGAACCCCCGTGATGTCAGCCCCTGATCGCCACGGTGGTTGGGCATCCGTGTGATAAGATGAGGCGGTGTTGAGAGCCAGAGAAAAGCATCTATGACACACATCTGAGGGCCACACTGAAGCGCGGGCGACAGAGCCATGTAGGGCAGAGAGCCCCAGGTGGCTGCAGGGATCCGAGGAGCGATAAGACGAGCCGGTCGGATAAGGAGTCCTCCAGATCACACAGGAGCGGGGCGCAGAACGTCGCCCCCTGATGGAGACACACAGGAGGCTCGGTGAGGACAGATCTGATGGGCAGGATTAGAGCTGACAGGCGCCAGAGGAGACTCTCAGAGACTCTCCCAGAGGTCTCTGAGAGAGCGTACGCACTCGCACGTTCGCTCACAGGCACGTGCATTCACAAAGTCACCCGGAAACACATGGATACAAGCGCATGCACACACACTCACACCCACCCACCTACCCACTCACTCACATAAACACACGTAAAAACACAGACACTTACGCACGTACAATGTTTGGGAAGACAAACTGTCCTATTGAACTCAGGCGTTGAGAGAGAAAGGAAAGAGAGCCACACATTGTCCCAGAGTGACCAAAGACTGCTCTAACTGGTTGGCCGTGATGGTGAATGGCGTCATGTGGGCGCAGGGGGAAAGGATAGGAGAGAGGGATGCTTTTGTTCTGAGCCTCTGTGGTTCCACTGCTCAGATCTGGCCCTTAAATTAACTACAAGCAGAGCTTTTTCAAAGGCTGTAGCCTCTGACGGGAAGTCGGACGTGTTACATGTGATGGGGCTGAGGAAAATGATACCAGATTCAGCTGAGGTTTGAGTCTGTGGGGGTTTTGTGAAGAGCAGCAGTGATAGAGTTACACTGTCTGCTTGACGTTTTCAAACACACAACAGAACAACCACAAAGTAACCGGACTCCGGTCACTCAGTCGCATGCACACGAAAACATGCCGTCATTATTCAAAGTGGGTATCATTCTGAGGCTCGTGTGGGTTGCGTGTGTGCCCGACCAGAACCTGGTTGACAGGATCGTGGAACGTACCAGATGCCGAAAAAATGTAGTTAGGGCGTGCCGCGTCGGACTCTTTCAGACGATGCTGCGGTTCCTATGACGACGCTCCGTAAACTCTCCTACCTGTTAGGTCTCGTCTGAGCTGGCGGAGGTCCTTGATGAGGTCATCAAATGTGACCTGCGCAGCCAGGAACACGTCCTGCGGCTCTGGCAGAGGGAGGACGCTCCTGTCTGTCCCCGCATGCTGGACGGACCACAACAACAACAACCAACACAATAACAACAATCAACGCAACAACAACGATCGACGCAACAACAACAATCAACTGTCAAGAATCAACAACAACAGCCAGCGTTCGACAATACCATACATCATGGAGAAGTTTGTCTCCACGTAGATATCATTTATTCCGCTTCATAATAACAATTTTCAATAATGTATTACTTATGTTTTACACATTTCCAACTCACTCTGACCTTATTCAAAAAAAAATCTTTATGTTGAGCAGTTAGTATGCTGTTACCGACAGTAAACACAGTCAACCACAGTAAGATCCTTGAGACGATACTTCTGTGTTTGGCATTACCTCGTCCAGATTGCGGAGATAGTAGGAAACTACGTAGTCCACCAGACTCACACGATTGTCCTTGAATAGACAGAAGGAAATTAGCATTGACCTATTCTCTATTCTTTTGATTCTATTCCACTGTGTTCTGTTCTGTTATCTTCAATTCTATTTGTGTACATTCTATTGTACTCCATTCTCTTCTCACCCTGCTCTTGACGTCTTTGAGCTTGGGCAGGATGTCGAGGTTAAAGCCGTCCGCCTGGCCCCTGGTTCGATTCCCTGCGTTCATGTGGTTCCCCAGAGCCAGAACCAGGCCCATCACGTCCCTCACACTGCGCTGCTCCTGTAGATTCTACACACACCGGAGGGTGGGGAAGGACAGCCTCATTATAGCAGTGGTTCGTTTTGTTGAATTCGTTTCGTCGCTTTTATACAAAGATTTAACCCAGAGTTTCGTTGGCACAGAATGATTCTGGAATATTTAAGGACTGTCAGGTGTTAGGTTAACATGTCTCATTTCGGCTTAGGAAACTATAGAGGTTCATTCTTCACCTAGTTTTACATACATATATTTTAAGTCTGAGCAGACTTGCTCAGTAAATATATTTATCATTCAGAATTCAGAATCTGTATGTCTTATTAAGTTAAACATCCACCCTCTTAGTTGACACTGGGAGCTCGTAAGTAGCTCTTCCCTTACTGAGCTGATACCTGGCAGACGCGTGAGACAATCTCCACCTTGCGCTGGACGGAGGTGATGCCATCCATGAAGACAGACTGGAAGATCACACAGTGAGCTCTGCCTGCAAAGTCTGGGATCTGAGACAACTCATACAGGAACCTGAGATCACACACGCGCGCGCGCGCACACACACAAAACACACACAATACCCGCGTGCACACAGAGAAAACATGCGCGCACACAGAGAAGCACATATGCACATTCAAAAACGAACACACCAGTACAAACACCCACCCCTTACAGAAACAAATGCGCTCAGTATGGTTGATAATGCTTATTGTCCTAGCTGCTATGAGAGCAGACTCACTGCTCAGGTTTGTCCAACAGCTTGGTCTGCTCCAGGTCTGATGAGTCACAGTACTTTCTGATCCTCTCCAGTTCATCTGGCTGAGCTCTCTGAGGGAAGCATGAGGAGGGGAACGTTCAGCCAGCACCGCAAGGCCGCTTTACAGTCATTTCAATAAATACATCTCAATGAAATAGACCAAGGGATACTGCAAATACAAGTCACTCACATTTTCATATAAAGCTTCTATTGTCTCCAAGTCCACCACAGAGTTGTCAACAGTGAGAACAGCTGTAGAAATGCATGCGTAAATGAGATTCTTCAGTAAATATAAATGCGTGCGTGCGTGAGCTTGCATACATGCATGTCTGTGTGTAAGTGTAGGTTTATGTGTGTGTGAGTGTGTAAGTTTATGTGTGTGTGAGTGAGTGTGTGTATGTGAGTGTGTGACTGTGCGTGTATGTGAGTGTGTATGACTGTGTGAGTGTGTGCGTGCATGTGACTGTGTGACTGTGTGTGTGTGTGTGAGTGTGTGTGCATGTGACTATGTGTGTGTGGCCCCCCAGGCCAGGCCAGTGCTTGCTCACCCTGCTGGACGTCCTTCATGTCCAGGTGCAGGCTGGAGATCAGGATGCCCACGGCCGTGGAGCGTTTCCCATCCAGCAGCTTCACAATCTGACACCAACACACAGGGCAGAGCCGTAACCATGACAGTGCCCCCATTAGCCATTAGAGTACACAGTCTATTAGCGTCTATTGTTCCCTACATAAAGCAGAGTGCAGTCAAGGTTAAAACATGCAAAATCTCAGTCCATTACCAGGACCTTTTAATGATGGCTGATACAAAGCAGTGTTTTACATACGGTGTGTACCATGTTTCATGGTCAACATATTTGGCTTCAGTTGAGGCAGTATACTTCAGCACCACCTGGTGGACAAGACTGGGATTTGACAAAGGAGAAGGCTGACCTTCCTGGCTTTGGGCTTCTGTTCGTAGGCATCAGCCAGAGGCTTCCTCTTGGTCTGCACTGCGGTCTTGGAGAACAAGTCTTCAAATTCACTGGTGTTGATTAAATCTGGCTCAACTAGAGAGTTCCACAGTGTGTCTTTACTGAGGCGAGAGGAAGAAAGATAGATAAAGATTTTGTGAAAAAGAGAGAGACAGACAGACAGACAGAGAGACATACAGCGGATAGACAAAGTATTTAATTGTTTGTACGTATGACATCCGTCTAGACACAACTCCAGCAGCAGGTTATAGGGACAGGTGAGGTCCCAGATCTTACCTGCTGCTGTGGATCTGGACCCTGGTCCAGTAGAGGGGCTTCATGGGACAGGCTGGCTCCACAGCTGCCTTCCTGGGGGGCCTCTCCAACACAAGACCCCCCGGAGGAGGTAGAGGGGGTGGGGGGCCACACCCGGGCAGCGGAGGAGGGGGTGGAGGGCAGCCTGGCACCTGCAGCAGGCTTGGGGGAGGAGGTGGGGGAGGAGGTAACGGAGGAGGAGGGGGAGGAGGAGGAGAATCCTGAAGGACTCCAGCTCGAGTAAACTCTAATACTGCCAAGGGAGGAGGCGGAGGAGGAGGCAGAGGAGAAGGAGGAGGAGGGAGCACTAGCTGGGAGGGAGAGATGGCCCTCTCCTGCCTGTCCTCACTCTGTCCTGCTAGGCTGATGCTGATGGAGGCCAGGTCCAGTCTCCCAGGCACATGCTGGAGGGGCTGAGGGCTTCCATCCTCCCTCCCTCCACCCACCTCATCCTCCAGGGCTCTAACAAAGGTCTCCCTGTCCGTCTGGACGCAAACGCTCCGGAAGAACCGGAGCATGAGGTCATCCCCCGTGTCCACGGCCACATCCCGGAGGTCCCCGCGCTGGTGGCTCCGTCCCAGGTCCAGCTCGGTCTGCAGCTGGACCAGCACCTGCCGCAGCTGGGACACGGACTCCTCGTTCTGCCCTCTCAACGAGGAAAGCTGCCGCCCAAAGTTCTCCTGTAGAGATTTACAGGTTCAGGCCCAGATCCAGTAAACTGGTTCTGTTGACTTTTTATGTGATGATTGCCACATATATCACCTTTGGTGATTGGGTTATTGCAGTACATCCTCCCCTGGGGTCATATTACTGTCTTTTGGCAGCGTTACTCACCTCTAACTTCTCCATCTCTTCATTGCATTCTCTCTTTAGCTGAAGCAGGGCAGCTTGGTGTTCTGCAAACATGGGCACCTCCTCAGAAATGTTGCACGTTATGTGATATACACATCCATTCATTAATACACATATATACATAAACAAGTTAATTCTAGGGAGGAATACTTCATTACTCCACAGGGTGGCAGTAAGCTGCTAGTAATCAGTTGTTCCCATAGGATCACTAGTGCTCCTTAACTCTGATCCAGCCTCTCCCAAACACTGGCTTGCAGCACTTTCAAAAAAACTTTAAGAAACTTACAAAAAAGTTATTTCTTAAAATATTGTTAGCTCATATTTTTTATCTTTCAAAACGTTCTTGGGAAAATATTTTTAGAATCTTCTAAATGTTTTTTTATATGTGTGATAAGAGGATATTAAATGAACAGATGTGTTGAGGAGGCGGCAATTATCTTTGAGCTACGCAAGTAGAATAATGGGACGCATAGTGGAAAAGGTTGAGAATAGCTGCTCTACTCTGTTGTACTCAACTTAACTCTAGTGCACTGTACTCTACTGTACTTTATTTTACTCTACTCTTGTCAGAAAGGCTGAGTAGAATCAACCAATGAGAGTTGTTACACAGGTGCTCATTTATACACCATGAACACTGAGAAATGAGTTCAGTATAAACATCTGTAGTTGTAGCCATGTAACCACACAGCTCCTGTCCACACAGTATTCATCTGAAACAATTCGTATAGTTTGTATTTTTTAGTTTATGTATAGGAAAAATGGTTATATATATTTTTACTTGATTGCTGTACGCCTGTACTTATGTAGCACCGTGGCTCTGTGAGGCACAACATTTCATTCCACTGTATGCCCCCGCATGTAGCGGAATGACAATAAAGCTCAACTTGAATTGAACTTGACTTGAGTGTGAGCCAGGTTCTCTCCAGTCTCTCCAGTGGCTGTGACAAAGCTACCCTGCAAACATGCAGGGTGGAGGAGTGTTTACCTTTGCTAAGGAGCAATCTGCTCTCCAGAACACATCCATCTCAAGCATCACTCAACAAACATGTAAGTTACTCTGTTCTCAGAACTCATCATGCTACGAACATACTTATTATGCCGAACTCCCTGTCGTAAATCCCAAACCATGGTGCAGATAACTATATCTTAACTCATTTAAGGCAAAGATAAGTGATAAAACTTTTTTTTTGCAGTTTCTATACCAACTCATGCACAGAGGGGAATTCAGAACCTTTTTTATCGCAGTGCTTACCTGCCTCTGTGTACTTCAGCCCCAGCTTCTCCTCTCTGGGCGGGGGCCAGATGGCCTGCAGACGGCCAGGGGTGCGGTCTTCTCCCTCCCCAGGACAGGAGCCCTCTGGCTGGGTGACGAGAGCAGGGATCGGGGGGGGGGATATGACAACATTAATTTGATTTAATAAAAATTGTGTTACTACAACTGCGTAGTCACGGGAACTGCATCCTAGTATAAATTGGGAAGAGATATATGAATTTGGATGATTTATTTTGGATGGAAGTGCAGAAGAGCCACAGACAGCAGAACAGAACATCTAGGATATGTAGGACATACTTTAGATTCAGGGAGGCCTTTCTTCTCAGGTGTCTTGAAAGAGGCTCTCTCAAAGATAGCTTTCAACGCCTCTTTGTCGCTCTTAATCTTCTGTCTCAGAGCTTCCAGATCTGCCTCCCTCTTCAGAGGCCTGGGAGTGAAAAAGGCCTTGAAGGCACCAAAGGCTGCCTCAGCGCCCGAGGCTGCAGGCTTTGACTCATTGGAGGGTTTTTCAGGGTTCGCTACAGCAGGGATAGTGAGATCATCCACGTCCTGGTCTCCTTCCTCCTCATCTGGCTCCCTCAAGCCACTGTCGTCTTCCTTCTCCTTCTCCTCCTCCTCCTCCTCTTCTTTCTCCTTTTTTTCTTTCTCCTCCTCTTTCTCCTTTTCTTCCTTCTCCTCAACTTCTTTCTCTTCTTCTTCTTTGATCTCTTCTTCCTCTCTGGCCTCACTGATGGCCTCACCCCCCTGTGAGGCTTCTTCCTCCCTCATCTGCCTCGTTTCCTGCCCCTTCTCCTGCTTTGTCTCCTGTCCCACCTTGTCTCCTTTGTCATAGTCCAGATTGAGAAACTGGGACAGCTGGTTTAGAAAACTGCCTCTCCTCTCAGTGGGGACCCCAGAAGCCCTCCTCCCTGGTCTGATCTGGGCCACAGTATCATGCTCTACCCCTGTGACCCCCTTCCTCAGTACCCTCAGCCCTGAGAAAAGGGCAGGTCGCTGGATAGACTTGTCCGTGGGGGAGCCTGGAGAGAGGGTGGTTTTGGTGGTGGAGGAATCAAATGAGGGGCAGCTGGGGAGAGTCGGGGCTGGAGATGGAGGTCTATTCTGGGGAATGAAAGGCTGAGAGGTGGCCTGAGAGGGACAGTCCGCTAGGTTGGTAGAGTTGGTTACTGTAAGTTCCTCTATAACAGGGGCGGTAGGTGGTTCCATAGCGCGTGTCTCTAGGGTGATCTGAATCTGGGACCTCTTGATTTGTCTGTGTGTATCCACCTTAGTTAGCACATTGGAAATGTTTTCCGGGGATAAAACAGCAGAGGTTTGTGAAATAATCTCTTTGTCTTGCTTAGGTTGAGTCTCTTCAGCTTCTACTGTCACAGGTTGAGCTGGCATGACTTCCTCATCCTGTGTGGTGTCAGACCTGCTTCCTGTCTCTCCCTGTCCTGGGACCTCCTGGGACCTCTTGTGAACTATTTGTGGTGTGTTCAGCTCCTCTGAGACAAGTTCAGTCTTGGTAAGAGTTATAACCACTGTTTTACCGTTAGACAATCCAACAGCACCAAATTCACCAGCAGTCTCTATGGGTGAGACGGTGACCACACCTTGGTTGTTGATGTCTAAAGGCTCTTCCTGTGGATGGACATATGCCATCACTTTTTCATCAGAGACCAAAGTTTGTTCTTGCTTTTGATTGGTTGTGTGATCCACAGTGTTTACCTCAGAAGGATCATTCTTATAAATGGATGTTAGTGAGTTTGAGTGTGCGTCAAAGGAGTCTGCCTCCACACTGCAGTCCTCTGATGATGCCCTCTGTCTGTGGTCTGGGTCACAGCAGGGACTAACACCCTGGTGGTCTGAGATGTCTTCTGGGTCAGCGCCTGCAGGATCACTACATTCTTGCAAGCTGTCCATCCTCTCTCTGATGCTCTCTTTTGATTGGCTGGCACGGTCGCCATTTGAATCCTCCCCTTCTTTTTTCATGTCACTTGCTGCCTTTTCTTCAGTCACCCAGATGATCTGCTTGTTTACCTCATCGGGTGAAGAGCTTGAAGTTCCTGGCACGGTGGCACAACCCAAATCCATGTCACCCTCACACTCGTCCACTTCCTGTTTCTCACGTGACCCTGTAACTTCATCAGATTCTCCATTCTCCTTTGTCAGTCTCTCAGCACAGGAAACCCCTGTTTTCAGATGGCCATTTATCTCCTTGTCCAAACCAGGTAGACCATTCTCAGAAACAAAGTCTTCTCCTGAGAGGGTCCGATACAGCTTCAGCACGGCCGTCTCCTGGTCCCGCTGTTCCAAGTCAGCCAAGTCAGGGCGAGTGAAGATGGAGGAGAACTTGTTCAGGATAGACTTGCCATTATCTCTGCTCATGTTCAAATCTAGTTTGTAAAGCCCTTTTTACAAGCGATGTCACAGAAGGCTTCACATATGCCCATAGAACTGCACCTAAACCAACCTATATGCTCCAGAAGAAATCTCCTCCAGAGATGGTCTGCGACATAGAGGTGCAGGGCACAGGCAGAACATCAGCATACAGCAGGAGTGGACGTGTTTTCAAGTGTAGCTTCACATCATCCGGTAAATGCACCATGCATGTCTCGGTTTACATTCAAAAATGCGACAACAAGAAATCCCTTTCATGCCTGTGTACAAATTCCAGTGCTATGAAAGACTTGGATAATCCAACTGAGTTTGCCCACAGTACAGCCCTTACAGTACAGTCCAGCTCACCACTTCTGGAAGCCCAACACGTTTCTGCTCCAACTCCCTCGTGCATCAGGGATGCATTCCGTAAAGAACTCTGTCCTGGATCCCACCACCTACCGAGGCATCTTGGGAGACATCCAACAGGTTCGCTTCAGGGCTGAACGCAGTTCCTTCTGTTTCTATTTATCATCCTTCTTCCTGCTCCACCTCAGACAGCATGTGTCCAGTAGCAGCCAGGCAGCATATCAGACCCCTCCCTACATCCGTGAACAGCTAGAGTCTGGTGGCATCCTGGGCCGCCAGACGCCACACCCAGACCTATGGGAAAGTAAACAGTCGGTGCCAGTTGGGAGGGAGTTGCCTGACTGAAGTACGGCGATTAATCAGCTGAGGTGCTGGTCTCTTTTGTCCCTCCTTTGGTGAATTGACCAACGGAAAAGTCCAGTTCTGTTTAAAGCGGGTCTAATCCTACCTTCACTGCTCCCTACCTCAGTGCATTTACAGGTTTAAGGTACACAAATGAACTGCAAAATGGATTGTTTCATATCTGTATGAGGAAGGGGAAGGTGTAGGACAGACAAAGCTCTTCTATTGTGGACAGGGGACAAAACATGAACTATAATTATGCTTATACTTCCTATAATGAGTACTATGGTGAAAATGTGGCTTCAATACAATGTAAACTGAGTTTATGTAACATGAGATAAAGCAGATAATCCTGTGAAATAGCATTAGGATAGAATTATAGGGACAAAGAAATGCTAATGAGAGTCTCAAGCGTATTAGTTGGAACCATATTATAAGAAGGAGAACACACAGTAGTATTACATGTATTGAAAACACCATTATTAAATAATTAGGACAACTGCACTGTAATGAAATGGACATGAAGGCAAGTGTTATGTGCCACTGTGACTAACTCTCTGGGTCTATCAAACTCTGCCCAGCATAGACGTGAATCAAATCAATTCAAAAGTTATTATTGTGTTATGATTTCAGCGTACAGCCCCTCTAACCTCTAACAAGCAATGTCACAGAGGGCTTCACAGATGCACACGATCTGGCAGTTCAGTGAGGATTCATTGGCGATGATTAGGTGGCTTTTAAAGTCAACTGCTTCACAAGTCTACTATCAGATACCCTACCATGGGAGAAAGCCTACACTTAGCATGTATAGCATTTCAACATGCACTCTCACACTCAAACAATACACACCAGAGTTCATGTAAGGCCAAGTAGCTCCCAAAGCAGTGTTCTATTAGTGTTCTACACACCGAGTTAGAACAATCCTTTGTTTATGCAGTAGTCAGACTAATTAACAAGGATCTATACAGCTCACGAAATCCAGTCTGTGCATTCATCAGACCTGGAACGGCCAATAAAGAAAAGAGCTGCCCTTGGAGACTGAAACTAAGCATTCAAACTAAGCAACACAATTTATACCTAGATAATAATACTGAATGTAATTAAGTCTTTATTTAGCAGACGCTTTTATCCAAAACAACATGGGGGCTGGGGGTGGGGGTAAATCTCTCCTTGATCTGCAGTCAAAATGCTCTAGCACTGAGCAAACACTCCCCAATAGAGTAAGACACTGTAACCAGCATCAACCGACTGCGTTTCAGTGTCAGCATCACGGGAACTCACAGTGGGCTCTGGCGAGAAGGACCAGTCACTGGTGATGTCATCTTCCTGTAGCGTGATGTGCAGGAAGTCGGCGTGTGTGTGGCGTGAGGGGCGGGACCTGCAGAGGGACAGAGAGTCCTCCACCTCATGCAGCCACACCTTCTCCTGTCTCTGGAGGGCCTCCTCTGTGGACAAACACGCGCACATGCGCATATGCACACCCACACCCAAACACAAGGAAGATTAGATAAGAAAACATTGAGTCTGTTGTCCTGAAGGATGTTTGTATTGAACACATGCAGTGTCTGCTGTTAACATAATAACACAATGGATACATAGGGTACTGCACACACACACTGTAACACTCTCACACGCCTACAGTACAAGCACAGGCTAGCATCCACCAGCCAATTGCACACTGCCTTCTGTACAACACACCTGTAATCATCATAATGGTGTATATCCTTTCTGGTTTAAGAGTAAACCAGCCTGAGCGGTGATGTTAATAATCATCCCTGTAGGGATTTCACAGACAGGAGGACAAACACACACATGAACACGCAGCCTCTTCAACTGGGATATAGCACCACCCAGTGGACATGCAGAGGACGTGCGCCCCCAAAAAACATTCAGAGTAATACGTTTTTGTAAGAGTAACTTTTAAAGCATCCGTTTGATTGGATCTAGAATCACAAGCTTTTAATAGCTCAGTCCTTGCTTGGCTCATCAGGTCAAAACCAGTGATTCATTTCACCACGGTATCAAGTTACACATCTAGTCAGTAAAATCCACACTTGCACTTCATGTTGTGGTCATGCCCTCGTTTTTCAAGCCTTAGTTACACTTGCTTATCCGGGGGAGGTTCACATATTATCATTTGATACTGTAACTAAACTGGATCCAATTGGCTTTGTGTGTTGTTGGGAGTTAGTGTGATTACTTCTGACTGTGGGATTAAAGGGAGTGTGCGTGTGTATGTGTATGTGTGTATGAGAGAGAGATATAGAGACAGAGAGAGAGAGAGAGAGAGAGAGAGAGAGAGAGACGGAGCGAGAGAGGGGAAGGGGCAGGGAAAGACAGAAAGAGAGGGATGGGGGTGGGGAGTCAGGAGAGATAAAGTGCCAGGTGCCAGGTGCTAGGCTGACTAATGAGGTTGTCAGGACCAGGAGATAGATACCTGGCAGCTAGGGACAGTAGGGGACAGCTGAAGATTCACTGCCAACTGTGTTAATTGGTCGGGCGACAGAGAGCCTTGTGACACTGACCTAGAGGCCTGGACCAAGGAGATAAGACAGGTAAATATAGCTGAAACCATGTCCATTACTCTAATGAATGAAGTCAGTCGGTGACATATGCCCGTGAAACGCTCGCACAGTAAATTACAGGTGGATGAAAGCGTTACTGCTGGTGGAAAGTATTGGGTGTTAGTCCCTGCTGTGAGTGGACCGGCGATGTTATGTCAGATGACAGGAGTCACTGACAGATCAGAGTGTTCCAGCTTATGGAATTTTTTTTTGTTGTTGTCCAACTGTCCTCAATTCAACCACATTCAATAATGACAGCAGATTTCAATGCTGATGCTCTGGGAGAGAGAGAGAGAGAGAAAGAGAGAGAGAGGCAGCTCACAGCCTGCTACGCTACAACATACAGCCTCAACAGCTGCTGCTGAGGTAAACACACTATTTACTGAGACGTTGTCATGATTGGCAACAAGTGCATCAACAAGTGATTGCTAATCACAGTCTAGACAGCTATCTGTGTGTATAACCTATATACAAATTATTACGCATAGATTTTGTAACAGGGACTGCATAGGCCTAGATCAGATACCTAGTTGAGGTACAGCAAACCCAGACAGCCCCTATGAAGATTACACCAAGACTAAGCTATGCTCCTATTCAGAGCTTCTCAGCCTGTCTTCTTCTTGCTCTTACTCTCTCTCCTCCCTTCCTCCTTCCCTCGCTCTCTCTCTCCTCCATCTCTCTCTCCTCCCCCTCTCTCTCCTCCTTCTCTCACTA
The DNA here is from genome assembly GCA_036571765.1 of Plecoglossus altivelis. NCBI lineage: Eukaryota > Metazoa > Chordata > Actinopteri > Osmeriformes > Plecoglossidae > Plecoglossus > Plecoglossus altivelis. The sequence goes on along the minus strand of BROE01000004.1, from coordinate 5,428,768 downwards.
TCCTCCATCTCTCTCTCCTCCCTCTCTCTCCTCCATCTCCTTCTCTCCTCCCCCTCTCTCTCCTCCTTCTCTCACTATCCTCCATCTCTCTCTCCCCCTCCTCTCTCTCTCCTTCCTCCCTCTGGTGCCTGTCCGGTGCCCATCCCATCCCCTATGCCTGAATACACACACATTCACGGGCCCAACACATGAATATTTCTCACACACACAGCACACACACACATGGACACACTGAACAACTGATCCCACAGCTTTTGATTAACTTTGGTCAGCCAGCATGGGGCCCTCATTCCCAGACACATCCTCTTATCCAGATTCCAGGCAGTGTTTGAGTTAGGTGTGCCAGCTGTGTGTGTGTGTATATATGTGTGTGTAGTGTGTGTGTCTCTCAAGGATTCACATGATACCCAGGAGAATGCAGGGGTGGGTGAGGCAGAAAACACACTGACCAGGATTTGACAGAGGGGAGATATAATCAGTGATCAAACCTGCCAGTCACAGCTCAGCCTGTAAGTCCATCACAGGACCTCTGTCTCCCTCCTCATCAGCCCCCCAGGGCCACAGCACACAGCCCTTTGATCCACCACCACTGGGGCAGCAGTAACCCACGTGGATCACACACTCTCCACTTGGGTAGACTTCACAAATAACAGTTACATAAGGCATTGTTTCACCTAATCCATTCCGCACACATCTTCAATCTCACACCCCAGTGCCCTCATCTCTCATTTTAAAACCTAATGTTTGACTTCATAACCCATTAATCACCTACCTGAACAAAATACTGAAAACACGCTGGGGGTTGTCCAGCTGGGACTAGAATGGGTCTGGTCCTGGTCCTGGGTGTGACTCTGGTTCTGCTCACTCAGCCTTTGGTCCAGCCATGCCACTCTCTTCCTAGACTTCCTCCTGTCGTTTACAGCTCCCTTGGTGACCACAGTCTCGCCTCCGTCACCTCTATCACCTCCCTGAGCGTCTCTAACAACACGCATGGTCTTCCTCTCTTTGCATCCCCCCTCCTCATCCTCCTCTTCCTCAGCGGGCTGGGCGAGAGGCCCAAGCAAGAAGTGTTGGGGAGGACAAGGACCAATCAGATGGGGGTACAGGATAGATGACATGCTGTGGAAGCTACTGGGGGGGAGGGGCGATGGAGAAGACGCCTCCCACTCTCTGAAAGGGTCAAAGATGGTCATGTCGCTGTGAAGTTCTGACGTGTTTGGGGACTGAGGAAGGGACTTCGACGATGGTGATTCAGGTGTGCCGGATTCAAAGCTGAAGGGCCACTCTGTCTCCCTACCCTCTGTGAGGTCTCCACCTTGTCTCATAGACTCCCAGTCTTCATCTTCACCCAGGCCCTCCATCCAGAAGGCTCGAGTGAGGCTCTGGCTGAGGGCCTCACCTAGGTACAGGTGCTCCTCAACCTGCAGAGTGTTCTCTTGAGTGGGGCTACAGTCCTCCAGCTGGCCCTGTGGCTGGAAGGAGCTTCTGGGGTTAGGCTGGAGCTGAGGCTGTGACACCATCAGAACCTGGTCGTGTTGAAACGGTGGCTGAGGGTGAGGCTGAGTCAGGGGTTGGGGTTGAGGTTCAGACACTGTTTCTTCATATGCACATCCATCTGGTAAGGAGGTACCCAGCTGAGCCTCCCTCCAGTCATGCCACTCTCTCCTCTCTCTAATCCAGTCTCCGCTGGTGAGGCTGACTCTGCGTATGATCCCCTCCACCTCCTCGATCTTCCCTTTCACCCTCCAGGCTGCGGCCCTCCTCTCCCTTTCCACACACTGGCGCTGGGCTGCCTTCTCCCTCTCCTCCATCTCCATCCCCCACTCCTTGCCTGGTGTGCGTTGCTCTTGACGGGGGCTCAGGGCCTGAGCCAGACCCCCCTCTGGAGAATGTCTGGTGCTGTCCAGGGGCTCCCCGTCACTTTGAGGGCTGGAAGGGGACGCGCAAGTAATGTACATTTCGTTCTCGTAGTCCGATAGCTCTGCGTCTGAGTCAAAGTGAAAAGACTCGTCTTTCAAAAACAGGATGTCTCTGGGAGAAATGGAACGGATCTCAGAGTGTGGAACCCTGCTGGAGGAACCCGGAGATGTAGTGGGACCAGAACATGGTATCTCTCCCAGAGCCAAAGACTGAACTCCAGAAAGGGGCTCCTTCTCTGCTCCCATCACGGCTGCTCTCATGACCGAGGCCCTTCCAGCTGTGGAGAAGCTCTGAACTTCGGAGGCAGGACTTTGCTCTGCCTGGCCCCAGTCCAGCTGCTCCTCCGCCGGGGGACTTCTCATCATCCACAGCCTCTTCAGCCGGCGTCCTCTGGACGTCCCCTGAGGGCTCCTGGAGGACTGAGCCAGGGTATGCTCCAGCTTGCTGGTGCATCTCCACCCCTCTGTGCTCCTCCTCCTCCTCTGATAATGTGGTGGCCCTGGAGAACCCTCTCGGGTTTCCAGAGAACCGTGGTTCTTGGTCTTGCCTCCCTGGTTCCCCATGCCCAACATGGACTTACACTGAGAGCAGAGAGGCAGCGGGTCTGTCAGCCAAAAGGCATCTGAAGAGCCATCGGGTTCGAGCGTTTCATTAAAGCTCCTGGAATCACGCTCGCCTGCTTGACTCCTCCTCACCGCCTCGACAGGCTCCTCCCACAGACGGTTGTGGGCTGCTATTGGCTGTCTTTTGAGGAAGGTGGAGGTATGTTGGCCCGCAGGGGCCCTGTGTGTGGAGAAGCACTGGCTCCTGGAGACCTTCTCCTCGATAGAGCTGTATAGAAGGTGGGTGGTGTGAGTCCCTTCCATGTCGACCTCTTCTGTGCCTGGGTAGGCTGGGCAGTGGAAAGGGGTCTGAGAGAATTATCTGGTAGATCACTCGCTGATAACTTTAAAATCCCTTGGTGTAAAGGAAAGTTTTCGTTTTATATGACTGTCATTATGTAATTTTACATGGAGGCTGGTCACAAATGCATATGTAAGGGCTGCGTATGTTATTATGATTACAGGTAGGTTAATGATGGATGCAAATATGTTAAGTGCAGACACATCACTGTCAGGAACACTTAAACGTATTTCATATTTTATGAGACCGTAAAAGAGAGAGGGTGAAAATAAAGATAATCAGGAATTGCACGTTGTAAAGGAGAGTGAAACATTGTATTTGTTTCCATGCCAACTAACATATTCTAAGGTTTGTAGACATGCATACGTCACGCCTAGCATTAATTACGAAGAGGGATTCCGTTGCCTTATCTTCTTGCTCTGGTTGGCTAAAGAACATACAAATTATTGTGCTCTAATTCCCCGTTCATAAAGTCAAATAAAACGAGGTATCTACATAAAGGCATAGGCTAGGCTACTGTACGCAATTACATAGTAACTAGTCAACATATTCCTTGACACTCTGACCATACAACTATGCACTTCAGATTATTGATCTTCTACTGTTGCAAACTTTTTATACTATTTCTTTATTCGGCGCTTTTGATAAAAGCGTCTACTAAATGTACAATTGTATGTAAATGTACAATGCACGGTAAATGTACATATGTAGTTAAGCTCCAACAACTAAGTGACAATTAAACCACTGAGAGGAATAATGTTTGATTTTCTTTAAAGATAGCCTAAAACCCTCTATTAACTCTAGGTTAATACTTACAGTTTTCTTTCGATTAAACGTGTCTACATCGCCATCATTCACATCTCGCCAACGCTCAAATACTACAGTAAAAAACGTGCACTGCAAGCCGCACTCCAGAGCGCTGATTTTGTCAGATAAGTGACAGTCCGACTGTGATAGACAGGTGATCAACCAATCGTTTTGGCTGTTGGCGCTGTGCATGGCTCCGATTGGTTTAACTGATTAAGTTAGTCAACCGGCAAGACAGGTATTGAAGTATTCAGATATCAGTCATCATGCATCTGTTTATTAAGTTTTTGTGAAAGCGGATCCTATCTGACTCTCATATAGTTTGATTATATTTCCAAGAGTAGTCTATATTTTCACTATAATAAGCCCTGTTCATTCCTTCACATAACCTACAGCACAATCCTTTTATGACCCTTGAACTCAGTGCTTAACCTACTTGACATAATTCAGGACTGCGTGTTAATTACTTCTGATCACCTGTCTCGTATAGACAGGTCAGCTGATCTCGGCTGCCACATTCAACATGAACACATGCCGGGTGCAGTCTAGCTGAATGCACCCCAGACCATAGCTAATCTGACCATTTGCCAGTAGTCACGCACCTGACGATGCTATATATCCTTTCTGGTGGATTTTGGAATGCAACCCGATTCACGAACATTGACGGAAACGTTTTCATTTCCCTAGGCCTACTACTCTACTAACTAAAGCCTGTGAAACTAAGTTTAATCTATGCAGATAAGGGTCATGTATTTTCGATTGGCTATGCAACGTTTTATTTTAATCGAGAAAAGCATCCGCTACACGTAGCTAATGTAGGCTAAGGCTATAGGCCTAGCTGGTCATCATTAGCCAATACTTACTAGCCTATGTAGGCTAGCATCTACTTGTATTATCCAACTCTTTCCACTGATTGTCCTTTAGGATAGTGTTTTGGATGTATCACAACGGTCCACCAGAGGTCAGCAATGTAGTTTTCTTATTTTTCCGGCTCGAATTCAACGTTCAAAATCCGCACGGACTGCGGTGTGCACCGCACAGTGTTGCGCTGACGGTCGGCAATGCCACTGTTTGTAGGCCCCCCTCCCAACAAAAATAAAACAAAATCATATTTGAGGAAATAGCACTAGTCAGCATTAACAGAAAGTGGAAGCCAGTGCCAGGTGAATCAATAGTTAAGTCATGCATCCTAATTGTGACTGTAAAGTGACAGTTTGACCGAACCGCAAAGATGCAGGCATTGTTGAAGACCCTACATTTCCCGCCATTATTAAAGATCCCCAGCGATTAACTATTTCACGAAAATGGACAAAGGCTGACTGACTGACCAACCAACTGTTTATTATCAAGTATTCCCCTTTCTGTCTATACTCCCCCGCTTTCTGTTTTTCTCTCTCTCAACCTTACGCTAACCAACCCGGAGAAAAAGGAATGAGTGGACCTACCCTAGCCGAACTTAAATCAATATCAGCATTTGTCATATGTTTCTGATGCGATTTCAATTGTCAGCAACAAATTGTTAATTGTAGTTTTTGAGGGGTGTCTAAATGTAGCTCAACAGTCAGTGTGGTTCTATTTTGTACCATTCAACAGCATCATCCGGCTCATTCATTTGCCACGGATCTTCCCACTCCGCTTCCCCAGAGTACCGCACTGCTGGCATTGGGCAGGGAGAGCGCATTGAGTGACAATCAGCGGTGCGGCGGTGGGCTTGCCCGGTCTACCCTATATGGCTGTGGATGAGCTCTATGCTAATATCGGCAAGAGAGGCACAGCATCGCGTTTCTGCCCACAGTCAGTGGTGGCTTTCAGAGTCTAAGCAGGCTCCTTCACAGCCATGGCTGAGGGCGGAGAAGGGGAAGATGAGATTCAGTTCCTAAGAACTGTAAGTAATGACAATTTTTGTTTTCGCAAGGAAAGCGTGATTCTTTCGTTTGCTGTGGTAGTCTAATGGATGTGGTATTAACACCAGTGTCTTGCCGGGACACACCGAGTACATTAATTAGGATAGACATGCAAAGTTGGGCATTGTAACTTAAGGTAGGCTAATGACAAATTCAGATTTCGGCAGTATTTTTGGTCCGTTTTCTCGAATGGTCTGCTTGAGAACTTGTCGCAAGTGTAGGGTGCAGTGCACGCAATGTGCATCATGATTGAGCGAGCGGCGCACCTGTCCATCGGGCTCGAGCTATGGAATTTTAAAGAAAGTCCCATCTGCAGGTGCTGGAACAAATTGTATAACCACAACAAATAAACAAAAACAAAAAATGTAGGACAATAGTGCTGGTTAAATGTATTTTGGCTTCGGCTATGCTAAAGAAAAAAGAAAAGGAATAAATAGACTTCCAGGAATTACAATATGAATCTTCCACAGTTCATATTAATCTTTCCAGTCAAATTTTTTTGAAAATACTTAATTAATTAACGCTATTTTTCATATGTGGTTCTGAAGGAGAAGCTTTTTAAAGGTGTTCACACCTTAGCCTTTACAAGACATATTTTAGCTGTTTGACGCAGATGTTGAAAACTGCACAGCACTTATTTTTGTAACGGATATGTATGGTTTGAAGTATGTTTCATGTGAGTATCCATAACAGTAGTTTGAACATGCACGTATTGGCTGGAGTACTTGACAAAGGTGACCTTTGTGTATTACCCTACAAGTCATAACTCAAATGACTAAATATACTGTAGTAACTCGAAAATAAGTTATGATAGGAAAGCTTTGATTGGCACATAATGTGTCATTATGTTTGACTAGTTTTAGGTTAGGGATTATATAAAACAATCAAAAAGCAAGCATAAACAACCAAACCATGATGACCAACACTGTGTTGGGGTTGTTGATTAATCTGGAACACTAAGACTAGAACATATAAACTTGGCTGGTTGTCAGTGACATGCCACAGTGTTTAACGAGTCCTAGTCTTTAACATGGAAGTGATATGCTGACCCACACGTTCCAGATTCCTCTGTCACAATGGCATTCTGATTATCTGATGACAACAGCAGTAATGCTGCTGCAGGCTTCCCAGGACAAACCTAACCTTGTCATCAAACCTCATCAGAGACAACAAAAAATGACTTTGGGAGAGTTGATAGAAAAACATCGGGGAGCTCATGTTACTAGTCATTCTTTGCTAATTTACAAGTCCCCTATAATATGGATGCTTAATACTGATGAGTATGAATATGAGATATTTTAGTTGTGCACGGTGCACCATAAAAAAATCAGTATTTCTGTTTTGATATCTAAAAGAACAGCAGAACTATGCTCTGGGGTGTCTGTTTGTGTATGTCTGTCTGTCTGTCTGTCTGTCTGTCTGTCTCTCTCTCTCTCTCTCTCTCTCTCTCTCTGTGTGTGTGTGTTGTGTGTGTGTGTGTGTGTGTGTGTGTGTGTGTGTGGGGGGGGGTGGTCAGGCAAGGGAGTCTCACTGTGCTGCGAAAGTGTAAACGTGGGAACCCTGGCAGAGAGTGATCGAAGTTTCTCTCACAGGAAATGAGAAAATGAAATTCTGCAGGGTTAAACTACGGCAGTACGTCAAGGTGACGCCCACCCCTGCTGACAGTTTAGTCACTTTAACACTCAGGTGGCCAGAGCGGATGAGATGAGGTCATGGTTCCAGTCTGATCCAGTCAGGTGATCAGTGATAGGCTGTCCTTGATCATGTTGTTATTTTGTAGATGGCGAGCGTGATGAGTCATGCTTTTTCAGTTGGTATTCCAGTTCTTGTTATTGGTTTGTAGGATGGACTTGCCCAGGCACTGATTAGGATTCTTAACAGGCCAGTGGCAGAATTGGAGGTGTAAATGGAAAACGATTGGAAAAACTGTATTTGTACACATTATCTGCCTTGTTGTCTTAGGTGTTTTATCACCACCCTATCTACTTTGAAGGAGACATTCGGTTAGTCAGCCACTATCACATTAGAAAACATTGAGTTTAATTTGTGTAGTTTGACATAATTTGTATTGATCAATTGTTTGTTGTACCTGCAAATGCCATTGGCCAACATGCATCTTATTAGCTTCCCACAAGCCAACAGTAACCACATGATCAGTCTGCTAGCCCAGCTAACAGCTAGCAGGTGTGAAGGTCCATCATCAGTGAGGTAGGATAAGGTGAACACCACTGAAGGGACACTGGAAAAGCCAGGTAGGTATCATCTCCAGGGCTACCGTTCCCCCAGTAGCTCTACACGGCTTATTTGGAGTTTATGTTGTTCTGGAACCCTCCTGCATTCCAGAAGAGGATCCTGGGGGGGATAAATTTAGCCTCATAAAAGCTGATGCTTCCACAGAGCATACACACGCTCCTCTGGCACCGGGCCGCGCAGAGGTCGTTGCATCAGCCGGGGGAAAGCAGAAGACCAGTGGCATTCTGGCACGCTCTTTTATAGGGATTAGCCAGCATTTAGAAATTAACAGCTCAGAGTCTGATACGACATTAGGGTTTGATGAAGCCGTTTCAACACTTCTCCTCGACGAAGGAGCTGGTCTTTGTGCATTTGCTTCTGGCAATCGGTGAAGATGTCTGTTTTCTTTATGTTGGAGATACGTTTGCAATGCTTTGAATTAAATGATTTCAAGTTCACTTAAGTAGTCTTGTGATCGTCTGCCTAGACTGGGAACCCTCGCACTGCAAAGGTGCCTTCTCAGTACCAAGGTAGATGTTGTTAGAAAATGGCTGTTGACTTAGATCTAGGTTGAATCTCTATTAGGTACAGGGTCACACACTTCCTCTTTAAGGATTTAGCAGATAGCTGCAGCCCAAGGAAAACTCCATAACTTGATCCAAATTAGATGAGAAATACTTCCTCTGTATTGATTGATCCGTGTCTGATGGCAGAGCCACAGTGCGTTCTCAGGCACCAGCAGAATCCCAAGGCCTCCGAGTCATCAGGATGGACGGACAATACGTCTACCTGCTTCCCTTACAGCTACAGGGCCTTGATGTTGGACTTACCTCACATTGCCCCAAGGCACGAACCATGGGGCTGTCTAGACACTGGTGCACAGTACGGCCCACCAAACGAGACTGTTTTTCCGTTGTTTTAAAAATTAAGGTAGATTTATGCCCGGATGCTGTTTCTGGAGACGTAGGGAAGAAGCTCTGGAACTTAAATGAGCTGTTTTTGCCTGACACAATGTAGTAATGGTGATAAATGTAAATGCCCTGTTTTATTCCATGAAAAAGGCTGAGGGTGAAGTTATAAAGCTGTGTCTGGAAGTACTGAAGATAAATACACCTTTCAAGGACCTGGTGTTGATGTGCTTTCCAACCCTGTCATATTTCCTCTGCCTTGATTCAATATCGACAAGCTCATGAAACACTATGAGTAATGAAGGTTGTGACGGCCGAACACTTCTGTCCTCATCGTAGTCATGGTCAGCATGGAAGCAAAATGTTGTTTCCATGTTCCTGCCACCAAGCTGCTACTTCCATTCGCTGATTAACCGGGGTCTGGAGTGATTGCTTGATTCGTTGATTTCAATCATGCCAGCCATGACACCGGAGCGTAATTACCATACTGTTCATTGGCATGAAACCTGAGGATCAGGGCGGTCATTTGTGACATTGGGGCTCATGAGGACACTGTTGTTGGCCTGTTCAGGTCCTCACAAGAGCCAGTGTGACGTGACCCAAATAATTACAGTAATTAATCAATCGAAGGCTTGAAATAGGTGAGCAGCTGAGGTTGCTTTGTTTGTGCCTGAGGATATGAACTTTATTTCTACCACGTCCATAACAACACTGAATTTTAGAATTTCGCTAAACTGGCATGAAATCGTAACTTCTTAAGATATGGTACATTGCTTCAAGTTATTATCAGTCGCAATGTGCCTCGCTTTTGGAACATGACTCATCAAATAAATTTTGTATTTCTAAGGAAGGATGCTGTAGTACTCGGAAGCACACCGTATTCAGTTAGGGATGAATCCATGAAGGAGCAATTTGATGCTAGGTCTGAGTACTGTTTGGTTTTTATTCTTCTCGAACAGCACATAAGCAAGCCTTTAAATTCATAGTACAATGTGAATGTCAGCTACGACAGTACCTGTGCAGGGAGGACATCTTATCTGGTATATCTGGAAGTCATTTACATTTCTTCTGCCATGCCTGTATAGTCACAGACGTATATCCACCCAGTAACTGTCAACAACATTTCTTTCTAAATGAGATAGACCAGGGGTGGGCGGGAGCCACTATCCTAAAGGTTTTAGATGTCCCTGCTCTAGCACACCTGATGATCATTATCAGGCTTCCACAGAGCTTGAAAACGACCTATTCATTTGAATCAGGAGTGTTGGAGCAGGGAAATATCTAAAACCTTCAGGACAGCAGCCCTCGAGGACCAGGATTGCCCACCCCTGAGATACTTCTGTGTATAATATTCTAAAGAGCTGACTTGCTTTACTTCCTGGTGACTGTTCCTGTAGTCAAGACAGTCTTCCTTGTCTTAGATCAGCAGATGGTTCCTGTAGTCCAGACAGTCTTCCTTGTCTTAGATCAGCAGATGGTTCCTGTAGTCAAGACAGTCTTCCTTGTCTTAGATCAGCAGATGGTTCCTGTAGTCAAGACAGTCTTCCTTGTCTTCGATCAGCAGATGGTTCCTGTAGTCCAGACAGTCTTCACTGTCTTCGATCAGCAGATGGTTCCTGTAGTCCAGACAGTCTTCCTTGTCTTAGATCAGCAGATGGTTCCTGGAGTCCAGACAGTCTTCACTGTCTTAGATCAGCAGATAAGAGCTCACAGTAAGATGGACAGTTTACATTTTCCTGAGATGGCCAAACTCTACTGACGTACTCAATTTCCCTCCCTCCCTCCATCCCTCCATCCCTCCCTCCCTCCCTCCATCCCTCCCTCCCTCCATCCATCCCTCCCTCTCTATTATATTATATTATTTCTCTCTTTTTGTTCCTTCCACCCTCCCACTTCTATTCTCCTTCACACCGTCCCCACCTCATCCATCCTGAGGAGTAGGTAGATGACATACAGAATCAGGGGACCTCCAGCCAGCTGCAGCAGGACCTCAGGCGGACGCCCAGCATGCATGGCAGCCCCTGCTGCACGCCGATGCACAATATGCATGCTAACTAAGCCAGGGAAATGCAATTTGTAATCCTGACACCGTGTAACACAGGGAGGCTGTGAACCGTCTCGATGCCTAGGCAGAGGCACCAGACTTGCCGTTCTCAGCTAACCGCTTCTCCCTGTGTTTTGTGGAAAGAGAGGGTGCGTGGCGAGCGTCTGTCCAGGTTGTCACGGAAAGTCTTACGACACACTGAGGGGTTCAGCCACAGTCTAGATTAGTGACAGTTCTAGCATAATGTCAAATGTATTTTTTATAGCCTACCTAATGTTCTATTCCAGGAGGTCCAACCTATTTATGGCGGGCTATGTGTATGAGCCTGCGTTAGACTACTTAGTCTGTCAGTCCTCTAGTAACTGAAAAATGCATTAGATCATATTAAGACAGTTCTCATTGTTTCAAATTTGACTAAAACCTTCTGTGTTTAAACCTTTATTCCATGCAAACCAAATAACATACAAAGCACTAGTGTATATCCTGTACATCTCATCTTATCCTTATACCCTCTGGAGTTCCTTGATGGGCCAGAAGTAGTCCTTCTCTCTCCACACACTCCCACGCAAAGGAGCCAGTGGACCTGACAGAAGAGCCCAATCACTACCCCATCAGATATCCTTCCACCAGGGAGCCCATTAGTTAGTGCTGTGGGGCCATGGTGGTGTTGAGAGGTGGATGTGTACCTCGTGCACTCAGGCATCTCATTAAACTGTCAGTACTCTAGCAGTTCTGCTAGGCTCTTTAGACGAGTTGCTCTAAGCCTGGCGCTCTGGCTCTGCAGAGGGTTGCCCGCCTGCCTGCCTGCCTGCCTACCTGCCTGACAAACACCTGTTATTTTAGGGTTCCGAGGATCAGTGGTGGCTTCTTTGACTGGTACTTCTTTTGACTTGCCTGCACGGGCTGTTTCCCTCCATCTCTCTCTTTCTGTTGTCTTTCCCTCCTGCACTCTCTCCTCTCTCTGTCTGTCTGTCTATCTGTCTGTCTGTCTGTCTGTCTCTCTCTCTCTCTTTCTCTCTCTCTCTCTCTCTCTCTCTCCTCTCTCTCTCACACTCTTTCTCCTTCCCTCCTCCTCCTCCCTCCTTCCCTCTGAAAGCTCATAAATACTTAGTCTCAGCCTGGAGCCATTTCCAGGGTTTTCTTGAAGTCTTTTCTATCCTCCTACTCCTCACACACGCTGTTTTCTAAGACTATAAGCAAAGGCCATAAAATCAGATCGGTTATGTTCGCTTCTCAAAGTATGTATATCTTTATCCCTCTTTATCTGACGTTCTGATCTTACCAGGACTAAAAACATGTAACTCGAACGCCACTTATCACCTTGTCTGATATCTAGGTGAAACATAACTCCGTAACGGTGGCCTATTATGGGCTATAGGGCTCAGACAGTGTGAACAAGGAGTCAAACTTGTTAGTATTCATCCAAATCTGTCTATCCAGCTCCCCCTTTTTCTACCAACAGCCCCCAACCTCCTCCCTGCCCCCCTGTCCCTCACCTTACTGAGCATGTGCAGAGCGTGTGTGTCAAAATAGCAGTGCTGAGGGATTGAACAGATTCCCCTTCTCTCAAGTTCACGTCTGTGGCGGTGCAGGGGGACTTGGGAGAGTTTATTTGGCTCCAAGGAGCATCAGCAGCTCTCAGGTTACGGCCTGAGGGTTGGTCACATCGGCCCACACATGCACACCTGCTCCTGTCCTGTAAGATGCCTGGCCTGCTGCTCAGAGATCCAGAGGGAGGGAGAGAAGGAGAGAATAACACAAGGAAGGAGAGAGAGAGGAGGAGGAAGGAGAGAAGGAGAGAATAACACAAGGAAGGAGAGAGAGAGGAGGAGGAAGGAGAGAAGGAGAGAATAACACAAGGAGGGAGAGAGAGAGGAGGAGGGAGGGAGGGAGAGAAGGAGAGAATAACACAAGGAGGGAGAGAGAGAGGAGGAGGGAGATAAAGGAGAGAGAGAGGAAAGGAGGTTGCGAGAGAGAAGGAGAGAGATAGAGGGGGCTGTGTTTCCACAACATCCTTTAGGACGACTGAAGTTGAATCGAGGTGGACCTGAATGCACGATGCAAGTACTGCCATGCTGGTGCCACCATGCAAAGGGGTGGCAGAGAGAGAGGTGGGCATGGGGCAATTGGGGCGAGTAAGTGAGGGTTAGAGGGTCAGGTTGCTGCTATGCCACCCCCCAACCTCACACACACACACCGGCTCTCTGTCCCTATACATAGTCTGTGATGTTGCTCTTTAGCTGTCTAGCAGATGGCCCCTCTGCTCTTGCAAGGATCACTTTGCGGCAGATTCACCAGATTCTTTGGCGCAGGATCAAGTTGAGGAAGGAGAGAGCAACGCTACTCTTATTATAAGCGCCTGCTTACGGTCATAGCCACAGGAGTTTGCTTGCTGTAATCCAATGTTTTTTAAGCTACTGTACCTGTAAGCCCTGGTAGATTCCTCACAAATACTGGATACTGTACATACACTGACAGGTGTATATTTTCACTCACTCACACGCACACACACATACACATAGTATACACAGAGACACACATACAAGCAGGTACACATGCAAACACACCAACCACCACACTTCACCAAACACCACATTCCAGTTATGTTATGTATTGCCAGGAGTTGATTTGTCAAGCTACCAGAATTCAAACCTTCTGGTGTTAGAATGGAAAGAAGTCTGTGTTATGTCACAGTGGTCCTCCCTGTCCAAACATGAGTGACCACCACCCGTGTCATGGTTCTGACTCCTGGCCAACTGTCAGGACAGTCTGTTAATTGAGACTTTGTCATTTCCTCACTTTTTCTGGGCGCCCCGGGAATCTGTTTTTCGAGCTGTTTGACATTTTACTCAAACATCAATGCAAAACGCAGGCCTTTCAAGTAAATGTCTGCTCCTCCACAGTTTGAAAGCATTTTAGTGTTTGGAGTACTTGCAAAGGGGTGAATTACATCATATCCATACAGATGAAAGAGGACCTTATTGAAGGAAGATGATCTAAGAAAGAAGGCTGTTTCTGCCCTGATGACGACGGTCACCTGGGATGGGCCACCTGAGATGAGATGTGAACAGACTAACTGAGCAGCTCACATCCATCTGAACAGGTGCGACTGTGGAGCGAGACTGAGACACACTCAGCACCAACGCACAGCAGTGTACGTACAGTACAGTAATCCTAGTAGCACTGTCATTGCGGGCCGTGCATTAGCCTGCAGACAGTAGGAGCTACTTTTAAACCTCACCGCTCCAGCTGTGGGCTCTTGTCTAATGGATTGATACTCCTCTGATTGTGGAAGCCGCAGCCATGGCAACGGTGGGCTTGGGTGAACGTAGGACTTGAGCTGGCAGGACAGGGAGGGAGCGAGGGAGGGAGAAGAGGAACGTGTGTGATGGAGGAAGGAGAGGGAGGGAGGAGAAAAGGTGGAGGTGAGGAGAGTGGGAGGAGAGGGGCCAATTGGATGGTAATTTAAGACCGAGACACATCGGTCCTGATACCTGGTGGGGAGGTGCCAAAGAGTCCACCAGGAGTTCCTCCAGAACAACAGCTGTGTTTGCACTGACCCACATCCCATCACAGATTCCTTTTCCTTTCATAAAAAATCTGTCCTGAACTACACTCGGCCTCCACCTATGTTTGAAATGAGATTGCTGTAAGTAGTTTGTGCTTCTCTCATTGATTTTGGCAGACGTGAGCTCAGCTACTTAGAAACAGTTTTGCATTCATGGCCAAGACTAACGGTGGCTGCTTTTCAGACTGAAATAACATCATGTCCTTTAAAGCAACTCATGTTAAGACGTTGTGCCAAACACAATCATTCTGGGTTTTTACAACTGCTAAACACTGTGATACATTCATCAATGGCTTTTCAGAGAGGAGGTGATTCCATAGCTGAGATCATTCAAACTAATTATCATCCATTCATTTATTATTCATTTCATGTCTGCTTTTGAGTTTAAAATGACTCTGGTGGTGAACTGTTCCTGGCCTCGTCCTCAACAGCCTTCCGCCTCCATTTGATTATGATCCCTTGATGATGCAGATAAACAATGTCCAGTGCCTTTGATATATAAGTACTGAACCTGTACTGCAGCTATGATCTGTATGGTAAAAGAAAAATAATGACATCATTCCTTATAGTCCACTTTATAAAGAAACACTACTTTTGGATATATAAGTGAGTTCAGTCAGTGTTGAACATGTGATAGTGATCATCAAAACCTCCTCTTCACCCCTCCTTCCTCTCTCTCCTTCCGTTCCCTCCTCTCCTTCCTCCCCCTCCTCCTCCTCCCCTTCCTCCTCTCCTTCTTATCTCTCCTCTCCCTCCTCCCTCCCCTCCCTCCTCTCCCTTCCCTTTCTCCACTCCCTCCTCTCCTTCCTCTCCCTCCACTCCCTCCCTCCACTCCCTCCCTCCTCTCCCTCCCCTACCTCCACTCCCTCCTCTCCCAGGATGATGAGGTGGTCCTCCAGTGTGTTGCCACCATCCAGAAAGAGAACCGGAAGTTCTGTCTGGCGGCAGAGGGTCTCGGGAACCGACTGTGCTACTTGGAGCCCACGTCTGAGGCTAAGGTGAGTGAGTGAAGCTGCTGCAGCATTGTGGAGAGATCTACACGTCTTACTGTCAGTTCTGCTTATGCAACACAGCGAGTACACCGAGAATCCTATTTACATTTTCCATGCTTTGTCAGATAGGTTAGATGAGATAGACAGAGGAGAACATAACTCTACTGCAGGCCTTGGCGCCATGGCAACGGCTGAGGGTTCCAAATCAGCTGACCTTTTGTCTATCATAGGATGGATTGCTCAGAGACTGGGTCAGAGAGAGAAATAGTCATGGGGAGAGAAAGGGAATTCCAATACTAATAGAAGTCTAATATTCCTTTATAAGCGAGAGCGACTGGAGAATATGCACTGTTCTATTATGAGTGCAGCACTTCTGCAGGGTTCGAACAAGGTTAAAATAACTCAATAGAGACCTTCCCATTTGGCAATTAACTTACTGGGAGTTTATCAGTGTCACGGTTTCACAGAAGTATGAACCCTGTAGCCTAGGAATGTATTGGCTGCATTGTTTCTCTTGGCGATTGTTTTTCAAATGAGCCAGTTAGGCTGCAAATGAGCTACTGAGAAAAACAAGGACGTCCATTGAAAGGCACGATAATGCTTAAGACTTTAGCAGTCAGCACACATAATGACCTTATCTTCTGCCTCGACTTAGCGTGCCTATTCTCTTTCAGAAACACACTTTTCAGTACTACTCTACCCTGTAACTGGATTATTTCCACTATGTGCAATTAAATCTAAAGCCGCTGCCATTTGGGGGAATAAACTGTCACGCACAAACAAATAACATTTCCAAACGACACTGGTGCTCAGTGGCCCAGAGAGACGAACCAAACTTCTCTCAAGCCCCTCCTCCTTTCGCGCATGATTCCACTGTAAATCTTTTGAAGGAGAGGCAACCTAAGTGGCAGTTGAGATTTATTGTATTATCAGCCATCTGTTTGCCCTCCCCATCCTGTCACTTTCTGCCCCTCCCCCATCTCCTCACTCTCTCCATCTCTCACTGAGCGATGGGCTTTCCATCCAAATAACCTGAACGAATTACAGAACGAACCATAGGAGCTGTCCACAGTCTGTTAGCTTGGAGCTGCATGTCTTCACCGACTAAGCTGTCTAGAGTATTAAGAAAAGAGGTACGTCTGTGTGGTTCCTCTTGTAAGGGGGGGACAGAGTGCTGGTTGAGGGGAGAGAGTCAGCAGTTGGACTGTGGTTGTCATCATATGGGCTGGTGGGGTTGAGGGCCTCTGCAGTGAGACCAGACATAGTCTGCAGGCGAGCCCAGGTGTTGACACCTCGCTTCCCTGCTTGAGGATAAATCTTGGCTCTGGGCCTCATAAAGTAGAAATTCATGTGTCTGAGATGGGAAAGAGAGACGTTAGGTTCTGTCATGAACAGGGACTTGAGTAACAGCCTAGTCAGGCTTAGCTGAGGAGAGTTGAGCAGTACATGTAATATCTGTTTAGATTTAGCTGTAGAATCAGTGTTATGTGGTGTAAAATACTAAATGTTCTGTGGGGCATTTGAACAGTTTAGCTGTCATTTAATAAGGGGGAGCTGAGAATTCATAATTCATGTCGTAAAGTTGTAGGATGACTTCTTGAAAAGGTTATCTGATTTCTGTGGCATCATGGAGCCATGTGATGCCACTACAAGGGGTAGGGTTAGTGATAGGGTAAGGGTTAGTATAGGGTAAGGGTTAGTGATAGGGTTAGTGATAGGGTTAGTGATAGGGTAAGGGTTAGTGATAGGGTAAGGGTTAGTGATAGGGTTAGTGATAGGGTAAGGGTTAGTGATAAGGTTAGTGATAGGGATAGGGTTAGTTATGAGTTTAGGGTTAGTGTTAGGGTTTCGATCAGGGTTAGTGATAGGGTTAGTGATAGGGTTAGGGTTAGTGATAGGGTTAGTGATTGGGTTAGTGACAGGGTTAGTGATAGGGTTTGTGATAGGGTTGGTGATTGGGTTAGTGATAGGGTTAGTGATAGAGTTAGTGATTGGGTTAGTGATAGGGCTAGGGTTAGTGATAGGGTTAGTGATAGGGTTGGGGTAAGTGATATGGTTAGAGTTATTGATTGGGTTAGTGATAGGGTTAAGGTTAGGGTAATTCGTCTGAAATATCCCACAGTTTCAGTAAGTGTCTGGTTCGGTCTGATGTCTGTAGCCGAGACAGTAGCTCATTAAGATGCCCTCCAGTTCAGCAGCTTGTCCTTCACCGCACCACTGCTCTTCTTCTTCACTCTATAGCCATGACTTTATTTCCAGACTTTTATGGTAATGAAACAAAAGCAACATTCCCTCAAGATAAAGCAGTGTAATCCATGCCACCTCTGATTGTACTCGCACACACGTACACGTACACATACACACACTCATACTCTACAATATACACAGTATGTACACATACACACATACACACACTCATACTCTACAATATACACAGTATGTATACACACACTCATACTCTACAATATACACAGTATGTACACACACATACACACACACATACACACACACACATACACATTCACTACCATGTTTGCGCTGAGTTACAAAGAACATTAGCACCTCCGGCACTCTCTCGTCCTCTCATTTCACGCCTCACTGCTGAGGTCAAGGGTCAACTGGGTGTGTTACACCGCTAGACCCTAAATCATCCCCCGTCCGTCTCGTTGCACGTTAGACCAGGATGCACTACACGGTTAAACGGTGCAAGGGGCCGCTTGTGGGGGAAGCCACATGCCAGGACATGCATGCCAGTCCCAGGTCCGGGATTGGATGAGGGAGACACAGGAGCCGACACAAAGACCGCCAGCAGAGAGTCCTGCGAGCTTTCTGACCTCCCCTACGGACACACTGGTACCAGGACCTATGAAGACTGAGTTTAGGCCTCCAACAAAGAGTGTGTGTTTACAAATGTCTGTGTGTGTGGTGCTGTGACTGCTGTGTGTTGACTGTGTTGTGTGTCGTGTGTGTATGGTCTGTGTGTTGTGCTGTCTGTGTGTGTGTACTGTGTGTTGTGGCTGTGTTGTGTGACTGTGTGTGTGTGTCTCTGAGTGCATCTCTGAGTGTGTCTGTGTGTGTGTCTGTGTGTGTGTCTCTGTGTGTGTGTCTCTCGTGTGTCTGGTGTGTGTGTTTGTTTGTTTGTGTTTGTGTTTGTGTATGTTTGTGTTTTTGTATGTTTGTGTGTGTGTCGGTCTGTGTGTGCTGGTTAGTGATCTAGATGTCGTCCGATCTCGCGCATGCGTAACAGACATAAGGAGACCAGACCAAACAGATCTGCACACAGTGACACAAGAGACAGACAGTTGGAGCTAATGATGCTTCATATCAAACAGTGTTCCTACTTTAAACACTGCTGAACAATGGAGATGTATGGAATTCTTTACAACCACATAACTTGTTTCCTCCAGGGAATCTTAGAGTGGGACAGGGGGGGGGGAGTTCTACTCTGTCTGTTTTCTGTAAACGGAACACCCTTGAGTAAGAAAGTATTAGAGACCCGTGAACAGTTGAAGGAAGGCTATATCTCTGTCACAGGGGGGCAACGAGGTAGCATTAACCAAACCTTCATTAGCACCCGCTCACCCCCCCACCTCAGTCCTCCAACTCTATGAGGCCAGAGGCTCAGAGTTAGCCTCTCCCTGCTCCTACAGCTGCTGTGCAATTAGGGAGACGGAAGAAAACTGCAGAGTGCAGAAAGCAGGAGGATTCACCACTGGGCTTTTTAAACGCGTCGATTTCTCACTTTAGATTATTGGTGGGTGTGTGCTTGTATGAAGAGGGAAGGTCTTTGCATAATTCAATTATTTGAATCACTGCTGTATGATGAGTTGCTGTCTGCCTCCCTCCCTCCTCCCCACTGTCTTCCCCTCCCTCCCCTCTTCTCTTTCCCTTTCCATGCCTCTCCCTCAATACTTCCCTCTCCCCCTGCCTCCATCCACCTCCCTCCCTCCCTCCTGCAGTATGTGCCTCCAGACCTGTGCATCTGTAACTTTGTGCTGGAGCAGTCTCTGTCCGTCCGGGCCCTGCAGGAGATGCTGGCCCACACTGGTCCGGACAGCGAAGGGGTGAGTATCCTGCAGGGGCCCCTGTGTCTTGGGTCCCCTGTCCTCCTGTAGACCCCTGTAGGACTCAGTACTTCTAGACCCTACCTGGCTCTGCTGGGACCTTACAACCAGACGGACTGTTTTGAGTGGGCTGCTGACATTCTACTGTCAGGGTTCTTTTTGACAAGCTATCAACAGATTATTATTATTATTATTATTATTAGCCAGGCTTAGCTGTAATCAAGTAGAAGTAGACGTTTTAAATGGAATGCTGGGCTTGTCAGTGCAGCGGGTGAAATATTGCAGGGTTTTCCTGTCATCTTGTCGTAATACACTGATCACCCACACAACCCTGAGAGCTCTCTGGTAAATGAAGGCCCTCTTTATGACTGGGACACAGAGAGAGTGGTGGTCTGTGATTGCCTTCCTGCGAGTTCATCCACAACCACCCTCTTCTTCCCACTTGATTTACATTTAGTAATAAGCACAGAGAGAATGAAAGAGAGAGTGAAACACAGAGATCGCTAGCTTTTCTCCCTCTTTCAGTGCTGTTTATCAGTCCAGGTGAATCTTTGTGACTGAGTAGTTAGATACAGTAAACATGCAGTCACATCCTACTCCCTGACTGCTTCCATCCTCTCCAATAGCTGCATGAGTCTCATCACCTGTTTTCAAGCTTTTAAACCAACAAGTTCTATGTTTATTTTCAGTTGAGCACACCCTGAATTGCTTGTTGACAGTTGTGTGTAGATGAAGTCATCTCTGGTCCTGTGGTGCTCTGCAGCATGTGATGCTAAGCATTTCCTGACCAGTATGGAACATGTGCTCCCCTTGGAGATGTGTGGAGATGGGGATCGACTGTTCTGCAGGGCATCCCAGGATCAGAGATGTGCTAGAGATGAGCTAGAGATGGCTAGAGATGAGCTAGAGATGGCTAGAGCAAACACACCCTCCTCAGATTCCCAAATCAAACATTTATAAGAGAGGAGAGTTGTTTAAGATTGGTCACCAGGCTGTTTCTGGATTCAACAGAGTGGGATCGTCTGGCCTTGTTTGAAAAGGCCAAACGATGTTGACTCAAATCCAGTCTGGACGCCAGGATATCAACCCCCCCCCCCCCCCCCCCCTCACCACCACCTTCCTTGACCCCTCAGAACAAAATGTTCTTTATTCTTTTATTCATCCGTTTATTTCTCTCTCCATCTGTATCTGTGTTTAATGTTGCTAGAGTCCTGACCATGAGCAATGGGTAGGTTAACATTTGATTGATCCTGTTCTCCAAGTCCGCATGATGTCTCTACTGACCCGCAGCAAAACATCTCACTTTCGACACTTTCGCGTCAAAGTGTTGCCTATTTTAGGATTGCCATTGGAATCTCATTCATTTTCGAAGGTGTAACCACACAATCTTATTTTTCGGATTAAATTTGCATCACTACAGTTTATAGTTTAGAAAGCATCATTACTGACACACGTAAGATTCAGTTTATTTTGGTTGTTTTATTTTAATGACTGACATTTAGGAGAAAGGCCCTTTCCAGTAATTCCACGCTTGTCTGCTTTTGAAGAGCAAATGGGGCTTCTGAGATAGGTGCAGGCAGGATTGATGACGTTGTCACTGATCCAGTGAACTCTGCTCCTGAACCCTGATTTACGGCGATCTTGAAATAGACATCCATGGGTTCCATCACCCGATTCTCATGATTTGAATGCTTTTGCCTGGCCTCCTCCCTCCATTCACAAGGCTCTACTTTGTGCAAACACTGTCAAGTCTGCATCAAACCGTCTCCCCTATTTACTGTTGACCGAGCTCCTTGTAGCGCACAGATGGTTAGTCAACAACACCTTATTCAGGGACTGTGCAGAATACTTGTTTGTGCTAATCTTTTACTTTCAGAAAGTAATACTGTAACTCCCTTCAGCCTTTTCTCCATGTGAATAAACATTGTACTGTATGCACACCTTGTTGACTGAAAGTGTTGGTGTTGTTTGAGTTTGTGGTGCATTCTCTCCCTCTCTGGGTTTGATTTCTAACTTAGCAGAATTGAATGTGTGTTTTGTCCGACGAACCGGCCTTGGTTCGGGAATGTTCAGCATTCTGTAGAACAAAGCCAAACAGAACTGGCAGAGGCGGATCCCACTAACAGGATTATACTCCCCTATCATCCTCAAGGAACACTGGATTATTCGTTCCGTTTTATACTGGTGTCTTTCTCCACGTACCTTTTTCGATCCATTCCGCTGTTTTGAGCTTGTTTGTACCTGGCTATTTTGAACAGGTGTTACTGAGCATGCAGACAGCAAACGGGTCCCTCTCTCTCTCTCTTAGTGCTGAGAGCAGTTTAGATCTTCAACACACAAGGGAGGCCTTGCCTCTTACCTCAGCCAACGCTTAACAAATGAGTCTGGCGCGAACATGCCTGTCTTCTCTGTGGCCTTGAAAAATGATTACGTAACAATTTCCCTGTGCTCCGGCCGATCTCCGCGAGATTAGGGCCAAATATGAAGTGAACATTAGCAGTAAATGACTTAGTCACAGATTGGCCTACGCTCTGCATCTCTGGCAGACAGAATGTAGGTGGCACTACATTGCGGCGAAGCCAGTCTGGCAAGAGAAACAATTCACTCAATCACACTCAATTGCTCTCACACACACACACACACACACACACACACACACACACACACACACACACACACAGGGATCCAGTATGATCAGAGTGGAAGGGGCGTTGCCGCCTAACCAAAGGTCACAGTTCTTGGCGATGATGTGTCAGCATGACAGCAGGCCTGAAATACCGACAGGCCAGCCGCTACACACTTTCTACCTCCCTCTCTTCAAGTCCCCCTCCCTCCCTCTTATTCTCTCCCTCTCTCTCCCTCCCTCTCTTCCAGTCCCCCTCCCTCCCTCTTATTCTCCCCCTCTCTCTCCTTCCCCCCTCTCACTCTCTCTTTTACCCCCTCCTGACTCCCTCTCTATTTTGTTCGCTCTCCTGACCTCTACTCAGCAACAGCTGGGCTGCAAAACAATCTTTTTCCATTCCTTTTTTTTTTCTTCTCATCAAACCTGTCTTTCTGCTCCAGTGTTATTCTGCTCCTGTGGAGAGGTAGTTCATGTTTAGAGGGAGTAGAGAAATGCTCTCTCCAGCTTAATATAAGCTATTGAACCCTGAGGACATGCACTGGTACAGACATAGATTCGTATCCAGAATCATGTCTCGTCCTCACTCCCCTGTATCTAGTGATGAGTCCCATAGGTTCAAGGCACCCTGTCATTTTTAAAAACTGTTTCTTCTTTTCATGCACTCAGAGGTTGATGAGAAGGGTGAGTCGACTTGGGGTTTTTAATCATTCTTTTTGACTGCAAATGTTCATTGAGAACATCTTGATACATGGAGAGTCTCTTTAGATCATTCGATCTGTGTCTGTTCGTTTGTTCATTCCTCTGTCTGTTAGTTTGAATGTTTGTCTGTGTGGGATACAACAACACAAGGAGAAAGTAGGGAGGGAAGGAGGCTGTGTTGAACTATGGAGATGCACCCATACCTCCATAATGTCCTTGTGTTTCCTTCCTGTGCCACAGGCTGCTCAGGGGGGTGGGCATCGCACCCTCCTCTACGGTCACGCCATCCTCCTGCGACACTCCTTCAGTGGAATGGTAGGAACAGAGATCTTTTCCAGGGTGCCTTGCTTGTTCTGCTCAGTTCCGTTTTGTTCCTCTGTGAGAAACCAGTTTGCATCAGAGCACAGATAAATAAAGACAGTACATGCATACAGCTGGCATACTGTGTCTGTTCTGTTAGCAGTTCAACTGGGATATCTGTATGTGCTGTGATTCAAAAACATTCAACATAAATTCACACATTGTCCTGTTGTCAGTAAAATATCTTCAGAACTGTCTTGAGGTGTTTCTGAGAACCGGACATTTATAACGTGTATTCTAACTCTGTCTTGTTAACAGTACTTGACCTGTTTGAAGACATCCAGATCCCTGACAGACAAGCTGTCTTTTGACGTAGGACTACAGGAGAACTCAATAGGTACCTGCAACACCACTCACAGCAGAACCTTGCCCTACATTTAGCTGTATCAACAAGCACACGGTCCGTTAACCTTGAATTGGAGGAACTGGAAGAGTTCTGAGTCTGTATTGTGGGACCACAGAACAAGTCGCTGTCCTGTATTTGACATTTGAACCACCAAAAACAGCAGAGCCATGTATCAAGCGGATGCAAAACTTCCAGCCTCAGTCTATCGCATTCGGATTGACTTCCACAGACATTGCTATTTTTATGCCTGGTCCCACCTAGAATAGAGGCACTTCATCACAAGGACAGATAGCAAGACCCTTCGCAATATGAAGACCATACAAAATGTGCAGTTGCTCTTCCCAGACCAAACATGAACAGAAAGGTGTGTTTCCCATGTGTGTTTCCCATGTGTGTTTCCCATGTATGTTTCCCATGTGTGTCTGCAGGAGAGGCCTGTTGGTGGACCATCCACCCTGCCTCCAAGCAGAGGTCTGAGGGAGAGAAAGTTCGTATTGGAGATGATCTCATCCTGGTCAGTGTGTCCACCGAGAGATACCTGGTAAGCACTGGCACCGTACCATGTTATTGAAGACCTTGGGGCGGGTACAGCTCAGTGGTGAGAGAATCTGAGTGCAGGTCAATAGATTGCAGTGTCAAATCCTGCCTGTATATTGCTTTGGATGGAAAATGTCAGCTAAATGAATGACGAGGATCGAGGGAGAAAAAGAGGAGAGAAATGAGTATTTATGGAGGTTGAGTTCCATGCTAATCACTTTGGACTGTGTGTAGCACATCCACAGTCATCGTCAAATCACAGTCATCGTCAAATCACAGTCATCATCAAATCACAGTCATCATCAAATCACAGTCATCGTCAAATCACAGTCACTGGGATTCACAGATTCCTTCTCATTTTCCCTCTAAACAGTTTCTTGTCTCTGATCACATCAAAGTCAGCTTTGAGTGATACGACAGTGAAGTTGAGCAAGTACTCACTGTGATGATCTGCAGTAGTTCCCTTCTTCAACTATTTTCCCATCATTGGTATTGAGGGCTGACGAGCTCACAGTTAATGTGCTCTCCGCTTTGCAGAAGGATCTTGTCACCTTAAATTATCTTGAAAAAGAGAAGGAGAGGGAGATGTGCAGAGCATGAAATTGAATGAAAGGTCCTGAAAGGGAAGAAAATATCCAATTAAAGCCAAGCTGGACCTGACTGAGAATCCTCTTCCTCCAGAGGGACATTTTCACCCCAGGACAGGAAATCCTTCCCTGAATTAATCGCAGAGTTCCCATGATTGTCTTTGATGTTCTTTTGACAGAGGCGAAATTTTGAAAGCTGGAGTTATGCTCATATTCCTATTGTTCTCATGTTGTGGACGTTGCTGGTCAAAGCAGGCTTAATTGTCTGGGCAGGGCAGACGATGGGGTGCCATGTGAGCTCCGTTAAATAGTCCACTCTGCTGTGTCCAGTCATGGACAGAATCCAGCCCTTTTTGTAGGGAGGAATTAAAGTATTAGCTCAAAGCCTGTCTGAATAGAGTTCTCCAGATGTTGATAAAACTGTACCCAGCAGACTTCAGATTGGAAGCTGGTAGCTTGGTGATAGTTACTAAATGCCTGCTTGAATCTCTCTACTCCCTCTCTCCCTCTCCACCCCCTGTACTCTTTTTTTACTCTTTTTGTACTCTCTTCCTCTCTTGCTCCCTTTCTATTCCTTTAGTTCTCTCTCTGACTCAGTCTCTCTCTCTGTCTCTCTGTCTCTCTCTCTCTCTAGGACTCTCTCTCTAGGACTCTCTCTCTGGGACTCTCTCTCTCTCTCTCTCTCTCTCTCTCTCTCTCTGGGACTTTCTCCTGCTCCTACACGTTCGTAACAGACCTTGACCTCTGCTCCTGCAGCACCTGTCCATCTCCAACGGCGGCATCAACGTGGACGCTTCCTTCATGCAGACGCTGTGGAACGTCCAGCCCACCTGCTCCGGCAGCAACGTGGCAGTCGGCTTCCTGATCGGGGGTCACGTGATGCGCCTTTGCCACGGTCATGACGAGAGCCTCACCATCCCCGGAGCCGACCGCAGCGACGAGGAGCAGAGGTGGGCGGTGCTTGTGGAAGGAGCTGTCATTGGTCTGCTCTAGAAGGGGTGTGACCATCAGTCCAGGCTCTGGGCTTCTAAGTGCCAGCCAGCCAGCTGATCAGAGAGAGAGAGAGGGAACACACACCTTGAGGAGTAATTGGCTAGTTCAGACACACAGTGATAGTAGCCAAGTTTCTATCGGTGGTATGACGGAGGGCTGGGATGCTCCGTCAGTCTATAGGTCAACACCACTCTGTCTCTTAGGTCTCATTACTGTTCAAAGGGCCTTTCATCAAATGTCATTTAATACCATTAGCATCATCTAGAGGGGAAATGGGCTTGAGTCTGCGTCCTGACTTGAATATTAACTGTACAGTGTGCTTTTTGCTGTGACATTTCCTATTGACATATTGTTCATAGAAGACAGAGTCTTGGCATGGTTGTATAGGCCTGTCTCGTGTGCTCCTGTGTATCCAGGATAGTGAACTACGAGGCGGGGAAAGGAGCTTCCAGAGCCCGCTCTCTCTGGAGACTGGAGCCCCTCAGGATCAGGTAGAAGCCTCCGTCAATAACCCCAGCGCACGCACACACACACACACACACACACACATACACACACACGCAGTAGGTTTGTTTATTTTTTTCGAAATGTTTTTTGTAAACTTTTTGTGCATAGATTGTTTTTATTTCAAGTATAATTTTGCAACCTTTCAAAACTTTTTGTATGATTTAAGGAAATGCAAAAATATTTGATCAAACTTTCCAAAGTTTTGGATTTGTTCGAATTTATTTTACATACTTTACTTTTTCTGCTTACCTTTGTAAAAACGTGTTTTTAAAAGAGAATGGACAGGAGAACAGTGAAGCCTAAAACAGAGTAGATGAAAGCACAGCACAGTGGAGTCCTCATCAAGTACACACACATACATACATACATTATTTCCACAGCCTTCTCTTACCCACTCACACCAGCCTTCTGTGCAGATTAAATGTCACAGAAATGGACACATCGCTCTCTGGAAGATAGAGAGACAGTTAGTGAATTTTGTATGATAGTTGTTGACGTCACCGTGGAGTTATATATAACCTTCTCATCGCCAGCCCAGAGCTGTCACAACCAATCAGCTAGCAGGTCCTCCAAGGCAGGCGGCCAAGTCGGTGTTCTCATGCTCTCTAGAAGTTTCTCTGCTTGGTATCTCTTCCTGGTTTCTGTTGTCTCTCTTCCTGATCTCTCTACCCCGTCTCTATATCCTGACTTCTATATCATGGTAACAATTGCAGTAAGTTCCAGAAGGAGCTGTATTGACATCATGTTAAAGTCACGCCAAGAAGAATGTCTCTTGTTATTTGTGTCCTGCGCTGCGATTGGCTAGCTGGAGCGGTAGCCACATGCGCTGGGGCCAGTCATTCCGCCTGCGTCACCTGTCCACCGGATACTACCTGGCCCTGACGGAGGATGGAAGCCTGGTTCTGCAGGACCGGGAGAAGTCCGACACCAAGGCCACGGCTTTCTGCTTCAGACCGTCCAAGGTTCGTAGTGCTGGGCTGGAGATCTCGCTCACTGACACTCTACAAGGGTAACACGCTGACGTGCAGCCTGCTGGCAGCAGGGGACGTCCCCATGACCAGCTGTACAAAGGACGCATCAGCTGTCCAGATAAACGACCAATCACAGAGTCCCCAGCGGTCCTCCGATTGAATCCTCCGTGGTTCTGAAGGGGTTAATCTGGTTTAGTGGTTTTGTGCAGGTCACTGGGTCAGGAGGTGTGTGACCTGCTAACTCCAGTCTCTCTGCAGTAGTTACTCCGTATGATTAAAAGACTCTCCTGAGTCGCGTAATCTATAATGGAAGAGCTCAACTCCGATCCTTATACACTGACCTTCTCCTCGAGCCTGATAAGCGGGTAATATTACTGTTAGCCTTTAAATATTTCCTCTGGTCTAATTGCAACGGTGTTACAGCCGTTTTTAATTAGCGCAGACTGAACATCTATCATGAGTCATGTCACTGAAGCTCAGCCCTCTGTGCTTTGCTGGCCTGTACAGCTCACTCTTGCATCTGCACTCCTCTGTTGCTTCATTTACACATTCTATCGCTTCCTTTTTCTTTCTTAAATGCTCTGTCTGTCTTTGTATCTTTCCCTCCCTCTCTCGCTCTTCTTGTGTCACTCGCTCAGTCTGCCTGTCTGCCTGTCTGTCTGTCTGTCTGTCTGTCTGTCTCTCCTCTTCTGCCCATGCTAATCACAGTAATGCATACTAATCTGCCATCAATCAGGAAGGTCAGGGAAGACTCGTGTTCCACAGTGATTCTAATCTCCTCTTTGCTACCTGCTGTCTGCAGTGTCTATGTGCAGATCAAACAGTAGCTGGGCCAATGATGGGGCGGTGAGGAGGCCCAGCTTCAGTTGGGTCTGTGCAGAGGCCTGGCTGCCTCTGTGACATCACTGTGAGATCATCATCGTGCTGCGTCTGTGTCCTGCAGGAGAAGGTGGAGGCGGGGCCTAAGCGCGACATCGAGGGAATGGGTTTGCCGGAGATCAAGTATGGAGACTCCATGTGTTTTGTCATGCACGTGGCCTCTGGGTTGTGGCTGTCCTACCAGGCGCCTGATGCTAAATCCTCCCGGCTAGGACCCCTCAAACGAAGGGTGAGTCTGACCTTTATTGATAGGACAACAAGGGAGACATGGAAGCTGGAGGGGTAGGGGGTACCAGGAAATGGCTGAAATTTAATTCCAACCCATGCCCCTGCATTTCCTTTAATGGAACACACACTTACCCTGTGGGCTACCAGGCTGCCCTGTCCCCAACCCTGAAAGCTGTCTGCCGGCTGTCCAGAGAGAGTTGGCTAAAGCCATCTCCTCTTCCCTGTTAAAGTCCCCCACCAGCAGGGACATGCGAAGCGCTCATTCAGACGTGATAATGAGAGAGGGAAGGCGACAGTTAGTTTTGGGGAGAGGAGGAGGGATTAGGATGGATCCTCTCTCTCTCGGTCTGTCCGTGGCGTGAGGCACGCTGCTCGTCTCTGGGCACGCCTCCAGCAACAACAAACCCCACCTCTGCACAGAAGCCAGGGAGGCAACTTGACAGCATGCCAGCGTACTCCCACGGGGAAACGATCAAACTACCTTTTAATCCCCGGGGCCAGCTCCGATAAAGCCATCGTGTCATGGTGGCTCGGTTTACCCTGAGCAGGCTCTTGTCCTGTCCCCTCCCTCACACCTCCACCAGGAAGACTCTGTCTCTCGTTACCTAGTACAGTGTTCATGGAAGAATCTAGACATGTTCATGTGAACAGAAAAATTCCTAATCCGATGCGAGCTGACATTCTTGTTTCTGCGTGCGATTGAGTGCGTGCTTGTGTGCGCGCTTGTTATTGCGTTGGTGTTCTGTGTGTGTGTGTGTGTGTACGCGTGTTGTGTGTGCATGTGTGTTGTGTGTCCAGGCCTGCCTGCACTCTGAGGGCCACATGGACGATGGACTCAGCCTGCAGCGCTGTCAGCACGAGGAGTCTCGAGCTGCCCGCATCATCCGCAACACCACATTCCTCTTCAGGGATTTCATCAGGTACGCCAACATCCACCTGGCACCGCTCGACACCTTCATTTCCCTGGCTTCCTCTCCTCTTCCTCTCCTCTCAACGGACATCTTCTGGTTTCCTCCACCAGGGGTCTGGACAGCCTGGGAGGGGACAAGAACACAGAGGTGGCTCTGCCGTTTGAGGAGGTGGTGCAGACGCTGAACGATCTGATCGAGTACTTCCAGCAGCCCCACTTGGAGCTGGAGCACGAGGAGAAGCAGATGCAGCTGCGCTCGCTCATCAAGCGCCAGGACCTGTTCAAAGAAGAGGTGAGGCGCTGGAGTGACAGACGGGCGCTCTGTAGTCACGGGAACAGGGATCTGAGGTGCTTTGTAGAGCAGGGAAGGTACCTTTAGCGAAGCTCTGTTGCTTGAATGACAGATGATGAAATGTCTTCTCCCCTGTTCATTGTTACTCTGAGGCCTCTACAGGAAACCATAAACTCAGGTTTGCTAGCTCATTTTCATCCCCAGTCTGTGGCAGGGTATTGAAGGAATTAGAGTGCATAGTGACATTTCTTTAATGGGCATGTTGGTTATGTGTGTTCCAGGGCATGCTGGCCCTCCTGTCGAAGTGCATCGACCGCCTCAACCTGTACAACAGTGCTGCTGAATTCGGCGAGGTGGCTGGGGAGGAAGGCGGAGCGGTGTGGAAGGAGATTCTCAACCTGCTCTACAAACTACTGGGTAACATTCTTCAAAACTTCAGCATTTCACTCATTCATTTATTCATTCATTCATTCATTGATTCAGATAGTCTCTTACTGAAATGGAGGCACACACAAACAGCATCTGCCTCTGTGGTGGGCGGGGAGGGGGGGGGTTACCACAGGAATAGAAAGTACCCCCTGTATGTGTGTGTGTGTGTGTGTGTTATGTCTGCAGCCCTTCCTCTTCTAAGGAGCTCAAAACAGCCAGATTCATGTTCAAACCCATAGAAGCGTTACTAACAGATGTCCAGATGCGTTGTCACAAGCGGTGACATTGGCTTGTCGTCTGTTAAAGACACAACCTCTCTGTGTTTGTCATCTGTTTCAATTCTCTGCTACTTTGTTTTGTTGGCCAGCCCATCATTTTCACAACTTTGCCTCAACCGACCTTCACTGCCAACATATTCATCATGGCTCAACACACACATGGACGCACGCATGAACACACACACACACACACCTACACCCTACTAAGTACACCCCAGACTCCTGCCCTTCCAACTCAACACAGTAGGTCACCCTGCAGAATGCCAAGGCAGTCTGGCAAGACAACAGAATCAGTCTGGCAGGTAATTTTCCGTCTGACCTCAAGTCGTTTGGGTTGCAAACCCACCAGCCTGTTAACCACTCTCCTTCTCAACCTCCGAGGGATATCTCTGCTGGTCTCCCCTCTGCAGGTCTCTCCTCTCAAACCACGCCTGCTTCGCCTGGTCAGTGTCACATTCAGACCAGTGAACACCCCCAGCCTTAGTTTCAAAGAGCTCCCTCTGGCTGTGTGGCTGTTGATAAATGGATCTCCTGAGATGATTGTATTAGCTGAAGGATTAGGTGGCATCAGTATTCCTCCTGGGCGTGAAGCGCTGTTAAACGACTTCAAAGGCGTTATCCGTCTTGTGGCCCCTGACACTAATGGTGAAGAGTGATTGGCTGAGGTGATGAGAGGACAACACAATGTCACAGTAGACTGTGACAGACACGACAGCCTCAGAGAACACGCTCGCTCGTCTCTCTTTAAGCGCCGGGCATTTGAACCAGTGATCTCTTGATCTGAAGTCAATTGCAGTTTATTGGTTCAAAAAAAAAAAGTGATCTGAAAAGTCCTTCTTTCTGTCTGTTGATTCCCTCTCCAGCTTCTCTGATCTGTGGTAACAGGAACAACTGCACCCAGTTCTCTCGTAATCTGGACTGGCTGGTCAGCAAGCTGGAGAGGCTGGAATCCTCCTCAGGTAAACCCTACAACATCACTTCCATCCAGGAAGACAAAGACACACCAATACACAGCAATGCATATCAATAGCCAGCATACCAGTTTCCATGTACTTGATGTGGTGTGTTAACGTTGGCAGGAATCTTGGAGGTGCTCCACTGCATCCTGATCGAAAGCCCTGAAGCCTTGAACATCATCCAGAAGGGACACATCAAGTCCATCATCTCCCTGCTGTACAAACACGGACGCAACCACAAGGTAGAGAGAGATCTCCTGTGATGTTACTGTTCTCCCTTACGTGATGCTAACGCAGACTCAATGCAGCCCATTCTAAAGCCACTCACCATTCCAAACATTCCGCATTCTAAACAATCCGAGCCTAGAAGTTTGTCTCTGAACCTAGTGTCCCCTGTGGAACATGGAAGCTATTCACACACAGGCCTGGCAGGGAAATGACTATTGTTAGCATGATGCCTGAATCCTCCACTGCTGCAACAGCAAGGTCAAGCTGGCATGTGTTTCCCTCTAGTTAGCTTCATAAACAATTCAACACCAAACAATGAATGTCAATCTGTTGGAGTCTTGCCTGTCAGCAACCTCCAGCAGCAGTAGCAACATCAAGCTGCTCTGTGAGAACGTGAAGGGTTTGAGGCGTTCCTGGCGTGTTTTACATGGACTGCTAACGTGTCAGACTCAGACAATATTTGCTTGTGGGGGCTACTGGGTCATGTAGGGCCTGTCTCGTAAACAGCAGGTGTTGAGCCCTGCATAGGAGAGGAATCCTTGGGCCTTGTAAACTGTTGGCCCTGCATGCTGCTGTGTGGGTCCCTGTGCTTGGCTCTTCCTACTGCTGCTAAGGATAATCACTAGTCTCTCACTCCTCTCTCTCTCACTCCTCTTTCTCTCTCTCTCTTTCTCTCTCACACACACACACTCGCTCCTCTCTCTCTCTCTCTCTCTCTCACACACTCCTTTTTCTTTCTCCCTCACTCCATCCAGCTCTTTTTAATAATAATAATACAAATATTAATAACAGCTCTCTTGTCTCTCTCTCTTTTTCGCTCACATTCTTTTCTGGGTGTCTGGGTGGATTTATAACAGGAAATAGTAGTGTTTTTATCATGAGACGTGTGTTAGTACAGAGCTTCAAATGTCTCTGTCTCTCCATCTTTAACAGATCTTGGACGTCCTGTGCTCTCTGTGTGTCTGTAATGGAGTGGCAGTGAGAGCCAATCAGAACCTCATCTGTGACCACCTGCTTCCCAAAAGGGACCTGCTCCTCCAAACACGATTGGTCAACGACGTCCAGAGGTAAGAGTTTTATAACGGCTCTGTGCTTTGATATTTTAAATCATAGGGTAGTTACTAACATCATAACTCATAACAGCGATTCTTAAAGGTACGTTCTGTAACAACACTTTGATGTCGTTCTTGGGAGGGGAGATATGATTGCTTTCATTTACACTACCAGTCACTTTTACGTATTGTATAACAACCGACGATACAAAAAAAGCCTTGTGTTCATTCTACGTCCACCTCTCACCTGCACATCTGTCTTCAGTATGAGGCCCAACATCTTCCTGGGGGTGGCGGAGGGCTCGGCTCAGTATAAGAAGTGGTACTACGAGCTGATGATCGACCAGGTGGACCACTTTGTAACCAACGAGCCCACCCACCTGCGTGTGGGCTGGGCCAGCACCAAGGGCTACGCCCCCTATCCTGGAGGCGGCGAGGGATGGGGGGGGAACGGGGTCGGGGATGACCTCTACTCCTACAGCTTTGATGGACTCCACCTCTGGTCAGGTACGGTGGGGTTTGTGGGTCAGTCAGATCACCTCATCTGTCTCGTTAAATTTGCCGTGCAAGTGCCTTTTGTGCGTTTCTGGGGAGGTTTTTCAAAGATCGGAAGGGCTTTGCCTGGAAACATTAGGGAAATGATTGCACACCCTAAAGAGAAGTTACTGAATATTATCAATACATCACAAATGACTCCCAGAGCGTTACGGTCAGCTCTATTAGTTCACTTGACGGCAGGTCGGAGCAATAATTAATTATTTTATTTTTTTTATTTGTTATTTTCAGTTTTTTTATTTTTCAATTTTTTTATTTTTTTATTTTTTAAGAAATAAAATTTTTTTTATGTTATTTTTATATTTTTTTTTCAAAATTTTTTTTTTTCATATTTTATTCAAAATTTTATATTTTTTTTTAAGTTTTTTAATCTATTTTTTTCAAATGTTATATCATTTTTTTATTTCAATTTTTTATTCATTTTTGTTATATCTCATTATTTATTTTGATATTTTTTATTCAATTTTCAAAAAAAATATCTTTTTATTTTTTTTTTTTCAACTCCATCCCCTCACAGCCTTTTCTGCCTTTGTCAGCCCCTCTTACCCCCTGCTCCCCCATCCCTTCCTCCCAGTCACATTGCCCTACATTGCTAGACATCCCCAGTGACTTTGAGCAGCCTGCAAAACTGTCTGTTATGTCTGCCCTTTCCTCCTGTCTCTCCTCTCCTCTGTTCACCCTCTCTACTCTCCTCTCCCCCTCTCTCTCCTCTCCCTGTTCCTCTTTACTTCCTCTCCCTCTCTCTCCTCTCCCCTGTTCACCCTCTCTACTCTCCTCTCCCCCCTCTCTCCTCTTCCCTGTTCTCTCTATCTCTCTCGTCTCTCCTCTCTCTCTCAAACCTGGTTCTTCTCTCTTCCCTCTCTCCTCTCACAAACTCTCCTCTCCTCCCCTCCCAAATCCTCCTCTCCCCTCCACTCTCCTCTCCTTCTCTCTCCCTTCCTGTCTCACCCTCTACTCTCCTCTTCTTCTCTCTCTCTCTGTTCACCTCTCTATCTGGTCCTCTCCTCTCTTCTCTCTGTCAATCTTCTCCTCTCCCCTCTCGTCTCCCTGTGTCATCTTTACTTCTCCTCTCTCCTCTCCTGTTCATTTGTCTTCCTGTACTCTTCATTCTCTCTCCCTTCATATTTACCTCTTTTTCTAGGCTCTCCTCCTTCTCTCCTCTCCTCTTGCACTCCTTTTCCTTTCCACAATCTTCTTCCTCTCTCTCTCCCAGGCCGTATCCTCAGGGCTGTGGCTTCCGTTAACCAGCACTTGCTGAACTCAGATGATGTAGTGAGCTGCTGTCTGGATCTGGGAGCCCCCAGCATGTCCTTCAGGATCAACGGCCAGCCCGTCCAGGGCATGTTCGAGGACTTCAACACGGATGGCTTCTTCTTCCCTGTGGTCAGCTTCTCTGCGGGGGTCAAGTGAGTGTCTGCTGTTGATGGTGTAGTGGCTATTACAGTGGTGTTGGATATTATGGAAATTAATTGAGCTGAAATTTAGATTTATGTGGGCTTGCATTTCACTGCTAATGTATTCATGGAAAAGTGTTTTGACTGTTTTACAAAATAGGATACAGACTATTTGACATGAATGGTAAGTAGTTTTAGATTTTCAGTGTAATGATGTTTTAAATGTTGATAAAGGGACTCATCAAGTGGGCATACTGCATTCGCAGGAGTTTGTTACCACAAAAAGTCTGTAGTCTCTACAAATACTTTGTACCTAATTCTCTTACTTCTTTATTCCTCCCAGGGTTCGTTTCCTGTTGGGTGGTCGTCATGGAGATTTCAAGTTCCTGCCCCCCGCGGGCTACTCCCCATGTTACGAAGCTCTGCTTCCCAAGGAGAAGATGCGTGTGGAGCCTGTAAAGGAGTACAAGAGAGACCACGAGGGGGTGCGAGACCTGCTTGGCACCACCCTGCTGCTCTCTCAGGCTTCCTACATCCCCACGCCTGTGGACACCACGCAGGTGAGGACAGCTGGAGATCCCCCCCTCCCTCTCTCTTTTCCCACCGTTGTGGTGACGGACAATGTCTGTCACGACTGGTTCTCCCAGCCCGTGTTCTTGTGCTGCCTGTCCAGAAGCAGCTGTCTTGTCTCTGTCCCTGCAGACTGTGCTCCCTCCTCATCTGGACCATGTCCGGGACAAGCTGGCTGAGAACATCCATGAGCTGTGGGGGATGAACAAGATCGAGCTGGGCTGGACCTATGGCAAGGTGGGCTCACTTACTTTACCCAGTATGCAGTAAAAGTATACAGTGCTTATGTGTTGCACAACATAGAAGTGGTTGTGTCCTTATTTAACATTATTTGATGGAGAGATAGTATTTCTGTCTCTTTCTCTGCCCCTCTCTCCTTCCCTGTCTTTCTTTCTTTGCCCATCTTTTCTTCCCTGTCTCTCTTTCTCTGCCCCTTTCTCCTTCCCTTTCTCTCTTTCTCTGCCCCTCTTTTCTTCTCTTTCCCTCCCATTGCTCTCTCCATTTTCTTTTTCTCGCTCTCTCTATCGCCCCGTCCTCTCTCTCCTCCTCTCTGCTTCTCTCCATTGCTCACCACTGCAGCCCAGACCAGGCAGTTAGAATTCAGAGCACACACATCTCTCTGTACTGTAGCTGTTATCACACAATCATTTTCCAGGGAGCCTGTCGAAACACAAACGTCGTTTGACAAACTTAACGAGCGGCTCGCTTTCCAAGCACATGACAGGCAAATTAATTACAGGTGCGAGAAGCCCTATTACTCAGGAGGCTCAGAGCCTATCATTTATTAAGGACAATATTTAGGGCCCACAGCTGTTGAGCCATTTAATTGCGTTATCACGAGACCTCATTAGCCCAAAGTGACATTGGGCCTAACCTGGGATGAGCCTTAGTTGGTATAGGCACAAGCTGCTTGGCAGAGATGGGCTAACATTGATCATCCCCCAGTTGTAGCTGTACGAGTCTTCTGAGTCTCCATTGTAACCTGTAGGTCTGCTACTCTGCTTTTGTTTAAACAGACAACCACCTATCACAAAGGCTTGGTTGTAAGCTTAGGCATTAATCTGTGTTTAGGCATTCATACACTTAGCTGCTGGCTATGCCAATAGGATTTAGCACAGCTAGTATAACTCGCCTTTGGTTTTTACCCCTTAAGACTATTTATTCTGGGGAAAAGATTATCAGCCAAATTTCAATAAAATAGCTACACGGTTTGAATAATATACATTTTATTAATGCATGAAATATCCCCCCCAAAGCCTGTCTTATCCTGAACTGAATCACTTCCTTGCCCTGCCTGTTTGAGATGGATGTGTTTTGTGAAGGGATCGTGCACGATCATCTATTTTCTGTTGAAGTCTAAACCGTTGCTGCATTCTAACACATCACTCCTCCCAAGTGAGGAAAAAGGGAAAAGAAAAAAAGTTGAAAAAGTATTCTCAAATCTAATTCAAATATATTAAATAAGAACTTTGTTTTACATATCAGTATGTACCTGTCGCTACACAATTGGAAATGTTCTGAAAATGTAGATTTTTGTTCATTCACTCACTCATTGACATAATAAACGTAAGCACCTTATGTTTGGAATTGAGACTAAGGTGGATATTTTTCTGTTGGGCTCCTCTGACTGCAGGTTCGAGATGACAACAAGAGGCAGCACCCGTGCCTGGTGGACTTTGCTAAACTCCCAGAGACCGAGCGCAACTACAACCTGCAGATGTCCAGCGAAACTCTCAAGTGAGCCGGAGGTTATCTCCTCATTGCTCATGCATCACACGCAGCAGGATCCCTGTCTGGAGATGATACAAGTCCAGTTTGGGCTGAGATTAAAGCAGCATATCTAATGAGTCTGATTTCTCAAGAGAAATCCCTCCGAATATTGATTTACGCAGTCGGGAGTCTGTGCGTCTGTGTCGGCCAGCTCCTTTCTCTTCCACATCTTAAGGATTTTCACTTTCAAAACCAATTTCACCCAACCGCCTAAATTAATACTTTAGATATCTCTATGACTGTAGAGACTAGACTGCAGGATGATACATGATGGTCAGTGGCTGTTGTGTTGTGTGTTGTTGTATTGATTTACCGTGATGTGAAGAAGGCTCAGATCAGAAAGCAGCACTCACATTACATGAACAGTAACATGACTGGCAGTTTGGTGGAGCATGTAGGATTCATGTCATAGCCTAGGCCTGGGGACTGATCCATGACTTAATTTCCCACTCTTCCTCCCTCTTCCTCCTCCTCTCACCCCACTTCTCTTTATTTGCCCCCTTCTTGTTTCTCTCTGTCTTCTTTCCCCCCACTCAGAACCCTGTTGGCACTAGGGTGCCATGTCGCCCAGGTGAACATCAATGCAGAGGACGATCTAAAGAAAATCAAACTTCCCAAAGAGTGAGTCTCTTCTGCCATAAGTACCTCCATAGCTATGCTACATATACAGGACCCGAGACATTTCTCTTTGAGCGTTTTCTACAGTTTGGTACCAATTCAACACAACTTTTTTCATTTTTTACATTGCGCAAATTTGGCAGTCTACCCAGTACCTGGTACTTTTCCTGTAACCTTTCGTTTCAAGCGAGCAGAAGCGTGAACAAACTACAGACTACTGATTGGTCAGAAACAATGAATGAACGTGGGCCAAGTTGCTCTAAACAGCTGTTTTTAGACAAAGTTATCTATTACTATTCAAGCAGCATAGGTTAGTATCTTTAATGAGCCTTAAGTTTTTGTATTCGGTGGACTACTCAATTAAATGTCAACCGCTTAACAGCTGTTCGATGTCCTTGTGGTTGTCGATGAATGGATCCAGGGAGAATTGTGAATAATCGAGGCAGTGTCTTGCGGTGTCGCTATTCTATGACAAGCTGCATTGAGGGGCTACTTTACCCTACTAGTGAAACTATTAATATCTGCAGTAAGAAACGATCCTGTCGATTCAAGTCGAGCCGGTAGCATATAGTATGGAAAAGCACAATTAGTATTCTGCATGACACTAGCTGGAAAAGCGGTGCTAACTACGTTGGTCGCTGTCCTGTTTCAGCTACGTTATGTCAAACGGTTACAAGCCAACGCCTTTGGAACTCTCTGATGTGAAGCTGACAGCCGGCCAGGAGGTTCTGGTAGACAAGCTAGCCGAGAATGCCCATAACGTGTGGGCCAAGGACAGAATCAAACAAGGATGGACCTACGGTATCCAGCAGGTAGCCAGCTACCTGTCTGTCACATTCTTGCACACTACTAGTAAATTTACATCGCAGTAACATTGTTTTAGTCTACCAGTGAATTGAACTTCTGTATTCACAATAACAGTCATTCATATTGAAATGGTGGTTATTGCCTTGTGTGAACTGGCTGGTGCTGTGTGGTCTGGTGTCTGCAGGATGTGAAGAGCAGGCGTAACCCTCGCCTGGTACCTTATGCTCTGCTGGATGAGAGGACCAAGAAGTCCAACAGAGACAGTCTGAGGGAGGCCATCAGAACCCTGGTGGGGTATGGATACGACATCGACCCCCCGGACCAGGAGGGTGAGACACACACGCACAAACTACAATCCACACACCCATACTATACATACACATACTGATACTGGTGAGGTTAGGGTCCCCGACTAACATTCTCACCCACACATGCATGTTGATGTTGTGCCCCCCCCCAGCCTGTCACACGCTGGACCAGCACAGCATCGAGACGGTGCGTTTCTTCCGCGTGGAGCAGACGTACGCCGTGAAGACGGGGAGATGGTACTTTGAGTTTGAGGCCCTGACAGGAGGAGACATGCGTGTGGGCTGGGCCCGGCCCGGCTGCAGACCTGATGTGGAGCTGGGCATCGACGACCAGGCATACGTCTTCGATGGATACAGGGTGAAGAAGCTCCCTTTGCCTGTGTCTGACTGTCAAGAGAGCGTTTGTATGGACTGTGCGCTGCTGTGAAGCCCAGTCTCTTATGCTGCGACTGTGCTGATGGTGTTCAGGGTTCTGTGGTAACGTTGGTGGTTCCCTCAGGGTCGACGCATGCACGCAGGGAGCGGGTTCTTCGGCAGGAGCTGGAACAAAGGTGATGTGGTGGGCTGCATGATCAACATGGAGGACAAGTCCATGATCTTCACCCTCAACGGAGAGCTGCTCATCACCAACAAGGGCTCCGAGCTGTGCTTCACAGACTTTGAGACGGAGGACGGTAGGTTGTCATTGGTCAGTTCTACACCAGGCCTCTTCCCCGCTAGGCGTGCTGAGGCAGGGTTTATCCCCATGACGATGTATATGCAGAGCTGCTGAACACAGCTGCCAGTTACAGAGAGACCTGAAGTGTTGGCTGAGCCTAGGCCTGTTAGTCCTGGGTCATCACTTCCATACCTGCTGATCTGATCTTTTGGACCTCAACGACCTATAACCTTTAACCTGTGACCCCTCCCCCCCTCCCTTCTCCCCTTAGGGTTCATCCCAGTGTGCAGTTTGAGCATTTCCCAGATGGGCCGCATGAACCTGGGGAAGGATGCCAGCACCTTCAAGTACTACACCATGTGGGGCCTGCAGGAGGGATTCGAACCGTTCGCCGTCAACATGAAGCGTGAGGTCACCATGTGGTTCAGCAAACGTCTGCCCACCTTCGTCAACATCCCCGTGGACCACGCCCATATCGAGGTGAGGCAAGGACACCCTTCTCAAGTCTCGCAAAGTATTTGTGTTGCCTGATGAACAGAAGGTAAGTTGTGATAAACAAAGTCTTACATGGTTATTCATAAGGACGTTCAAAGTTGGGACTTAGTTAGAAAGCTGAGGATGTCTTCTCGATTGGATAAAATAATTAAATACAAAACAGCAGGATGGTTGCTAAGTTACTATCTGAATCCCCAGGTCAGGCATAGTGACAGTTGGTTTGTTGGGAGTTTCTGGATGCAGGTAGACATGATTTGGAGGGCAGCTTCTGAAAGCAGGTCTCATCCCCCCTGCTGCTTGTGTCCCTCTAGGTGACAAGGATCGACGGCACGGTGGACAGCCCTCCGTGTCTCAAGGTGACCCACAAGACGTTCGGGACCCAGAACAGCAACAACGACATGGTGTACTGCAGACTCAGCATGCCTGTGGACTTCCGCTCCGTCACCGCGCCCCTCGATGAGTCACAGAAACTCAGGTGGGAATCTCTGCAGTGTCACGTTCACGTTAGTGTTCCACATGGAGCACTGTGAAGCACGCATAATGACATACATGTGTAGATATTGTTTTGGGTGAATTTATCCTCTTACATTGGCTGAATTTCCTAAATGTCCACACAGTCAACCTCCAAAAGAAGATGAACCGGTGAACTATGGAAGCATCACAAGGGTGAGAGAAATATTGGAACAGAACTGCCCTGTAATATGCCTGTGTTGATCACATTGATGCTGTAATATGTTCTGTCTGGTTATATGTTTGGATATGTTTATAGCATTCTGTGTTTGTAGATATGTGTATGCGTGTGTAGATATTTACGGTGTAGTTATAGGACGTGTGTGTGTGTGTGCAGATATTTACGGTGTAGGTACAGGACGTGTGTGTGTAGATATTTACGGTGTAGTTACAGGACGTGTGTGGAATGTTGTTTATTACAGTACTACCACTCTGTGAGAGTGTTTGCTGGCCAGGATCCTGCGTCAGTGTGGGTCGGCTGGGTTACCCCTGACTACCATTACCATAGCAAACACTTCAACCTCAACAAGACCCGCACAGTCACCGTTACCCTGGGAGACGAGAGGGGGAGAGTCCACGAGAGGCGAGTTCCCCTGCGTTGTCCTGATGGATAGCTATTGGCAGCTTTACAACAAACGCAACACTATCAACAAACAGGGCACACTTTCAAGAGCAGCAGTGAAGCGTGAGATAGCTCAATGGGAAATCGTGTTTTACTGGCTTATTTGACACGTTTGTATTATCTGAATAATCTGTATACTGTTTATTAGTTGCTTGAGACAGACGTATCTGCTAACAAAATAAAGCAATGTAAACAATGTAAATAAAATAAATATATCACAGAATATTCAAACTTTAGATTTGAATTTCCCACATTAAGCAGTTGATTATCAGTTGATGGCTTGTTTACTTGTAATCTTGGTGTTTCCCCCTGCTGCCCTCCTGTGGTCCTGACCTGTCCCTGTCAGCCCTCGTCCCTGTCCTCCTGTGGTCCTGACCTGTCCTCTGTGTCTCCTGACCTGTCCTCCTGTGGTCCTGACCTGTCCCTGTCAGCCCTCGTCCCTGTGTTCCTGACCTGTCCTCCTGTGGTCCTGATGTCTCCTGTGGTCTGACCTGTCCTGTCAGCCTCGTCCTGTCCTCTGTGTCTGACCTGTCCTGTCAGCCCTCGTCCTGTCTCCTGTGTTTCTGCTGTCTCCTGTGGTCCTGACCTGTCCTGTCAGCCCTGTCCTGTCTCCTGTGTTCCTGACCTGTCCTCCTGTGGTCCTGACCTGTCCCTGTCAGCCCTCGTCCCTGTCCTCCTGTGTTCCTGACCTGTCCTCCTGTGGTCCTGACCTGTCCTCCTGTGGTCCTGACCTGTCCCTGTCAGCCCTCGTCCCTGTCCTCCTGTGTTCCTGACCTGTCCTCCTGTGGTCCTGACCTGTCCCTGTCAGCCCTCGTCCCTGTCCTCCTGTGTTCCTGACCTGTCCTCCTGTGGTCCTGACCTGTCCCTGTCAGCCCTCGTCCCTGTCCTCCTGTGTTCCTGACCTGTCCTCCTGTGTTCCTGACCTGTCCTCCTGTGGTCCTGACCTGTCCCTGTCCTCCTGTGGTCCTGACCTGTCCCTGTCCTCCTGTGTTCCTGACCTGTCCTCCTGTGGTCCTGACCTGTCCCTGTTCTCCTGTGTTCCTGACCTGTCCTCCTGTGGTCCTGACCTGTCCCTGTCCTCCTGTGTTCCTGACCTGTCCTCCTGTGGTCCTGACCTATCCTCCTGTGGTCCTGACCTGTCCCTGTCCTCTCCTCTACAGTGTCCAGAGGAGCAACTGCTACATGGTTTGTGGTGGTGACCTCACCGGCTCCTCTGGCCGCTCCAGCAAGGACCTGGAGATTGGCTGTCTGATTGACCTATCAACTGGTTTAGTCTCATTTACAGCCAATGGTGTGGAGCTAGAGACCATCTACCAGGTACACTCTTACTTGGCACAGTACCAGACCAAAACCAGCAAATATATTACATGCTGTTCCTCTGCTAACTCTTTAGATTCCCTTTAAAGTTGGTGCTGGATCTGGTTTGGAGAATCCAGTGTTGCTAGTTTAGATGCAGGCAGACGGGGTAAATCAATACGGTCTCCCGGGCTTAGATCAGCCCTCGACTCATCTCAGATATATTCCACAGCTGGGGGTGGAACTGGTGCAAGTTCTCCCCAAGAAGGCAGAGATGCTTCTCTGTTTCTCTCTCTCCGTCTCAAGAGGATTCGACCTCTTACAGGATGTTCCCTCTATCCTGGGGGCTCTTACCATGATGTTTTTTTACTCATCCCTGCGTCAGAACCTGGACCCCCCCCCCCTGGCTGGCATTGATGCACTAGCATCAGAGGCATTTAAAACACCTCACAATCCATTCCTGTCTGACTGCAGACCAGACCTCATAGAACCCTGCCAGCTGTCATTAGCTCAGAACCCCATCGACAGGGAGATGTTCCGGCTGCC
The DNA here is from genome assembly GCA_036571765.1 of Plecoglossus altivelis. Classification (NCBI taxonomy): domain Eukaryota; kingdom Metazoa; phylum Chordata; class Actinopteri; order Osmeriformes; family Plecoglossidae; genus Plecoglossus; species Plecoglossus altivelis. The sequence continues at coordinate 5,386,402 of BROE01000004.1, read as the reverse complement.
TCAGTACCTGAGCTGCATAGAGAGTGACGACTGATTGGTCGACGTTGAAGACGCCACGTGTCTGGCCTGCTGCCCCTTGGAGAAATCACCAGCTTTCTATAGCAGCTCTCTCACTGCAAATCCTTTTGATTGATCAGGTGCGATGGTAGAGCTGGGCGCCAGGGCTAGCCTTGCTGATGTTGTGTGTTTCTGTGTACAGGTGGAGCCCAATACCAAACTCTTCCCCGCTGTGTTTGTCCGACCCACCAGCGCCAACCTCTTCCAGTTTGAGTTTGTCAAGATCAAGGTTTGTAGTCCAGTCACTCTTCATATATTCGCAGTCCTGATACAACGTAAACAAGTTATGTACCATCCTAACGGAGGTGAACTGTCCCAATCAGAGCAGCTTCTTAATCCTCAACAAGTTCACCTCTATCCTGATGAGTTAGCAAGCAGAGCGAGTTCCACTCAGCCCTCCCCTGAGTCATACCTCTGTCTGCGTCCAGGACGCCATGCCCCTGTCCTCGGCCATCTTTAAGAGCGAGCTGAGGAACCCGGTGCCCCAGTGCCCCCCTCGCCTGGACGTCCAGACGATCGTGGCGGTGCTGTGGAGTCGCATGCCTAACACCTTCCTCACGGTGGACACAGCCCGGGTCAGCGAGAGGCACGGCTGGGTGGTGCAGTGTCTGGAGCCCCTGCAGATGCTGGCTGTCCACATCCCGGAGGAGAACAGGTGTGTGTGTGTGTGTGTGTATGCACATGCACATCTACATTCCAGAGAAAAACAGACTCCCAACTTCTCCCTTCTCACTCTCCCCCTCTCTCTTTATCTCTCTCCCTCTCGCCCTCCCTCCTTCTCCCCCATGTCTCTCTCTCCCTCCATATCCCTCTCTCCCTCCTTCTCCCCCCTGTCTCTCTCTCCCTCCATATCTGTCCCTCTCTCTCAGGTGTCTGGACATCATGGAGCTGTCTGAGCTGGAGGACCTAAGGATGTTCCATCACCACACCCTGAAGCTATACGGTGCCCTCTGTGCCCTGGGCAACACCCGCGTGGCACACGCCCTCTGCAGCCACCTGGACCAATCACAGCTCCTCTACACCATTGACAACCAATACCTGTCTGGCATGCTGCGAGAAGGCTTCTATGACGTGCTCATCAGGTGAGTGTTGCATGACACACCGGAGATGTGATGATGATGATGATGGTGATCAGAGAGCAGAGCACAACACCTACATCTTCGTCCCCCTCACATGGCACACGGTGACGGTCCCATCTCTGCCCTTCTGCAGCATTCACCTGGAGACCGCCAAGGACTCACGGCTCATGATGAACAACGAGTTCATCATCCCCGTCACGGACGAGACCCGCTCCATCAAGCTGTTCCCAGATGAGTCCAAGCGGCACTCCCTCCCTGGCGTGGGCCTCAGCACCTCCCTCAAACCCCGGCTTAACTTCACCCCCCCCTGCTTCATCACCATCAAGCGGCAACAGCTCCTCCACAGCCCCCAGATCCCGCTGGGCGCGCTGAAGGAGAAGGCCATCAGCATGCTGACGGAGGCCGTGCAGGGCGGAGGCCCCCACATCCGAGACCCGGTCGGGGGCAGCGTGGAGTACCAGTTTGTCCCCATCCTGAAGCTCATAGGGACCCTGCTGATCATGGGGGTCCTGACCAGCGAGGAGGTGAGACGTATCCTGCTGCTCATTGACCCGGTGGTGTTCGGGGAGCCGGTGGAGGAGGAGGCAGCGGTGGAGGAGGGGGCGGCAGGTGGGGAGAAGGAGGAGGTGAGCAGCAACGAGGAGAAGGCGGTGGAGGCGGGGGAGGAGGAGGTGAAGGAGGCCAAGCCCTCCATGAACGGACTGCTGGGGAAGACTCTGCCTGAGTCGGTGAAACGTCAGGTGGGGAGAGAGAGAAACACGCACACCTGTACACACACACACACACACACACACACAGGCCTCAGCCAGGCGACCTTTAACAGTGTGTGTGCGTGCCTGCAGATGTGTGACCTCCTACACTACTTCTGCGACTGTGAGCTGAAGCAGCGCATCGAAGCCATCGTCTCCTTCTCAGACCGCTTCGTCTCCAAGCTGCAGTACAACCAGAAGTTCCGCTACAACGAGCTGATGCTAGCCCTCAACATGTCCGCCGCTGTCACTGCCAAGAAGACCAAGGAGTTCCGTTCGCCTCCTCAGGAACAGGTGCAGTGCATGCTGGGACACCTGTCACTTACCCCCACTGGGGTCAGAACCTGAGGTCCTCTGAGTCACGCACGCAGCCACCACCTTTCATACACACCGCTTGGAAAATAGAAATGAAAAGTCCAGGTCAGCTTTTATATAATTGAAACATTAATAATCAAATGAAACGCTAGCAGTTTGATGATGTGAATGGGTGTTGTATATGATCATATACATGGGCTGGTATACTGTATACTGTTTACACCCTAAAGAAGCACAATCCTGTGTAACTTTCTAAATAAGCGATGCAACAACTGCCGTCCCTGGAATAAACAAGATCCAAAGATCCTGACTAGTGTGATCTCCCAAAATACCAGGGTCCTGTGTGAGTGAGTGGGCGACCCTGTGAGACTGTCCTAAATCAGCCACTCAGACAGATGCCTGGGGAGTCTTTTCACCCCTCTGACTAAAATACCCCTCTGAGCAGTTTCTCTTTCTCACAGCATATGTTGGACTAATCTCTTGCAAACACCCCCCCTCCCCCACCCCCTCGTCCTGGTTGCCCCCAGGGTCAACACTGCCCTCTCGGTTTCCCCCCTCAGTCCGTACTGGGTGCTGGTTGGTCTGCTGACCTTAGGAAACCTTCCCATATATGGACGTATACACTACACTGGATGTTTAGTTTGTTCAGCAGAGGGCTTGATGCAGGGCATCAAGACAGAACAGGAAGTAGAGCATCCTCTTCCCAGAGATCAGCTCTGCCCTGCTCTGTGTGTCCCTGGTGTACCGCCACAACACGTCCCCTATCTCCCCCTATGACAGCATCTTAATAGCAGTCCCAAGGAGGGAAATGGAAGCATCCAGCACACAGTCATCTGCAGTGATCAAACAGAGGCTGTCTGTGGAGCACGTCTGTGTATCCTGCAGCAGCAGCCATCTAGAGTGTCTCTGCTGGTGGGGGCAACGCAGAAGGATGATCCTGCCAAGCCTCAGCGCCTGCGTTGTCGCTTTGATTCTCCCTCGTACTCTCTCACTCGCTGGCTTTCTCTTACACTCATTTAGTCCCTGTCTCTCCATCACACACTCTCACACTCCTTCTCTGTCTTTCTCCCTCTGTCTAATTTAAGATCTCTCACCTTCCCATCCATCTCCTTATCCTCTCTGCTTCCCCACCCACCTCCCCTACCTACCTCACTCCACCTCCCCCCCCTTCCCTCCCTCCATGTACACCACCCTCCCCCCTCTCCCTCCCTCCCTCCCTCTCGTACAGATTAACATCCTGTTGAACTTCAGTGCTGGGGAGGACTGCCCGTGTCCTGAGGACATCCAGGAAGAACTCTCCTCCTTCCACAACGAGCTGCGTCTGCACTGCGGTACACACACACACACACACACACACACACACACGCTTCATGCATACACACTCCCTGTTTTCATCCATACCCACTCCCCCATCACATGCCTGCTTGGCCTCGGAAGAATAACACTGAGTTATTTGCGTGTGTACTTGTATGTGTGTGCACCTGGTTGTGTGTGTGTGTGTGTTTGTGTAGGCATCCCGATGGAGGAAGAGGAGGAGGAGCAGGACACGTCTATCAAGGGTCGCCTGCTGGCGCTGCTGTACAAGATCAAGGGCCGGCCGCAGAAGGCAGAGGAGGATCACCCAGAGGAGGAAGCCCCTCCCAGTAAGACTCACGTTTGCGCCACTGGCTGATGACCCAGCCAATCACAAGTATGCATTTATCAAGAAGACAAAGATAAAGGGGGAGTGGGGTTTGTACCAGACATGTTACACAGTGCTGCTCTAGCTACAGCTGTTGCTCTAGCTACAGCTATGACACAATACGGCTCTAGCTACAGGTGTCACACAATACTGCTCTAGCTACAGCTGTTACCCAATACTGCTCTAGCTACAGCTATGACACAATACTGCTCTAGCTACAGCTATTACACAATGCTGCTCTAGCTACAGCGATGACACAATACTGCTCTAGCTACAGCTGTTACGCAATACTGCTGTAGCTACAGGTGTCATCCTCATCAGTGAATGGATGTTCGTTTACTCACCCTAAAGACATCTCACATCACCCTGCCAATGTTGCGGTGGATGTCAAGTCGATCTTGACCCTCATGTTAAAGTTCCTGTAACCTCCCCAATAAAGACAGGCTGGGAACACTGGGGTGTTATCTACCATACGCAGACCTCGTTTTCTCATCTTACCAGTTTAGTATTCAGTATTGACTTGCTAGCAGACCAGAACGAAGTGGCGAGTCCACAGGGAAGAACAGTAATGTAGCCACATCTGCTGATGCTGAAGGAACAGATTGGCCAGTTTTCCCTGAGGTCGCTGTTTGTTCTCCAACTTCAGTGTGAGTTTGAAGGGGAATCAAAAGTTAAATCTACTTATATCCCACACTGATATCATCTATCTGTCCACTTTTAGAAGGAAATTAAAAGTGTCTGATATCTACTCAGGAAGAGTCGCTAATGGGAAACACTTAACATTCTGATCAGGCACCTGCTTTGCTGTCTAATTAGGAGGACCCTAACAGGGGAAGTTGGAGATGAGATTGAAGAAGTCCTACCCCACTTGGTAGTCTGGTCTGAGAGGCCTGGCTGCTGTATCTGTTAGACCAGAGAGGCCTGGCTGCTGTGTCTGTTAGACCAGAGAGGCCTGGCTGCTGTGTCTGTTAGACTAGAGAGGCCTGGCTGCTGTGTCTGTTAGACCAGAGAGGCCTGGCTGCTGTCTGTCTGTTAGACCAGAGAGGCCTGGCTGCTGTGTCTGTTATACCAGAGAGGCCTGGCTGCTGTGTCTGTTAGACCAGAGAGGCCTGGCTGATGTGTCTGTTAGACCAGAGAGGCCTGGCTGCTGTGTCTGTTAGACCAGACAGGCCTGGCTGATGTGTCTGTTAGACCAGAGAGGACTGGCTGCTGTGTCTGTTGAGAGATCCTCAACATGCGACTATTATTTACTGCAGAGGAGGAGGAGAAAAAACAAGTGAAC